>CM040124.1:110076817-110689707 GCA_022559845.1 Amorphophallus konjac | reverse complement strand
GAGCAGCACTGACACGAGGGCGAACCCTCAACACGGTGCTCAGCACCACACACACACACCAAGACGGGGAACGCACCCCAACAGTCAATCTAGACTCGGAGACACCACTCCGAACACACACACAATTTTCTCAGTTTAAGAAGTTATCACAGATATACAAGCAAGCTCAATGAACATGAACTAGACAAGGGATAACAACAAGCAGGGACATAAAATGGTTCAGAATACTCCTTATCAAAATGATGGAACTGGATTCTTGGGCAACTGGGTTTCTTCTTCTCTTCAGTCAGACTTTGGTTGAAGAACGCAGTTGAATCATCAACAGGTTCGTTGTTGTTGCAGCTTGAAAGATCGGCGATCGAGGTTCTTCTTCTATTCAATCCGGCTTTAGCTCATTGATCGTTTGGAGGAGATATAGCCATGGAGCTTCAGCAAGGCACCTTCAACTAGGTGGGATTTCATCATCTTCAGCCTTGAATCGCACCCAGCTCACCCTCGAGATGAAGGAGATGAAGCTTCGTCCCCTGCTAGCTTTCTCCCTGCAAAACCCAAAAACATATATCACATTAGATGCTTTCCCCTTCACTTCTTTTCAATGAACCCTATCTCTTCCAATATATACCACAAGGGAATGAAGGGCCACGTAGAGGATATTATTCCCCAAGGACCAATCACAATCAGGCACTAAAAGGATAGATCGTGTTAGCGCAGCAAGAGTGATATCGAAGGGGGGGGGATGAATAGATCACTCCCAATTTGCAGAAACTCAGGCGGAAAATAGATTCTACTGCTAATGCACCTCCTTAACCCGTACACAGAGAAATATAGATGAGAGTGAAGAACTGATCACTTGAAGGCAAAGGGACAAGCAGATGAAGAGCACTGAAATCAATAGCAAACCACAGAGGAGGCACTCGGTTATTAGGTGGTTCGATTGCAGTCCACAATCTACATCCACCCCTCACTCCAACTAGAGTGAGGATTTCACTAGGCAAAGCTAGATCACAGCAGACTCAGACTACGTACAAGATGCTGCCACACAGCTTGAACACCCAAGGGAAACAAATCCCTCGACCAAGCTCTACTACCCACAGAACTTGAAACCTATTCTAGCTCCCAGCTAGAACACAGCCGGAGAATCCTCTCCCTTCCTCCACACACGGAGGGAAACTGTTAATGACAACCTGTCACTAACAACACCAGAGATAACCTATCTCTCTTCCTCTGCAACTCAGAGGGAAACTGGAGTAGTACTCCCTTCCTCCACACACCAGAGGGAAACCAATTCAAATCAGAATGGAAGAACAAAAATAAACGAAAGCAAAGTAGAAACAAAAACAATGAAGAGGAAATCGGTTCTGAAACCCAATACAACTGTAGATTCAAATGAAGCACTTCATCAATCCACACACACTCTCTCTCTCTCGAACAATCTCCTCTCAGATCTGGAACTCTCTGCTCATTTTCTTTTCTGGATCGTGTAGACTCTCACCAATGGCTTCTGCTTTTTCTTTTCACGATCGAACTTCAACTGAAAGATGAAGCTCTATATTTATAGCAGATAATGGCGTGTGGCTGCCAGGTTCCCGCCCATGCACTTTTGGCCAGATCATTTTGAATTTTGACCACATGGCAGCATCCTGACAAGGTTGCCATCCACGTGTCATGCGCCTGTTGTCTTGGATCACGTGTCAGGTGCCAACCTCGTTTCACGTGCCCAATCATCAGCCTGAATCGCCTGCAGACAGACAGAAGTAATGTATATACTTAGTCAGTTCAGGCTATTAACAAGGATGTATATACATCAGAAACATCAACTGAGTAACTGTGTACACTCGTGAGAGAATGTATAGACTTAATGAATAAACGCATGTATAGACTTTACCAGGGTATGCACAATGCAATGCGTTGACGCTACACTACGTGCCTATGAACTGCGTTGACGCAGTGCAATGTGTCCTTGAAAGCTGTAAACAGCAAGGCATGCTGTACAGACTTCAGACAGCATGCATCAGATTACTCTGTATGGACTTGAAGAACCCTTAGCCAATGTATAGACCTCTAGAGGAGACAAATGTGTAGACATCACATTGCTCAGCCACTGTGTAGAGTTCACAAAGCCTAACCAGTGTACAGACTTGTAATGAGTGTGCAGTGAGCTCTGAAGACTCAAGTTGTAATAACAGAATGTATAGGATTGTGGTCGTACAACCCAATGTGTAGACTTGTAAAAAGTGAACAATAGTCAGACTTTGATGCTGATCAAAAGACCCTTGGTCAACAGCCAAGGCCTCAACGCTTCCAGCGTGCAGCGTCGCCTCAGCTCCTCAAGAAAAGTGCTCACTCCCTAGGCAAGCTGACCAATGCGTCAACACATCCAGTGTCAGCGTCGACGCAGTGAACAAGAAGGAAGCGAAAGACGCACCATTGCGTCTACTCAGTCAGCCAAGTCCGTCAACGCACTAAAGGCATGCTACCCATGAAGTCAGATAGGCTGTACAGACTCTATGGATGTAAAGCAATGAAGACTTCAGACTGTATAGACTTGAACCAAGACGAGGTGAAGACTTCACGTTGTATAGACTTGCCAAATCAGTTGGGCGATGTACAGACTTGAACAGATACAGCTGAAGGATGTATAGACTTGGAATCCACTGTACACGACTATGCAGACTTTGAGGCTTAATGCATAGGCCAGTGTACAGACTTCTAAAAACTGATGCGTTGTATAGACTTTCATGAGACGCTAAAGTCTATACAGACTAGACCAGTGAGACACTCATAGAGACGATGCAATGCGATGTGGAGACTTTAACATTAGACGCTGCATGAGACGGTAGGCTGTACAGACTTGCAAAGAGTGAGTGAGACGATTGACTATAGGACCGATGTCCAAACTCTTAGTGTGAAGGCAGACTGTATAGACTAGAATCGCTTGAAGCGATGTATAGACTTTGCCCAAGGAACCGAATGTATAGACTTTATGAGATGCAAACGGCTGAACAGACTTGAATGAGTATAGGGTGTATAGACTTGAAAGTCTGAAGGCGAAGTGCAAACATGCTGAGTTGACGCTGCAGCCCAATGAGTTGACGCTGCAACGTATTACTTTTACGTTCAACTGATGATGTATAGACTTAATCAAATGAAGAACCTGAACAAAAGAGTCTACGTATCAGCACACTGAGTTGACGCACAGGTGTGAGAACAGAGACATGCAATGACTAAAGGGTCGACGCATCAGCACGCTGAGTTGACGCACTGGTGTGAAGACTGTGCAGACAGAGTGTAGGCAGAATTAAGGTAGAACATGTTATCTAACAGCCATTGAACTGTACTCACTCACATGATGAAACAACATTAATCTAGAGATAGAAGATTGATTTATAGTGTGAGACATCATCAAAACCATAGGGATGCAACAATCTCCTCCTTTTTGATGATGACAACACTATGAATCAAGCAATATCAAGATTCAACAAGAAATTTATATCAGCTGCAACAAACAGATTAAATTCAAGGCATGCTCATGCAAATGAATTAAGCATTCCCTACAACACACTCTCATCTCCCCCACAACTCATAAACATATCGGCATGAAGCAACATGACTCCCCCAAAGCTCAAAACAAATCCAAGACTCACTGATATTGCAGAACTTCTCACTGAAATTGCAGACATTGCAAACTTCTCTCCCCCTTTGACATCAGCAAAAAGAACTACAGAATGTTTGACAGTGCTGGAAACATGAGGACTCAGGGCAGTAACTTCTTAGTGCAGAAAGTCACAAGTAGGTCTTAAGAGAATAAGTGAGTTTCTAATCTCAAGAGAAGATTCTTTAGACTTCAGTACACAATAGAGAAGTAGAATGAGAGACAAGTTTATCAGCATACATAGTGGATGATTGAGAGTAGGAGTTCACAAGTATGGCCAGATATAGCTGATCATTCAACTATTTCACAAGACAGCAAGAGACTAAATCAGAGAGGTGTTCTCAAGGTATTGAAGACAAGCAATCCATTAGTTGCATAACAACAAGGAATTTTTGTTGGAGATGATTTTCAAGAAGATCAATGAGTAAGTTGGTAGTTCACTTCCTTTGACATTAGGGAGACACCTTGATTAGAGGCCTGAATCCCCAGTTACTCAGAGTGAGTACCTCATTACTTCCTTCCTTTTTTTTATTAAGGAACAGAGTTAGTAACTATGACTTTTGACATGAGGAAACACCTTGATTAGAGGCCAGAGTCCCCAGCTACTCACCAGCAAGCCACCATTGCTCTGTCATGACTTTTCATTCATTTTAAGCATTTGACACCTCATGACTTGGGAGAAATATTCATTTCATTGATGAAGCTCCCAGTTTCTCAGTGATCAAAACAGAACATGTTTGTTCAGTTAAGCCCTTGAGTTAAAGAGATAGAATGATTGAAAATAATACCAAAAGGGACTTTTCTTGAATTGAGTCTTGAAGTCTAGATTTCAAGTTGATTGGGTCAGATATCAAGACATACAAGTTTTTGGCCTGAACCATAATCAATGACAATGTAGGAAGATATACTTTATGCAATTAGTCCAGATCTCTGAAAGAGTACCAAAGGAAAGATTCTAACTTGGAGATTAGAGTCACTGACTTATAGACTTAAGAGATAAGTGACACTCTACTTTCTGAGAGAACCACACTAAATCAGTCATGCAAGACCAGCAAAGGTATACATCTGGACAGCCCTTTTTAAATCTGTCAAAGAACTTCTTTTCTCACTTCACAACTCAGCTCCCCCTAAGACAGAGCATTCCCCAATAAAACATTCCAGCAAAATCTCAAGGCTTTCCTTTATTTAGAGCATTCCTGAAAGATAACCATTAAGCATTCTGAACTCCCCCTTAAACCAGCATGCAAGAAGGCTAAACATCAGATAGACACAACTCCCCCTCACAACAAGAACATGCTTCATAATTAAGACAATTTGTATAAGCCTAATTCTCTTCTCAATGTGGTGAATTTTTCATTATCCAGAGGTTTTGTGAATATGTCAGCAATCTGATTATCTGTGCCTACATGAATCAGTTCAAAATTATTCTTAGACACCTCATCTCTTATAAAATGATGTCTTATCTCTATGTGTTTGGTTCGTGAATGCAAAACAGGATTTTTAGTAAGATTGATGGCACTAGTATTATCACAGTAAATAGGTGTGCACCCCAGGTCTACTTGGTAGTCCTGAAGCTGGTGTTTAATCCATATGACTTGTGTTCCACAACTCCCTGCAGCCACATATTCAGCTTCTGCAGTGGAGAGGGCCACAGAATGTTGTTTCTTGGAGCCTCAAGACACTAAACACCCACCCAAGAATTCACAATGGCCACTTGTACTTTTCCTGTCTAGTTTACAGCCTGCATAGTCAGCATCTGTGTATGCTACTAGGTTAAGTGTGTGAGATGCAGGAAACCATAAACCAAGAGAGTGACTAGCTGACAAATATCTGAAGATTCTTTTAACTGCAGCTAAGTGTAGTTCAATAGGTCTAGACTGATACCTTGCACACATTCCTACACTGAATTGTATATCAGGTCTAGAGGCTTTCAAGTAAAGTAGTGATCCAATCATACCTCTATAAAGTTTGGCATTTACTTCTTTACCTGTCTCATCTGCATCCAATGAAGTATTGGTGCCCATGGGTGTAGTAATGTGCTTTAAGTTTTCCATGCCAAACCTTTTGAACAGTTCCATTGTGTATTTGGTTTGGTTGATGAAGCACCCATCTTCTAGCTGCTGTACCTACAATCCAAGAAAATATTTTAGTTCACCAACCAAGCTCATTTCAAATTCAGTAGACATCATGGTAGAGAATTCATCACATAGTTCATGCTTAGTTGATCCAAATACAATGTCATCTACATATACCTGAACTATGATGAGATCTTTATTCATGCCCTTGGTAAATAAAGTCTGATCAACTTTACCTCTTTTGTAGCCCTTGCTGATCAGAAATTCAGATAATCTTTCATACCAAGCTCTTGGAGCCTGCTTTAGACCATACAAGGCTTTGTTTAACCTAAAAACTTGGTTAGGTTGAGGAGAATATTGAAATCCAGGAGGTTGTTCAACAAAAACTTCTTCTTTAATAACTCCATTTAAAAAGGCACTTTTAACATCCATTTGTTGGAGTTTTATGTTCTTTGAGCATGCAAAGGCAAGCAACAGTCTTATAGCTTCCATCCTAGCAACAGGTGCATAGGATTCATCAAAGTCTACACCGAATTCCTAACAGTAGCCTTTGGCTACTAGTCTGGCTTTATTCCTCGAGATAATTCCATCTTCATTCATCTTATTTTTGAACACCCACTTGGTTCCTATGACATTAATACCATCTGGTCTTGGGACAAGCTCCCAGACATTATTCCTTTCAAACTGACCTAATTCCTCACTCATAGCATTGACCCAAGCTTGATCAGCTAAGGCCTCTTCTACTGTTTTGGGTTCAATTTGTGAGACTAAAACAATTAAGTCATCATTATTCACATTTCTAAAATGATACCTAGTCCGAAGAAGATCTTCAGGATTGCCTATGACTTTATCTAAAGGATGGTCTTTAAGAAATCTGATATTTGTTGAAGACTCACCTGTTTCTCTTGGCCCTTCCTGATTGGCGGAATTTGTTTCTCCATTTGGCTGAGTCTTCTCTTCTTCCTGTTGGTCTTCTAGAAAGTCTCCACCATGATTGGAATCCCTGTCAATATTTTCAACATTAGAGACATCTTTCTTTTCACTAAAAAGGATGTGTGGAGATTCTTCCACTTTCTGATCTGATAAGTTAAATACCCTATATGCCCTTGACACTTCAGAGTAACCCAAGAATATTCCAGGTGAACTCTTGGCTTCAAACTTGTCTAAATCTTTCTTATCATTGTTATGAATAAAACATTTTGCTCCAAAAATTCTGAAATGAAACAAGTTTGGTTTCTTACCTTTTAGAAGCTCATAGGGTGTTTTCTTGTGTATGGGTCTTACCATGGCCCTGTTGATTATGTAGGTTGCTGTATTGGCCGCTTCTGCCCAAAACCTTCTAGGTAATTTACTTTCAATCAACATGGTTCGGGCCATTTCCACCACTGTTCTATTTCTTCTCTCCACAATCCCATTTTGTTCAGGTGTCCTGGGAGAAGAAAACTTGTAAGTTAGTCCTTCTTTGTCACAAAGATCAGTAAACATGGAATTTTCAAACTCACCTCCATGGTCAGATTGAATAGAACTAACCTTGTACTTTCCTTCTTGTTTGACCTTATTGAAGAACAGATTAAACTTTTGAAATGCATCACTCTTATTTGCTAAGAAAACTATCCATGAGTATCTAGAGAAGTCATCTATGATGACATAGCCAAACCTGTTTCCATTAAGACTCTGAGTTCTAGTTGGACCGAAAAGGTCCATATGAAGAAGTTCCCTTGGTCTAGAAGACAATGGCTCAGATCTTAATTTAAAAGAATTTCTGGTCTGTTTGCCTAGAGCACATGCATCACATGCTTTTGATATTGAGTTGAATTTAATTCTAGGCATGCCTCTAACTAAATCATGCTTGACCAATTTATTTAAAGTTGAAAAGCTAGCATGACCTAGACGTCTATGCCATTCAAAGGCATCATTTTCAGAATTGGCAGATAAGCAAATAGTAGATTCAGAATTCTCATCTAAGTCTACAATGTAGACATTATTAATCCTATTGGCTACAAATTTAACCATGTCAGAATTTGTTTCAAGGATTTTACATGAACTATCATCAAATACAACCCTGTGACCCCTGTCACATAATTGGCTAATGCTAATCAGGTTGTGTTGAAGCTCTTCCACAAGTAATACTTTTTCAATAGAATTTGTGGAAGACTTACCTACTGTGCCAACTCCAATTATTTTACCTTTGTTCTTTCCTCCAAACTTGACCAGACCCCCTGATTTCATCTCTATCTTGCTGAACTTGGATCAGTCTCCTGTCATATGCATGGAGCAGCCACTGTCGAGGTACCACTTGTTGTCTTCAGCTGCCAGGCCGACCTACACAAATATATCAAGCAGAGTGATTTGGAACCCAAGATGAGTTGGGTCGGACATTGTTCAAATCTCTGATCAAGTGTTTAGGTATCCAGATTTGTTTCAGCATGGTTTTCTCTGGCACCTTCCTTTCTGGTTTATTAAAGTTGAATCCAGCTGAACTGGAGAAGTGAGTTCTATTCCATTCATTAGTCTTCCTATTCCTAGGAAATTTCCTGTAAGCTTGTTGATTAGCATATCTTTGACCATGAAAGTTATTCCTCCAGTAGGTCTTGTTTGGAACCATCTGATTGTTATAATTCCAGCTCTTATTCTGATTTATTTTCTTGGTCCAGCTACCATTTGTGTTCTGGTGAGTGGACTTAATGTTATTCTTCATAAAGTTCATTCCAATCTTAAATGGTTGTCCAGTACTGGTTTTTATGTTTTCTTTAGGACTTTGAGTTTCCTTAGAGCTGTTTGAGCTTGATGGTGTGTCCAGCTTTTCTTTTCCCTTCTCTGGACAGAAGGTGATGGTCTTGAATTGCAAGGGTCTCTTGTTGGTTTGGTCATAGCCTAGACCTTCCTTATTGAAATTGACCCTAGTCCCTAGTATAGCATCTAGGCTAGTCTTTCCTTGGACAAACTTTTCTAAGACTTTCTGTTTGTCTTCCAGCTCCTTTTGAAGAAACTCAGAATTCTTTAGGAGTTCAGCATTTACTTTCTTCACAGCTTCATATTTCTCTGAATTCATTCTCATTTCATTCATGCTTTCTTCAATTTTAGTTTTGAATTCATTGAGCTGTTTTTGACTTTCTTGAATTTCTCCCTTAAGCTTATCATTCTCTTTCCTTAGTGAGGTCATTTCTTCTAGTTGTTCTTTTAGCTTTTCATTTTCCTCACATACCAGAGTTTGTTCTTCAATATTTATGTTAAATTTTCTTTTCAGAACTCTGTGCTCTTTGCTAAGAGAATTAAATTTATCTAACAAATCACCATTAGCATCCTCCCAGTCATCAATTGAGAAATTTTCAAAAACGTTTATTACCTCCTCTTCACTGTTTGCCATAAGGCAAATTCCATCGTCATATTCTTCTGAGGAAGCATCTTCGGGGTCTTCTTCTTCCTCGCTCCATGTGCAGACCATCGCCTGTGGCTTCTTCTTCTTCTACACCTTTATGTTTTTCTTCTGAAGATAGGGACCCTTCTTCTGGAGGTCTGGGCATTCGCCTATCATGTGTCCCTGTTTGTTACAATTAAAACAAGTCAGTTTCTTAGGATTTCTATCCCTGTAACTGGTAAATTCAGCATTCTTATTAAAGGGTTGTGGCTTCTTTTTCCTAAAGGTCTTTCCCTTTTTCTTCAAAATTTTTCTGAACTATCTAGTGAGCATTGCCTGCTCCTCCTGGTCGAGATTTAATAAACCTTCAAGCTCGGACTCAGACTCGGGGCTACGGCTGCTGCTCCCACTGTTACTACCCTTGTTGCGGGAAGCTCTTAGAGCTACATTTTTACCCTTCCTCTCACTTCCTTCTCCACTTCCCTGGAAATTTATCTCATAGGTCATAAGGGATCCTATGAGTTCATTCACAGTCAAGACTGTCAAATCTTTTGACTCCTCAACCACAATGGCCTTAGTGTGCCATGCCGGGGATAAAGATCTAAGGATTTTCCTGACTATATCTGCCTCAGCAAGATCCTTCCCTAGCCCTTTAAGAGTATTTGTGATTAAAGACAGCCTGGCATACATCTCAGTTATATTCTCATCTGCATTCATCTTAAACATTTCATACTTAGAAGTGAAGAGATTTACCTTCGAGGCTTTCACTTGAGCTGTACCTTCATAGATCAATTGCAGCTCATCCCACATTCGCTTGGCAGTTCTGTATGCAGATATACGAGCATATTCCTCTGGATGAACAGCACACTGGATTATGTTCAGCGCTGTCCAGTTGAGTGAAGAGAGCTTGACATGGTCATCTGTCCAAGCATCCTCGTTTGGTGGCAGCTCATATGGCCCCACCGTGATTACTCTCCACAGTTTATGACTCTGAGCTCTGATGAACACTTCCATCATGTTCTTCCAAAATAGATAGTTACTACCATCGAAATAAGGAGGGCGACTAATGGATTGACCTTCGGCCATGAAGGTTCTAGGACCACCCGCATTTCCTTGACCGTTTGTCCACATGGCGTAAACCTGCTCTGATACCAATTGTTAGCGCAGCAAGAGTGATATAGAAGGGGGGGATGAATAGATCACTCCCAATTTGCAGAAACTCAGGCAGAAAATAGATTCTACTGCTAACGCACCTCCTTAACCCGTACACAGAGAAATATAGATGAGAGTAAAGAACTGATCACTTGAAGGCAAAGGGACAAGCAGATGAAGAGCACTGAAATCAATAGCAAACCACAGAGGAGGCACTCGGTTTTTAGGTGGTTCGATTGCAGTCTGCAATCTACATCCACCCCTCACTCCAACTAGAGTGAGGATTTCACTAGGCAAAGCTAGATCACAGCAGACTCAGTCTGCGTACAAGATGCTGCCACACAGCTTGAACACCCAAGGGAAACAAATCTCTCGACCAAGCTCTGCTACCCACAGAACTTGAAACCTGTTCTAGCTCCCAGCTAGAACACAACCGGAGAATCCTCTCCCTTCCTCCACACACGGAGGGAAACTGTTAATGACAACCTGTCACTAACAACACCAGAGATCACCGATCTCTCTTCCTCTGCAACTCAGATGGAAACTTGAGTAGTACTCCCTTCCTCCACACACCGGAGAGAAACCAATTCAAATCAGAATGGAAAAATGAAAATAAACGAAAGCAAAGTAGAAACAAAAACAATGAAGAGGAAATCGGTTCTGAAACCCAATACAACTGTAGCTTCAAATGAAGTACTTCATCAATCCACACACACTCTATCTCTCTCGAACAATCTCCTCTCAGATCTGGAACTCTCTGCTCTTTTTCTTTTCTGGATCGTGCAGACTCTCACCAATGGCTTCTACTTTTTCTTTTCACGATCGAACTTCTACTGAAGGATGAAGCTCTATATTTATAGCAGATAATGGCGTGTGGCTGCCAGGTTCCCGCCCATGCACTTTTGGCCAGATCATTTTGAATTTCGACCACATGGCAGCATCCTGACAAGGTTTCCATCCACGTGTCATGCGCCTGTTGTCTTGGATCACGTGTCAGGTGCCAACCTCGTTTCACGTGCCCAATCATCAGCCTGAATCGCCTGCAGACAGACAGAAGTAATGTATATACTTAGTCAGTTCAGGCTATTAACAAGGATGTATATACTTTAGAAACATCAATTGAGTAACTGTGTACAATCGTAAGAGAATGTATAGACTTAATGAATAAACGCATGTATAGACTTTACCAGGGTATGCACAATGCAATGCGTTGACGCTACACTACGTGCCTATGAATTGCGTTGACGCAGTGCAATGTGTCCTTGAAAGCTGTAAACAGCAAGGCATGCTGTACAAACTTCAGACAGCATGCATCAGATGACTCTGTATGGACTTGAAGAACCCTTAGCCAATGTATAGACCTCTAGAGGAGACAAATGTGTAGACATCACATTGCTCAGCCACTGTGTAGAGTTCACAAAGCCTAACCAGTGTACAGACTTGTAATGAGTGTGCAGTGAGCTCTGAAGACTCAAGTTGTAATAACAGAATGTATAGGATTGTGATCGTACAACCCAATGTGTAGACTTGTAAAAAGTGAACAATAGTCAGACTTTGATGCTGATCAAAAGACCCTAGGTCAACAGCCAAGGCGTCAACGCTTCCAGCGTGCAGCGTCGCCTCAGCTCCTCAAGAAAAGTGCTCACTCCCTAGGCAAGCTGACCAATGCGTCAACACATCCAGTGTCAGCATCGACGCAGTGAACAAGAAGGAAGCGAAAGACGCACCATTGCTTCTACTCAGTCAGCCAAGTGCGTCAACGCACTAAAGGCATGCTACCCATGAAGTCAAATAGGCTGTACAGACTCTGTGGATGTAAAGCAATGAAGACTTCAGACTGTATAGACTTGAACCAAGACGAGGTGAAGACTTCACGTTGTATAGACTTGCCAAATAAGTTGGGCGATGTACAGACTTGAACAGATCCAGCTGAAGGATGTATAGACTTGGAATCCACTGTACACGACTATACAGACTTTGAGGCTTAATGCATAGGCCAGTGTACAGACTTCTAAAAACTGATGCGTTGTATAGACTTTCATGAGACGCTAAAGTCTATACAGACTAGACCAGTGAGACACTCATAGAGACGATGCAATGCGATGTGGAGACTTTAACATTAGATGCTGCATGAGACGGTAGGCTGTACAGACTTGCAAAGAGTGAGTGAGACGATCGGCTGAAGGACCGATGTACAGACTCTTAGTGTAAAGGCAGACTGTATAGACTAGAATCGCTTGAAGCGATGTATAGACTTTGCCCAAGGAACCGAATGTATAGACTTTATGAGATGCAAACGGCTGAACAGACTTGAATGAGTATAGGGTGTATAGACTTGAAAGTCTGAAGGGGAAGTGCAAACATGTTGAGTTGACGCTGCAGCCCAATGAGTTGACGCTGCAACGTATTACTTTTACGTTCAACTGATGATGTATAGACTTAATCAAATGAAGAACCTGAACAAAAGAGTCTACGCATCAGCACACTGAGTTGATGCACAGGTGTGAGAACAGAGACATGCAATGACTGAAGGGTCGACGCATCAGCACGCTGAGTTGACGCACTGGTGTGAAGACTGTGCAGACAGAGTGTAGGCAGAATTAAGGTAGAACATGTTATCTGACAGCCATTGAACTGTACTCACTCACATGATGAAACAGCATTAATCTAGAGATAGAAGATTGATTTATAGTGTGAGACATCATCAAAACCATAGGGATGCAACAGATCGAGCTAGGGCACCCGCCGCCATGCGAACCGGTGATTTTTTCGGTCACCGGAAAGTGTCGACCTTAGGGGTCGACACTTGCGAATGGGCAAGACAGAACAAAGGCTCGAACAGAACCCATCGTAGAAAGTGTCGACCCTTGGGGTCGACACACACTACCAGTGGCATGGAAACAAGCCACAGCTGAAAGTCCCGGAATAAGTGTCGACCTTGTGGGTTGACACTTATGTCCAGGGTTCTGAAAAATGAACCCCAAACATAACCTAGTGATTAAAAGGTCGACCCCGTGGGTCGACTTTTTATCCCCAAGTTCGAAGACATAAGAGGGCCGGCTAAGAATACCAGACCCTTGGACACAGTGTCGACCCATGGGGTCGACACTTTTCCTGACATAATGCAAACTGAATAAAACAAGCACAGGGGAATTTCAAAAGGGATGAAGCATTAAAGCTGAATGCATGCAAGAGAGAAATGGGTATTAAGTACCCCAAATCATAGATATACCAAGTACAGATTGTTAGGGAATTACCTTGAGAGATGTCCATCCATTTTTCACAATTAAACCTCCTCCTACCATTCAACCAAAGAAACTTACCATTCAATACACACTTGAGATCCTTGTGTTGGTCCACATGCATGTGAAGATCCAATTGGAAGGTTTCCAATTGGTCTTTATATTCAATGCTTGTTCGACACACCTGTCACATTGCATACTGGAAGTTAGTCTTCCATATCACTCAATTTCAAAACATTGAAATCTATCTCTCATTATTCACTTAATTTTACACTTAAGATCCTGCTTCACAACCGTTAAGTGAATCAAATAGGGAAGATTTAGAAGAGTTTCACCCAGTTCAGTCGTAGACTATTGTTTCTCACTAGCTCATGTAAGCATATCAAATTACATGTCAGTTAACTTCATCAAATCAGTTGGCCGTGACATACACTAGTCCATTCATACAAAATGGAGTTTGCTTAGTTCATTTCAAATCCACAACAACATGTGCAAATGGTTTACATGGAGGGCAGTCACATGGTATTTAGTTCATCATCAAAATTCCTTAAGACATGGTTATGCACGGGTTCAACATGATTAACCAAAGGAATTAAAAGATAGTTCATGACAATTCTAAATTTAAAATCCGACACTAGGCTACATGCCTTAACATGGGTTGGACAACTAAACGAACATATTGAAATACAAAGTAGGGCTCAAATAAAATTTAAGGACACGACTAGCTAATGATAGGTGATTGGCGTTCTAGCACTCTTCACTCGGTCTCAATCCCATTCTTGTCGCTATCCGAATCACCTGAAAATATTTGAAAGTAACTGGATAAGCGAATCACTCAGTAGGAATTACATCTCAAATTCAAGCAATCTTTACATGATTTACAATTTGCATATATTATTAGTATGGCTATGCATGATGTACGTATAAGAAATTCAGGTATATACAGGTAAATCTAGGCATGATAAACAATAAGAGATCAAGAACTGTATAAAAAGAGTATATCAAGATTTCAAGTATTGGACAAGCAATATTTGAAGAATTTACATATGTAAATGCAACTTCGGGTCAAGCAGGGATTCATGTACAAGTATAAACGTAACTACAAGAATGAACTCATGTACACGTATATCGCAGGTACGAGCAAGTAAAAATTCAATTTAAGCATGTAATGTCTAGTACGTATCAGTAGAATTGGCTATTTTAATCAAGCAAGTATTCTGCCCTTTCTCGGGCCACAAGTCAAGTATTGCCCGTTCCGAGCCACACAAATCTAGTCAAGTAAAGAGAGAGTAGGGGTGGAGTGTCTCAAGTCAAGCAAGTACTCCGGTGCAATGCTAAACATCGTGGTTAATAAACTCCCATGGGCACAAGTACCTTCGGGTGCTCCTCCCAGGACCAGATCGGGCCCTATATGCACAACATTTCATGTATTACCTTTGACATCCACTCTCATTTATAGCCAATATGGAATTTCAAGAATTAAGAAACGTAGTATTACAGATGAGATTAACTAGTCATTTGGTTATGGATGACCCTAGAGGTGGCCCCTACAGGCTCAAGAGGTGGCTCCCGTCGTGTAGCACTTTGTGCCGTACGGCCTCAAGAGGTGGCTCCCACAACGTAGCACTTTGCCCTGCATGGCACTTAGCTCCAACACTCCTAAATGGTAGTTTAAAAGGTTCAAGGTTTGACCATGTAGGATATACACAAGTAGATTTTTCATGGAATGGAATTCAGAACTCATAATATGCAGGAATATGGATTAGGGTTGTGTTTGCACAAATCACGAGATAGATCAAGATCAGAAGCTGTAATCACTGAATTGGCGCCTGGGGGTTTGCCAATCTTTCAAGTTTTCACTTTTGTTAGAATGATATATATATATATATATATATATATATATATCAAATTGGCGCCTTCCAGGGAGTCTTCATTTAATTGAAGATGACCTGGCCGCCGTCATTTAAGTAATTGGCGGCCTGGCTTGGGGCGCCAATTGCATAAGGTGATATATATGAATAAGGAATTGGCACCCTGGCATACAGTCTTCAATTAATTGAAGACTTGCTGGCTGCCACTATTTGATGAATTGGCACCCTGGCTTGGGGCGCCAATTTCAATGGGTGATTTTCACCCAGCAGATACGTTTTGTGACTCAAAACACTATTCATTTCGAAAAAGTTTCTCAAAAAATATAAATTACTGATATTAAAAGGTAGTGTAAAACCTCGAGAGTCCAAAAACGTGTTCAGGTATAATTGTTGGGTTTTGGTTTCACAGATATGAATTTTCTAATGTTGTATCTTGAATTTCTCATGAAATGGAATTGGCGCCCCTGTGAGTAGTCTTCATTTAATTGAAGACTCTTTAGGGTGTCACCAATTTAAGTACAAGTTCAACTAATTGACGACACTACATAGGGTCACCAATTGAGTTATTTTTTAAGTGGGTTATGCTTCGTATCAGAATGGTACATTCTGTGATACAAGCTACTATTCATTTTCCCAAAGTTTCTCCGAATTAGAATCCGAAGATATGGTCAGGTGGAGAAAAATCTCAGGGTCACAGAAGTACATTCAGACAAAATTTTCATGGTTCAGTTTATTAGTTATAGATTTTTGAATGCGTTGATTTACTGATTGCGGGAAATTCTAGAAAATGGAATTGACGACATTGCACATGTCTTCAATTAATTGACAACCATGCGCGAAGTCTTCAATTTTGAAATTGGCGCCCTGGTCAGGGGCGCCATTTACAGGTGAGTCTTCACTATTCATCTGTATCAAAATGCTCCGAATCAGGAAGTAATGGTATGAGCATGTTGAGATAAATGTCGGATTCCAGAAACATGTTCATGTAAAAATTTTATGCTTTAGTTCGATAGTTATGAATTTTTGAATGTGTTGAATTATCAATTACTGAAAATTACAGAAATGGGAATGACGACACTGCGAAGTGTCTTCATTTAATTGACGACCACTCAAGTGGTCTTCAATTTTCAAATTGGCACCCTGGTCAGGGTCTTCAATTTACAAATTGGCGCCCTGTCAGAGGTCTTCAATTTAAGAATTGGCGCCCTGGTGAGGGATCTTCAATTTGGTAATTGGCGCCCTGGTCAAGGGTGCCATTTACCTTAGAGCTGGGGCTTTCGGATTTTTAAAACATGTGAGTATTTTATGTAAGGAGGTTCTATACTAAGGTTTAAAACATGGTTACTAAGATTGTAAAACTAGTGTAATAAACTATGTTCAAAAACTTATGAGATCATGCTAACAGACTATATTCAAACTCATAAAGATCATGGTAACAGTATGTATATGCGACATGTGTAACAGGGTATTAAAATATGTATAACATGGTTATTTTTTTTGATCATGGTAAAGCCAGGTAATATATATAACATGGATGATGAGTTAATCTAACTCTAAGCATGCATAAGTTAACCTATTTATCTACTAGTTAGGCAATGATTTGAGAGCACCTACCTTTTGACGTGAGCTACGAGGTTCAGAATAAAGAAGCTACAACAGGATCGTAGCAGGACGTAGACTCGGGAAGAAGGCGCTCATTTAGCCCTAATGGCGACAGTACCCTCTGAAAGTGCTATGGAGGGAATTACTTATAGAGAATTGCAAGGCATTGGTTTATTGCCTTGCGGGTCATGCTGAGTGGGAATGGTGTTTGCCAGCTAAAATGGGTTGTTCGTGTCTCAACTTTCTAGAAAAATAGATTAAATGACGCCCTTGTAAGGGGTCGTTCATTAATCTAGGTGGTACTATTCATGTATATGACCTCTCTGCATGAGGGCGTCTAATAATCTGGGTGTCATTATTGATGAGAATGACGCCCTTGCAAGAGGGCGTTAACTGTTAGACAAAATTGTCAACTTCACATGTTGGCATTCATGGTGTACATACATATATTAATATCATAATAAGATGGGGCCCCAAGGGAAAATGGCGCCTCCATGCAAGGTCTTCAATTTGTTGAATGGGTGAAAAGAAATCCCACTTACGTACTACCCATGGCCCATGTGTTTAAAGTTGTCTTGTACATTTATATAATAACCCTCTCATGGTTTGGTTCATTGTACAAGACCTTCCATGTAAGATTCTTTAGGAAAGTTCACTACGTACTATCCATGTGCATAAAGATGGATTGCACATTTATATGCTAGTCCTCCTATGGTTTAGTTCTTTAAACAAAGCCTCCATATAGAATTCTTTTAAGAATAGTAGATTGCGTATGCATAAAGTGATGGGTTATAATTTATATACTAGCCCCCTAAGGTTTGGTTTTTTACATAAAGCCCTCATGATTCTTTTATGTCATAAAGTAAGGTTGGCTTGTATATTTGTATTATAGTCCTCATGAGGTTGGGTTCCTTATGTAAGACCTTCATGTATGATTTCTTTTAAGGAGAAGTTTTGAATTTACTCAGAGGTATTTATCGGGGGTGCTACACCTTCCCCTACATAAAAGAATTTACTCCCCAAATTCAACTGCATTATACAGGAATAGGAAAGGTGCAGAGTACTTACAATTAGAATAACTCTGGAAATCTCCTCTTCATAGATTCTTCAGTTTCCCATGTACCTTCTTGTTCTAAGCATCGATTCCATTGGATTTTCACCATAGGGATCATCTTGTTTCTTTAGAACTTGAACTTCTCGGTCGAGGATCCTCGTTGGTTTTTGCTCGTAGGTAAGGTCCTTCTATACCACTAAATCATTGTGGTCAATGACATGGAAAGGATCGTGCACGTATTTATTCAGCATAGAAACATGAAATACGTTATGCACTTCTGATAGTTGTGGAGGTAGGGCGATGCGATAAGCCACCTTACCTACTTTTTTCAGCACTTCAAATGGACCAATAATGTTAGCGCAGCGAAGAGTGATATAGAAGGGGGGGATGAATAGATCACTCCCTAAAAATACTAATTGAAAATTAATTCAATAATTCAAATTCTCAACCCTTCAGATACAGTGAGAGGGACAGCTAAGACAATCAATAACCAAGACAGAAGATAGAAGAAAGATCGAGATCCGTTCACAGTGAAACAAAATACCAAGCAGATGGAGAGAAACACAACAATGACATGCAAACCACAAAAGAGGCAGGCAGTTTTTAGGTGGTTCGATTACAGTCCGCAATCTACATCCACCCCTCACTCCAAACCAGAGTGAGGATTTCACTAGCTAATGCTAGAACAGCAGACTCGGTCTGCAGACAATTACTGCCACACAGCTTGACCAGGGGAACAGCCTCCCCTCTTCCTCCACACCGGAGGGATACAACCAGTGACAATAGTCACTAGCAAACTAGAGACCGCGGTCTCTCTTCCTCCACCCAGGAGGGAACCCACAAGCGACTCCCTGTCACTTGCAAATTGGAGGATCGATCCTCCCTTCCTCCAATCACTGGAGGGTAACAATATTTGATAAGGAAGATGAAATGAAAAATGAAAACATGAAAATCATAGCACAAAAATCCTCTCTGAAAACAAGAAACAATGTAGCTTCCGAAGAAGCAAATCAGACACTTCTCTCTCACACAGACTTTTCTCTCAGAACAATTCTCTCCAATCATTTCTCTCTATCTTCTCTCTGGAACGTGGAGGCTCTCTCTTTTCTTCTTCTGCTTAGGGATTCTTCTTCTCAGCTTTTTCCTCCAGTTCAGGCTCTGTTGATCGCAGAAGACACCCTTTTATATGGCATCCGACCTGAATTCCATGACTTTCACACGAGTGGCGGGAGTGAGGCTCGTTCCCTCCTTTTCCAGAGCATCCTCGGATCATGTGCCAAGCATCATCCTCGGATCACATGCCCAATCATCAGCCTGAATCATCTACAGGCAGAGAAGAAAGGAATGTAACTAGTTAGTTTAGGTTTTTAACACAGTGTGTATAGACTTTAGATGCAGTAAATAGGCAAGTGTGTACAATGTGAGAGTGTGTAGACTTGAAGCCCTTCAAGCGACCTCAATGTATAGACTTGCGGGGGATGCAAGAACAAGCGACAGCAAAATGTATAGACTTAACCGCTGCGAGCATAGATTGTACACACTTTGATTGCGTGCATGTGAAAGTAGTGTACAGACATGTTGTGAAGATCAATGCCCAAATGCAATGTACAGACATGTTGTGAAGAACAATGCCCAAATGCAGTGTACAGACATGGAATGCACGAGACAGCAGTGTACAGATTTTGTGATGCACAAGCATATCCAATGTAAAGACTTTGAAGTAAAGGCTGGAGTTACACAAGCTATGTATAGACTTCAAAGTATGCACAATGCAAAGGCTGTACAGACTTCAGACTCAGCTGCGAACTGAGTTAAAGAGTGTATAGACTTGATGAATGCCTTGGACAGACGCACGGTGTACATACTTTGTGAGACGCTAAGTGAGACAGAGCTGGATGTACAGACTTTGAGAGAGAATGCACTGTTGGTAAACTCTGTACAGACTCTGAGAGACGATGCACTGTAGCCATGCGATGTATAGACTTCCCAGCAGCAAGGCTTTGCTATTAATGTACAGACTTGATGAAATGAGGCATGTACAGACTTGAACTCTTGCAATTGAAGGCTGTACAGACTTGGTCGTGTATGCGAGACAAGGCAGACACTATACAGACTTGGTTATGCATGGCGAGACAAGGCAGACGCTGTACAGACTTGGTTATGCATGGCGAGACAAGGCAGACGCTGTACAGACTTGGTCGAGACGATGCATAAGATGCTGCCAGACGCTGTACAGACTTGGACGTAGGTAATGATTGTAATGTGTAGACTTAGTGTGTAGCTAAAGCAGCGAACGTAGGAAAAGGTTGGAATGTATAGACTTACGTTCGATCAGCAATGTATAGACTTTACAGTGTGCATGCTATGCGTGCGATGTACAGACTTAGTGGCGCTATGTCTGCGATGTACAGACTTAGTGGCGCCTACATTCTATGCAATGTACACACTTTGAACGCCTGCATGCTATGCAATGTATAGACTTCGAGGACTGAATGTTGTGCGATGTATAGACCTACCACCACTGCAATGTATAGACTTGATGAGCGCCAAGGTGATGAATAGACTTCAATGACTCATGCAGTGAAAGCACAGACAATGTATAGACTTAGTGCAAACAGGATGTGCAGACTTGTAGTATGCAATGTCTAGACTTGATATGAAGGAATGCAAAATGTCTAGACTTGCTATGAGGGAATGCACTGGCTGTACACACTTGAAGTAATGCATGCAGGAGACGATGTACAGACTTGGTCTTGCGACCAGGGGCTGTACAGACATGATGTGCAGACTATGTGTGTGTGTGTGCGAGATAATGTTTAGACTTAATAGATGAAGCATGCATTGATCTAGAGATAGAAACAGATTGATTTATAGTGTGAGACATCATCAAAACCGTAGGGATGCAACAAATAAACCTTCGTGTTAGTTTACCTTTAACACCGAATCTTCTAATGCCTCGGTCCGGAGATACCTTGAGGAAAACATGATCTCCGACTTGAAATTCCAAATCTCGCCTTCTGTTATCAGCATAAGATTTCTGCCTGGACTGTGCTATCTTTAACCTTTCTCTAACGAGATGTATCTTCTTGGTGGAATCTCTTACCATGTCTAGGCCTAGAATTTGTTTTTCGCCAACTTCATCCCAGCATGTAGGAGATCGGCAACTCCTATCATATAGTGCCTCAAAAGGTGCCATTTGTATACTGGCTTGATAGTTGTTGTTACATGCAAATTCGGCTAGTGGTAAGTGGTCATGCCAGCTTCCACCGAAGTCTATAATACATGCTCTGAACATAGCTTCCACAACTTGATTTATCCTCTCGATTTGTCCATCTGTCCGGGGATGGAAAGCAGTGCTGTAGTTGAGTTTCGTCCCTAGAGACTGTTGTAGGCTCTTCCAGAAATGAGAGGTGAAGCGCGGGTCTCAGTCAGATACGATCGAGACGGGAACTCCATGTAATCTAACCATCTCCTTAATATACAGGGCAGCAAGTACATCGACTGACCATCAACTTTTGATGGGTAAGAAATGGGCCGATTTAGTTAGCCGGTCGATAATTACCCAAATTCCATCATATCCGCCCCTAGACTAGGGCAAACCCATGATAAAGGCCATGCCAATGTCTTCCCACTTCTACTTGGGAATATCTAGCGGATGTAGCTTTCCGGCTGATTTTTGATGTTCCGCCTTCACTTGTTGGCATGTGAGGCAACGAGATACAAAGTCTGCCACCTCCCTTTTCATGTTAGGCCACCAGAAAGTTCTTTTTAAGTCTCCGTACATCTTAGTGGCTCCAGGGTGGATCGTGTACCTCGATCTATGAGCTTCTTCAAGAATCTTCTTCTTTAATTCGGGACAGTTGGGCACACATGTCCGTTCATGAAATAGCCATCTACCATCAGGTGCTAGCTTGAAATCAAGTCTCTCGTCCAGCTTGCTCTTTATCTCCAATAGTGAGGGATCTTCTTCTTGCAGCTTTATGATTTCAGGTAGCAAATCTAGATGTAGGCTCATATGAGATAGAATAATACACATATTTTTCTCATCTGTGTTGATATCAAGCTTAGAGAATTTCTCTAGCAGCTTCCATTCTTGTATCATCCAGTTGGCCAATATTATTCTCAGCTTTCGACTAAGGACATCAGCTACAGAATTATCCTTACCAGGATGGTACTGTATAGTGAAGTCGAAATCCTTGAGATACTCGAGCCAACGCCTTTGCCGCATGTTTAGCTCTTTTTGGGAGAATAAATACTTGAGGCTTTTATGATCGGAGTATACAGTGAATTGTTCTCCGTAGAGATAGTGCCTCCACATCTTCAAGGAAAATACTACCGCGGCCAGTTCTAAGCTGTGAACTGGGTAGTTCTCTTCATGTTTCTTGAGCTGTCGGGAAGTGTATGCAATGACTCTTCCATTTTGCATCAATACACATCCGAGGCCAATACCAAAAGCATCGGTATATACCTCGTATTTTTCTCCTTCAATTGGTAATGATAAGACTGGAACAGTGGTCAAGAGATCCTTTAAGACTTGAAAACTCTTTTCACAATCTTCATTCCACTCATAAGGCACTTCCTTACGGGTTAACCTGGTCAGAGGAATAGCAATCTTGGAGAAGTCCTTGATAAAACACCGATAGTAACCAGCTAGACCCAAGAAGCTTCAAATTTCGTTGTATTTGTGGGTCGTTCCCAGTTCTTCGCGGCTTCGACCTTTGACGGGTCAACAGCAATTCCGTTCTTCGAAATAATATGGCCTAAGAAGGATACTTCCTTGAGCCAGAATTCGCACTTACTGAATTTGGCATATAGTTTGTTTTCCCTCAATATTTGCAGCGCCTTCTTGAGATGTTCTTCATGATCCTCTTCGGTCTTGGAATAGATCAGAATATCATCAATAAAGATCACAATAAATTGGTCTAAGTAAGGCCTGAATATGCTGTTCATTAAGTGCATAAAAGCTGCGGGGGCATTTGTTAGTCCGAAAGGCATAACAGTAAATTCGTAATGCCCATACCTACTTCGGAATGCAGTCTTATGAATGTCTTCTTCTTTGATCTTCTGTTGGTGGTAACCAGAACGAAGATCAATCTTGGAGAAATATGAAGCTCCAGATAACTGATCGAACAGCTCGTCAATCATCGGCAGCGTGTATTTGTTCTTGATTATAAGGTGATTTAGGTGCCGATAATCGATACATAGTCTCTTCGATCCGTCCTTCTTTTTGACGAATAGCACGGGTGCTCCCCAAGGGGAAGTACTCGGCCTGATGAAACCCTTTTTTAATAACTCCATTAGCTGCTCTTTTACTTTTTTCAGCTCAACAGGGGACATTCTGTACGGTGCATTGGAAACAGGACCAACACTAGGGACAAGGTCGATTTTGAACGACACTCCCCTTTCCGGGGGTAAGCCGGGTAAATCTTCTGGAAAAACATCGGGAAAATCCCGAATTACACGTATGTCTTCAAGTTTAACCTTCTCGACTTCTGTGGCAGTCACGAATGCTATGAAAGCCATGCATCCCTTATCCATAAGCTTTCTAGCTCGGAGTGCTGATATAAGAAGTTATTTACTCCGAGGGCTATTGTAAACAAGTTCTGGAAAATCCACGAAAGTTACATTGCCATGCCGGTAATCTACAGTTGCTTGGTATGTGGATAACTAGTCGGCACCTAGTATGACATCATAACCATTCATATCTAGGCATATCATGTCAGCAGGTAAATTGCTTCCCTTAATCATCACTTCACAATTTGGATAGTGATAAGTGATATCAGACTCATTCCCAAGAGGTGTAGATATGACCAAATCTAACAGCTCATGTTTCTTAGAAAATGAAGCAGCAAAGTTCTTAGAAACGAATGAATGAGTTGCTCCGGTATCAAATAAAACTTGAGCAGTTTTTGAACAAATAGTGAGAGTACCTTCCATAATTCCACCTTCAGTGGGTTCCGTCTCTCGGAGAGCTTGCAGACGGCCTTGTTTCTTTACCGGACGCTTCTCATCTTTGGTGTCTTGCTCCTTCATTAGTGGGCAGTCTGGGATTCGATGTTCTCGACTCCCGCATCGAAGATAAGCTCCTAACTTCCTCTAGCATTCCTCAGTCTTATGACCAGCTTTATTACAATACCTGCAAATTTCCTTTGAGGGTGTGGTGGTGGAGAATGGCCTGTCATTCTTCTGGAATTTCATTGCCTTGGAGGGCTCCCCTCCCATGAAGAACCTTTTCTTGTTGAATGATTGTTTGAATTTTCCCGGGCTTGTGATGGGTTCCTTCTTGTCTCTTCCTCGGATTCTCTCGGACAATTCGGTGGCGTCTTCTAGCAATCATCGAACTATCTCCGAATAGGCTTGGATGTCCATTGGTGCAAGCTGTGTAATATAATAGGGCTGAAGCCCGTTGAGGAACCTTCTCGCCTTCATCTTTTCTGTACACACCAAGTGAGGTGCATACTTTGATAACCTTGAAAATTGGGCCTCATATTCGGCCACTTTCAAGCCCCATTGTTATAGAACGGTGAATTTCACGGCCTTCTTCTCTTGGATATGGTCAGAGAAATACTTGTTGTTGAAATGTTCCATGAATTCATCCCATGTGACATGGTCTTCTGGCAGTGTTGCTTCTATGGATTCCCACCAGCATCGAGCGTCCCGCTCCAGTTGGAATACGGCCAGTAAAACCTTCTCCTCGTCCATGCATTGCATTACACGGAAGATTCGTTCCATCTTCTTTAGCCAATTCTCGGCATCCTTGGGGTCGGACGAACCCGTGAACCTCGGTGGGTTCATGTTACGGAAACTCATGTGGAGATCACCCGCTCCACGGTTTGCTCTGCCTTGGGCCACTTGCTGTACTGCCTGTGTAAGGCCCTGCACGGTGCACTGCATCTCGCGCCATTGTGCTCTTTCAGCAGCCATGATCCTACAAAAGAGTTTAAGTATGATAAAGATCGGGTTTACTTATAAGGTCAAAAGTCATTATAGATGTTAACACATGGCTCTATCCATCTCACCGGGTAAGGTATATCTATCCTTGGACTCGGGTTTTACCTATCCTTGGACTCAAGTTTTTGTACCTAGATTTCAATCATGACCGCAAACTTTTTTCTAACCTTTTATTTCTTCTAGTTTCCCTAGGTTTGAAAACCTAGGCTCTGATACCACGAAGACTGTCACATCCCGAGCGCGGAAGATACTCGGATGTGTGACGCGTCGATATAGATCGTGTCATTAGAGCGATAACTTTTGACATACATAATTACAGAGTGCATAAAAGATTAATAAAAACTTAATAATCCCAATAGTCTAAGTGATGATTATTTGATTAACCAAAGGAATTAAAAGATAGTTCATGACAATTCTAAATTTAAAATCTGACACTAGGGTACATGCCTTAACATGGGTTGGACAACTAAACGAACATATTGAAATACAAAGTAGGACTCAAATAAAATTTAACGACGTGACTAGCTAATGATAGGTGATTGGCGTTCTAGCACTCTTTACTCAGTCTCAACCCATTCTTGTCGCTATCCGAATCACCTGAAAATGTTAGGAAGCAACTGGATGAGTGAATCTCTATGTAGGAATTAAAACTCAAATTCCAGCAATCTTGACGTGATTTACAATTTGCATGTATTATCAGTATGACTATGCATGATGTACGTATAAGAAAATCAGGTATACAGGTAAATCTAGGCATGATAAATAATAAGAGATCAAGAACCGTATAAAGAGAGTATATCAAGATTTCAAGTATTGGACAAGCAATATTTTAAGAATTTACATATGTAAATGCAACTTCGGGTCAAGCAGGGATTCATGTACAAGTATGAACGTAACTACAAGAATGAACTCATGTACAAGTATATCTCAGGTACGAGCAAGTAAAAATTCAATTCAAGCAAGTAATGTCTAGTACGTATCAGTAGAATTGGCTATTCTAATCAAGCAAGTATTCTGCCCTTTCTCGGGCCACAAGTCAAGTATTGCCCATTCCGGGCCACGCAAGTCCAGTCAAGTAAAGAGAGAGTAGGGGTGGAGTGTCTCAAGTCAAGCAAGTACTCCGGTGCAATGCTAAACACCGTGGTCAATAAACTCCCATGGGCACAAGTACCTTCGGGTGCTCCTCCCAGGACCAGACCGGGCCCTATATGCACAGTATTTTATGTATTACCTTTGACATCCACTCTCATTTATCGCTTACAGATGAGATTAACTAGTCATTTGGTTATGGAGGACTCTAGAGGTGGCCCCTACATGCTCAAGAGGTGGCTCCCGTCGTGTAGCACTTTGTGCCGTACGGCCTCAAGAGGTGGCTCCCACAACGTAGCACTTTGCCATGCATCGCACTTAGCTCCAACACTCCCAAATGGTAGTTTAAGAGGTACAAGGTTTGACCATGTAGGATATACACAAGTAGATTTTTCATGGAATGGAATTCAGAACTCATAATATGCAAGAATATGGATTAGGGTTGTGTTTACACAAATCACGAGACAGATCAAGATCAGAAGCTGTAATCACTGAATTGGCGCATGGGGGTTTGCCAATCTTTTAAAATTTCAATTTTTAGAATGATATATATATATATATATATATATATCAAATTGGCGCCTTCCAGGGAGTCTTAATTTAATTAAAGACAACCTGGCCGCCGTCATTTAAGTAATTGGCGCCCTAGCTTGGGGCGCCAATTGCATAAGGTGATATATATGATTAAGGAATCGGCGCCCTTGCATGCAGTCTTCAATTAATTGAAGACTTGTTGGCTGCCGCTATTTGATGAATAGGCGGCCTAGCTTGGGGCGCCAATTGCATAAGGTGATATATATGATTAAGGAATCGGCGCCCTTGCATGCAGTCTTCAATTAATTGAAGACTTGCTGGCTGCCGCTATTTGATGAATTGGCGCCCTGGCTTGGGGCGCCAATTTCAATGGGTGATTTTCACCCAGCAGATACGTTTTGTGACTCAAAACACTATTCATTTCGAAAAAGTTTCTCAAAAATATAAATTACTGATATTAATAGGTAGTGTAAAACCTCGGGAGTCCAGAAACGTGTTCAGGTATAATTGTTGGGTTTTGGTTTCACAGATATGAATTTTCTAATGTTGTATGTTTAATTTCTCAAGAAATGGAATTGGTGCCCCTGTGAGTAGTCTTCATTTAATTGAAGACTCTTCTGGATGTCACCAATTTAAGTACATGTTCAACTAATTGACGACACTACGTAGGGTCACCAATTGAGTTATTTTTCAAGTGGGTTATGCTTTGTATCAGAATGGTACATTCTATGATACAAGCTACTATTCATTTTCCAAAGTTGATTTACTGATTGCTGGAAATTCCAGAAAATGGAATTGAGGACATTGCACATGTCTTCAATTAATTGACGACCATGTGCGAAGTCTTCAATTTTGAAATTGGCGCCCTAGTCAGGGGCGCCATTTACAGGTGAGTCTTCACTATTCATCCGTATCAAAATGCTCCGAATAAGGAAGTAATGGTACGAGCATGTTGAGATAAATGTCAGGATTCCAGAAACATGTTAATGTAAAAAGTTCCTGCTTTAGTTCGACAGTTATGGATTTTTGAATGTTTTGAATTATCAATTACTGGAAATTGCAGAAATGGGAATGACGACACTACGAAGTGTCTTCATTTAATTGACGACCACTCAAGTGGTCTTCAATTTTCAAATTGGCGCCCTGGTCAGGGTCTTCAATTTGCAAATTGGTGCCCTGGTCAGGGTCTTCAATTTACAAATTGGCGCCCTGTCAGGGGTCTTCAATTTAAGAATTGGCGCCCTGGTGAGGGGTCTTCAATTTGGTAATTGGCGCCCTGGTCAGGGGCGCCATTTACCTGAGAGCTGGGGCTTTCGGATTTTTAAAACATGTGAGTATTTTGTGTACGAAGGTTCTATACTAAGGTTTAAAACATGGTTATTAAGATTGTAAAACTAGTGTAATAAAATATGTTCAAAAACTCATGAAATCATGCTAACAAACTATATTCAAACTCATAAAGATCATGGTAAGAGGATGTATATGCGACATGCATAACAGGCTATTAAAATATGTATAACATGGTTATTTTTTTTTATCACGGTAAAGCCAGGTAATATATATAACATGGATGATGAGTTAATCTAACTCTAAGCATGCATAAGTTAACCTATTTAGCTACTAGTTAGGCAATGATTTGAGAACACCTACCTTTTGACGTGAGCTACGAGGTTCAGAATAAAGAAGCTACAGCAGGATCGCAGCAGGACAAAGACTCGGGAAGAAGACGCTCCTTCAGCACTGATGGCGACAGTTGCCTCTAACAGTGCTAGGGAGGAAATTAGTTATAGGGAATCACAAGGCATTGGTTTATTGCCTTGCGGGTCCTGCTGAGTGGGCATGGTGTTTACCAGCTAAAATGGGTTGTTCGTCTCTCAACTTTCTAGAAACATAGATTAAATGACGCCCTTGTAAGGAATCGTTCATTAATCTACGTGATACTATTCATGTATATGACGTCTCTGCATGAGGGAGTCTAATAATCTGGGTGTCATTATTGATGAGAATGACGCCCTTGTAAGAGGGCGTTAACTGTTAGACAAAACTGTCAACTTCACGTGTTGGCATTCATGGTGTACATACATATATTAATATCATAATAGGATGGGGCCCCAAGGGAATATGGTGCCTCCATGCAAGGTCTTCAATTTGGTGAATGGGTGGAAAGAAATCCCACTTACGTACTACCCATGTGCATAAAGTTGGATTGCACATTTATATGCTAGTCCTCCTATGATTTAGTTTTTTAAACAAAGCCTCCATATAGAATTCTTTTAAGAAGAGTAGATTACGTATGCATAAAGTGAAGGGTTGTAATTTATATACTAGCTCCCTAAGGTTTGGTTCTTTACATAAATCCCCCATGATTCTTTTATGTCATAAAGTAAGGTTGGCTTATATATTTGTGTTATAGTCCTCATGAGATTGGGTTCTTTATGTAAGACCTTCATGTATGATTTCTTTTAAGGAGAAGTTTTGAATTTACTCAAAGGTATTTATCGGGGGTGCTACACTCATGGACCATTTCATGTTCGGACAAAGGTCCGTATTGAAGGTACGATGTAAACAGAAATAAACCCGTACAAATGTATGCCGAGTTTAAGGCAACTTCAATAAAAGAGCGGGGATGAATCTCAATGGGAACGACTCTGGCCTGGCGAACTATCGGCCCAGAGTAGTGTCGGATCACGGCCATATTGGGGTGGCTCCCAAGGTCCGAGTCCGACTTGGAGGGGCGGAATTAATATTCCCTTTACACCGGGTCTCGAGGAGAAACGAGGCTGCGGAGCATATTTCGTCATTTTTATTACTGTCTAAAAATTAAATTATTATCTTGTTATTATTTTTTACATATATATTTTTTGGGGTGAGTTTGTTATTATTATTGCTTATTTTATTTTTTTATTCATTTATTATTATTATATTTTTTGAGTTTATTATTATTATTACTTATTTATTATTATTATTATTATTTATTGAGTTTGTTATCATTATTATTTACCCCTTTTATTATTATTCTTTTTTATTATTATTGTTTATCTTTTTTTGTGAGTCTATTATTATTATTATCATTTGTAGCATTTGGAACGTGTGTAGAAAGATATGCCAGAAGGGTTAGTGAAGAGTCTGTGCAGGCTGGGCACAAGGTCAGTGCACGTGAGGGCTAAGGTCAGTGCATATTTGCCTAGCTAGGGAGATGAGGTCGGTGCATGGTTGCTTAGGCCAAAAGGGAGGTCGGTGCAAGTTCTGGGTAAGGTCGGTGCAAATCCGGCTGGCTAGGGGGATGGGGTCGATGCAAGTTTGCCTGGGGCCAGCATAAGGTCGGTGCAAGGTTGCTCAGGCCTAGGGAAAGCTTGTGCAAGTTCTGGGTAAGGTCCGTGCATATTTTGATAAGGTCAGTGCACATGAGGCTAGGGCTTGGCGAGGTCTGTGCACATGGAGAATAAGGTCTGTGCAGGCCCGAGCGTGGGAAAGCTAAGGTCAGTGCAAGTTCTGGGTAAGGTCGGTGCAAGTCTGGTTGGATAGGGGGATGAGGTCAATGCAAGTTCACCTGGGGCCAGCATAAGGTCGGTGCAATGTTGCTCAGGCCCAAGGAAAGTCTGCGCATGTTGGGTTCAAGTCTATGAAGGTTGAACAAGGTCTGAGCATGTTTGGGCCAAGGTCTGAGCATGTGCTGGGCCAAGGTCGATGCTAGTTTGAGGCTTGGGCTGCCAAGGTCTGTGCCAGTGCAACTATGGTTGATGCTAGTTTAAGGATTGGGCTGCCAAATTCTGTGCTAGTGCAGCTACAGTCGATGCTAGTTTAAGGCTTGGGCTGCCAAGGTCTGTGCTAGTGCAGCTGAGGTCGATGCTAGTTTGAGGCTTGGGCTACCAAGGTCTGTGCTAGTGCAGCTAAGGTCGATGATAGTTTAAGGCTTAGGCTGCCAAGGTCTGTGCTAGTGCAGCTAAGGTCGATGCTAGTTTAAGGCTGAGGTCTGTGCTAGCTGGGCGAGGTCTGTGCTAGCTGGCAAGGTCTGTGTTAGTTGGGGGCTGAGGTCTATGCTAACCGAGCAAGGTCTGTGCTAGTTGGGGGCTACCGTCTGTGCTAGCTGGGCAAGGTTTGTGCTAGTTGGGGGCTGAGGTTTATGCTAGTTGGGCAAGGTCTGTGCTAGTTGGGGGCTGAGGTCTGTGCTAGCTGGGCAAGGTCTGTGCTAGTTGGGGGCTGAGATGTGTCGGTCGGGGCAAGCGAAGAGTGTGCCGGTCAAGGCAAGCCAGAGGTGTACCGGGCTAGAGTGGGTTAAGGTTGCACCGAACAAAGTTGATGTAAATATGGTAGGGTCTAAGAGGGGGTGGCTTGCTCTTGAAATTCAGATGAAGGGTGTTAAATAACAAGTTTTCAATCTGCTGTTATGTGATTAAGTCCACTGTCATGTTCAACAGTTCAGTTCTTTGAGTCTTGCATGGCTCCCTTGTCTTAGTTCGAATGTTTTATTATTGCTTATTTTATTTGTTTGTTGCTTCCTTTTGTCTTTTGATCTGTTGTTATTTCTGACAAAAGTTCGATAACATCTCCCCTTGACCTGGATGCTAAGGGAGTGAAAGGGGAACACGCTCACAAGGAGTGGCGTGACCCAACAATTTGAGGTGCATGCCAAGGTAGCAACACCTTTGAGAAAACTCTGGAAAACTCGAGGAAACCAGCGAACGAGAGACCCTGGGCTGACATAGACCGGGGACACACCGGGTGACAGTGTCTAAGGTGTGCCGAGTAAAGGCTAATCAAGGGTGTGCCGGCCAAGGCAGGCTGGGGGGGGTGTGCTGGCCAAAATCCAGGCTAGAGGGTGTATCGGACATGGCTCAGCTGGAGTGTGCCGCTCGAAGGCCAAAAGGAAGCTGTGTGTGCCGGCCAAGGTAGGGGGCCAAGAAGTGTGCCGGGTGAGAGGGCCAAGGTGTACCGAGTGGAGCACCGCGAGATTGTGTCGAGTAAAGGATGGCCACGGCTCACCGAATCAGGAGGAGATGGGTGAGAGTGGTAGCAGGAAGGACCAAGAGAGATCTCACCCTGTGGAGTTGACTCAGAGATGTTGGGTGCGGATATGGAGATAAACGTAGATCCAGAGGGGGGTGAATGGATCTTTTAAAATATTTTGCCCATGTTAAAGATGTATAGAACTATGATGGCTTATTCAATGGACAATTTCTCAAACACCAGAAATGCACGCCTAATCAACTGTTAGGAGACATACAAACGGAAGCTATCTAGACGATTAGGAACAATCAATCTCACACGAAAAAGCATTCAACCACACTGCATAAGATATTTTAGGTGGTTCGGTCAGCTGACCTACATCCACCCCACACTCCAACAAGAGTATGGCTTCCGCTGATACACAGCTTAATCAGCTGGGCCTCACAGCTTGCAACAATCCGCTAACTAACAGCTTGCGCTGGGCCTTACAGCTTATGCCACCCGCTGAAAAATATCTTGCCGTTGATCCATAGCTTCGAGGACGAATCCCTACAACCGCTGGGCTTCACAGCTTGCTATCCAGAGGAATCCTCCTCTACAACGTTGACACACAGCTTGAATAAGAGTTTAAGAAAAAATAGTAAAAACAATAGCAGCGGAAAGCTGGAACTGAAACCCGATGGAATGAAGCTCATACAGGAGCAAACTGGGTTGGATTTGATCCAAGGACCAGTTGGACAAATCTTCAGGAACTCTAGTCTCTTCTCTCGATCTTACTCCCTCTTCATCTCTTCTTTTTCTCTATGTTTCTATTTCTGTCTCTGATCCTTCTTTTTTTCTTTATCTTTTTCTCTCACTTTTTCTTATTCTATTTTTTCTTTTTCATCATCTACTCCTCCCTCTTTCACGAGCAGATTCTCATTTTTATATGAGCAACAAAAAGTGGGCGTGTGGAGACCACATTTCCCGCCCAAGCTTTTCGTCCAGACTTGAGGACCAAGGCTACGTGGTAGCATCTGAGCGAAACTACCCTCCACGTGTCGTGAGCATAGCTCAATCTTCAGCCTTGGATCACGTGCCTTCCTTAGTCTCTACAAATAAGTGTCCTGTCAAAGTGTTAGACATTCAGTCAGCATAAGATAGTTAGACAATCATAGGAATTGCACAGACTTTAGATAGCATGAGAGCAAGCGTGCACGGACTCAAGAATGCATGAATTAGAACATGCACCGACTTTGTTATCCTGTAAGAGAGTCATGCACAGACTCAGTTCTGCACATGCGAGGACCTGCACATACCTTGACTCTATGCAATGCTGGATATGCACGGACTTCAGTTAGCGTGTGCAAAGACTTGCACAGACCTCGGCTATTATGCAATGCAGGATATGCACGGACTTTCAGTTAGCATGTGCGAAGACTTGCACAGACCTCGGCTATTATGCAATGCAGGATATGCACGGACTTTCAGTTAGCGTGTGCGAAGACTTGCACAAACCTCAGCTATTATGCAATGCAGGATATGCACAGACTTTCATATGAAGGACGTAGAACATGCAACGACTATGTATAACAGATAGGAACACAAGAATCGACTATGAATGCATTGCATCGACCCTAAAGATGCAAAAAACTAAAACATATGCAGTCATTATCTGCCAAATAACGTGGTATGCACAGACCTGACTATGCATTGACTTCTTCAACCTATGCATGGACTATATGCAACAAATGCAAGGTACACAGACCTTGTATGCTGAATGACTCAACTGTGCACAGACACACATTTTATATGAAATGATCAAATGCAAACAAATTTATGCAATCTAGTCTTCACATGACTCATTGATTGTCATCATTAAAACTAGGGTTCCAACAAGAGACACCAGCCATTAGATTGACTAGGCCCTGAACCCTGGCGCCATGAAGGCTTCCCCTGATGAAGGGGCGAGATGAGGTAAATGAAGAATGTTGACTTCTTTCTCCCCAAAAGACATAAAAGAATCGGTGAAGCATAGAGGAAAACCCCGGTGGAAATGGAGAGGTGGGAGACATAGACGCAAATCCATGAACAATACTAACAAACTTTCTTTTATTTTTGCCAAGAAAAGAAACAGCCTAAAGGGCTAATACATTCTAAGAAAGTAAAAAAAAGAACAGATGGGAACGAGATACAATGTAGGGGAGGGGGATGGAGCACTAGCTCCTCCCCTCCCAGACTTCACTCCCTCTCTTCACTCATTCTCCTTCTCTCCTTCTCTTCTATCTTCTTTCTCTTCACTCAGGCGATGGTGGGTGGGGCAGCAGGCACTTCTCTCTTCTTCTCTTCTCCCTCTCTTTTGATCTTCTTCTTCTTCTTCCTCTCTTCTTTCTTCGCACGTGATGCCCTTCTTTAGCCCTCTAAGAGGCCTCTCCCTTCCCTCTTCGCCGTGAGAGGTTTTTATACCTCTGCTGGCGTTGACATTGCTGGCAATGGGAGTCAATCAAAGTTGACCCATGGTCTTGTCCTTTCCTGCAGGGCCCCTTGAGTGCCTCGTCAGGGCGTTGACACTTGGGTAGGTTGGAGCTGGCTCGATGTGAGCCCACTGCGTGCCAAGGGTAGAAGACTGTGACCGCTGGACTTGCTGCCGGAGCCAACGGTCGAATGGCAGCATCGTGTCACCAGGTGAAGAAGAAAAGACTGCTATACCCAGTGAAGGGCCTGGCAGTGTGTCGCTGGAGAGGCTTAAAGAGTGTGCCGCTAGGGCACCAAAGGGTGTGCCGCTGGAGGCTATCCTGGGTGCGTGCCGCTGGTGGGGCCATTAGTGTGCCGCTGGAGGGGCCATTGGGTGTGCCGCTGAGGGGCGCAAGATAGTTGGAGGGGCACTTGGAGTATGCCACTGGAGGCACAAGATAGTGTGCCGTTGGAGGGGCACTTGGAAGTGTGCCGCTGGGGGGGCACTTGGAGTGTGCCGCTGGAGGGGCACTTGGAAGTGTGCCGCTGGGGGGGGCACTTGGAGTGTGCCGCTGGAGGGGCACTTGGAAGTGTGCCGCTGGGGGGGGGGGCACTTGGAGTGTGCCGCTGGAGGCATCAAAGTAGTGTGCCGTTAGACGGGCACTAAAAAGCGTGCCGCTAGAGGGGCACTTGGTGTGTGCCCTAGAGGCATCAAGGTAGTGTGCCGTTGGAGGGGCACTTGGAAGTGTGCCGCTGGAGGGGCACTTGGTGCGTGCCGCTGGATGCATCAAAGTAGTGTGCAGTTGGAGGGGCACTTGGAGTGTGCCGCTGGAGACATTAAAGTAGTGTGCCGTTGGAGGAGCACTTGGAAGTCTTCCGCTGGAGGGGCACTTGGAGTTTGCCGCTGGAGGCATCAAAGTAGTGTGCCATTGGAGGGGCACTTGGAAGTGTGCCGCTGGAGGGGCACTTGGAGTGTGCCGCTGGAGGCATCAAAGAAGTGTGCCGGTAAAGGCATTTGAGGGCCTTCCTTTTCTTCTTTTCTTCTTCTCATCTTCTCTTCTCTTTTCTCCTCTTCTTTATTCCCATGCACGTAAACATGGGGAGAGAATTTTTTAGTGTCCACAACTGCCTCAAGTATGTTCAGAGATGTCCTCAGTGCCAAAAATTCTCCAACCTCCACCACCAAGCGGCTACGCAGCTTCATACCATGATGGAGCCTCGTCCATTTACTCGATGGGGAGTGGACATATTGGGTCCATTTCCCGAAGCAGGAGGAAGGAAGAAATTCCTCATAGTTGCTATTGACTACTTCACTAAATGGGTCGAGGCTGAACCATTAGGGAAGATAACAAGCGAAGCAACGTGGAAGTTCATGCTGTGAAACATCATCTACAGGTTCGGGATACCAAGAGTCCTCACCACCGACAATGGAAGGCAATTTGCGAGCACGACCTTCCAAGCTAAGTGCTTGGAATTGGGGATCTAGAACCACTATACTTCAGTGGGGCACCCTCAGGCCAATGGATTGGTAGAGAACACCAACAGAGCACTCCTCCATGGTATCAAAACCCGGCTAGATCAAGCAGGCGACTCGTGGATAGACTCGATCCCGAACATCCTTTGGGCCCACAGAACCACTACTAGAGCCACTACAGGAGAAACCTCCTTCCACCTGGCATACGGTGCAAAGGAAGTAGTTCTAGTAGAGATATCCAATCCCTCACTGCGTGTGGAACACTTTGATGAGGCTAGAAACAACCAAGCGTTACGAGAAAACCTGGACCTACTCGAAGAAAATAGGGCAAACACCCAGGTAAAGCTCATGGCTTATCAACAAAAACTGGCTCAATACTACAACATTCGAGTCAAGGAATGACACTTCTTCCCTGGAGACTTGGTACTACGGCGGACAAGCATGGCAGACCCCAGAGGAGCCGCCAAAAAGCTCGCACCAAACTGGGAAGGCCCGTACAAGATAACTGAGGTACTTGGAAAAGGAGCGTACAGGCTGGCAACGCTAGGGGGGCAAGAGGTACCCAGGACGTGGAACTCTGTAAACCTCAGGAAATTCTTCCAGTAAATCATTGCCAGCCATACTCCATGAAGGTTACTTACGGGTTCCCTAGAGGCGAGCACTGCTCCCCTTGAAAACGTGAAGGTAACCTACGGGTTCCCTAGAGGTGAGCACTGCTCCCCTTGAAAACAAGGTGACCTACGGGTTCCCTAGAGGCAGCACTACTCCCCTTCAAAATGCGAAGGTAACCTACGGGTTCCCTAGAAGCGAGCACTGCTCCCATTGAAAATGCGAAGGTAACGTACGGGTTCCCATGAGGTGAGTACTGCTCCCCTTGAAAATGAAAAGGTAGCCTAAGGGTTCCCTGGAGGCGAGCACCGCTCTCCTAAAAAATGATGGCAGCAAGCAAAGGCACAAATACTGTGATGCATACAAGGAAAGCCTACCGAAAAGTTCACGGAAATCTTCCACCAACAGGTACACAACAAGATCCGAACTTAATAATTTTATTCCTTTAGTCAAAATACAAGTTGCCAAAGGCTGGCAAGTCACTATTACGCGACCAATACACAAGCATATGGAAAGGCAAAACGCTCCCAACTATGGCGATGTGCAACTCCAGCATCTTGTTTTTGGGCGCCGTCGTCTGCCAGCAACTATGATAAGTCCGTGGGCGGACACCTAGCATCTCTTTTGTCCACGAGCTGACGGTCGCTCCCTGGTTACTTGTTCTGACGAAGTTGACCAACAGAGGGAGCCACCTATGCCAGAGAAGAGGGCCAAACCCTCCACCCCTTGACCCACTCATGAGAAGACACCTAGCATCCCTTTTGTTCCTTGGAAGCGGGCCAACAGGGATGCCGCTGGCAAAGAGACCTGCACCATGAAGTGAGATCGGATGACCCGTCCGCCCCTAGTTGACGGAGGGCAGTGGAGCAACAAGGCCCACACATTACAGAGATTGATGCAGCATACTGGCCTTGCCTGCAAACTGGCAAGCAAGTCCTATCGCTCTGCCTACCGTCATCTTCAAGTAGAGAAGCACTCTCCTTAGCTCGGGTAGATACCTCGTCGCACACCTGCAGACCAAGAAGGGAGAAGGGAAGCAGTCATAACCATGCAGTAAGAAGGCAGCAAAAAGAAGGAAGGATTTCATTCGACAGTAGAGGGGGTAAATACAAAGGTATCATCCGTCCCCTTAAGGATGGAATCTGTCCGGCTCAAGAAGCAGGACCCCCCTCCCGGCGTACAAGCAGTTGATCTTATCCAAAGCCTCCCACTAGCCGTCCAAGTATCCAAGCATGTAGTCCTCGGAGGCAGGGCCATGTGCTCACGGCTCCGGCCACGGCCGCCACGGCGCCGGGGGAGGCTCCCTCTGAAGGATCAGGGGTTGACGATGAGCCTGCAGAGATTCGTCATCCGATGAAGTGCCCGACTCTCCCGACGACATCCTACGGGGCCTTCTCCTTTGAAGCCTTGACACCGGGAGACCGAGACGAAGGTAGCTATTTATAGGAAGGATGGAAGTTCCCAGAAGGTTAAAGGACTCCTACCATCCCAAGCAAATCCACAGAAACCAAAGCGACGGATCCCAAAATTTGCGCCCTTACGGAATAACCCTCAAGAGCACCATTTCGTGTCCCCAGAGGATCTCGTAGCTGTTCAGAAGGGAGAGAAATACACGGAAAAGATTTTGTAATTTATGAGAAAATGGAAAGGATTCCATTAAAGTTCCAAAAAGATTACAAGGAAGACGCAACCACCTCATCAAAACCAGAAAGGAATTTAAAGAGGACAACTGGGAGCGCCCTCTTAAGTGTTCTCCCCGGCAACATAATCATGTGACCCAGCCTCTTCGGGCTCACGTGTAGCAGCAACTTCTGGAGAAGATGAGGGTCCGACCGGGTCCACCACGCACTCCTCAACCGATGGGGCATCGACGGGTGCTCACACGTCTGTGCCCGGCCTCGTTGCTAGCTCCTCATTTGTGGCCCCCTCACCGCCAACCTCCTCATCCCAAGCCCCCTCCTCGCCATCACTGGCATCCGCACCAAAGAATGGTGAGGGGGTGGGAGTGACGGAATTGAGAAACCTAGCTTCCCGGCCGTGGCCACGACTGCAGCGTTCCAGCCCTCCCGGAAGCCACGATCACGGGCCGGGCCGAAAAACCCCAAGGCCACCGCATTCAGTTCATCCCGGTAGGCCGAAGAGGAGCGAAAGCTTTCCACCGCCTCCTCGCCAGCGGTAGACATCAACGAGCGCAGCCCAGCAAGTTATGCCTTGACCTCCTCAGCTTGGGCTTCCATGACTTGGACTTGCGCCCCCAGCTTGACTGCACGGGCTTCAGCCATCTCAGCCCGAACACGAAAGAAGTCACGGCCCTGGTCCATCCCGGCAAGGGCCAACCCCTGCTGGTGTAGCTGCTCACGAAGCCCGGCGTTTTCAGCCTCTGAAGCCTGCAGGTGCCCTTAGAGCACCTCGTAGTTGGCCAAAAGTTCCACCTGGGTAACCTGTGTGGCCTCCAACTTCCGAGCAAGACCTCGAAAGTGGTACCTCCACAAGCCAAAGGCCCTGATAACCAAGCACATGCTACGCACGGCTAGGTTTGTCAACTGCCTCTCGGCCACAGGGCCGAACACCCGAGTGCACTCACACCACAATACGCTTCGCCCCACGAGGTCAGTGACCGTCACGATTCCCGCCTGCCCAATCGTATCGTCCTCAAGGGGCAGGAAGGGGTCATGCGGGGAAGACACCGACGGTGGCGACGGGGGATGATTGGTGTCATCAGCAATAGGAGCTTTGCCCTTACTGCACCTAATGGGGACATCAAGGCAAGACCGCTCACATTTTGTTTGCATTTTAGTCCTTTTGTATTTGTATGTATACCCTTGTGATATATGGGTACACAATTGTAAGTCTTAGTGGGTTTATCTGCAAAATATCAGTAGGTCCAGCAAGGGGCCCCCCAGTCCTTTCCCATTGGTCCACCTAAGCCATGTGGGGCTGGTCAAACCATCCTAGGTGGCTTCTAGAAGGGTTGAAAGTCAATTAAACACATGGGGGGACAAAGGGGTTAAAATGTCAAAGGAGGCTACCTACCTTGTCTCTTGGTCAAGGGGGTGCCCCCCTCTTTATGGGTAATTTTGATTTTTGTTAAAAAACCTATTAGAACTAATTAGTTCTAAACCTTGTATACCCCTCCCAAACCCTAGATCTGAGGGCATAAGTGGTCATTTTCCATTTATTATATAAGGCATGTAATTTCCATTTGTATGAATTAATGAGAAGAAAAATTGTGTAATGCCTTGGAGCTTGGTGCGCCCCTCCCTCTCTCCCTCTGGTTCCCTCCCCCTCCTTCAAGATTTCAGGGTGTAAACCCCTTCTATCTCAGCCCCTCTACAGCTAGATTCTATCTCTGGTGCCGCCGTCGCCGTTCGTGCCGCCGTCGAGCCGCCGTGAAGCCGCTTCCGAAGTGCTGTCCAGATCTCTATTCTGCTGGACAGAGGTTCACTCTGTGATTTTTATCTCCCAACTCTGACATCATCTGGAGCTGTGATTTTCAGGGTGAGTTTTAGAGGTCATCACCACATCTCAGAAACATTAACAAAAATTCTAGTCATCGTTTTCCATTTTTCCATTTTCGTGCTTCCCAATCCACCAGTTCTGCATGCAGTCTGTCTAGTGTTACAGCCACTCTGAGTTTCCCTCTTTCGACCCACTTCTTGATTTTTGTTTGAATTTACAAATTTATTGGAGGTTCTGTCCACCATCCCCATCCTCTAAAAATTTCCTTCGAATTTCAAAAGCCCTCTACCTATTTTTAGAAATTGTGTCTTTCCCCAAAATTCAGTTCTATTTCTACTGTCCAGATCCGACCACCCGGTACTATAAAATAGTTTTTCTCAGTCAAATCTCCACCACACCTAACATAAGATATATCCCCGTTTTCCTCTCTTCGGCCTATACAACTTTCATGAAGGGCTCAAAGGCTGCATCGAAGGTCTACATTGCGGTCAATGCCAACTCTCAGGAAAAAGTACTTATGTCCTGAGTTTTCAGATCCTATGAGTCAGCAGCTTGAAAATTAGACAAAGGCCATCAACAGGAAATTCAAGTTTCTTTCTCTAGCCATAGATCGAAGGATTTTGAGTTAGCTTTCCATCGGTACCTCTTGTGCATCGATCCGACATCGGGAGTGACCGCAGCATCAGATTTCATCGGGACGCGCGGGTCTGAAACAGCAGTTCAGATCCGTGGGCAGTAACTCCAACGAGTGAAGATCGGAGCCGCCCGGTCTTCGACCAGCGAACCAGCACGCCGCCTTCCCAGGAAGCGCCCCTCCGGGTGTCCCTACCACAGTGGTGCCACCCCGGTCCCACGCGGCCCTATTGACTAGCACGTGGGCCCCACGATCGTGCGTACGCGTGCAGCCGAAGCTAAGCAAGAAGCTGCCCGTCAACTCGAACCCGCTACTCCCGGGTCCCATTGTGTCGCCCTTTACCTCCCTGCGTGGAGTGGGCATTCATATTCACTGCTGTAATTTAATTACTTACTTTTTCGGGAGTACGAGATCGGCCGGGGTCGTCTTCCCCATGCCAGGCGCGTGGAGGTATCGTGTTCGCTCCCATCTCGGCATTTGCTTTATTTCGTATATATTTCTTTATGCCGCTGCTAGAGAGCATGCTAGGATCGTAGCTCGCTATACTTTTTATATCACCACTGCTGCGAGAGAGAGCGAGACCGTCCCGTGACCCGATCCGGGCATGAATTTGTGAGTTGACCACCCTAGCTCACTGTCGGTTTCTCAACCGTGCACGTCCGTACGCTTCCCTCATTAGGGGCGATCGTGGACTTTCTTAGAGTCCAAGGATCGCATATCCATTTGGAGTCGAGTCGCGTGTCCGTCCCGCATCAGTTTTGTATCAGAGCCCCAGTTGAGTCTAGGATAGTCATTCATCATTGCTTAACAAAAATACAAAAAAAGAGTCATTGTCTAAGTTGGTCTAGGTTTCATTTCATCCCAATAACCCGGTATATAAAAACGTGTTGTCCGAACGTTAGGCTACGCCTATCGGGATGGCCGCACACTTGCGCGAGTGATCTTCGGATCGATTAACTCCGCCATGTACCGAGTCTTATTTTTAAGTCTTGGGTCCTTAGTGTGCATGCATTCCAACCTTGCATAGTCGTTCTAGTGTCTTGTCCATGGTTGGCATGGTCACCCTTTGGCTCCCCTAATGCCCATGGCTTCCCCATCGCCCAGGCGATATGACCGTTGGCCCACCCATGGGCTTGGCAACCATCCTCTCCACTTCCGTAGGCCCGAAGCCTCGAATTTTTATGGCTCAATGACCCGGGCGTCTACCTCAAGTGGGAGGCCAACATGGACACCTACTTTGATTGTTATCCCATGTCCGAAGTTGGGAAGTTCTATTATGCCAAGGAGTGGCTTCTACACAAGGCCGCCGAAAAGTGGGATTACATTGAACGTTCGAGAGAGGTTAGGAGGCAATGGCCCATCGAGTCATGGTGGGACATGAAGAGAGAGCTTAGGAAGGTCTATCTTCCCAACCCATCAACCTCCAACCCCGGGGGTCATACCACGAGCCAACCCCACCACATCACCCCTAATCAAGTGGGTCACACCTCCACCCAACCCTGCCCCTTCACCTACATCCAAGCCCTCCAAAGCAACCCCAATAAAGTGGCCCGCCCAGTCGCCTCCAACCAACCTCACTTCGGCACCCCCATCCAATCCCACCCAAGCACCTCCAACCAAGTGGAAGCCCCACTTATTGCCAAGTCTAGGTCCGCATCCGGGCCAAGAGATGAAGAGCGAGTCCACCCCGAGGATTCTACTCCAACCCGCACCTTAGATGAAATCAAGAAAATGCTTTCAGATTGGTTGGATAGGATAGAAAGGACACATGCTCCTTCACCACCCGTGAGTGCTCTGTTGCCACCCTCTCCTTCCGAACTTCATCCGGAGCCATCTTATTTGGAGCCACTTTATCCCGAGCCACCCGTGTTTCTAACGGGTACACTTTTCATAGCCGAGCCGCTTCTTAGTTGGCTCAAGGATGGCTTGGTCTCACCTTCATATCCATCTATGGACCCCACCCTACCATTGGTGTCCGTCAACTCGTTCCACACTACATTCTGGTCTAGTCACCATGTTGATACATTGGGTGACCTTATTATGGGTTTACACCGGCAATGGACGTTGACGTACTTATTGGCCCAAGGCTTCGACCAACCCACTAGTCGTAGCTTCACTCATCCGGCCTTAGGGTCCATTACCTCCGTGTGTACCGTGGGTTGTGTCACCACGGAGATCCTCTTATTCTTCCCCATGTCGGCCGAACCCGACTTCATACCCTTTTGCCCGAGGGAGGAACCATACATCCTACACATGATCACCGTCCCACCTACAATGCATGAATGTGACTATCCACACCTTTGAGACTTCTACACTGGGGACCGTGACTTGTGGGAATCCACCACAAGCGGTCATACCTTCTTTGATCCCTTTGACCCATTCCCTAGTGGACCCATTGACCCACCATATATACTTCATTCCTTCGAGGGAGTCCACTACCACACCCCTACCCCACGGGCCGGGTCTTCTACACCCACCAATCCCAATCTCAATACACCCACACCCGGCTCTTCCACACCCGGCTCTTCTAGCCCTCTCAAGTTCCCCAAATCCAAAGGGCCGTCCATGCATGATTGGGTCATACTTGGATGTTTAGGTGTTCCCCATGCCACCCATCTCCGGTTGCATAACATGCATGCATGGCACACATTCGGGTGTCCTGGTCCACCATCGCCTATGCGTAGGTCGGACTAACTGATGGGGACATCAACGTCAGCCCGCTCACTTTATGTTTGCATCTACGTCCATTTGTATTTGTATGTACGCCCTTGTGATATATGGGTACACAATAGTAGGTATTAGTGGGTTTATTTGCAAAAGGCCATTGGGTTTCTTTGCAAAGGTGCATGTAGGCCCTGCAGGGGGCCCCTCCCTCCTCCTTATTGGTCCACCTGGACTCCTGGGTCCAAGGTGGCTGGTCCATGGTCCAACCATGGACTTGGACCTAGAATTAATTAAAGAAGACAAATGCTAATTGCCTTCTTAAAGGGGGGGGCGAACCTTGTTGTTTAATGGGGTTTAATGTGGTTGTCTAACCACATCCCAACCCTTCATCAATCAACCCTTGATCCAAGGGCTTAGAATAGGTTAGACCCCTTGCATATATATACTTGTATTTTCATATTGAATGAATTAATGAAGAGAAAATAGGCATTTGCCCCAAGTGAGATTTGCGCCCCTCCCCTCTCTCTACCTGGTTCCTCCACCCCCTCTCCCCTTTCTAGAGTGTAATCCCTTCCCCCTTGATCCCCTCCAGCATCTGAAGCAACTCCGGTGATCGCCGCCGCCATCGTCTCGCCGCCGACGCGTCGTCGCCAACGGTTTTGGTGTTCTGTCCACTCAGGAGAGATCATTCTTCTCTGAATTCCTGCTCTCACTCCCTTCATATTCTGAAGCTAAAAATTTTAGGGTTGGTTCCCCTCTAGAACCCTTATCCCCACAAAAAAAATCACGTTAACATTCATCTTTAGCTATTTTTTGATTTTCGTCCAAGTCCAAGTTCCAGATCTGTCCTGGTTCTGTTTACTGTTCACTAGCTCTGAGTTTACCCCATTCGAACCATCTTTTGATTTCTGTTGGGTCACCCAAATTTACTGGGAGTTCTGTCCACATATATCTACCACCAGGAATTTTATTAATTTTTGATAAGGTCTCTAGGTATTTTTCAAAAACCATCCAAGTTCCCAAGAATAGTCTGCCCACAGTTTCCTAGATCCGACCCAGGTCTAGTAAAAAAATCCCAGAAAATCCATTTCGTCTCCAATCAGAAAACCAAAAAAAGTACCGGATTCCTCTCTTAGAGACCTTCAACTTTGCTGAAGACATTATTTCAAGATTCAGAGGTCTTCTTTCCGGTCAACGTCGATCTTCAGAGAAGTCAGAACCTGCCCCTGCAGTTCTGGCCAGATTCCAGCAAGCTTGTAAAATACATGATCAGAAATACAGATCTGATTATTTTTTTTTGAAGACCCCTACGTCGAAGTATTCTGAGTCAGCTTTCCAACGGCGCTAATCTCGTCGCATTCCAACGACGGGGCTGATCGCAGCAGCAGTTTTCTCCGAGTCGCGCGCCTGCAAACAGAACTTTCAGGTTCGTGGCCGAGTTCCCAGCGAGCGTCGTCCGAGGGCCGCCCGGCGTCCGGCGGTCATTCCAGCAACTCGCCATCCCAGGGGAATGCTTTCCAGGTGTCTCCACAATAAAGGAGTCATCAGGCCCCACACGACCCCTCCGGTCAATACGTGGGCCCCCACTAGCACGAGTACGCGTGAAGCCGAAGCATTGCCCGAACCCGCCCGTCAACCCGAACTTGGTCCTCCCGGGCCCACTTGTGTCACCCTTTACCTCCCTGCGTGGAGTGGGCTTATTTGTACTGCTGTAAACATAATGTACTAAGTTCCCGGGAGTACGAGCTTCGGCCGGATGCCGTCTTCGCCACGCCGAGAGCGTGGAGGTATCGCCCTCACCCTTACACTTGGCATTGGCTTAATTCTTTATATGCTTGTTTATGCCGCTGCTAGAGAGCATGTGTAGGGATACCTAGCTCGCCTTCAATTTATAATATCACTGCTGCGAGAGAGAGCGAAGCCGTCCCGTGACCCGATCCGGGCACGAAAGTGCGAGCCGACCACCCTAGCTCTTGCCGGTTTCTCAACCGCGCACATCCGACGCTTCCCTCGTTAAGGGACGATCGCGAGCTTGTCGTGTCCGTGGTCCCGTCCCGCATCAATTTGGTATCAGAGCAAGTTTGAGTCTAGGGTGTCAAAAAAAAAAAGGAGTGTCATTTACATTGAGTCATTAGTCGGTCTAAGTCGTGTTTAGGATCATCATATTTTTAAAACAACAAAAAAAGAATCGTTTTTGGGTCGCATACATCCCTTTACTCGGTATATAAAAAGGTGTTGTCCGACCGTTAGGTTACGCCTATCGGGAAGGTCGCACACTTGTGCGAGTGACCTTCGGGTCGATTACCTCCGCCACTGATGGGGACATCACTCAGAGCTCCCTCTGGCTCGACACATCTCTCCCCTCTGGAGACGGATAGGATGACTTGATGGGGCCTCGACAGCACTGGATCTCACTACTATAGACATCTTGATGTATTTTCTCCTTTGTTGAGTCCTTTTGATGTATTTCACTTCTATTTTTGAGTCTTGCCCTAGGTGCTCTTTAGTGGGTCATCATATTGGACTTGTCTGGTCTTTTGGCCCATTAGGGAGCTAGGCCCATGGGCGCCCCCTTCTTGCACCCTTGGTTATCTGTTATTTCCCTTTTTCTCAAGGGTTTTTGTACAAAGTTGGGTTCCCTATATATAGAACCCCAACTCCCACTTGAGAAGGTAATGAAGATTTGAAGAATTGAGCATAATTGCAATCCCCCTCTCTCTCTCTAGTTCTCTCTCCCTCCCTCTCTCCTTGGGGCGGATCCCCCTCTCTCTCCTCCCCCTTCTCTCTCTCTCCCAAGGGCGAACCTGCCCCTTCACCTCCTCTCTCTCTCCTCCACCTCAGCTGCCACCTCCCCCTCCAACCTTTCACCTCCCCTAGGCCACTTAACCCCCATCAATTCCCTCCCCTTCCCAAGTGACTCTTCCTATTTCCCGTACACCTTCCCCACCTCCAATACACCCCTCCCTCTTCCCCAGGCAACCTTCCCACTCCCCCACACCTTCATTCACACCCCAAGACCATTCAAACTCCAGCCCCCCTCCACCTATTGCGCAAACAGCCACCCCCCCCCCCTCTTACATCCTTGCCATGGCCGAACCCCACCTCCACCTCCACTAGCTTCGGCCCCCACTTCCTCTCCACCCTCCTGCCCCTTCACACCCCTGCTCCACCCCTTCCTCCACTCCCACACAACCCCCCTGCCACCTACGAACACCCCCACCCTCTCCACCTCCACCAAACACTAGCCTCCCATGCCTCCATCCCACCCCCTCTCCTACATCCTGCCCCACTACAGGTAGCAGAAGAAGACACGTCTTGCAGAGGCTCCCCCGAACTCATACAGTGGCTTCTGAAGGCAAGGCGTACCATTCTGGAAAGGGCTCCCAGTCCTCTTCCCAGGCGAAGTGGAAGCACTCCGTTCCGAGTTCGTGGCCACCAGTGAGAGCCGATCTCCTCCGACAGCGTCTGGAACTAGCTGCAGAGCACCAGAGTCCGACTAGAAGCTAAACCACGGTCGACAGCGACAGATCCAGACTGAAGTTTCTTCTCAAAAGATCTTCCTCTCCCTATCCCCGATCAGGAGCAAGAAACGGAACCCCGTTCGGCCTCCGGGAGCTAGAGTTCCAAATTTTCTCCCACCGTCGTTCGGGTCTGCCTCCTGCTGTCTGCCGTGACCAGATCCCACTCAACGGATCCCTCCTGTCCACCCCGACCTCAGAAGAAGTCTCCGTCAGTTTTTCTGTGCAGAGGACTTGTCCACGGATCCAAAAACTCTGACGGATCGAGATTCTGAGTGCGGAAGCCCCAGGTACAACTTCTGCATCCGGCTGCATCCATTCTGAAGCTGCCAACCCCAGATTCCGACATCCTGTTCGAGTCTCCACCACGACCACCAGCAATGGCAGAAGAATTTGACATAAATCTGAGGCATCCCTGTACCTGTTACGAAGCCATCCTCACTGATCTCGCCATCGGAAAAATTCCTGAGAGCAAGCTACGACTGCAACAGCGACCTCCTGTCCCCTCCAACAACAAGTGGGCAGAACCACGTCGGTGCCCGTTCCGTCGTCCTCGGCGGAATTCTCTCTCTCGCCTGGCCGGCTTAGCGCCCCTCCCTGCGTGGAGGTAGTGTTTGATGTAATTGTGATTACCCCACCCCTAGTTCAACCCTCCTGCATGGGGTGTAGTTCATGTAACTAGCAGCCCAAGCTTCATCGGCGCAGTGTGCGGGGATCACACTTCCCCGCTCGCCCACGTCTCCAAACGGGGTTGGTTTCTTCAAACCAACCAGGTGAGCTCTAAAACTTTGCTCCATTTATATTAGTGTCTGTTTGTTTAATATCCGTAGACATAGCTCCGTTGCGCAAGAGAGTGAGTGCCCGTTCCCGGAGCCATCATAATTGAGTGGTCACCGTGGTCATCGTGAGAGAGTGGGACCTTGTGCCCCAAGTGGCACCGGCCAGCCCCAAAGTGTGGGCCACGTACCCTCGGGAGGATAACCCTAGCCCTGCTGGCACTCTACCAGTTAGGGTCTTGATCCATCACCTCCTTCTAGCATCATATAGTTACCCGGGGCTTGCGAGTGTGCGACGGCGTTTCGGTCTCAATTTATCATTTTACTTGCTATGTGATTGTGAATGCGGATTAGGTCCGAGGTTTGCGTTTGCTTGCTGCATACCCTATACTTGTGTCACATCAAATTGGTATCAGAGCAAGTTTTAGACTTGTCTCTACAAGCCTAGGTCCTAGGGCTCTTGTACTTCCACCCGCGTGTCAATTTCTTCTCCTTCGTGCATGTCCACCCGTAGAGGCACCGCTTACCAAACCAACCCCCCAACTTCCGATCCCCCCATGAGTTCCCATTCTCAGGGCAATCAAGGCATCCCTAGTGAAGTCCCACCTGCCCCTATGGAGCAAGTTGACCCTATCCTTAGGGCTATCCTAGAGAAACTTGATGGACTTACCACCCGAATGGATAAGCTAGAGGAATTAAGGACCCCACCTAGGATCCCTGCCCAAAGAACCCCCCTTCCACAAGTTGAACCGGGTAGGGAAGACCTTGAGAATGAGTGGTACCACGAACCGGAGAGGCCTCAACGGCCCCGACATCATGAGAGAATCCCACCTAGGAACTATGCCCAAAGATTTCCCCCTCCGCGGGATGAACATGAGAGGGAAGACCTAGATGATGGGTGGTATCGTGAACAAGAGAGAGCTCCTCAACCACGACACTATGAGAGGCGACCACGTGAGGATCATGATGAACTCCTATTAAGAATGATCAAAGTGGAAGCCCCTAATTTTGATGGGTCTCACAACCCTAGTGTCTACAAAGATTGGGAGCATGGCATGGATCAATACTTCGAGTGGTACCCCATGACCGAGGAGAGGAAGGTTAGGTTGGCCAAGATGCACCTCCTTAAACTAGCCAAAACCTATTGGCTAAAGGTTGAAAACCAAAGGAGGATCAGGCGAGAGGAACCCATTAACACTTGGATTGACATGAAAGATCAACTTAGGAACAAATACCTTCCCATCTCCTATAGCCAACTTCTTCTTGATGAATGGCAAAGCCTTACCCAAGAGGGAAAGACCGTGGAAGAGTATATTGAGAAATTTGATTCATATCTCCTAAGGTGCGGTGTGGTTGAGGATCCAGCCGTTACCTTATCCCGGTTTAGGAATGGTCTCCTTCCCCACATCAAATGGGAGCTCTTTATGAGGGAAGTGCATAGCTTGGAAATTGCCTATCAAATAGCTCGGGATGTAGAGAGATTCTCCAGAAATCCTAGGTTTGCCCCTCCCAAAGGGTCAGGATCACGTCCCAACCTCCCTCCTTTGTTAAGAACACCACCCCCCAGCGGGGGAACTCCTACCAGACCCTCCCCGCCACCCACCACACCCAATCCTCCCCCTAGAAAGGAAGACAACTCCAAAGGGAAGACCCCAATGAGTAGCACGATCAAGTGTTTCCAATGCCATGGCTATGGCCACATAGCCTCCCACTGTCCCTCTAAGGGGTTGTCAAGCCTAGTTATTGAGGGTGGACCTTCTACTACTCCGGAAACACATGAGGGTACTATTGAGGATTATCAGGCCAATTTAGAATGGGAAGAGGAATACCATGAGCAATTCTATGAAGAAGGAGTAGAGGAGGACCCCCACTCCAGCCACCTAGGGGTGATAAGGTGCACCCTCACACAACCACAAGAGGATGATTGGCGGAGGACTTCCATTTTTCACACATTTATCAAAATCGGGGATCATATTAGGAAGGTCATCCTAGACAATGGGAGTTGTGTCAACGCCGTGTCTCCGGACACCGTCAAACTCCTAGGACTTACCCTTACAACCCACCCCAAACCTTACCGTGTGTCCTGGATAAACAACCACTCCCTACCCGTCAACACATGTTGCCTTATCCCCATCACCTTTTCATCCTACCAAGGGCAAATATGGTGCGATATCATACCTATGGCTGTAGGAAGCATCCTATTGGGGAGACCTTGGATATATGATGTCAATGCCACTATCCATGGAAAGACAAACACTTGCACCTTTGACCACGAGGGGAAGACTATCCGTCTCAACCCCTCCCCTCCCCAAAAAGAACCACCCACCAAGGGAATCCTTCCCACACCACCAAAACCCAAGGCCTCGATTGCTCCAACCAAATCTTCAACACAAAGTCACACACCTGCAACTCCGACAGTCAAAGGCCTCCACCTTATCACCAAGAAAGAGCTCGAAGAAGAGATAACCCGGGGGGCACCCCTTTGTGCCATTGTCATATGCCTTGGGGAGGCAACTCCCTCCAACCCTCACCCTGTGGAAATCCACCCTCTCTTGGAAGAATTTAAGGACGTTTTTCCCAAGGAACTCCCCGACCAACTACCACCCATGAGGGATGTCCAGCACGCTATAGATCTTGTCCCAGGAGTCACCCTCCCAAACATGCCCCACTATCGCCTCAATCCCACCGAACATGCTGAGTTAAGGAGGCAAGTGGAGGAACTGATTAGAAAGGGGTTTCTTAGGCTGAGCAAAAGCCCATGTGCCGTCCCGGCCCTCCTCACACCAAAAAAAGATGGGACATGGCGAATGTGTATTGATAGCAGGGCCATCAACAAGATTACTGTCAAATATAGGTTTCCCATACCTAGACTTGACGACATGCTGGACATGCTCGCCGGAGCCACCATATTTTCCAAAATAGACCTCAAAAGTGGCTATCATCAGGTTAGGATAAGGCCAGGGGATGAATGGAAAACAGCCTTTAAAACCAAGGATGGACTTTATGAATAGCTGGTGATGCCTTTTGGGCTTTCAAATGCCCCAAGTACCTTCATGCGCCTTATGACCGAGGTCCTGAGGCCCTACATTGGAGTCTTCCTGGTAGTTTATTTTGATGACATCCTCATTTACAACCGAACCAAGGAAGCCCACCTCAGTCATCTAAGGCAAGTTTGCACCACCCTTAGGAAGGAAAGCCTCTTTGCAAATTTAGGGAAGTGTCACTTTATGACCCAATCCATCACCTTCCTGGGGTATGTTGTCTCCACAGAGGGTGTATCCATGGACCCTGACAAAGTCCAAGCCATCATGAATTGGCCTGAACCTCGCACCCTCCATGAAGCCCGCAGTTTTCATGGGTTAGCCACCTTTTACCGGAGGTTCATCAGGGGGTTCAGCACCATCACAGCCCCTATCACCGATTGCCTCAAAAAGGGGATCTTTGTGTGGACCAAGACCGCCACTAGAGCCTTCCAAGAGCTCAAAGAGAGAATGACCCAAGCCCCTGTCTTATGCCTCCCTGATTTCTCCAAAGTCTTTGAAGTGACTTGCGATGCCTCAGGGGTAGGAATTGGTGGGATCCTTAGCCAGGAAGGACACCCAGTGGCCTACTTTAGCGAAAAACTGTGTGATGCCAGGATGAGGTACTCCACCTACGACAAGGAATTCTATGCTGTGGTACAATCCCTCCGGCATTGGAGACACTACCTCTTGCCTAATGAGTTTGTCATATTCTCCGACCATGAGGCCCTGAAATACCTCAACTCCCAGCAGAAACTGAATGCTCGGCATGCCCGATGGGTCGAACACATCCAGGCTTACACATTTGTAATCAAACACAAGGCTGGGAGTGAAAACCGAGCAGCCGATGCCCTCAGTAGGAGAATTTCCTTGCTAGCTACCATACAGGTGGAAGTCATAGGGTTTGAAAGACTCAAAGAGGAGTACTCTGCTTGCCCGGACTTTGGCCCAATCCATACCACTCTGTCCACCCTCTCACCAAAGGAACACCAAGGATTCATTTTAGAGGACGGGTTCATTTTTAAAGGCCATAGGCTTTGCATACCAAGGACCTCTCTACGGGATTTTCTGATCTGGGAATTACATGCAGGAGGCTTGGCTGGACACTTTGGGATTCACAAAACCATTGCCTTGGTAGAAGGACAATTCCATTGGCCCAGCCTCAAAAGGGATGTGGCCAAAATTGTGAGGCAATGCCGCACATGTGCAACCGCTAAGCAGATCAAACAAAACACAGGCCTGTACACTCCCTTACCAATCCCAGACCGACCTTGGCAAGATCTTAGCATGGACTTCGTACTAGGGCTACCCCGGACCCAAAGGAAACATGACTCCATTTATGTCGTGGTGGACCGATTCTCTAAAATGGCTCATTTCATCCCCTGTTCCAAAACCTCAGACGCCTCCCATGTGGCCCGTCTATTCTTTGAAGAGGTGGTCCGACTCCATGGTCTACCCAAGACAATTATCTCAGATAGGGACGTCAAATTCACCAGCTACTTTTGGAAGACCCTCTGGCATCTTATGGGGACCCTGCTTAAGTTTTCCACAGCCTACCACCCCCAAACCGATGGACAGACTGAAGTTGTCAATCGGAGCTTGGGGAACCTTCTACGGTGCCTTGTTGAGGATCGCCCCGGGAATTGGGATCTCATATTACCCCAGACAGAGTTTGCATATAACAATTCTGTGAATAGGTCGATAGGGATGAGCCCGTTTGAAGCTGTGCATGGGTACAAGCCTAGAACCCCTGCAGATCTCATTCCTTTGCCACTGCATGCTAGAGTGTCTATTAGTGCTGAGTCATTTGCCCAACACATGAAGGAATTGCATGAGGAAATCCGCAAACACATTAACAAAAGCAATGAGGTGTATAAAAAGTCGGCCGACTCCCACCGCCGCCACCAGGAGTTTCACGTAGGTGATTATGTGATGGTACGAACTGAGAGACTTTCCCCTGGGAATGTCTCCAAATTGAGGTCGCGTGGATCAGGCCCCTTCCAGGTTCTAAAGAGGATTGGCACAAACGCTTACGTGTTAGACCTCCCCGAGGAATACGCAATAAGTCCCACATTCAATGTGGCTGACCTGGTGCCATACAGGGGTGCCACGGTGACACCTAGTGAGGGAATTGAGCCTGTCCCACTTTTTGAGAGAGCCCCCACCCACAAGAAAGTTCCACCAGCCCAGAGAGGCCAACGGGAGCAGATAGAGCGGATATTGGATGAACAGGTCACTGTCACCCGGAGCAAAGTATACGAGCGATACCTGGTCAGGTGGAAGGGCCGGCCTCCTACAGATGACTCATGGGTGAGCAGGGAGGATCTTCAGCAGCTGGACCCTGATCTCCTGGAGCATTACCGCAGCCGAGAAGACCCTTACTCGACAGAGTCGAGTTCTTCCCAGTCCAGGGGAGTTGATGGGGACATCACTCAGAGCTCCCTCTGGCTCGACACATCTCTCCCCTCTGGAGACGGATAGGATGACTTGATGGGGCCTCGACGGCACTGGATCTCACTACTATAGACATCTTGATGTATTTTCTCCTTTGTTGAGTCCTTTTGATGTATTTCACTTCTATTTTTGAGTCTTGCCCTAGGTGCTCTTTAGTGGGTCATCATATTAGACTTGTCTGGTGTTTTGGCCCATTAGGGAGCTAGGCCCATGGGCGCCCCCTTCTTGCACCCTTGGTTATCTGTTATTTCCCTTTTTCTCAAGGGCTTTTGTACAAAGTTGGGTTCCCTATATATAGAACCCCAACTCCCACTTGAGAAGGTAATGAAGATTTGAAGAATTGAGCATAATTGCAATCCCCCTCTCTCTCTCTAGTTCTCTCTCCCTCTCTCTCTCCTTGGGGCGGATCCCCCTCTCTCTCCTCCCCCTTCTCTCTCTCTCCCAAGGGCGAACCTGCCCCTTCACCTCCTCTCTCTCTCCTCCACCTCAGCTGCCACCTCCCCCTCCAACCTTTCACCTCCCCTAGGCCACTTAACCCCCATCAATTCCCTCCCCTTCCCAAGTGACTCTTCCTATTTCCCGTACACCTTCCCCACCTCCAATACACCCCTCCCTCTTCCCCAGGCAACCTTCCCACTCCCCCACACCTTCATTCACACCCCAAGACCATTCAAACTCCAGCCCCCCTCCACCTATTGCGCAAACAGCCACCCCCCCCCCCCTCTTACATCCTTGCCATGGCCGAACCCCACCTCCACCTCCACTAGCTTCGGCCCCCACTTCCTCTCCACCCTCCTGCCCCTTCACACCCCTGCTCCACCCCTGCCTCCACTCCCACACAACCCCCCTGCCACCTACGAACACCCCCACCCTCTCCACCTCCACCAAACACTAGCCTCCCATGCCTCCATCCCACCACCTCTCCTACATCCTGCCCCACTACAGGTAGCAGAAGAAGACACGTCTTGCAGAGGCTCCCCCGAACTCATACAGTGGCTTCTGAAGGCAAGGCGTACCATTCTGGAAAGGGCTCCCAGTCCTCTTCCCAGGCGAAGTGGAAGCACTCAGTTCCGAGTTCGTGGCCACCCGTGAGAGCCGATCTCCTCCGACAGCGTCTGGAACTAGCTGCAGAGCACCAGAGTCCGACTAGAAGCTCAACCACGGTCGACAGCGACAGATCCAGACTGAAGTTTCTTCTCCAAAGATCTTCCTCTCCCTATCCCCGATCAGGAGCAAGAAACGGAACCCCGTTCGGCCTCCGGGAGCTAGAGTTCCAAATTTTCTCCCACCATCGTTCGGGTCTGCCTCCAGCTGTCTGCCGTGACTAGATCCCACTCAACGGATCCCTCCTGTCCACCCCGACCTCAGAAGAAGTCTCCGTCAGTTTTGCTGTGCAGAGGACTTGTCCACGGATCCAACAACTCCGACGGATCGAGATTCTGAGTCCAGAAGCCCCAGGTACAACTTCTGCATCCGGCTGCATCCATTCTGAAGCTGCCAACCCCAGATTCCGACGTCCTGTTCGAGTCTCCACCACGACCATCAGCAACGGCAGAAGAATTTGACATAAATCTGAGGCATCCCTGTACCTGTTACGAAGCCATCCTCACTGATCTCGCCATCGGCAAAATTCCTGAGAGCAAGCTACGACTGCAACAGCGACCTCCTGTCCCCTCCAACAACAAGTGGGCAGAACCACGTCGGCGCCCGTTCCGTCGTCCTTGGCGGAATTCTCTCTCTCGCCTGGCCGGCTTAGCGCCCCTCCCTACGTGGAGGTAGTGTTTGATGTAATTGTGATTACCCCACCCCTAGTTCAACCCTCCTGCGTGGGGTGTAGTTCATGTAACTAGCAGCCCAAGCTTCATCGGCACAGTGTGCGGGGATCACACTTCCCCGCTCGCCCACGTCTCCAAACGGGGTTGGTTTCTTCAAACCAACCAGGTGAGCTCTAAAACTTTGCTCCATTTATATTAGTGTCTGTTTGTTTAATATCCGTAGACATAGCTCCGTTGCGCAAGAGAGTGAATGCCCGTTCCCGGAGCCATCATCATTGAGTGGTCACCGTGGTCATCGTGAGAGAGTGGGACCTTGTGCCCCAAGTGGCACCGGCCAGCCCCAAAGTGTGGGCCACGTACCCTCGGGAGGATAACCCTAGCCCTGCTGGCACTTTACCAGTTAGGGTCTTGATCCATCACCTCCTTCTAGCATCATATAGTTACCCGGGGCTTGCGAGTGTGCGACGGCGTTTCGGTCTCAATTTATCATTTTACTTGCTATGTGATTGTGAATGCGGATTAGGTCCGAGGTTTGCGTTTGCTTGCTGCATACCCTATACTTGTGTCACATCAGCCACGTATCGAGTTTTGGTTAAGTCTAGGCGCATCATTTGCATTAGTGTGTTTTGCTTTAGTCGGTGTCTTCTAGTCGGTGTGTTTGCATGCCCACTCGTCGGGGTACTCAGTACTCACCCCCACCCCCACCTATGGCCAACCCACGGGATACCTTGGGAGACTTCCACTCCCTACAAGAGGCGATGATGGCCATTATGGCTAGGTTGGACCAATCCGATGCCAACTTTCGGACCTTCTCCAAGAATATGGATGGTCGCCTTAGGGCCATGGAGGGACGCATGGAGAACTCCGATAGGTCGGTCCAAGACCTCGTTGGGTGGTTAGATAGGATGTCACACGGGGACCCTCCTGGTGCAGCCCAAGGTCCACCCGCACCTCCTCCCGCGGGGGCCCAAGTCCAACCCGCTCCCATGGCCTAAGTCCAGGCCGCTCCCGCGGCCCAAAACCAGCCACCACTAGTTCCTCCACCCGCCCCTCCTCGGGTGCCCCAACTACCACACCGTGACCTCGGTCTCGAGGACTATGGGTCCGACAATGCCTACGAGGGGTATGGTCAACGCCGTCGTGGTTTTCAGCCACAACGAGATGAGGATGATGATAGGGTCCTTAAGACCGTGCGAGCGGACCCTCCCGCTTTTTACGGGTCTTTGGATCCAAAAGTCTACCTAGATTGGGAGTTTGGCATGGACCGTTATTTTGAATGGTATGATATGTCGGAGCGTCGAAGGGTCCGATTTGCCACCATGAAACTCATGGGGCAGGCACAAACCTATTGGAAGAATGTGGAGAGCCTGCTACATCAGCAGCTAGAACCCCCGATCGACACATGGGCCGAGATGAAGAATAAACTTCGGCAAAAGTACCTTCCTCCCACATACCGCCAGCGACTCATCAATAGATGGCAAAGTCTTAGCCAGGGAGACCGGTCCGTCTCCGAATACATCGTGGAGTTTGATGAGTACTTTCTACGATGTGGTGTCACGGAGGAGAGTACCATGCCCGTGTCCCGCTTTCGACGTGGTTTGCGACCACACTACCAGTATGAGCTTTTCCGCCGCAATGACAAGACGTTGGAAGAGGCATACCAGGTTACTCTCGAGATGGAGCAATTTGAGGGAGAGTTCGAGTCTAGCCATCGGTTGGGCCCCACCCCTCTCCGTAGTATGGAGCCCCGTCACTCTATAGGCCCATATCAGCGGCCTCCCATGGCTCGACCTCAGGAGCCCACCCGTCAGGAGCACTTCGCTCCACGGCCTCGCCCTCCTCCACCCCGGGATCTATTTCCATCCCAACCACCGGCACCCTTTGCCCGTCCCCCAGCTCCTATAGCCCGTCCTCTCGTACCGGCGCCCCCTCCACTCTTGTCCAAGGCACCTACACCTCCCCCATTGTTGCCTACACCCCCTACCCGACGGGATGATAAGGGTAAGTCCCCTCTTGTCGGGGAGAGTAGTCGATCGTGAATACAATGTTTCCACTGTCACGGGTATGGCCACATTGCTAGTGAGTGTCCCGCTCGCACCACCCTAGCCTTAGGTGTTGGCGGATCCGCACCTCCCGAGCTTGAGCATGTCGATTACGAGGCCGATGAGGCACTGGCCGATGAATACTATGCCATGGGGGAAGAGCTGGGCGACCCTTCGGCCGCCCAGGATGTCGCCACCTAGTGGGTTTGATGCTACCATCTTAGTCTAGAGTCGTGCATGAGTCGGTGTGTTTTCTTTGTGTGGTTTGTTTGTGTGGTGATTTTGAGTCGATTGTTTGTGTGATTTTCATTCATATGTCAGTGCATGGTGAGTCTGCATGTGTCTTGTGCAAGCTCGTGTCATTCTCTTATGAGTGTGAAGCGAGTCGACTCACTTGATGAGTATGGGATCGGTTCTACATCTATACCTGGATCAGTCACCTATAGGGACTCAGCGGTGATTCCTAGTGAGTCTTCGAGCTGTTTCCTTCCTTTTGAGAGTGCCCCTTCGGAGTGACCACCTTTAGTCATAGCAGTGCGCATATCGAGTATATATGGAATGAGCAGGTGCCGATCACTTGGAGTGGAGCATACCCGCGCTACTTAGCACGGTGACGGATCCGCCGGAGTACTGGAGCAGCCATACCCCTACTCGACGGGCTCGAGTTCCTCCCACCCGGGGAGAATTGATGGGGTCATCAACGTCAGCCCGCTCACTTTATGTTTGCATCTACGTCCTTTTGTATTTGTATGTACGGCCTTGTGATATATGGGAACACAATAGTAGGTATTAGTGGGTTTATTTGTAAAAGGCCATTGGGTTTCTTTGCAAATGTGCATGTAGGCCCTGCAGGGGCCCCCTCCCTCCTCCTTATTGGTCCACCTGGACTCCTGGGTCCAAGGTGGCTGGTCCATGGTCCAACCTTGGACTTGGACCTAGAATTAATTAAAGAAGACAAATGCTAATTGCCTTCTTAAAGGGGGGGGCGAACCTTGTTGTTTAATGGGGTTTAATGTGGTTGTCTAACCACATCCCAACCCTTCATCAATCAACCCTTGATCCAAGGGCTTAGAATAGGTTAGACCCCTTGCATATATATACTTGTATTTTCATATTGAATGAATTAATGAAGAGAAAATAGGCATTTGCCCCAAGTGAGATTTGCGCCCCTCCCCTCTCTCTACCTGGTTCCTCCACCCCCTCTCCCCTTTCTAGAGTGTAATCCCTTCCCCCTTGATCCCCTCCAGCATCTGAAGCAACTCCGGTGATCGCCGCCGCCATCGTCTCGCCGCCGACGCGTCGTCGCCAACGGTTTCGGTGTTCTGTCCACTCAGGATAGATCATTCTTCTCCGAATTCCTGCTCTCACTCCCTTCATCTTCTGAAGCTCAAAATTTCAGGGTTGGTTCCCCTCAAGAACCCTTATCCTCACAAAAAACATCACGTTAAAATTCATCCTTTAGCTATTTTTTGATTTTCGTCCAAGTCCAAGTTCCAGATCTGTCCTGGTTCTGTTTACTATTCATCAGCTCTGAGTTTACCCCATTCGAACCATCTTTTGATTTCTGTTGGGTCGCCCAAATTTACTGGGAGTTCTGTCGACATATATCTACCACCAGGAATTTTCTTAATTTTTGATAAGGTATCTAGGTATTTTTCAAAAACCGTCCAAGTTCCCAAGAACAGTCTGCCCACAGTTTCCCAGATCCGACCCAGGTCTAGTAAAAAAATCCCAGAAAATCCATTTCGTCTCCAATCAGAAAACCAAAAATATTACCGGATTCCTCTCTCAGAGACCTTAAACTTTTCTGAATAAATTATTTCATGATTCGGAGGTCTTCTTTCCAGTCAACGTCGATCTTAAGAGAAGTCAGAACCTGCCCTTGCAGTTCTGGCCAGATTCCAGAAAGCTTGTAAAATACATGATCAGAAATATAGATCTGATTATTTTTTTTTGAAGACCCCTACGTCGAAGTATTCTGAGTCAGCTTTCCAACGGCGCTAATCTTGTCGCATTCCTACGATGGGGCTGATCGCAGCAGCAGTTTTCTCCGAGTCGCGCGCCTGCAAACAGAACTTTCAGGTTCGTGGCCGAGTTCCCAGCGAGCGTCGTCCGAGGGCCGCCCGGCGTCCGGCGGTCGTTCCAGCAGCTCGCCATCTTAGGGGAACGCTTTCCAGGTGTCTCCACAACAGAGGAGTCATCAGGCCCCACACGACCCCTCCGGTCAATACGTGGGCCCCCACTAGCACGAGTACGCGTGAAGCCGAAGCATTGCCCGAACCCGCCCGTCAACCCGAACTTGGTCCTCCCGGGACCACTTGTGTCGCCCTTTACCTCCCTGCGTGGAGTGGGCTTATTTGTACTACTGTAAACATAATGTACTAAGTTCCCGGGAGTACGAGCTTCGGCCGGGTGCCGTCTTTGCCACGCCGAGAGCGTGGAGGTATCGCCTTCACCCTTACACTTGGCATTGGCTTAATTCTTTATATGCTTGTTTATGCCGCTGCTAGAGAGCATGTGTAGGGATACCTAGCTCGCCTTCAATTTATAATATCACTGCTGCGAGAGAGAGCGAAGCCGTCCCGTGACCCGATCCGGGCACGAAAGTGCGAGCCGACCACCCTAGCTCTTGCCGGTTTCTCAACCGCGCACATCCGACGCTTCCCTCGTTAAGGGACGATCGTGAGCTTCTCGTGTCCGTGGTCCCGTCCCGCATCACTAACATTAGGTGTGTCTAGGGTCTTTATGAGTCTTTATTTCGTTTGTCTGTCGTGTGTTTGTGCATACATCGAGTCGAGTCGGTTTGGTACGCTCGTGTTGTTAGTCCCTTTCGAGTATGAGACTTGTCGGATAATTGGGATCAGCTCTACATCTATGCCACGGATCTAGTCACCTACAGGGACCCAGCGGTGATTCCTAGTGAGTCTTCGAGCCGCCTCCTCCCCTTGCCACTAGCCTCTTCCCATAGCAGCATGCGCATATCAAGTATATACGGAATGAGAAGGTGACGATCACTTGGAGTGGAGCGTACCCACGCTACATGGTACGGTGACAGATCCGCCCAGTCGCACCCTTCACTCGAAGGGGTCGAGTTCTTCCCACCCAAGGAGAATTGATGGGGGCATCAAGGCAAGACCGCTCATATTTTGTTTGCATTTATGTCCTTTTGTATTTGTATGTATACCCTTGTGATATATGGGTACACAATTGTAAGTCTTAGTGGGTTTATCTGTAAAATATCAGTAGGTCAAGCAAGGGGGCCCCCAGTCCTTCCCCATTGGTCCACCTAAGCCATGTGGGACTGGTCAAACCATCCTAGGTGGCTTCTAGAAGGGTTGAAAGTCAATTAAACACATGGGGGGACAAAGGGGTTAAAATGTCAAAGGAGGCTACCTACCTTGTCTCTTGGTCAAGGGGGCGCCCCCCTCTTTATGAGTAATTTTGATTTTTGTTAAAAAACCTATTAGAATTAATTAGTTCTAAACCTTGTATACCCCTCCCAAACTCTAGATCTGAGGGCATAAGTGGTCATTTTCCATTTATCATATAAGGCATGTAATTTCCATTTGTATGAATTAATGAGAAGAAAAATTGTGTAATGCCTTGGAGCTTGGTGCGCCCCGCCCTCTCTCTCTCTGGTTCTCTCCTCCTCCTTCAAGATTTCAGGGTGTAAACCCCTTCTATATCAGCCCCTCTACATGTAGATTCTATCTCTGGTGCCGTCGCCACCGTTCGTGCCGCCATCGAGCTGCCGCGAAGCCGCTTCCGAAGTGTTGTCCAGATCTATGTTTGCTAGACAGAGGTTCACTCCGGGATTTTTATCTCCCAACTCTGACATCATATAGAGCTGTTATTTTCAGGGTGTGTTATAGAGGTCATCACCACGTCCTAGAAAAATTAAAAAAAATTGCAGTCATCGTTTTCCATTTTTCCATTTTCGTGCTTCCCAATCCACCAATTCTGCCTGCAATCTGTCCAGTGTTACAGCCACTCTGAGTTTCCCCCTTTCGACCCACTTCTTGATTTTTGTTTGAATTCTCAAATTTATTTGAGGTTCTGTCCACCATCCCCATCCTCCACAAATTTTCATCGAATTTAAAAAGCCCTTTACCTATTTTTAGAAATTATGTCTTTTTCCCAAATTTAAAAAGCCTTCTATAAAATAGTTTTCCCCAGTCAAATCTCCACCAAACCTTGCATAAGATATATCCCTGTTTTCCTCTCTTCGGCCTCTACAACTTTCATGAAGGGCTCAAAGGCTGAATCGAAGGTCTACATTGCGGTCAATGCCAACTCTCAGGAAAAAGTACTTCTGTCCTGAGTTTTCAGATCCTGTGAGTCAGTAGCTTGAAAATTCGACAAAGGCCATCAACGAGATATTCAAGATTCTTTCTCTGGCCATAGATGAAAATTGAAGAGGCGAGATCTCGCGCTGGATCCTGAGCGGGCTGTGGATCACCAGAAGATGAATCTGCAAGATAGGGAAACGTATCAGAGGGCCCAGGGGATCTCCCTAGGGAAAAACCCTCCGATGGCTAAGTCAGTAGAGCTATGGTGGAAGCGATAATGGGGGGAGGAGAGAGCTAATGCGCGAGAATCCTCTCCACCAGAGGGTGAAGCGAATCGTGCTCAGGAGCTTAGGGTGTGTGAAAGCCTTGTTCATCTTACCTTCTTCCGGAGGGTATCCCTTGCTTAAATAGTGCGCCGCCTTTAGGAGTCCTGTAAGCTGAGGGGTTCCCGGTGGGAGTTACGTCTTTAACGGGGGCTTTCATCGCCTGATCGTGGGAACGTTATCCCCTTGGAGTCCGGTGGCTCCCCTGACTCTCCCGTTGGCGGAGGACTCTGAACGGCTGCACATGTGGATAATCAACCGGCCTTACCGAGCCTCGGGGATGCTAGCTCATGTCCGAGCGATAGGCATGGCCCGGCGAGGGTGGGGTCGGATAGGTCGGCTGGAGCCTATCTCTCTCGGTCAGGGAGAGGGCTTTAGGTCGGACCTTCCTTGGGACCTGACCGTTGTCTCGGGCCCTCCGAGCCTAGAAGGCCGTCGGGGAGAGTTAGTTCCTCGAGTCTTATTTATTGGGCTTTTCTTCCCTAAGTGGGCCCTGTGGGCTATCACTCGGGCGGGCTCGCCTGGTTGGACCTTGTGGGTCTTGTTGGGCTGCCTTTGTGGTGGGCTGCGGAAATCCCCCTCTCCACTTGTCCCCCTCCTACTCCCGAGCCAAGGAGGCTCGGATGAGTAGTTTTTCGAGGCTTTGGACCGGCGTGGCTCAGGTGGGTGGAATTCCGTTGGCGTTATGGAGCCGCTTATAGCGGTCGCCGAGGCCCGTAATGATGATCCTGACGGATTTGAAACGAAGGGGCCCCCCTTTTTCTCAGAGCACGGAACGGCGCGCTGCCACCCTCAGGGGTTTTTAGGGGGCACTGTTCATCGTTCTAGGCTTCCAGGGTTTTAGGCTGTCCTTGCTTCTTGATGCGCCGTGAGAGCACAGCGGAGACGCGGAGCCTTGCGGCGGCGTTCGAGGAGTTGGCGAGGATAACCGCAGAGGCGGTCCGGCAACTTCCTTCTCCCCCGGAGTCTTCGAGCTCGTACGAGGGATCTCCTCCCGACTCGATGGCGGATCAGAGTCCAGAGCTTGTGCCGGTGAGGCAGGAACCCGTCCCCAACTGTAGTGAGTTGGGGGAAGCGGAGGTGCGGAGGCTGGAGCATCGTTTCCGCCTGCCTCTTAGATACAGCTTTGTTGCCGCCACTCCGTACGAGACGAGTCTAAATGATCGTGATGAGCACATTTGCACCTTCCTTCTGTCTTGGAAGAGTGGATTTCGGCTCCCTTTCGATCCTTTCGTGCTGCAGCTTCTTAATTTTTTCCGGTTGGCGCCTATTCAGTTGGTGGCCAATTCACATCTGCTGCTCTCGGCCTTCCGGATTCTTTGTCGTCAGCATGACATTTTTCCTTCCTTGGACCTCTTCCATTTCTTCTTTGAGTTGAAAGCGCACCAGTCGGCGGGGAAAGGCTTCTACTTCATCCAGGCGCGGAGGAATAGGAGCTGCATCTCGCTTGCGGCGAAGGACTCCTCGCACAAGGGGTGGAAGACCTAATTCTTCTGGGTGAAGGCGGTGGCGACAGACGAGATCTGGAGATGCCGACCTCGCCCAACTTTCACCCGAATCTGCCCCCTCGCCAGGAGGAGTTCCCTCCCTACGTGGAGCAGCAGGCTGCCCGTCTACTGGAGAACCGTCAATCGACCGAGGAGCTGGTGACGCCGAAAAACATCGAACGGTGTCTTCTCTCGCGGTTGACGTCGACAAGTACAGCTCTTGAGGCTCTTTTTCAGGGGTGATAGCTCTTTTCCTCCTCCTGACCGGGGCTTCTTCTTGTTGCAGACGTGAGGCGGGAGCCTCTGGAGGAGGCGGCCGAGATCATCGATCTGGAAGATGACTCGGCAGCCGATGAACATGATGCCTTGGTGGGTCGCGTCCATGCCCGAGATAAGGGCAAGGGGGCGGCCCCCGAGGGGACTTCTAGATCGACCTGCCTGAAGCGCAAGGATCCCCTGGCGGGGAAGTTGCGAGAGGCCGCGAAGGCCAGAAAAAGGGCCAAGAAATCCAGCTTTCCCACCGCCGTCAGGGGCGATTCTGGCTCGGCGGCGCTCCCCCCTCGGGCGCAGGATGGGGCTGACCCCTCCGGGCTAGCTCTCCCATCCGCCGGGCGAGAGGGGGCCGAGGAGACCAGGGGCCCCGCAGAGGGAGGTGACGGGTCGGCTCTCCCCTCTGTGGGGGCAGAGGGGGCCGGTGCCGGTGTGGCCGACGCTGGGACCGAGGGATTGGTCGGCGCGGATGGGGGTTCGCCCGCGAGGGCGTCGCAACCCCAAGTGCCGGCAGTTTCTGGTGCGGTGGATCCCGCGGCGCCGGTCGAGGCTGGGGGTTCGTCCGGGGAGGCGTTGCAACCCCAACCGATCGTGGCGCGCGGGGCGGTCATCTTCGCTGCCCGAATAGGGTCTTCTGGCGGGGTGCCCAGGTTGGAGTAGTCCCCTTTGCCGGAACCTCTGGTCAGGCTCGGTATCTCGGGCGACTTGTACCGGCTCTGTCGGTCGATCGCCGGGAGGACGAGGGGGGGAGAAAAGCGCAGCACTCCCGCCGGGGTCCTCGATGTCTTGATGGAGGGCGGCCTGGTCATTGCTCGGACAGCGGCCATGATGGCGGAGGCGCACGCCCGGACGGAGGCAGAGCGGTCGAGGCTCCCCTGGACCCTTGGTGGATGCGAGGGGAAACTAGCCCGGCTCGAGGGGGAGCATGAGGGGCTCCGACGGGAGTTCCTCGCATTCAGGGAGTTGGCGCGGTCGAGCCGACAGGAAGCTGAGGAGCTGGCCGAGCAGCTAGCAAGGGCCCAAGAATCGCTCGAGAGGAATAGCAAACGTCTGGAAGATGAGCGTCAGCGTCACATCGAGCTGGATGGCCTCTGGGAGCGTGAGCGTGTCGAGCTGCAGGATCGGGCGGAGGACGCGGAGCGCCTTCACGCTGAGGCCGAGGCGGACCGAGCCCGGGTGGAGGGTCGGACGATAGAAGCCGAGCGGAGGATGACCGAGCTAGAGGAGCTTCTGGCGAGGGCGGAAGAGCGTGCGGCCGAGGCTGAGCGGGCTCAGGACGGGTAGGTCGAGGCGGAGGTGATCGAGCGCTACAAAGGCTCGGAAGCTTACTCGGCTGACCTGATTGAAGCTGCCCTACCCTACTACGAGGTAGCACTCCGTCGGGGTGCCCGAAAGGGATTCAGGCAGGGCTATCGCAGGGCGATGAGCTATGCCAATGAGCACCTTGCCGGGGGTGATTTTCCTTACGGCTAGAGTTATGACTCGGATGAGTCAGTTTCCAGCTCTTCATCTTCGGCCGGGGAAGAACCGGAGGAGTCATCTCCAGCGGGGTCACCAACTCCGGAGGCTCCAGGAGGGCTCACGACAGGGACAGTTCTCGCACAGGCGAGGTCAGTGTCCGGGCCGGCCGTCACCGAAGGTACCGGGGGTGACGCGTCCCCTACTGCTGTTCCCGAGCTTCAAAGTGGGCCCGAGGCCTGTTGTATTTTGCTTTATTTTGCCCCTTCCCTTTTTTGTCTGTTTTGCCTTCTGTAAGAGGATTTCTTTATGGGAGGCAATAAAGGACTTACTTTGTTTGATCGTTATCTTTGCCGTGATTTGGCTGGCGTATCGGGGGCAGTTGGAAGGTGCCGATATTTTCTGCACCGTTCTCGCATGCCGATTCGGGAGACTTCTTTGAAAGTCGAGGAGTCCTTTCATTCCACCATGCTTTGAAAGTCGAGGCGCTTCATGAATCCCGCTAGGGCGGGGGCCGAGGATTTGGAGGTGACCTTCCAGGGGAGGTCCTGTAGCGTGTTTTCGAGGGGGGAGTCATTTAAGGCACGTGGCCTCCCTTGGCCTATAAAAAGGACCGAAGGGTGCTCCTTCCCTCTTAACACTTAGGACTCTCACCGGTGGTCTACTCTTATTCCCTCGTCTTCGCTCTGCGTTGCGCCGCCGCGATCGGAGCATGGAGGACTCTTCAGAAGATGACGCCGCAGACGACGGGGAGCGGCCGGTTCCAGCTATCCTGGAATATCGATCGGGTCCCACGGTCGCCGCGCGTGCATGAGATGGGTTCGATGGTCGCCGCGCGGATCTGGGGAGGGCTTCGACGTGCGGGGGCACGCCGTTTGCCTCCTCTTGGCTCCGGCGAGGCTTCCGGGCGGACGCCGAGATGGAGGGCGGATGGGGGAGTTAGGGATGCCGGCCGCCATTCCCCTCCGTGGGAGGGGAGGAGGCGGCTCCAGTCCCTTCCTCACCCCTGTCCGCAACCTCTTTCTCTCTCTTTTGTCCTTCATTTCTTTCACTCTTCGGGGGCTGCTTGCTTTCTGTTCGCCTCCAAAGAGTTGGTAGTTTGGCAGAGAGGTGACCTTCACGGCGCTCCTTTTTCCAGGTTGTTGCCAACTTGGAAGGTAGCCTTCCTCGCGTGAAAGGTGGCCTTCTCCTTGCTGTCCCTCTGTCACCTTTGTCACGGTCCACCCGAGCCAACTGGGTCGACCATCTCTTGTCCGAGCCAGTTTCTACGCGAGGCAGAGTCAGTGGCTGGATGCGAGAAGGTCAAGACCGGGTCGGCCGGGCGATGGCCGTTTGTCGCGGTGCTAGATGGATTTTTTCTTTTCACTATGTAATGTACTGGCAGTTACCTTTCTGATGTACCAACAGTTATCTTGAATGAATGCAAAAAGGGGGTCTTATCTTGCCCAATTTGTTGATACAGTTTTCAGAAATAAAATCTGCGTAGTGTGGTTGCATTCCATGTCCTGGGAATGGGTTCCCATTCCATTGTGGCTAACCTGTACGCACCTTTCCCGAGCGTCTCGATCACTCGGTAGGGGCCTTCCCAGTTGGGGGATAGCTTGCCCGCCGCCTCCAGTGGTCGAGAGGCTTCGGTCTTTCTGAGGACGAAGTCCCCTGGTTTGAATTGTCTGCCTCGGACCTTGGTGTTGTAGTACCGAGTGAGGCGGCGCTGGTATTCCGTAGCTCGGACGTTCGCGATCTCTCGGAGTTCGTCTGCCAGGTCGAGGTTCTCAAGCAACTTCTGCTCGTTTGCCTCGGGCGAAAAGCTGATCACTCAGAGAGACGGGTTGGCGATCTCTAACGGAACGACGGCTTCGGTGCCATATACCAGCTGAAAAGGGGTCTCACCGGTTGCCGTCCTGGGGGTCGTTCGGTGAGACCATAGTACGCTAGGCAGTTCCTCGAGCCAGCTACCCTTAGCCTTGCCGAGTCTGGTTTTTATGCCCTTCAAGATGGTCTTGTTGGCATTTTCAACCAGCCCGTTGGCCTGAGGGTGGGTGACCGAAGTGAAGTGGTTGTGGATATTTAGGTCGGCGCATCTGTCTCGGAAGTACCGAGAGTCGAATTGCCGCCCGTTATCGCTCACTATCACTCGGGGGATGCCAAAGCGACAGATGATCGATTTCCATACGAAATCCCAGACGACTGTCTCGGTGATGCTTGCTGTAACTTCAGCCTTGATCCACTTGGTGAAGTAGTCGATGGCGACGATGATAAACTTCTTCTGGGATTGAGCCGTTGGGAATGGCCCAAGGATGTCGATCCCCCACGGAGCGAAAGGGTAGGGCTCGGTAAGGGTGATAAGTTCCGTGGCCGGCTGATGGACCAAATGGTCGAACCGCTGGCAACGGTCGCAATGTTGTGCGTAGGCCGTGCAGTCGCGCTGCAGGGTCGGCCACCAGTACCCTTGCCTTAGCAGGATTCTGGCCAGCGACCGCCCTCCTGAATGTGCTATGCACAGGCCTTGATGAATCTCTTCAACAGCTTGGCTTGCTTCGTCGGGACCGAGACACTTCAGAAGGGGCCCGGAGAACGATCTTCGGTAGAGAGCGTTGTCAAGGATGACGAAGCGCCGAGCTTGGTACTTCATTCGGCGGGCTTCCCGAGGGTCGGAGGGCTCCCGGGAGTCTCGTAGCCAAGACAGGTAGGGGGAGCGCCAGTCGCCGGGAGTGGCCGAGTCAATGGCGAGGAGCTCCGAGTCTACGCTCGGGCGCTCTAGCTCTTCTAGGAGGACCGATCGTGTACCTTCCGGGTCTAGGGAGGAGGCCAGTCGGGAGAGGGCGTCCGCCCGAGAGTTTTGCTCCCTAGCTATTCGGACTACCTCGAACTCCTCGAACTGCTGGGCCAGGCTCTGGACCAGGTGGAGGTATTTGATCATAGGTGCCTCCCGAGCCTCGTACTCGCCACTGACCTGGCTTGCAACTAGCTGGGAGTCGGTGTGGATCCTGACTCGCTCGGCCCCCAACCGTCGGGCCATGCGGGCTCCCGAGATAAGGGCCTCATACTCGGAAGCATTGTTGGACGCCAGAAAGTTGAACTTTAGGGCGTATTGTAACTCTATTCCTTCGGGGGACTTTAGGTGGATCCCTGCGCCGCTACCGATCGAGTTGGACGATCCATCGACGAACAGCTCCCAGGTTGGCCCGGTTGCTATCGGAGGCCTGTCCTCGACCGGAACGGTGCTCTCGGTGATGAAGTCTGCGAGCGCTTGTCCTTTGATAGCTGATCGCGGCCGGTACGAGATGTCGTAGGCCCCGAGCATGATGGCCCATTTGACGAGTCGCCCCGAGGCTTCGGGATGGGTCAGAATCTTCTTCAGTGGCTCGCCGGTTAGCACGGTGATGGGATGCCCCTGGAAGTAGGGTCGGAGGCGCTTTGCGGAGGTAACCAACGCTAGCACGAGTTTCTCGGTTGCGGGGTACCTCCGCTCGGCCTCGCTGAGCACCTTGCTGGTGTAGTAGACCAGCCTCTCGATTCCCGAGTCATTTCTGACTAGGACCGAGCTGACCGTTGATGGCGTCGCCGAGAGATAGAGCAACAAGACCTCGCCCAAGACGGGCTTGGAAAGCACCAGGGGCGAAGCCAGGAACTCTTTGAGCTCGGCGAACGCTGTCTGGCATTCCCCATCCCATGTGAACATAGCAGATGCTATCTTGGGCCCCCTCATCAGCTTGAAGAAGGGCAGGCATCGCTCGGCCGCACGGGATAGGAAACGACTGAGAGCAGCGACACGCCCCGTCAGACGCTGGACGTCTTTAATGCATGTGGGCGGGCGCATGCCCAGGATGGCCTGGACCTTGTCGGGGTTGGCTTCGATCCCTCGCTAAGTGACCAAGAAACCCAGGAACTTTCCGGATCTTACTCCAAAGGCGCACTTGGCGGGGTTGAGCTTCATGCAGTACTTCAAGAGGGTGCCGAAAGTCTCGGCGAGGTCGGCGATGTGGTCTTGGGCCCTCGGGGTCTTGACGAGCATGTCGTCGATGTAGGCCTCGACGTTCCGACCTAACTATCCCTCGAACATATGGTTGACCAGTCGCTGGTATGTGGCTCCAGCATTCTTCAATCTGAAGGGCATCCGGGTGTAGCAGTACACGCCGTAGTCGGTGATGAAGGTGGTCCTCTCGACATCTTCCGGGTTCATTCGGATCTGATGATAACCAGAATAAGCATCCAGGAAACTGAGTATCTCGTTGCCCGAGGTTGAGTCAACCAATTGGTCGATGCTCGGTAGCGGATAGTAGTCCTTGGGGGTGATCTTGTTCAGATCGGTGAAGTCTATGCACATTCGCCACTTGCCTATAGTCTTCGGCACCAGGACGACGTTGGCTAGCCACGTTGGGTACAGGGCCGGTATGAAAAGACCAGTTTCTTGTCCCTTGGTGACCTGCGCCTTGATGATCGCCTGTTTCTCGGGCGCATGCTTCCTTCTCCGCTGCTGTACGGGTCTCACGGTGGTGTCGAGGTTGAGCTTGTGCGTCACAGTCTCCTCCGGTATACCAGGGAGTTGATCATCGGACCAAGCAAAGACCCGAACGTACTCAGAAAGAAACTCCTTGTATTGCTGATGTTCCTTTGGTGGTAGGTCGGCGCCGATCCTTACTCCTACGACCGGGTCGTCGTTCAGGAATACCGTTAATAACTCGCCACCGGGCTCGGTGGTCACGGCTTTTCCTTCGACTCCCCTGGGGCCCTTATCCTTCTCGTCCGGCCTTGAGGCTTCCACCGAGATATTGTAGCACCTTCTAGCCGTGGCCTGGTTACCTCGGACTTCCCCCAACCCGTTTTTGGTGGGAAACTTCATTTTTTGGTGATAGGTAGATGGTACGGCCTTTATTCGGCTGAGAAATTTTCGGCCGAAAATGGCGTTGTACGCTATCATACCTTTAATCACTATGAAGTCCACTATGACCGTAACGGTTTTGGGTGGGGTGCCGATAGTGACCGGCAGGCTTAGGGCTCCCTCGGGGTAGGTGGCCAGGCCATTAAACCCGCAAAGGGGCGTTCGGATCGGGCGGAGCTTGGATGGGTCTTCCCCCATCTTGAGGAAACAGTCACAAGATAATACATCGGGGGCGCTCCCATTATCAACCAAAATCCTATCTACATTACAGTGATTTATCGTGGCCGAGATAACGAGGGCGTCGTCATGCGGGGTGCTCAGCCCTTCCAGGTCTTGGTCGGAGAAGACTATGACCTGGGGCTCCATCGGCGGGCCTCTGGGGCGCTGTTTGACACATTTTTTTTATTTAGTTTATTTTTATTTATTTATTTATTTGTGTTTATGGATTTATTGGCGTGCCAGTCACCGTGGTGACGATTCTTATTGTGTGCTCGATCTGACTTGGTCAGTCAATTGTGAGTGATCGTGTTTGGACTAGAAGTCCGTCATACCCTGAACGCTATGACGTTAATTACGTCCTCCGAAAGGAAGACAACCCTTGATTAAACGCTAGAGGTAGGAGGAAGACAGCGGTAAAGCCGCATACTCAAAGGAGACAAAATTCATCTGTTTGCAAGATGTTAAATGTATTTGAACAGAGCAGGGGTTTGTTAATTACGGGAGAAACCCGCCGTCATATTCCCACCATCTTGGATGATGCCAAGTGGGGAATAGGAAACCACCCATGCAGTGGCAGGGTGGGAACCGTAAAGGATCGGGCATGATTGACCCGGAGTCCGAATAGGGACCGGCATGCCATGGCACGCCCCATATGGGTGCGGTAGCACGTTTATATCCCCCCTTCGAGGGGACCATCGAAAGACATACAAAGGCATGACTCCGTGGGCCGACAGGGTTGAGAGGTGGTATCACAGTGACCTGGCCAGGTATGTGTGAATTTCTGCAGCATATCTCCTTGACTTGGATTGTGCCAAGAGAAGATAGGTCATCACCCACGGAATGCCGGGATGACAACCGAATAAGGATGGGCACCGAGCCCGGGACATCGCTTGCCTCTGTTTCATCGGTCAATATCCCCTTGAAACCTTTCGGAACTCATGTAACGACATGGCCCTTTGGGTTCATAAGGGTGGAATCCGGATCGGGAATGAGGACTGTAGGGGAGGGAGATCCTCCCCATTACTGTATCTTCCCAGGTCATTCACGACGGTCTTTGGACATCCCCGGGATGTATGTGTACAGGGATCAGAAAGCTGAGACATGGCAGTGAGGAGAGAGTCCCCTGACTGGGTTTCATTGGGCCAAGGAGAGGGGACTTGGCGTGGCTTACTGGTTGGCCGAAGGGGGTTCTCGGCGTGGTCATTTTGGTTGGCCAAGGGGGGGCTCTCGGCATGGCCCTTGGTAGATGGAAAAGGATCTCGGCATGGCCCTTTTGGCTGGCCAAGGGGGGCTCTCGGCATGGAAGGAGATCTCGGCATGGCCTTTGGCTAGAAGGAAGAGGCTTCTCGGCGTGGGGCCTTTGATTGACCAAGGGGGGTTCTCGGCATGGCCGTTTAGTGGACAAAGAGGGCTCTCGGCGCGGTCCTTTGATTGGCCAAAGGGGCTCTCGGCATGGCCTTTTAGTGGACAAAGGGGGGCTCTCGGCCTGGACATTTGGTTGGCCAAGGGGGTTCTCGGCCTGGGGTCTTTGGTGGATGGAGGGAGCTCTCGGCATAAGGCTTCTGATGTGAAACGGTCTACCTAGGATGATAATGACCCTTAGACCTATGCATCCACAAGCATACAAGCTCTCAATTCGGCTCACCGTGCGACCTATCTCACGCGACGCACATGCGCTCCCGGTGGGTCCGAGTGATGCCGGCGAGGATCCGGGGTGGGACCCTAAGGTTTCCACCGGTTGGTGGGCTTATGGCTGACCCCTAATGGGCCTGGGATACCCAATTTATGGGCGGGCTAGCACGCTGGGGCGTGGGCTTGGGTGGCGCTCTCTCACTTGCCACGGTGGTGCGCTCGTGGTTTCACAAACAATCAAGTCCGGGCACTCAATTACCGCCAACGAGCTAAGGAAACGATACTAGCTAAGCAAAGTAAATGAGGACCAGGAGAGGGACCAGAAGCTCACCTGATCGGTGTGAAGACACCGATCCCGGCCGGAGACGATGGGCGCGCCGGGAGGCGTGGGTATGCACCCGAACGCCGCGGCGGGGTAGCTTGACCTGCTGGTTAGTTAATTACACAACTACGCCTCTCGCAGGAGGGGGGGATCTCGGGGTGGGGGTTATGGAGTTTACACCAAACACTACCACCACGCAGGGTGGGGCCTTCAGCCGGCCAAGCGGGGTGGGGAAAATTGGTTAATTATCACACCGGCGGTCGATACCGAAACCTGTCCGGTTCTGGGATTCTGGACCAGCAGTCACTGATGTAGCCGTAGAACACTTTCTGGAATTTTTCCGGAGGCGCGGTCGGTGTCGTTGGCTTCGTAACAGAATAGGGGTGCGCCTCAAATTTTATGGATTTTCGTTCTGCACGAGCCGGGCTGCCACGATCGACCGAACGGGGTCCCTGTTCAGGACCTGCACAGGTTCAGCTTCTGAACAGCAGATTGCCGAGGACGCCACGAACGCTCCCGGGCTCTGTTTTGCAAACGGCCGGTGTCGATGGAAGCGTGGGGAAGTCTACTTTCCAACGGAGCTGGCCTCGCCACTGTCTGAAGTCCGTGTGGACAGGATGGTCCCGTTGAAGGGGGACAGGTCGGGGAAGACAGACAGGAGGCAGAACGAACGCCCGGCGGTATAAAAATGGTAACTTCCACTTACGGCGTTCAAACGATGCTCCGTCTTCGGCTTCTGAAAGCTGACAGGGGGAGGAAGAATTTTGATGAAGAGTTTGATGACCGATTCCTCCAGTCTTGGCCGCTGCACGAGGGTCGAACAGAGATGGCCTTCTGGTTGGGCCCCCAGTGCGCAGTCGCGGTAGAACGGAGCTAGCGGCCGGCCACGATCTTGGAACGGAGCGATTCCAACTCGCCTGCGGAGAAGACTCGTGGATGCACAAGTTTGCTGAAGCGCTTGGATGCCGAATCCTTCTGGAACGGGTTGGAAAATGCTCTGCAAGTTGGGGCCAGAAACTGCCTGCGGGCTGGAATGGATTTGTGGAGGGGAGGCTAAGGTGGTGGTGGTGTATGTGGGTGGAGATGGAGGGGGGTGCGACCCTAGGAGGGAGGGGAAGGGGATGGACGACCTAGGGAGGTGAAGGGGTCCCTTGGAGAGGGGAAAGGGGTCTTGGGTGGAGGAATATGGCTTGGGAAGGGTGGGGAGTGGCCTTGGGAAGGTGAAAGGGTGCCTGGGAAGATGAAAGGGTGCCTAGGAGAAGGGGTTTCCACCTAGGGGTTGGAGGGGGAATTGAATGAGTGTATAGGGAAGGGGGAGGGGTCTTAAAGAAGGGTGATTAGGGAGGAGAGAGAGGGGATTTCGAAATTTAGAGAGAGAGAGGGAGAAGTAGTGAGAGAGAGAGAGAGAACTATAGAGAGAGGGAGAGAGAATACTTGAGGGTTTAATTTTTCAATTCATCAAAAGTTGTTACAAATGGGAGAGGGGGGGGGTCCTTATATAGAGTTGGACCATTTGCACAAAACCCCCTAACAAAGTGCATAAATGCAAAAGACCAAGAGACAGGGGGGGCGCCCATGGGCCAAGCCCACTAACTGGGCCCAATGTCCTCAACTAAGGGTCCAAATGACTCAAGACTTGGATAATTAACTCTAAGACCTAGATAATGGACTCAAATAAAGGAAAATTACACATGATATGACTCAAATAAAGAAACTACATAAGCAACAAATAAAGATAGCCATGAGGACCACATCTCCAAGGGGTCACGAAGTCGGAGTCGCCTCGTGCCATAGGGAATGCCGGGAGATGTCCTCATCAAATCCCCCGGGGTGGGGAGAACTCGACCCCGTCGAGTAGGGGTCCAATCGGCTCTCGTACTGCACCAGCAGGTCCGGGTCTAGGCGCATCAAGTCCTCTCGGCTTACCCAAGCATCCTCGGTCGGGGAACGGCCTTTCCACCTCACGAGGTAGCGCTGGTAGACCCTGTTCCTGGTAAGTGTGCTCTGCTCATCCAGTATTGCCTCCACTTGCTCAAGTCGGCCTCTCAATCGGGGTGGTAGTTTCGCTCCGGGAGGGTCACTCACAAGGGGGGGTAAAGGCTCGAGATCCTGACTGGGTTCCACCGTGGGGCCCTTATAGCGAACCAGATCCGCCACATTGAAAGTGGGGTGAACCCCAAAGCCCTTAGGTAAGTCGAGCTCATAAGCATTGGTACCAACCCGTCTTAGAACCCGAAAGGGTCCCAAACCCCGTGTCCTCAATTTGGAGGCGGGCCCTGGGAGGAGCCACTCCGTTCTCACCATCACATGGTCTCCCACTTGGTATTCACAGTGACGTCGATGAGCATCAGCCTGCCTTTTGTAAGCCTCATTGCTTTTGCCTATATGCTTGCGGATTTCTTCATGCGACTTTGTGGATGTTGGCTCACTAGTGGATAAAGGGGGTCCTGGACAACCAAATGTGGACCTATCATGCAGTGGTGCTACACCGACTTTGGTAGACCTAGGAAGCTTATGCGTCTTGTCAGGGGGGGTGGGGATGGGAGGCCCAGAAAACCCATAAAGGAACCTATCATGCCATGCCATGTAGACCCTAATAGACCTAGGTGGGCCAGGACAACCATAGATGGATCTATCATGCATGGTGGTGATAATTACCGGGGAACCCGAACTTCCTTGAATATTTCTCTCATGCCTAAGACTTGCGACGAACGAGGGTGGGCCATTACATCCGCACATAGACCACTCATACTTCTTACATGTCATGTGGGTGATTTGAATGAATGGACCCGACTCATGAATCATGTCAAGCGGTGTGGTGTGTCTAGACACATGCATTCCTTCCCAAATGGCACCCCTAATGTGTATGGCTTGGTGTGGGAGTTTCCTCTCATAGGGGTCAAATGGGTCTGGGAAAATAGAGTGGGCCTGGTCTATTAAGGTGGGTGAGGGTAGGAAAGGGTGGGTGGTGGGTAAGGGGGGTGGGTTGCATGGGGGTCTAGACTCCCATAGGAAGGGGTCAAAGGGGTCATGGTAAGGGTCCCCTAGGGAGAGGAACTCCAGGTCCTCATGTAGCGGTGAGTCATCCTTCTCTAAAGAAATAATTGGGCCGAAGTCTTTGGTGGGTGGATCAGCCAGGAAGGGATGGTTTGACACTCTACCCGAGATAAGCAATTCTAATTCATGGAGAGTAGCAGGCTCATCCAGTGTAGGGAGGATTAGAAGGAGGTCGCTAGTGTAGCAACCTACAGTGTAAGCTGTGGTGATGGATCCGACACATAGATGTAGGAGGTCAACGCTCCTAGGTTGGTCAGCCATTGTGGCCAACATGTCGGTCAACTCTATTTGCCATGCTAGGCCCTTAAGAAGGTCATCCCAACTCTCAACCTCATAGGAGGATTGGATAGTGGTGTGATAGGAGGAGAGAGGGACTATGGGGAGGTGTTGTTCCATGGGAGGGTAGGCATGGGCCATCATCTCTCTAATTGGGCTACCCATCAACCAGCTAACAAGGGTCTCTCCTAAAATAAGCTCGGTCCCATCTAGAGAGGGTGGTGTAGGGTGAAGGTTACCATGTGAGTTTTTTTCTTCAATTTGGACATGTGTGGTCTCCATGTTGGGAATTGGGTCCGGGGTGTTCACCACTTTGGGGTCGGGTATGGGTTCCTCCTCCAAAGAGGTGAGAGAGTATGTTCGGGGTGGGGTGGTGATGGTAGGTGCATGGCGCCCCCAAGGTGATGAGCAAGGTCGGAATTGGGTTGGGGTTGGAAGTGGAGGTAGTGGGAGTCTAGGTTGGGGTAGGTTTGTAGTTGGAAGTGGAAGGTGGGTTGGGTGAAGACAGTTGGATTGGTCGATCTTGGGTGGGGCATCCCTTATAGGGGATAATGGAGGGGTAGTAGTAGGGGCTACGGGGGTTTGGGGAGTATGGGTCTCATGGGGAATAGTGAGTTGCGGGGTGGTGACCGGTGCGGGCCTAGGTGGAGGGGTGGGCACGGGATCCACTTGGGTTTGAACGGTGAGGGTTATGGAAGTGAGTTTTAGTTGGGGAAGGTTGGTGGGGATTGGGTTTTCCTGACTTGACTCTTGGCATTGTGCCTCAAATTCTTCCTCCCATTCAAGGGGAGCTTCATGAACTTCAATCACTTTCTCAACTCTTTGGGGTGGAGGGGTTTGGTAGGGATTTGTGGGTTGGAGGGTGGTGGTCTTTGGGGGCCTAGGTGGAGGGGTGGGTAGTTGGGACAGTTGGGTTCTAAGGGAGAGGAGTTGGTGGCGAAATGTGGAGAGGGGATCGGTTAGGGGTGGTGGGGGCGGAGTCCTATGGATGGTCTTAAGTTGGCCGGGTTGGGATTGAGTAGTGGTGGTGCTCCTCGGGCTAGGGGTGTGTGAGTAGGAAGAGTAGGAAGGTTTTGGAATGTAGATTTTCCTAAGTTCTCTCGTCATCTCTTCCCACGAGTGAATGGGCTCTTGCCTCTCAATCCTTCTTATGGCCTCTATGTGTTCCAATTCTATCTTGGCTTGACCCCGAATTTGTCCCTTGGCCCTACAAACTCTTGTGTGTCCGTATACCCGATTCCTCTCAAAGTTCCTTTCCATTGCAGCCTCCCACTTGAGGTAATCACTAGCATGCGACCCATCAAAGGTAACACCCTCATCTCGAATAATGTCCCAAAGTATTGGGTTGATCGGATCCCGGTAGTGGGCCGAGTGGGATGGGTATGTGGTAGCCATGATTCATGAACTAGATGACAATGCGCCCTAGGACTAGACTTAGTAGAGACAAGTCTAAAACTTGCTCTGATACCACTTGATGTGAAACGGTCTACCTAGGATGATAATGACCCTTAGACCTATGCATCCACAAGCATACAAGCTCTCAATTCGGCTCACCGTGCGACCTATCTCACGCGACGCACATGCGCTCCCGGTGGGTCCGAGTGATGCCGGCGAGGATCCGGGGTGGGACCCTAAGGTTTCCACCGGTTGGTGGGCTTATGGCTGACCCCTAATGGGCCTGGGATACCCAATTTATGGGCGGGCTAGCACGCTGGGGCGTGGGCTTGGGTGGCGCTCTCTCACTTGCCACGGTGGTGCGCTCGTGGTTTCACAAACAATCAAGTCCGGGCACTCAATTACCGCCAACGAGCTAAGGAAACGATACTAGCTAAGCAAAGTAAATGAGGACCAGGAGAGGGACCAGAAGCTCACCTGATCGGTGTGAAGACACCGATCCCGGCCGGAGACGATGGGCGCGCCGGGAGGCGTGGGTATGCACCCGAACGCCGCGGCGGGGTAGCTTGACCTGCTGGTTAGTTAATTACACAACTACGCCTCTCGCAGGAGGGGGGGATCTCGGGGTGGGGGTTATGGAGTTTACACCAAACACTACCACCACGCAGGGTGGGGCCTTCAGCCGGCCAAGCGGGGTGGGGAAAATTGGTTAATTATCACACCGGCGGTCGATACCGAAACCTGTCCGGTTCTGGGATTCTGGACCAGCAGTCACTGATGTAGCCGTAGAACACTTTCTGGAATTTTACCGGAGGCGCGGTCGGTGTCGTTGGCTTCGTAACAGAATAGGGGTGCGCCTCAAATTTTATGGATTTTCGTTCTGCACGAGCCGGGCTGCCACGATCGACCGAACGGGGTCCCTGTTCAGGACCTGCACAGGTTCAGCTTCTGAACAGCAGATTGCCGAGGACGCCACGAACGCTCCCGGGCTCTGTTTTGCAAACGGCCGGTGTCGATGGAAGCGTGGGGAAGTCTACTTTCCAACGGAGCCGGCCTCGCCACTGTCTGAAGTCCGTGTGGACAGGATGGTCCCGTTGAAGGGGGACAGGTCGGGGAAGACAGACAGGAGGCAGAACGAACGCCCGGCGGTATAAAAATGGTAACTTCCACTTACGGCGTTCAAACGATGCTCCGTCTTCGGCTTCTGAAAGCTGACAGGGGGAGGAAGAATTTTGATGAAGAGTTTGATGACCGATTCCTCCAGTCTTGGCCGCTGCACGAGGGTCGAACAGAGATGGCCTTCTGGTTGGGCCCCCAGTGCGCAGTCGCGGTAGAACGGAGCTAGCGGCCGGCCACGATCTTGGAACGGAGCGATTCCAACTCGCCTGCGGAGAAGACTCGTGGATGCACAAGTTTGCTGAAGCGCTTGGATGCCGAATCCTCCTGGAACGGGTTGGAAAATGCTCTGCAAGTTGGGGCCAGAAACTGCCTGCGGGCTGGAATGGATTTGTGGAGGGGAGGCTAAGGTGGTGGTGGTGTATGTGGGTGGAGATGGAGGGGGGTGCGACCCTAGGAGGGAGGGGAAGGGGATGGACGACCTAGGGAGGTGAAGGGGTCCCTTGGAGAGGGGAAAGGGGTCTTGGGTGGAGGAATATGGCTTGGGAAGGGTGGGGAGTGGCCTTGGGAAGGTGAAAGGGTGCCTGGGAAGATGAAAGGGTGCCTAGGAGAAGGGGTTTCCACCTAGGGGTTGGAGGGGGAATTGAATGAGTGTATAGGGAAGGGGGAGGGGTCTTAAAGAAGGGTGATTAGGGAGGAGAGAGAGGGGATTTCGAAATTTAGAGAGAGAGAGGGAGAAGTAGTGAGAGAGAGAGAGAGAACTATAGAGAGAGGGAGAGAGAATACTTGAGGGTTTAATTTTTCAATTCATCAAAAGTTGTTACAAATGGGAGAGGGGGGGGGGTCCTTATATAGAGTTGGACCATTTGCACAAAACCCCCTAACAAAGTGCATAAATGCAAAAGACCAAGAGACAGGGGGGGGCGCCCATGGGCCAAGCCCACTAACTGGGCCCAATGTCCTCAACTAAGGGTCCAAATGACTCAAGACTTGGATAATTAACTCTAAGACCTAGATAATGGACTCAAATAAAGGAAAATTACACATGATATGACTCAAATAAAGAAACTACATAAGCAACAAATAAAGATAGCCATGAGGACCACATCTCCAAGGGGTCACGAAGTCGGAGTCGCCTCGTGCCATAGGGAATGCCGGGAGATGTCCTCATCAGCTTCCCGGCGCGCTCATGGCCGCGCCGGGAGCCTAGCGCCGGGAGGCTGTGGGCTGTGGGTTTTTCACAAAAGGGCTTGTCGTTTAGCTGAAAGGAGGGGAAGGCCTCTCGGCCTTACGGTTCTCGGCGGGGAAACTCGCATGCCGAGAAGATGAAATGCAGAAGGATTTCAGGGTTTCAGAGCTCAAAAACGATGCTCTGTTTCTGGGATTTCTGGGTTTTATGGCTCAGATTGAGGCCGAATCAGGGGTGTATGAGGAGATTTCATGAACACCTCTACTAGAAGGACGCCAAGGGATCTGAGAGGCCGGATCATCAAGAAGAGGAGAGACCATCGTCGGGGGCCTAAGTAGCTTTTATCTGTATACTGCCAGACGTCTGGGGGAGTCAAGAGATGGCTATCTCTGATTCCCCAGACTAGCACGGTATCATCTGGAAGCAGATCTGTGATGAAAGAACCCTTGATGCTGGGACCTCAGACCCTAGTCATTCAACGACTAGAATGAGGATCCAGGTTCACATTCGTCTACGGGTTCAAATGCATCATTTATAGCCGGCAATCCAGGGAACCAAGAGATTGATGTCTCTGGTTCCCGGACAGCACAAGAGGCTTGAGGAACAGACTCAAATACATACGGAGGGCATGCTATTGAAGCGGGAAGAGAGAAGAGAATAGAACCCAACAACCCATTGAACAAGGGTGGGGGTTCTACCTTCATTCCTGTTCGAAGAACAGACCCGACTCCGAAACCTGAATCATTTCGCCCATGGGGCATTCATACAAACAATATGCATACATATGGAGACAAAAGAAGATAGTATCGCCTAAAATCCATCACGGCCATTGCATTTATTCATCTCACCCTCATTTACATCGACTACATAACTGAAGCCAAGAAACATATAGGGGAGGAAAAGGGAGAGAATCGTATGAATAATCCAAACATCAAGACTTTGACTATCCCATACGGAGAATCAGTAATAAGAAACAGAAAAGAAAGAAAAAACATCAAACATGGGGGGAGGGTGGAGTATTGACTCCTCTCCCTCCCCCTATCTGCCCACCTGGAGCCTCTCTTCCTTCCCTTCTTCTGCTTCTTCTTTCGACGCAGAGTCTCTCCCTCTCTTTTCCTATCTCTTTTCTTTCTGGCTATCTGTTCGCTCCTTTTTTTCTTTTGCCCCTTTCTTCTCTCCTCTGGGACCTCTCTTCTTGGCCTCCTCTCTTCTTGGCCTCTTCTTTCTTCTTCGACGGGAGGGGGTTTTATAACCCTTTTCCTTTTTCTTCTCGGCACGCACCCTCACGGCGCGCTTGAGATAAGCTTCCCGGCGCGCTCGAATCTGGCCTCTTGGCGCTAGTATTTGGGCTTCGACACGGGCTTTCGGCGCCACCTTCATACAGGCCCACTTGGGGTTTCTTTAAGTGTATCATCACCCCCAAAGGGTCTATCATCTATGAAATATCTTGTATCGAAATCGTGATTGCAATTTTCGTCAGTCCGCAGAAGGGTTGTATCAGTCCGCAGACAGGGATTTCATCAGTCCGTAGATAGGGGTTTCATCATTCCGTAGACAGGGATTTCATCAGTCCGTAGACAGGGGTTTTATCAGTCCGTAGATAGAGGTTTTATCAGTCCGTAGACAGGGATTTCATCAGTCCGTAGACAGGGGTTTTATCAGTCCGTAGACTGGGATTTTATCAGTCCGTAGACAGGGGTTTTATCAGGATTGTCATCTGAATGGTGACAAAACCGGGTATCATCTTATCAATATCGTCACTCAAATGGCGACGATCTCGGATATCAGCTTTAGTCTGGGAAGACCTCAGCTGGGTGCATAATTTGTGGAGACGACTCTTCTTCTGCTCTATCTTCTCAGGAGCCTTTACCATCTTCATCTGCCGGTGCTGGCTTCATCTTTATCTAATATTACTTCTGTCAGTAAGCCGACATCTGACTTACCCTGACATGTCGTCCGTGAGTTCTTGGACGAAGCAGTAGTACAGCTCTTCTTAAAGGGCTGGAAGATCTCATTAGTCGAGTGACTGCTGCTTTATCAGTGCTGCCGTCTGAGTGACATTGGCACCGGGCATCAGCTTTGGCCGACAAGGGCTTTAGCCGGGTGAAAGGTTGATAAGCTTCATCATTAGTCTTTCACTGTTGGTCAGACCCTCTTTTCAATTATGCTTCCACCCTTGTTCATTTTTCGGGTGTCAACAAATGCCCCCCACCTGCGGGCGGCGTAAGCGCAGAATAAGCGCCACGGGGGTTGCAGGTGTCTTTCACCATTAGAGGGTATCTTCCTCAATTTGTCTTCAATTCAGTTCTCAGACCTGATCATCTCACTGTAACTGTATTCTGCACACCGATGTTTCTCCTCTTCATATTTTCTGTCATTATTTTCAGCATTTGAGGCTTTTCGGCCTGCAGGACCTCCCGGCGCGAAGCTTCTCGGCGCGGGGGTCTCTCGGCGCGGCCTGGTCGGCTGAGCTCTTGGCCTGGACCTTCTCGGCGCGCCCTGGCACAGGGGGTCTCGGCCTGGAGTGTTCTCGGCCTGAGGTCTTCTCGGCGCGACCTGGCCGCAGAGGGCCTCGGCCTGGGGTTCTTCTCGGCGCGCCTTTTGGCCGTCGGGAGCCCTCTCGGCCTGGAGGTTCTCGGCGCGCGTTTCACCGCGCCGAGACCCTGGTCGCTCGGGCCCCTATTTAGGGCGCCGAGGCTTGTTTTCCCTCATTCTTCATCTTTTTTTCTCTTTCTTCAGTTTTTTTTCTCTCCATTTCTTCTCTTCGGCGCGAGCCGTCTTCATCCTCTCGGCGGTGGCCGCGAGTTCTTCGTCCCGGGTACGACGTCTTTTGGGGATTTAATCCCTTTGCTTCCGGGATCACCCCCTCTTGGTTGGTGACTCCCTATTCTTCTGGGCAGATCCCGAATAAGGGGAGATGCTGCCGAAATTTTTTATAGAATCTCATGTTGCAATCCTTATAAGACTGACTTTTAATCCACATTTCTCCTTTTGTTTACAGATATAGCAATGGCTTCTGGCTCTGCTGCTGCCTCTTCCGGAGCTGTTGGAGCTAGTTCATCGGCCCAGCCAGACATATCTCGGGCCACAGTAAACTGGTTGAACGTGTACAGCTTGGATTTCGGATATGATAGAATAGCTTCAGTTGACGAATCATCTGATTCTGAAACTGACACAGTGTCGACGGCCCAGGTATACTCCACGGCGACCGAGACATGCTTCAGGCGGGATAATAACTACCGGCCAGACTTCCCGAAGGATCGCCACTTGATGCCGTTCATCCGGACCTTCACAGTGGGTGGCTTGCGAGATTATCGGATAGCTCGCGTAGTTGAAGCTGCCATCCTTGCCGAGCGGGATAGCCTGAAGGAATCAGTGTATCGCAGCAAGGCTATATATCTTCTCGGGGAGAAGCGGGACTGGGATGCAGTCCTTGGAATATCGGAGCTAGAACCGGAGAAAAAGATGCTGACCCAGGCACCGGAATTTACACCTGCTCGGTGGGACAATGCTGGCGGCCGAGTTCATAGGGAGAAGCCCGGCTATGGTATGTTCTTGGCACCTATAAAGTGGGGATATCGCGAAGAGCCCTTCGTGCTAAATTGTTCGGCCATTCAATTCAAGTACCATTTGTCGGCTGGTTGGTTCGGAGACTGCAAGATCACTGACTCCCATCTATTCCGAGTAGGGGCAGTAGAATTTACCGAGTTTGTTCTAACGGAATATGCCCCTCTGCTGATCAGAGCGGGAGTATACCACAGTGTTTTTGCTTCCAGATTCTGATATCCCATCTCCAGGGGGTTATGCTGTGGGATGTTTGAAGTGTTCTGTCCTTTGTTCAACACTTTTTATACAGCAGAGGGTGAGACATCCCTAGACCTCTGGAGTTTATCACGGCTCTCCGGTCTGCCTATTGATGGTGAACCGTATGAAGAAGTCTGCTTGGCAGACTCCGAGAAAGACAGCTCTGATGGGGAAGGCAAGTATTCCCTTGGCTTCTCTTACCGATATATGATGAAGGTCTATCGCTCCATCTGTCTGGCATATAGTAGAGGATCCTCCAAAGGCTATCATCCCCGAGAGAAAGGTAGCAAACTGAGGGTCCGGATCGGGTAGTGGCTCCAGTACTTCTTCGACGGTCCCCTGAAATATGCAGATTTCCCCTCCATGGGTCCTGTTGCGAGCAAGCAGATAAGAGCTCCCCGCTATAAATCGGCACTGCCATCTTCATTGCGCCATGCGGGCAAAGGTGGTCCCAACCCGGCAGGGGTAGATCCCATCACACACTGTGCAGCTTATTTCACATTCTGGCCGTGTACTTTTGCTCTTCCACAAGGGGACGAGACAGTCATTCGGCCAGAGGCCATATATCCAGCTTGTCAGATGGCCTGGGGGATGAAGCTGTCGCTCTGCCCAGTGGCCCTGTGTTTGATCTATAAATCTTTGGGGGACCTGTACAAGCATCGGACTCCCCGTTCTTTGAGGACCGTGGGTCCTTTTCATTTCTTCAATGCCTGGGTCTGCAGTATATTCCCTGAATTAGCTCCGAGAACCTTGCAGGCGGATACAGTGTCACCCAGGATGGTTGAATTTGCCAGCGCTGAGCCTGGTCCCTTTTATGATCAGCTATTTAAAATAAGGGGCCGACTGATAAAAGTACCAGTGGACGCCCCTGGCAGCATACATTTCTGGAGCTTGGCCGCAGGTTCAGCTCCTTTGATTGATCCTCAAAGAGAGTGTAAGCTGGAGGAGATAGAGACATATATCCACCCTATCTCAGGGGTCAACACTGCTCGGCCAATCCTGGAACCGGAGCTGGTGAGATGGGCCATGGCAATTCGGCCTAGTGTTTTGGTTTACAGAAAGGGTGGCCTGCTTCTGTTGGAGCCATACTATCCATTCCGATTTGGGCGGAACTTTGGTTATGACCAGCACATCCCTACATCAGTTGCTCAATTTCCCCTGGATAGCAGGGCCAAGCACGGGTCCACCATTGTCGGCGACGGCCGGTTGTGGTGGGATTTCTATCATCGTCAGGACGACGCAATCTTCAGGGTGCCCACCGTCTCCAACCGTGTTCCCTGGGTAACATCAGAATATATCAAATGGTGGAACATTCGGACCGGCTTTTTCACGGATAGCAGGGGTGCTTTCTGGGATGTAGCAGAGCGCTCTTTCCTGAAACAGCAGCCTGGGCCGGTGTTTGAAATCCCCGAGGCCCATCTGAGGAAGCTTTATTCGCAGAACCCGAGGGAGGCAGAGAACTATCTGGCCCAGCGTCGAGCTCTGAAGGAAAAGAATTCTGAGCCGCCCGCTCCTGTCTTTGCTGCTATTAACGAAGACAGTTTCGTAAAGACCCTGAAACATCTGTGCCATATAGGAGATGATCGCTTGGAGGCACAACAGTATCCATTTCCTGTTGAAGAGCCGCTCCCGGCAGTAGCTCATTGGAGGGGTCCAGTTGATAAATTTCATCTGTATAGGACGTTTGTACGCCGGAAAGATAGAACTCAGACGTACTATAAGCAAACGTCCTGGCTGTTCATTCTGCTGAGTTTGCATGGATTATCTGTAGAAAGCCCGATAGCTGGCATTTTGAAAAAGCCGCTGTTTATATCATTTCATTATGTCGATGGCTGGGGCATGGACCATCTTGACTTGTTTCGCTGCCTTGATTTTCATGGCCATAATGACCTGGCAGATTTAGTGGAGAAATGCCAGATATTCGGCGATGTTTGCTGGCTTATCAAGGAGGCTGCTTCCCGCTCCAAAGAAGTGGCTTATCTATACTGGCCGCTCTCTGTATTTTATGATGGACCAGCAGGTATAATCTTTTCCTTTCTGACTGCAGTGTTTTTCTGTTTAGCATCTGAATTTTGCATCTATTGATCGCATCATCTTTCTGCCGTTCTTAACAGACCGGCCCGACATAAAGCGGCAGGGGCTCTACAGGATGATTATTGCGCAGGCCAAGAAGCCCACTTACTTTGAAGTTCCTGCTGCAGCACCGACCAATACTCCCCTGCCTCCTGGCAAGAAGAGGAAGGCTTCTGCAGTCAAGGCTACAGTTGGGAAGGCCAGGAAGGCCAAGAAAGCTCAGGCTCAACAATCGGCTTCGGTAGTGATGGACACCGGGACCCCTCTCCCTAACATTCCCTCATTTGATGAGTTCGAAACTCAGAGGGAGGCCGCTCAGGCATCATTTCAGGGTAACATTAATATTCTACCATTGCATTCTTCATTCTATCTTGTTGGGTTTCAGAGGAGTGTTTAAATCTGACCACTCCTTCTTGCACAGCCCAAGAGCCAGTCGCGGCGCCCTCCGAGGTGGGGACCAGGTTGCCCTCTCCCACGCCGACTAGTGAGGCGGAGGGTAAGCATGCCCTTTTCATCTTTTTCTGTTCATTTCAGCTACTTTTCATTGTCCCTCTCACAGGCTTTTCTTTATAGTGATGGCCGGGGAGGAGACTGAGATTAGAGGAGCGGCTGGCGATATTACTCAGCCGCGGGAGGGTCACAAGACCCAGGCGAAATGGGGCCCCGCACTCGGAAGGCGCATAGTTACCCGGTCTTCCTCCAAGCAGATGTTAGAATTGATGGCCCCGCCCATGGACAGAGTAGAAATCTCTTCCGGTAGCTCTGCGGCCGCTTCTGAGGCAGGTGGAGAAGAAACAGATCTCAGCGGGAGCGACACGGAGGGTGCCTCCAAACCAGAGGCCCCATCCGTATGTACCGCCATTGTTTTATCATTTACACCCCCCAAGCTGCTGGTGCCATTTTCTGGAGAAGAATTACAAGAAGAGTTCGCCGCTCTGGATACCGAGGCAGATATAACTCCTCCTTTTGTGGTTTCATCAGCGGGGCTTTCTTCTTCCCTGTAGTCTTTTGAGGATATTGGCATCACTTTAGAAGTGAGTCTTTTCCCTTTATGGTTTCCTTTTCCCCATCTTTATCTGCTGCTTGACACTGCATTGATTCGTTCACAGGAATCCCCTGTTGCCCTCCCGGCTACGAGTGCAGCCGTTGAAGCCACTTTATCTGGCACCTTGGCTATTGTTCCTGCTTCGGCAGCCGTTCTTGAGATAATTCGCCCTGTTCCTGTGAGGGTGCAGTCCTCCACAGACTTAGCACTCATTGGACCTGCGAAATGCAGGGGAAGGCCCGGCTCTCATCAAGGCTTTGGATTTCAGAGCTGAAATGGACCCAGCCAGGGGTTCTGCCTTTATACCACCTGCAGTGATGACCATCGCTCCAGAATCAACAGTTCCCATAGTATCAGTCATGGAGAGCGAACCTTTGCCTCTTCAGACCGTGGCCCCCGCAGCCTTGACATTGCAGGGGCTGGGCACCGAAATGGAAGAAGGAGAGGTATCTGTTGCAGAACTGGGAGTATCGCATATAACGGCCACGGAATCTGCTTCCGTATTTTCAGAATCTGAGGAGGAGATGCCTGAAGTTGCATCTGGGAGTGTTCCGACGGCCGCCTCCGAGGAGATGGAGGTGGAAGATCTCTCGGCCACGTCAGAGGTTACGGGCAGAGCCCAGTTGGTGGCTTCGGCAGACCTGCCGTCTTCTTCTTCGCAGTCGGATATCACCCTATGGGCGGATATAGACAGTGAAGTAACTTTTGAAGTAGCTCCTCTTCCTTCGCCTGGATTCACTTCCCCTGAAAGTTTTGTCTGGCAACATCTGGGCATGCTGCGTCAACTGGTGGAGTCCCAACCTGGACTAACTTATTCACAGTTGAAGGAGATAGCCGGGCGCTTCACCGCCGGCTTACAGGCGATGGGATGTCCCACAGAAGTATGGGCCCAGCAGGTTCTTTTGTTGTTAAAATTTGTTCATCGCCGGGATTTCTTGACACACATCATGTCGGACAGATTGGCAGCCTTGAAGTTGCAATGAATGGAGTGCAAGTCCGAGTTGGCAAAGATGAACTCTATCCTTCAGGAGCGACAGCGTCAAATGCAGTCTTTGGCGGAGCGGGAGCATTTCGTGCGCGACCGGATAACTATCCTGGAAGCTGAACTGTCTGATCTCCGAGCTGAGCTGCCACAGCTAACAACTTCTCGACCGCAGCTCGAGGAAGAAGCAGCTTTATTAGAGGGGCAGGTGGCATCCTTTCGAGACCAGTCTGTTCGACTGCAGGAAGAGGAGGCTCGGCTTCATGAACTAGGAGCCGCCCCTTCTGTGGGTCTTCTGGCATTCGAGGATATCTTCCGGCAGCCATGAATCATTTTCTTTTTCTTTTCTTCTTCTCTCTTTTTTTTGGTGCTCTTTTGTGATACAATGTCCCCTCGGGGCCCTTTATGTACTCACTTCTTAATGAAAAGAAAAATTTTGCTTTATGTGTATCCGCCTTCTTTTCCATGTGGTTTTATCACTTCAGGGAAGTGGGGTAGTGGTTTTAGCAACCCCTCATGCGAATGGCTCGTATCTGGCAGGAGAGCGTCCACCCCTTCAGAGAAAGGATGGGGAACTCGCTCCACCGCGTGACAGCATCCGAAGAGGTGCTTAAACCAGATTCTGTTGGCAGCGGCAAACGTCCCTCTTGGCAATATGTGCTGTGAGGGAGACAATTTGCAGGAATGTGAAAGAAAGGGCCTTATCAGAATAGACGGAAAGTCTAGACTGGGTAGAGGTTATAGCAGGTGGGACGATTACAGGATATGTGATTTTCATCAAGACAGACGTAGGGTCTGAACTGAATAGGGTTTTATCATTGATCAGGCGAAATGCCAGTCGATCAACAGCTGGTTTCATCATCGATATTGGGTTTATATCGTTGCAAGAAGAGTTCATAAGTTTCCCCAGAATAGACGAAAGGTCTACACTGAGTAGGGTTTTATCATTGATCGGGCGAGGTGCCAATCGATCAACAGTTGATTTCATCATCGATATTGGATTTATATTGATGCAAAAAGGATTTATAAGTTTCCTCAGGATAGACGAGAGGTCTAAGCTGAGTAGGGTTTCATCATTGATCGGACGAGGTGCCAATCGATCAACAGTTGATTTCATCATCGATATTGGATTTATATCGATGTAAAAAGGATTTATAAGTTTCCTCAGAATAGACGAAAGGTCTAAACTAAGTAGGGTTTCATCATTGATCGGGCGAGGTGCCAATCGATCAACAGTTGATTTCATCATCGATATTGGATTTATATCGATGCAAAAAGGATTTATAAGTTTCCTCAGAATAGACGAATGGTCTAAACTGAGTAGGGTTTCATCATTGATCGGGCGAGGTGCCAATCGATCAACAGTTGATTTCATCATCGATATTGGATTTATATCGATGCGAAAAGGATTCATAAGTTTCCTCAGAATAGACGAAAGGTCTAAACTGAGTAGGGTTTATCGCAGGTGGGACTTTGCCAAGAATGTATAGGTTTCATCAGAACAGTGATGGGTTTCATTGTTGGTGGGACATGCGAATGGGGGTGTGTGGATTTTATCAGGGCAAACGTAAGGTCTGTCCCAGAAAGGCTTTATCATCGGTGGGGCATGGAGCCATATGACCGACGGAAGGTTTTACCAATGAAGGCAGATGAAGGTATCATGCCGGTTGGCACGGAACTTTTTGAATTACCATATTACTGACCCAAGTGCCCTTTCGGGTTTTCACCAGAGCCAGCCCCCTCTTGCTTTTGCCCACGTGTCCTTTCAGATTTTCACGTGGCGGGGTACCCGATTTTGCCTGCAGTGCCCTTTCGGGTTTTCACCACAGCTGGGTTTTAGCCATTTTTGCCCTCATTCAGAATGCCTGAACAAGACTGGCGGGGTATCTCTATTTTTAACCCCATTTTGTCTCTTCTTTTCTTCACCCTTTCTCTTTTTTTTTATTGAAACTTTGATTCTATAACTGATGGGCGCAGTTTGTGCATATGTCATCATTGATGTGGGTGCTAACATCAATGCAAGGGTTTCATAGGTCTCATCAGGATAGACGTAAGGTCTAAACTGGACAGGTTTCATCGCTGATCGGGCAATGCGCCAATCAATCAGCAATGGATTTCATCATCGGTATTGGGTTTATACCAATGCAAGGATTTTTATAGGTTTGATCAGGATAGACGTAAGGTCTAAACCGGACAGGTTTCATCGCTGATCGGGCAGTGCGCCAATCAATCAGCAGCGGGTTTCATCATCGATATTGGGTTTATACCAATGCAAGGATTTTTATAGGTTTGATCAGGATAGACGTAAGGTATAAACTGGACAGGTTTCATCGCTGATCGGGCAATGCGCCAATCGATCGGCAACGGGTTTCATCATTGGTATTGGGTTTATACCAATGCAAGGATTTCATAAATTTCATCAGGGTAGACGTAAGGTCTAAACTGGATGGATTTCATCACGGCGGGACGTAAAGAGATATGCTGGTTTCTTCGTGGTTACCACATTACCGACCCAAGTGCCCTTTCGGGTTTTCACCAGAGCCAGCCCCCTCTTGCTTTTGCCCGTGCGCCCTTTCGGGTTTTCGCATGGCGGGGTACCCGATTTTGCCTGCAGTGCCCTTTCGAGTTTTCACCACAGCTGGGTTTTAGCCATTTTTGCCCTTGTTCAGAATGTCCGAACAAGACTGGCGGGGTATCTCTATTTTTAACCCCATTTTTTTATATATATATTTTTATTTTCTTCTATCCCCCCCCTTCCTGTTTAGAGGGTGTCAGATCGTGACGACACAAGATCACGATAAGTGGTAGCCTGGTTAGGACGGCGTGTCACTATACCAAGGAAAGGATATCTTGGCTAGGGCGGAGTGCCATTAGGCCAAGGAAAAGGTATCTTGACTAGGGCGGAGTGCCGCTAGGCCAGGGAAAGGGTATCTCGGCTAGGGCGGAATGCCACTAGACCAAGGAAGGGTATCTCGGCTAGGGCGGAGTGCCACTAGACCAAGGAAGGGTAGCTCGGCTAGGGCGGAGTGCTGCTAAACCAAGAAAAAGGTATCCCGGCTAGGGCGGAGTGCCGCTAGGCCAAGGAAAAGGTATCTTGACTAGGGCGGAGTGCCGCTAGGCCAAGGAAAGGGTATCTCGATTAGGGCGGAGTGCCGCTAGGCCAAGGAAAGGGTATCTTGACTAGGGCGGAGTGCCGCTAAGCCAAGGAAAGGGTATCTCGGCTAGGGCGGAGTGCCGCTAGGCCAAGGAAAGGGTATCTCGGCTAGGGCGTAGTGCCGCTAGACCAGAAAAAAAGGTATCACTTTCTCGATTACTCGGGGAATATCAGCTGTGCAGCATGATACAACTTTAGGTGTTTACCGTTGAGTGGTGAGAATTGGATCTCCCCTCGATGATTAACAACTATGTAGGCCCCTCCTTCGTAGACCCTTTGTATCACATATGGACCTTCCCAATTGGGATTTAGCTTTCCCTTCGGGTTGGACGCCATGACTTCTTTTTTCTTGACCATGACGAGGTCACCTTTCTTAAATTCTCGTCCTTTTACGAGTTTGTTAAATGCAGTGGCCATGCGGACCTGATACATTTGGATATTCTTCTGAGCTTGGAGGCGCTTCCCTTCCAATTCAGCCAATTCTTCTAATCTTCTTTCTGCATTGGTTTGTTCGCCATGGGCTAGGTCGTATTGGACTGCCACTCTGAGTGACGGGACTTCCAGCTCTAGTGGGACTACTGCCTCTGAGCCGTATACCAAGGAGTATGGTGAGCACCCTGTAGGTGTTTTGAAGACGGTGCGATACGCCCACAGAGCTTCATACATCTTTTCTTCCCAATCCTTCTTATTGGCACTGACGACTTTGGCCAGCAGGGTGCATAAAGTCTTATTGAAAGCTTCTGCCAATCCATTTGCATGTGGATTGTAAGGAGTGGAAGTCCTCCATTCGATCTTATATTTCTCGGCAAGCCGATAGACTTTCTGATTTCTGAAATGACTCCCATTGTCAGATATTATTCGGCCGGGGATCCCAAACCGGAAGATGATGTTTTGCTTGATGAATCTAGCGACCAACTCACCAGTGACTTCTCTTAGTGCTATAGCCTCTGCCCATCGGGAGAAGTAATCTGTTATGGCCAGTATATACTTATGCCCGGCCGAGGAAGTCGGTAGTGGACCGACTACATCAGTTCCCCATTGTGCAAACGGCCAGCTAGGGACTGTAGGGTGCAGAATCGTAGGTGGCCTTCTAGGCACAACAGCATGCTCCTGACACTTCTGGCATGACTTTGCAAATGTGCAACAGTCTTCAAACATAGTGGGCCAATAATAGCCCAGCTTCTTGATTTCTATCTTCATCTTGGGGCCAGCCTGGTGGGCACCTGCTGTCCCAGCATGTACTTCTTTCATCGCTTGCCAAGCTTCCTCAGTGGACAGGCAGCGGAGCAGAATCTTCTTGCATGCATCTGCCATTATTCGGAACAGAGTCCCATTCCTGAATTCATAAGAATCTTTGATTCGCAGGAGTTTCATCTTTTCTTCTCTTTTCTGCGGCAGCTGTTGGTGTAAAAACCATTGTAGCAGGTGCTGTCTCCAATCGGATGCATGTTCTGTACTGATCGTGGCGACTTCATTTTCTTCGGGGCAGCCTTCTAGCATGCTGTGGACTTGCCGCCGGTTTATAACAACAATGTTCAGTGTCTCATCCGGTGGGACTGCTATTGAGCTGGCTAGTTTTGCCAATGCGTCAGCCTGGGCATTATGTGCACGGCCCACATGCTTGAGCTCAATATGATAGAATTTCGCCATGAGGTGCACGGCTTTTTGGTGGTAGGGGTTCAACTCCGGCTTTCGCACTTCGAACTCACCTTGGATTTGCTTTATTATCAACATTGAATCCCCGAATACCTGAAGCATCTGGATACCCATGTTGAGGCTTATATGTAGTCCGATTATCAGAGCTTCATACTCGGCTTCATTATTAGTGCAGGGCTTGTTTATAGAATAGGAAGTATGCACAACCTCCCCTTCCGGCGATTTCAGCACAATACCGGCTCCGGCCCGTATTCTGGTCTTTCCATCGGAGTCCGTCTCTGTTCTAGATGCTCCATCAAAGAATAGCTGCCACATAGTTGACTGAGCTTGGCAGGCTTCTAGTGTCTCATCATCGGGTAACTCAGTCCCCAACATATCATTCTCTAGCACAGGATGTTCTGCGAAGAAATCGGCCACAGCCTGTCCTTTTATTGCCCTCTGGGGTATATACGTGATATCGAATTCCATCAGAATTACTGCCCATTTGCCCAACCGGCCTTTCAGTACTGGTTGAGTTAGTATGTATTTGAGTGGATCTACTGCAGATATCAATCTGATTTCATGTGACAGCATGTAGTGCCGGAGCTTTTTAACGGCAATGACTAGTGCCAAGCATGTCTTTTCTATATCACTGTAGCTTTCTTCTGTTCTGATCAGCCTCCTACTCAGGTAGTATAGAGCCTGCTCTTTGCCTTCTTCATTTATCTGTGCTAGCATTGCCCCCAGGGAACAGTGTGTGGCTGCAATGTACAGTATCATGGGTTTGCCCTTAATAGGTGCCCCCAGCACTGGATGGGTTTTGAGATATTCTTTCAGCTTCTCAAAGGCCTCCTGACAGCCATCGTCCCAGAGGAACGGCACATCTTTCATCATGAGCTTGTGAAAAGGGTGGCATCTCCCCGACAGATTTGATATGAATCGTCGGATGTAGGCCAAACGCCCTTGTAGAGATCTCAGCTCGTGGAGATTCCTTGGTGGAGGGAGCTCCTGGATAGCTTTAATCTTGGATGGGTCAATCTCAATGCCCCTATGACGGACAATGAACCCAAGGAATTTTCCACTGGACACGCCGAAGGCACATTTCATAGGATTCATTTTGAGCTCATATTTGCGCAGCCTCTGGAACACTACTCTCAGATCCTGCAAATGGTCTTCTTTTCTGCTGGTTTTCACCACCAGGTCATCGATGTAGCACTCTACCTTCTTGAAGAGCAAATCAACAAAGATCTTTGTCATAGCTCTTTGATAGGTAGCGCCGGCATTCTTGAGGCCGAACGGCATCCTTTTATAGTGGAATATCCCCTTCGGAGTGCGGAATGCAGTGTGCACTCTATCTTCTTCAGTGATCCAGATCTGGTTATATCCGGATGACCCATCCATGAATGACAGGGCTTCATGGCCAGTGGTTGCATCGATCATTACTTCAGTAATTGGCACTGGGAAATCATCTTTTGGACAAGCCTTATTCAGGTCCCTGAAATCTACACATATTCTGATCTGCCAATTTTTCTTCTTCACGGGCATTATATTGGCCAGCCATGTAGTATATTGGTTCTCTTCAACAAAGCCCACATTGATCAACTTGTCGACTTCTTTGTTGATCTGATTTATCAGTTCGGGACGCATTCTCCTTGAAGGCTGCTTTACAGGGCTTGCCCCCGGGTTTATCACCAATCGGTGATGTGCCACATCAGAGCTCAGTCCCGGCATCTCATCATATGTCCATGCAAAGCAGTCTCTGAACTCTTTCAGAAACTGTATGTACTGTTCTCTGGCAGCTGGTTCTAGCAGTGCACTGAGGAATGTCGGCCTTGGCTCATCCGCTGACCCCAGATTCACTTCTATCAGCTCATCGACGGTGGCCTGGCCTCCATCCTCAACTTCGGGTGGGGCTTCTTGCAAATCAATAAAGCCTCCCGGGATATAATTCTCTTCAGTTTCATGTTCTTCTGTATCGTCATCCTGCTCATCAGCGGATGTCGGCTTATCATATAAGGCCGATACCATCGGATTCTGTTCAGTCTGCCCCGAGGACGAGACTGGTTCAGAAGAGAATTCAAAAGTGGAATCTTCCGCTCTTAGGGATCTTTCTGTTGCAGGCTCCCCTGAAAGGTCATCTTTCCGTAGAGCCCAGACTTCTTCCAGAATGCGCTCAAATTCCAGGCATTCTCTCAGTTCTTTGGCCATCTGGTCTTCATCCGGGGTTCCCGTATCAAATTGTGCTTCGGCCTGGAATAGATCCTCCTTGCAGGACGGGTCCTTCCAGCACCGACCCCTCTTAGTTTTATCAGACATCCCTGCTTCTGGCTGGTCATCTTGGGCTTCATTGTCTGTTATGGTTTGATACATAATCTCTTCATCCTCAAAGGGATATTGATCATATCCTATCCCAGGGGAGTCTCCATGCTGGTAGAAGGTAGAGATGACATCCACCTCGGCTTCATAATATTCTTGAAGGGTATAACCCAATCCCGGATGCTGTGTGATCTTCCTCAGTTCCTTATTATCTCGAGGCGGATCCCATAGCTCCCTGAATGCTTTCTTCTGGGCTGCAGATTGTAGTGATGGCATTTGCATCTTGGAGAACATCTGCGAAACCTGCTGGGTAGTATACTCCAGGCCTGTAATCGGCACCATCCGGTTTGCGGCTTCTTCAGGGACCATGCAGTCTTGATCATCTTCTTCGACTGCCTCCCCAATGTAGAATATGGTAGGTGGCTCGCAGAAGCGAGGGATTTCCATAGTCTTCAGTGGCAGCACTGTTTGGTATTCTAGGCTGGCGACGGGTTTGATTAAACCTCGTGGGACCTTCACCTGTATGCACCTTTCTTTCATTTCTTGATCAGTGCTATCTGGATGGATGCTAGGAGGGGTGATCCGAGCAAAATCATCAGCATAAGAGATGTGAGCTACTTCATGCTTTTCAACATAGCCCCTGGGTGGCGGTGGAGACCAAGCTTTTGCCTTCGTCGCCGGCTTCTTCTGGCTGATCACAGCCTCTTTCTTTTCATCTTTTTGTGACACCTCGGTGTAGTAGGAGGCATCGAGCATATGGCATTCGAACACTTCAAAGGGATGTAGGTCTGCAAACACCCTTTCTTCCTTTCCTTCATGGCAGTATTTTATGCATTGGTGTAGCGTGGATGGCACTATCTGATATTCATGCAGCCACGGTCTCCCCAACAGGGCCTTATACGTGGTGTTGGAGTCGATCACATAGAATCGTACCACGGTAGTGATGTCACCCAATGTGAGGTTGAAATCAGCCACCCCGAGAGGTGTTTCACATTTCTGGTTGAACCCAGCAATCTTCATGTCTCTGACCTTGGTAAGCTGCAGATCAAAGTAGTATTTCTGATAGATGCGATACGGAAGAATATTTACAGCAGCCCCGGGATCTATCAGTATCCTGCTTAGCGACTAACAGTTCAGGGAGCCCCTCATATACAACGGTCTGTTGTGACTAGCATTTGGGATCAGCATATCATCTTCTGTGAACGTGACTGATGGCCCCGAATTCACTTCCGTTAAGAGTGCTTCATATTGTGCCGGCGACTGCAGGGCATCCACAATTGCTTGGCGGGCCTCTTCACTCAGAGAGAGTATCTCCCAGATGGAGAATCTGGTGGGGAGCTTCTTCAACATTTTCATGATTCGACTGCCAACCCGAACATTAGACAGCCTCATCTCCTCTGCCCACCGGGGTCTTGGAGGTTCATGTGGTGCCTGTGGCCTTTGCTACCCAGTCCCAGTTTCATTTTCTTCATCGGTCTCCCGGAGGGCTTCTTCTGTAATGACTGCCCCTGGCTTTGCTAGAGGGCTACTTTCTTCATTTTCTTCATGCTGCTTCTGCTTTCTATCTATCGTCTGCTGGCACTTATTGCTTTTAGCTGGAGCAGTGTGAGCCAGTTGCTCGTTTTCTAAGCTGGACAGGAACTCCAGGAATGAAGGGGCTCCTTCTGCTTTATCTTTTCCTTGGTACAAGCTGGCAGGGGGAGGAACCTGGACACCGCGCACCTCGGGTTTCGGGATCTGATAGGGTTGCTCCCCTCTGAACATAATATTATGGTTAGCTGGTGGCGGACGCCCCCATTTTCTCCCAGAACGTGTTGCATGGGCTGAGGTAGAGGCCTCAACATGATTGGCTTCTAGCGGGGCATCTGATGCTTCTTGTTCATCATCCTCCCCGGGCAGAGAAAAGAGTACCGACAGAGTATTGCATTGTACTGTCGTGACCTTCTTTCCCTTTTTGGCCTTGGGCCGTCTCTTCTTTTTCTGGGAAGTTGGCTTTGCTAGTTCCTGCCCCCAGAAGGACTCAGTCTTATCTTTTCTTTGTTCTGCCTCCGGCTGCTCTTCAATTTTCAATTCTTCGAGCTGCTCCCAGAGTATACAGTCTTTCACCAACAGGTGTTTCGGCTTTTTCTGCTCATACTCATCAAGCTCATTAATATATTGCTGCAGACGCCTGGTTGCAGGACTTTCTTCTTTATGTGCAGGGAGGGGAGTTTGTCTCCTCCGATTGCGAGTATGGATCCGGATGACTGGTCCGGTCTCAACTGTAGGCCATATTGGCTTTATTGGAGGCGACTCAGGCCTTGGGGTGACACCCCGGATAACTGCTCCGTTGGTTTTGACTGCGGGAGTCTTCTTTCTATTTTTTGTGGGTACCGTCTGCCATCCTTCCTGATCTCTCAATGGGGTGAGGAAGCAGGCTTCACATGTGTGCCTGGTGCATTCTTCAATGGCTTCCCTAGGCAGCTGTTGATAGATTGAGATCATATTGGCGGCCACCCTCCAGGGCGGAAGCTCATGTGGCCGAGGCGGCTTCACCTGGTAATCTCCCAGCTGCAGTTCACCCTTCTTGACCATTCCTTCCATGATATCTTTGAAGACATAACAGTCCTCAATTGCGTGCCCCAACACCCGGTGAAAGGGACAGAACATCGGATCATCTTTCTTTTCTGTATCTTCGGGCTTCTTCGGTTCAGGCAATGTTACCTTATTGAACTTATATGCCCAGTTAAATAATGATGCAGTCTTATCCTTGGGAAAAGAGTAAGCCCTTCTCATCCTGTCCCTCAGAGAGACTCTGTCTCTTCTTTCTGTTGTATCTGCCATCGGGGGAGCTTCATCTGCCCCTTTCTTCCCTTTTTGTTGCTCAAAGGTTCTAAAATCGACGGTGTTGGCCTCAGAGTGTGACGGTCGCCGATCATTGGATTTACCTTTTGGCATGGCGGGAGCATTGACGGTCGGACGTTTGGACAAGAACGTCTCAACCTCCGCCACTATATTGTTCAGTCGGTCAAATGTTTTGACATCTGCACCGATCATTTTTTCTAGTACCTCCCTCCTGAGGTTCTGCTTGCATATCTGCACTGCATCCTCCTGATGAGGAGGTCTTCTGCATCTCATGGCTAGATTTCTCCATCTTTTGATGTACTCCAGTGCAGTTTCATCCTGTTTCTGCCTGGTAGCATACAGTTCTGCTATTGTGATTTCCCTCTCCGTGACATGAAACCTGTCGCGGAATTTTCTCTGCATATCGGGCCAATCAATCACTGATCCTGCTGATAAGCTTGAATACCATTCAAAGGCCAACCCAGTGAGGGACGAGCCAAAGAACTTGAGCAGATAGGCTTCATCGACTGCTAGGACGCCCATGATTGTAGTATAGTAGGCTATATGCTCCCTGGGGGAGCCCTGGCCATTGAATTTCTCAAACTTTGGCGGCTTGCTGACGCCTGGAGGCAGTCTTTTGGCAGCATACTGGGGAGGATACGGTACCTTGTACACATCATAGGCACTAGTATCATCTCCAGTCTTTTCTGACAGCTTCATTTCCACAATTTTTTCAATCATCTGCTTGTGGGCTACAGCTGGATCTATATCTTCTGGAAAGAAGTGGGCTTGTTGCTGGCTGTGAGGAGTTGTCATCACAGTGGCGCGCAAGATGGGTGCGGTAGGCTGCGTCTGAGACACAGAGGGCTGAGCTATTGTTTGCTGTGGAACAGGTTGACTTGGTGCTTTGCCCTTATCAGCTAAGAGAGGATTAGCCAGGATAGTTGTTTCTGTGGAGCTGGATGTCTGCCCCGCAGGTTCTGCTTGCTTCGAGACTGATGTAGCTTCCTGTCTCTCATTGAGCTGTCTTCGGAGAGCATTGATCTCCTGTTGGTATCTTTTGAACATCATCTGGATCATGGGATCCATGGTTGATGGAATTTGTATATCTTCAGAAGTCCTTTCAGCATCATTAACGAAGGGGTTATCTCCATCTTCCGCTGTTACCACATTAACTGTCATAGTGGTAACCCTGCGGGCTTCATCATCAATTTTCATTTTATCTTTTGCTGCCTGGCCTCTTCTGGTGACAGGACCAGGTCTAGTTGCCAGCCTGAGCAATTCATCTGGCTGAGTTGGTAATATATCTTGCCCCCTGGCCAGTCCAGCCATATTGCAGGCGAAGATTTACATCTTTCTTTTTCGCCTGTAGACCTTCCTTTTTATTTGGCTAGGACATCTGAGCCAGTCAAAGACCGATATTCCTTCTTTGGCTTCTTCCTCGTACAGGTCTTCTTAATTATATCCGGCCCTGAGGCCTTCTTCATAGTCATTCGAATCGGAGGAAGAGGCTTCGATCATCATTTCTTGGAAGGTTTCTTCTTCTTCATCATCCCTGGTGCCCAAGGCACGGGATAGTCTTTGCTGGCCTAGGGCAGAGCTCCCTAGGTAGTGGAAGTAGTCTTGGACTACCTGCTTAGTCTCCTCTGGGTCGCGCCTTTGCGGCTCAGGCCGGAGCATCAGTCTGTCCTGGCCCTTTTACTGCCAGGCCAGTCTTGTCACCCGAGCATTCAGATGTTCGGCCCTGGGATATTTGAAGATATCAGCCTGTCTGGCACAGGCTCCTGATCTTCTTGCAGTAACCATAGTGACTGGCTCACTTCTTCTTATATTGCCAACTTGGCAGCGGTTGGCAGCAGCATTGTAGATCTTCTCTTCCCATCTCTTGCCCCTGGCCATGGGATGGGTGTTGGTGAAGTTTTCCCTGGTCTCATATCTTCCGCCCCTCATCATGGGACGAACAGCAATCATATTTCTTTCTTGACCCTCAATCTCATCTCTCTTCCCCCGGGTCCTGGGGTAGGCAGCAGTAGCATTTCTTTCATCTTTCTTCATCTCCCTTCTGCCCCCTGCTTTGAGGCGGGCAACAGTGATATCAGTGAGGTTCTCTCTGTCCTCAGCTGGGGCCCAGCTTTGGATCCTGTTCGGTCGCCAGACCTGTTTGTATTTTGCTGGCTTGGGCGCCAGCGGCTTCTTTTCAGCAGCTTCCCAGTTGGCCCTCTTAGCGGCCAAAACCTGGAACTTGTTGTCAGTTGGGATGGTCGGGACGATTCTGTCCGGCCGGACTCCCCTGGGGCGACCGTCGAGGTTCGCCCTAATAGCACCCATCATTATCATCTTTCCGAAATTGGAAAGGCAACGATCAACAGCAGTAGACCGGTTCCTCCGGTTGGTTTTCTTCCCCTTCTGGGCAGCAGTGGGGACCATGTCCCTTTTCTGGACATGATGGACGTAGCAGGCGACGGCCGTGGGGGCTGTTTTCTTCGGTAAGCCATCCTTGCGATCAGCGGCCTCCACTGGGGCGTTTGCAGCAGTGCCTTGCTCCTCGTTATCGACCTGTAGAAGGTCGGTGTAGACAACACCCAAGCAGTTGGGCAGCCCGACAGCTGGGGGAAACGAACCGAACGCCAGTGGTACCGCCAGGTACCCCTCCTGGACGTGCATGTCCACCGGTTGCTTGTCGAAGCATACAGACGCGATTTGTGTTGTCATCGTAGTTTCCTAGAAACAAGGAAACACACGGAATCAGAAATTTGAGGGGGGCCCGCTGGGCCTCCTACCTTAGCGTAAAAATAAAGGGGGACCTATCCCACCGGGCGTGCCAGACTTGTTTGACACATTTATTTTATTTAGTTTATTTTTTTATTTTTTTATTTATTTATGTTTATGGATTTATTGGCGTGCCAGTCACCGTGGTGACGATTCTTATTGTGCGCTCGATCTCACTTGGTCAGTCGATTGTGAGTGATCGTGTCTGGACTAGAAGTCCGTCATACCCTGAACGCTATGACGTTAATTACGTCCTCCGGAAGGAAGACAACCCTTGATTAAACGCTAGAGGTAGGAGGAAGACAGCGGTAAAGCCGCATACTCAAAGGAGACAAAATTCATCTGTTTGCAAGACGTTAAATGTATTTGAACAGAGCAGGGGTTTGTTAATTACGGGAGAAACCCGCCGGCATATTCCCACCATCTTGGATGATGCCAAGTGGGGAATAGGAAACCACCCATGCAGTGGCAGGGTGGGAACCGTAAAGGATCGGGCATGATTGACCCGGAGTCCGAATAGGGACCGGCATGCCATGGCACGCCCCATATGGGTGCGGTAGCACGTTTATGTCCCCCCTTCGAGGGGACCATCGGAAGACATACAAAGGCATGACTCCGTGGGCCGACGGGGTTGAGAGGTGGTATCACAGTGACCTGGCCAGGTATGTGTGAATTTCGGCAGCATATCTCCTTGACTTGGATTGTGCCAAGAGAAGATAGGTCATCACCCACGGAATGCCGGGATGACAACCGAATAAGGATGGGCACCGGGCCCGGGACATCGCTTGCCTCTGTTTCATCGGTCAATATCCCCTTGAAACCTTTCGGAACTCATGTAACGACATGGCCCTTTGGGTTCATAAGGGTGGAATCCGGATCGGGAATGAGGACTGTAGGGGAGGGAGATCCTCCCCATTACTGTATCTTCCCAGGTCATTCACGACGGTCTTTGGACATCCCCGGGATGTATGTGTACAGGGATCAGAAAGCTGAGACATGGCAGTGAGGAGAGAGTCCCCTGACTGGGTTTCATTGGGCCAAGGAGAGGGGACTCGGCGTGGCTTACTGGTTGGCCGAAGGGGGTTCTCGGCGTGGTCATTTTGGTTTGCCAAGGGGGGGCTCTCGGCATGGCCCTTGGTGGATGGAAAAGGATCTCGGGATGGCCCTTTTGGCTGGCCAAGGGGGGCTCTCGGCATGGAAGGAGATCTCGGCATGGCCTTTGGCTAGAAGGAAGAGGCTTCTCGGCGTGGGGCCTTTGATTGACCAAGGGGGGTTCTCGGCATGGCCGTTTAGTGGACAAAGAGGGCTCTCGACGCGGTCCTTTGATTGGCCAAAGGGGCTCTCAGCATGGCCTTTTAGTGGACAAAGGGGGGCTCTCGGCCTGGACATTTGGTTGGCCAAGGGGGGTTCTCGGCCTGGGGTCTTTGGTGGATGGAGGGAGCTCTCGGCACAAGGCTTCCCGGCGCGCTCATGGCCGCGCCGGGAGCCTAGCGCCGGGAGGCTGTGGGCTGTGGGTTTTTCACAAAAGGGCTTGTCGTTTAGCTGAAAGGAGGGGAAGGCCTCTCGGCCTTACGGTTCTCGACGGGGAAACTCGCACGCCGAGAAGATGAAATGCAGAAGGATTTTAGGGTTTCAGAGCTAAAAAATGATGCTCTGTTTCTAGGATTTCTGGGTTTTATGGCTCAGATTGAGGCCGAATCAGGGGTGTATGAGGAGATTTCATGAACACCTCTGCTAGAAGGACGCCAAGGGATCTGAGAGGCCGGATCATCAAGAAGAGGAGAGACCATCATCGGGGGCCTGAGTAGCTTTTATCTGTATACTGCCAGACGTCTGGGGGAGTCAAGAGATGGCTGTCTCTGATTCCCCAGACTAGCACGGTATCATCTGGAAGCAGATCTGTGATGAAAGAACCCTTGATGCTGGGACCTCAGACCCTAGTCATTCAACGACTGGAATGAGGATCCAGGTTCACATTCGTCTACGGGTTCAAATGCATCATTTATAGCCGGCAATCCAGGGAACCAAGAGATTGATGTCTCTGGTTCCCGGACAGCACAAGAGGCTTGAGGAACAGACTCAAATACATACGGAGGGCATGCTATTGAAGCGGTAAGAGAGAAGAGAATAGAACCCAGCAACCCATTGAACAAGGGTGGCGGTTCTACCTTCATTCTTGTTCGAAGAACAGACCCGACTCCGAAACCTGAATCATTTCGCCCATGGGGCATTCATACAAACAGTATGCATACATATGGAGACAAAAGAAGATAGTATCGCCTAAAATCCATCACGGCCATTGCATTTATTCATCTCACCCTCATTTACATCGACTACATAACTGAAGCCAAGAAACATACAGGGGAGGAAAAGGAAGAGAATCGTATGAATAATCCAAACATCAAGACTTCGACTATCCCATACGGAGAATCAGTAATAAGAAACAGAAAAGAAAGAAAAAACATCGAACATGGGGGGAGGGTGGAGTATTGACTCCTCTCCCTCCCCCTATCAGCCCACCTGGAGCCTCTCTTCCTTCCCTTCTTCTGCTTCTTCTTTCGACGAAGAGTCTCTCCCTCTCTTTTCCTATCTCTTTTCTTTCTGGCTATCTGTTCGCTCCTTTTTTTCTTTTGCCCCTTTCTTCTCTCCTTTGGGCCCTCTCTTCTTGGCCTGTTCTTTCTTCTTCGACGGGAGGGGGTTTTATAACCCTTTTCCTTTTTCTTCTCGGCAGGCACCCTCACGGCGCGCTTGAGATACGCTTCCCGGCGCGCTCGAATCTGGCCTCTTGGCGCCAGTATTTGGGCTTCGACACGGGCTTTCGGCGCCACCTTTATACAGGCCCACTTGGGGTTTCTTTAAGTGTATCATCACCCCCAAAGGGTCTATCATCTATGAAATATCTTGTATCGAAATCGTGATTGCAATTTTCGTCAGTCCGCAGACAGGGTTGTATCAGTCCGCAGACAGGGATTTCATCAGTCCGTGGACAGGGGTTTCATCAATCCGTAGACAGGGATTTCATCAGTCCGTAGACAGGGGTTTTATCAGTCCGTAGACAGGGGTTTTATCAGTCCGTAGATAGAGATTTCATCAGTCCGTAGACAGGGGTTTTATCAGTCCGTAGACAGGGATTTTATCAGTCCGTAGACAGGGGTTTTATCAGGATTGTCATCTGAACGGTGACAAAACCGGGTATCATCTTATCAATATCGTCACTCAAATGGCGACGAGCTCGGATATCAGCTTTAGTCTGGGAAGACCTCAGCTGGGTGCATAATCTGTGGAGATGACTCTTCTTCTGCTCTATCTTCTCAGGAGCCTTTACCATCTTCATCTGCCGGTGCTGGCTTCATCTTTATCTCATATTACTTCCGTCAGTAAGCCGACATCTGACTTACCCTGACATGTCGTCCGTGACTTCTTGGACGAAGCAGTAGTACAGCTCTTCTTAAAGGGCTGGAAGATCTCATTAGTCGAGTGACTGCTGCTTTATCAGTGCTGCCGTCTGAGTGACATTGGCATCGGGCATCAGCTTTGGCCGACAAGGGCTTTAGCCGGGTGAAAGGTTGATAGGCTTCATCATTAGTCTTTCACTGTTGGTCAAACCCTCTTTTCAATTATGCTTCCACCCTTGTTCATTTTCCGGGTGTCAACAGGGGCTCTAAGGCTCGGCTGGCTCGCTCGGCATGACGTTTCCTCCCTCGGCTGGTGTCGCCGCCCGATGCCGCTCCTCCGGAGATGACGTTGATGTGAACCCCTCGGGGGGTGTTGTCGATCTCTTCTGCGGCGTCTCGGTCTTCTTTGTGCCCGATCGTGAACCGGGCTAGGTGCCCCAGACGGATGAGGCGCTCGATCTCGTCTTGGAGCTGATGACAATCTCCGGTGTGGTGCCCGTGGTCGCCGTGGAACAGGCAATGCTTGTCCCGCTTGCGGTTCTTCGACCTCATTGGCTCGGGCTGGCGGAGAAGTCCTGAGTCTTTGATGTCTTCATAGATCTCGCAGACTGGCGCGGTCAAGGGGGTGTACCGCTCGTACTTTCTTTTGCGCTCTCCTTCTCGATCGCGCTTCTTACCCGATCCAGGGTTTGGCTCGGAGGTCCGCTTCTTGTCCCCCTCCCGACCCGAGCTGGTTGCGTCTCGGCAGGCGTTGAGTACTTCTTCGCACTCGGCGTGGCGCAGTGCCAGAGTCACTAGCTCGGCAAGGGTCGAGGGAGGGTGGAGGTCAAGCTCGCGGCGGAGATTCTCATCCCGGGTGCCCCCGGTCAGTGTGGTTGTGGCTGAGGCCACATCCAGGGGGGGGATCCTGAGGGCTTCCGATTTAAATCGGTGGACGTAAGTCCGGAGCCTCTCCCCTTGCGCCTGTTTGAGGGCCAGGAGCCCCGCTACTGACCTTGGGGGGGCGCTGCCGGTGAAACTCTCCTTGAAAACTCGCCCGAATTACCTGAAGTCTCGAATGGACCCAGGGGCGAGGGCCCGGAACCATGCCTGAGCACCTTGGACCAGGGTGGCCGCGAAGGCTCGGCATTTGATGGGATTCGGCGTTCCATGAAGTGTCACCAGGGCGTCGAAGCTATCGTAGTGGTTGGCTGGGTCGCCCTGGCCGTCGTAGAGCTTGAAGGTTGGAATGGAGGCTCTGGGAGAGACCTCTGCCTTCAAGATGTACTCGGAGAAAGGGGATTTCTCCTCGTCCTCTGGGAGAGAGGTCTTCTGCAGGGCGCGGAGGGCGCACTCTTGCTCTGCGAACCGTCTCTCGAAATCTCGCAGCCGGAGGGACAACTCTGGCTACAGTCGCACCGTGGGGATGGGGGGGGGCGTCTTGGTGATCTCCTGGGGCACTAGTGCCCGGGCGCGACGGCCTCGCCTCCTGCTTTCCTCTCCTCGACGTGGAGGAAGCCTCTTGCTCCACAGGCGGAGCATGCGAGGGTCCTCCGACGTCGTTGCGGAGGAGCTGTCGGCCGCGGAGGGTGAAGCGGCCTCCGGCGGTGTACTGCATCACACTCCTTCGAGGGGGAGTTCCTGACGGGGCGTGGGACCTTGCGTCCCTGGCCGCCTGGGCCCTCATGAGCTCCACGAGGACGTCCATCTTTTCGTTGAGGGCCTGGAAGGCGTTGGCGCCACCGTCGAGGGGTGCCCCTGTCTCCGCCGGGGGGGTGGTGGCCTGTTGGTGGGGATGCTGGCGTTGGAGGGGGGGCTCTGTGAGACCCTAGAGGGGCGCCTCCCGCCGCCGCCACAGCCTTACCTGCCCCACCGGTGGATCTCCTCCCTGAGCTTCTTCTCACCATCTCGACTTTTCGTGCGTTTCCCACAGACGGCGCCAGATGAAGAGGCAAGATCTCGCGCTGGATCCTGAGCGGGCTGTGGATCACCAGAAGATGAATCTGCAAGATAGGGAAACGTATCTCTCCCTAGGGCAAAACCCTCCGATGGCTAAGTCAGTAGCGCTATGGTGGAAGCGATAATGGGGGGAGGAGAGAGCTAATGCACGAGAATCCTCTCCACCAGAGGTTGAAGCGAATCGTGCTCAGGAGCTTAGGGTGTGTAAAAGCCTTGTTCATCTTACCTTCTTCTGGAGGGTATCCCTTGCTTAAATAGTGCGCCGCCTTTAGGAGTCCTGTAAGCTGAGGGGTTCCCGGCGGGAGTTACGTCTTTAACGGGGGCTTTCATGGCCTGATCGTGGGAACGTTATCCCCTTAGAGTCCGGCGGCTCCCCTGACTCTCCCGCTGGCGGAGGACTCTGAACAGCTGCACATGTGGATAATCAACCGGCCTTACCGAGCCTTGGGGATGCTAGTTCATGTCCGAGCGATAGGCATGGCCCGGCTAGGGTGGGGTCGGATAGGTCGGCTGGAGCCTATCTCTCTCGGTCGGGGAGAGGGCTTTAGGCCGGACCTTCCTTGGGACCTGACCGTTGTCTCGGGCCCTCCGAGCCTAGAAGGCCATCGGGGAGAGTTAGTTCCTCGAGTCTTATTTATTGGGCTTTTCTTCCCTAAGTGGGCCCTGTGGGCTATCACTCGGGCGGGCTCGCCTGGTTGGACCTTGTGGGTCTTGTTGGGTTGCCTTTGTGGTGGGCTGCGGAAATCCCCCTCTCCAAAAGTATTTTGAGTTAGCTTTCCATCGGTACCTCTTGTGCGTCGATCCAAGGTCGGGAGTGACCGCAGCATCAGATTTCGTTGGGACGTGCGGGTCTGAAACAACAGTTCAGATCCGTGGGCAGCAACTCCGACGAGTGAAGATCGGAGCCGCCCGGTCTCCGACCGGCGAACCAGCGCACCGCCTTCCCAGGAAGTGCCCCTCCAGGTGTCCCTACCACAGTGGTGCCACAGCGGTCCCACGCGGCCCCACTGACCAGCACGTGGGCCCCATGATCGTGCGTACACGTACAGCCGAAGCTACGCAAGAAGCTGCCCGTCAGCCCGAACCCGCTACTCCCGGGTCCCATTGTGTCACCCTTTACCTCCCCGCGTGGAGTGGGCATTTATATTCATTGATGTAATTTAATTACTTACTATTCCGGGAGTACGAGATCGGCCAGGGTCGTCTTCCCCACGCCAGGCGCGTGGAGGTATCGTGTTCACTCCCATCTCGACATTTGCTTTATTTCGTATATATTTCTTTATGCTGTTGCTAGAGAGCATGCTAGGATCGTAGCTCGCTATACTTTTTATATCACCGCTGCTGTGAGAGAGAGCGAAACCGTCCCGTGACTCGATCCGGACAAGAATTTTTGAGTTGACCACCCTAGCTCACTGTCGGTTTCTCAACCGTGCACGTCCGTACACTTCCCTCGTTAGGGGCGATCGTGAGCTTGCTTAGAGTCCAAGGATCACATATCCATTTGGAGTCGAGTCGCGTGTCCATCCCGCATCAGTGCCCTTCCTCCATGGGGGCAGGCGCGGGAGGGGAGACGACCGACTCTTCACCCGGCAGTGGTGGCGGTGCCTCAGATGGGGGCAGTCCGGATGACGATGGCGGCACCCGAGCTCGGCTTCAGGCCGGGGCTAGAACTCTACTCCTCATCCTCGAGCGACGCTGATTATCCAGTGCTGCCAGCTCATCTTCGAAAGGGAGGGCACAACTGCCACCAGCCATAGCCGATTCAGCTTCAGCAGCACTGGGGGTTTCTTCGGTGGCACCCCTCTGAGTACTGGATCCTCCGCTAGTAGCCGAAGCTACCGTTGGCTTCACTAGGGGGACGCCCACAAGGACCGGATACTGGAGACGACCCGGTGCAAATGCGGCCTTGGCCTGGGCGGTGAGGACTGTCACTTGGCCCGCCCCTGGCTCGACGTGATCCACGGGGCGAGGAGCATACCGCGGCAGCCTGACAACTTTGTAGCTCCACGCCGAAATTTCGGACACCCCTGATTCCAGACCAAAATTGGTTAGCCCAATCCGCCATTTACAAGAACACGAGGAGGAATCAAAGTTAGTACCCTGCGGCAATGGAGGACTCAACCCCAGCTCCCGGAGCAACCCCGGAGTCAACACGAAGTCCGCATCAACTAGGGGAAACCGGAGGATGGCATCCACCTTCTTACGATCCTCGACGTTGGCCGGAAGCTTCCTATCGGGCTAGATAGGACGAACGCCCCTGTGCCTCCAACTATCGGAAGAATCATGGTCGGTAGATCTGACGAGATACACGTAACGCTGCGACCAACCCTTGAGGTTGGCCGTAGTGGCGGAGACCTGGACAAGGTTCCGGCCGATCCGGGCCTTGAAATAGGCATAAGCCGTATCGGACGGGTAGCACTGAAGGTAATAAAATTGCCGGAGAAGATGGATGCTTGGCTCCACCAACGCTCTCCGACATGCATAAACGAACCCACAGAGGATGTGGTAGGAGTTGGGGGTTATTTCCCCTGGGTGCCGGCCATAATGATGAAGGACGGATGCAATGAAGGGGTGAACGGGTAGGAGAAGGCCAGCCTAGAAAGATGCCATTGGGACCATGAGCCCACCCGAAGGGAGACTCATCTGATCATCATCTACAGTTGGGAAAATGATGTCAAAGTCGGGCGGGATCTGGAAAGATTTTTGAAGCCCTGGAATCACCCAATACGCCACTAGCGGTGGGGAACCAGGATGACTGGCTCCGACGCCTGAAGTGCTCGGAGCGCTACCACGCCCAGGCACCGCTTCCTCGACAGAAGAGGAGGGGCTGGCACGAAGGATTCTCTTACGATGAGGCATGACAACGAAAGGTGAAAGACACAAAAGAAAAGAACATCCTCACTAGCCGGAGGAAGAAGAGACCTACGATGAGCACGATGACCAACGAGGATGAAGTCTCCAAGGATGCCCCATGATCATCCTTATAACCGCCCACGACAGCTTCGGACATCCAAACCGAGGGGCAGGTGAAAAGGCACATATCGCTATTGCGGTACGGCCGCCAATGCCCAACACCGTTTCATGCCCACACTCCCAGACAAAATAGGACCTACGACATGATTACGGTAGTAGCATCTGCCACCACCCGAGGCACCTAGTGCACCAAGCTTGCCGCCAGATTCATCAACTCTCGTGACCGAGATGAATTGACCTCGAGTCTTACGCTCCAATAGACCCTCTCACGTTCGACTCTCAGTCCCCTACGAAGTGCTCGGCAACTGAGAGTAGGGGAGAAGTGAGGAGGGAAAATCTAGTTCGGCCCAAGATTGGTCCAATAACGGTAGGCCCAAACCGCCCAAACCAACCCCGCTCCTACATCACGCCCAGCTGGTACGGCCCAGCAGTGTGAAGACTGTTGTGTGTTGATTATGTTTTGAATGATTGGCAACAGTTGAATTGACTTGGTTGAATAAAGAGTTGACTTTGGTGATTTTATCTTGACCATGGTAATATTGTGTATTTCGATGAATTATTTATATGTCAGACCTTTTCATAAAACACTTCTGCACACTCTGTCAAGTCTGAATTTAAGGTTAGTGCACATCTTGTATGACACTATATCAAGATCGGTGCATGTTTTGTAGAAGTATGCATAAGGTCAGTGCAGACTGTGTTATACGTATCTAAGGTCGGTACATATCGGTCTTAGTCCTTGATAGGGTCGGTGCACGTCCGCATTGTTATTGCATGTAGTCGGTGCATGTTTCGGTACATATAAATCTGTGAAGGATTTGCTGTGAGCATATAAGGTCAGTGCAAGCTTTTGTCTCGCACATTTAAGGTCAGTGTAAGTTTTGTCTTGTGCTAAGCAAGGTCTGTGCACATCATTCATAATGCAAGATAAGGTCGGTGCATATTGACATATGCATAGACTGAGGTCAGTACAGCGTCTGAATTGAGCATAAAAGGTCGATGCATTCTTAGTCTCTATTCTACCTAAGGTCTGTGCACATTTTGTCTTACACATATAAAGGTCTGTGCATGTTTTCATACATGCGTAATAAGGTCAGTGCATACTTGTATTTGGCATAATCAAGGTCAGTGCATTATTTGCCTTACGAGTGTAGATAGTCAATGAACTATCGGTTCTATATTATAACAAGTAGTGCCTCACGCACACTTAAGGTCGGTGCATCTGTATTTTAGGTCTGTGCTAGCTGCATGATATAGTATCTGCTAGTTCTTCACTCTTGCATCTGTGCCTATACACATAGACATGTGAATTGTCTAAGTCCATAACACGTGACTAATACTTTGTTCGTTATAATGACAGGTGAGACTCTTGATCAAACACCTGATGCGCGTCCCAACTACCTGCGAACCTTACATCACGAGCAACTAAAGTACTAGGATAAAAGGCACGTGATCCAAAGCAAAAGGTGAAGCACTGTGTTTGACATGTGGAAAGCAACCCAATCGAGATGCTGCCACGTGGCCATCCCAAGCTCATATCTGAACAAACTTTTGGGCAGGAAACGTGGTTTCCACGCGCTCATCATCTGCTGCATTATAAAAGGGGGCAGATCGCCCAATCTCGAGAGATTAGAGAGAAGATATATAGAGAAAGAACATACAGAAGGTGAAAGAAGAATACGGAGCCATAGAGAAAGAGTGAGAGAAAAGCAGCGGACAAGTCAAGAGGAACTTCCAGCAAGATCCAGAGAGAGCTTTGACATAGCTTTGAGAGAAGAGCATAGAGTCGTTTGAAGGGTGTGAGTTTGAGTTTCTGCAAGTCATTGTTTCTGGCTTCTTGGTACAGTACCAGAGCCGATCTACTCTTTGTAAGAGCTACAGATCATTTTACTATTTTCTATTTCTCTGTTGCTTCTGTTTTTCATTTTGAACTCTTGTTATAGCAAGCTGTGAGTCAGCGGTGGGTAAGCTATAATCCCCAGCGGTAGAGGAGGATTCCTTTGATAGCTTAAGCTGTAAGGCTCAGCGTGTGTTGGGAAGTTTTCCCCGAAACTGTGGATCAGCGGACTGGAAGCTGTGAATCAGCAGTGAAGCCACACTTGGTTTAAGTATGGGGGGGTAGATCTCTACTGGAGATCGAACCACCTAAAAATTACGCGTCTATGCTTGATGGTTTGTGATTGTTGCATTTATTCATCTGGCTGTTATCGTGTTTTTTTAGATTGATATATTGAGTATTCAAGTGTGTGAAGAAGGTATATCAAAAGGTACTGCTTGAACAATAAGTCAGGCTTATCTGAATGTGGTTTATCTTGCGTGAGGACACTCGTTGAGTTCTACCTCCGCCCAGTACGTCTTCACATTTCTTCTCTCTGTAATTTAGTTCTACTGCTGTTGTGCTTCACCTATCTATTTGAATTCACTCATTCTCTCTAGTGATGGCTCCCACACAACATTTGAATATGTCTTCTGTTAATTCAGTGGCACTAGTGATTTTGTGTCTAAATTGGCTGTTCTGATTAAGCAATTTTTAATTCCGCACTTATCTGCTTAATCTTGCTTTAAATTTGGGGAAGATCTATTCACCCCCCCTCTTGATCTATGTCACGTGGTATCAGAGCCTAACTCTTCTGCAGGGAGTAACATCCTGAAGAGATAGACATCATGAATGCTAGAGGAATGACTGCCGAAGGACAATCTACGACCAAGCCTCCATACTTTGATGGTTCAAACTATGCATACTGGAAGAATCGTATGCAAGTTTTCTTGAGGGCAAAAGATTTTGAACTCTAGAAAGTTGTTAGCGAAGACCCCTTAGAACTGTCTGAGGACGAGGATTTATGGATACAAGAGCAGATCTGAAGATCAACACTTAACTGGAGCGCTATCAACGCCATCCAGTGTGCCCTTCATCCCACGGAGTTATCCAGGATCTCATCCTGTTCATCAGCTAAGGAGATGTGGGATAAATTGGAGGTTATATACGAAGGGACATCCCAAGTGAGAGAGACTAAAGTCAACATACTAGTCTCTGAATATGAGGCATTTAGGATGAGGCTGAGTGAGACTATCACAGAGATGTATGCTCGCCTCATGATTATCACCAATGGACTCAGAAGTCTTGGCAAAGTGTACTCTGAATATGAGCTGGTGAGAAAGATTCTACGTTCCTTAACTCCGATCTGGCACACAAAGGCGACTGTTATTGAGGAGTCTAGGGACTTAAAGACCACCAAGGTCGATGAGTTAATCGGTTCACTCATGACATATGAGATGAACTTGCCAAAGGTAGATGAGCTGGATAAGATGAAGAGACCAATTGCATTGAAGGCTAACTCCTGTAAAAGTGGGTCATCCAGCGGCCACAGCTCCTTAGGGTCAAGGTTTGAAGGTGATCAGCTCGCTATGCTGACTCGACAGTTCAAAAGGTTTTTGAGAAAAGAGGGAAGAAACTTTGGAAGAAGACAACATAGTGATAGAAGACAGACAAGGTATAAAACTAATCCTACTGAAAAGACTGGCACCACTATTTGCTATCATTGCAGGAAAGCAGGCCACATGAAGGTAGAATGCCCGGAGCTCCAGAAATTGAAGGAAAAAGCAAAGAAGAGAAACAAAGCTATGATAAGCACTTGGATCGATGAGGATGAGGCCAATCTCAGCTGCACCTCAGAGAGTGAAGGAGAAGGAAGTCAAGTATGCCTGATGGCCAGGGACTGCGATAGAGAAGAAGAAAATGATGAGGTAACATCTCCCTTCGAAAATTACACTCTTACTGATTTGGAAGATGCTTATAGTGAATTGTGAGATAAAGTTGATGATGTTAGAAAAGAAAATAGACAGTTAAAAATAAAAGTCAATTCTCTTGTTAATGATACTATCATGTTTGACAAAATTGCATATCTTGAAACAGAAAATATCTGTCTAAAAAATTCTGCTGCTGAAGTTGATGAGATAAAATCTATTTTAAATGATGCTAGAAAGGAGAATGATATGCTGAAAAATGTGATTGATGATTTAAAGCTGAAATTTCAAAATTGTGAAAATGAAATGAAGATTGTCAATGAAAAGTATGAAGCTGTTTTGAGTGTTAATGTTGAATTAAAGAAATCAATTGAAAATCTTGAGAAAGAAAATGAGAATAAACAGAAAACTATTGAGAGCATGACCCAAGGTACAGAAAACTTAAATGCTCTCTTAGGAACAAAAGTGTAATTTCAAAAAAGAGGGTCTTAGTTTTAATCCCACTGCAAAAAGGAGCTTTGAATTTAAAACTGGTTCATTTGTAGCAGAAAAGGGAAAGAACACCCCTCTCATTAAAATGTACAGTGGAAACAATGCTGACAATTTTTTTGTAACAACTGCTAATCAGAAAAAGCCCAATGCTCAAGACAAGGGCAAACAAAAGGTGGAGGTGTTCAGCAATTCACACACACACAAGTCTACACCTCAGGGCAAACACCAGAATAGGGTAAACCTTCTGCAACATCAAAACCCCAGAATAACTCAAATAGGTCTCCACAGAAAAATAACTGGAAGACACAACCCACTCCCAAGCATTTTCCAGGTGGAACTACAACTGTCAGGAGTTAGGAGACTAACATAAACCATCCTAGAGATCAAACCTACCATACTTACCATTTTGCACAGCCATATCAGTTTAGTAGGTCTGGAAGGGATAGAGGTTATGGCAGGTCTGCATACCATTCAAATCCTACTCAGAACTATAGACCTTAGGATAGAAATTGGTTCGGGCAATCCAGGACATGGAATCCAATGAAAAACACTTCTTATGGTCAGCCTAGGACCAATCCAGGGTACACCTCACCAAATGTTTTCCAAACTATGAATGACAACAAAAATAGGAACAACAAAAAGAAAACAAACAAATCCACAAAGCAATCAGCTCCAACAGAAATGTGGATACCTAAATGTTCGCTCTCCTATCTTGATGATGTTTTTGTTGTTTTGGGGCCAAAACAGTTTTGGGTTCCAAACTACTTTACTTGATCCTTGATGCAGGTATGCCGGGCAGCCAAGCAAAATTTGTGGTACTTGGACAGTGGCTGCTCCAGGCATATGACGGGGGACATGGACAAATTTTGTATGTTGGTTGAAAAGAATGGAGGCCTTGTGTAACGCCCCAATTTTTACGGATATTTTTCGGATCATTTTTGTGGGTCTCGGAGTGTATTTTGTGCTTTACACGTGTTTTTCCCTGATGTGCATTCGAAACTCTATGCAGGGTGAACCGTGGCGTTCTCTGACTCTGGGACAGTACCAACGCGTTGTGCTCCTCCCGAGGATCGCGGAGATAATTTTTCGTATTTTTTTGAATTTCTGGAAATTTTGGGTTTTTCTATATATATTAACCCTTTCCCTCTCTCCCCTCTCATTTCTCACTCTCTCCCTCTCTCTTCTCACGCTCTCTCCTCTCTCCCTCTCTCTCCGGCGACCGACGGAGCGGAGCACGGGCAAGGCGGAGACGGCGCGGGTGAGGCACGGGTGAGGATGGGTGAGGATCGAGGCGGTGGAGGCGCGATGAAGCTCGGCCGTGAGTTCATGTCCCGGCGAGGCTTCAACGACATTTCTTCACGGATCGGCGTCCCCGGGGCGCGTGAAATCTTCGGTGGAGGTAGGGAGATGGATCCCCAGCTCGTGAACTTCCTTTCCCACGATTTTGGTAGGCCATGGTGAGCCAAGCGTGTTTATTTGAGCTCTTTGGGGAAAATCCATATTTTTGGGGAGTGAGCCGGATCTCTCGTTTCGCGGCATTTTTGGCGAATCCAGGGGTTTAGATGCATGCCTAGCGGGTTGGGGATGGATTCCCCTTTGTTTCCCCATCACCCGAGGGTGATTGGGGCGTCGATCGGAATTTTGGGGCGTTTCCCGCCATTCTCGATTTTTCGGAAGTGTGGCGGTCCTTCCAGTGACCGCCACATCCTTCTGGCGGTCCCCGTTCGACCGTTTCAACCGTTTCGGGTGTGGGTTGGGCCTGGCGGCCGCACGATGAGCCACCAGAGCCCCGGTGGTGGCCGAACGTCGGACTGCTAAACCCAGTTGGCCGGTGTGGCCTTCGAGGCATTCTGACCGCTAGTTTTTAACCATTGGAGGTTTTGGGGTTTGGCGGCCGAAGGTACGCCCGCTACATGCCCTGTGGCGGCCCTATATAGGACCGCTTGTTCTATCGCGACCCAGGGTGTGGCGGGTCATTGTTGAACCGCTACAGTAGCTGTGACGGCCTAAGGTTGGGCCGCCAGAGTCGTATGGAAACCCAAGAGAGGACCGCCAAGTGATTCCCGTGCTTGCAATGACGGTTTCACATTGTGTTGGTCTCCGGTCGACCAGGTTGTGACCCAGTGGTCGACCTTCGGCCTCGTGAGTGTCCCGGACACCCCGTGAGTTCCGTGTCCGTGTTTCTGGGGTGTCTAGAGGTGTTATGTTACCTCGATTAACGTGTCCATAGGTGTGGTGGGTCTGGGTGACCCCATGTGTTCCAGGCTTTTGTGTTACACTTGATCGAGTCGCCGTGTAGCGGTGTGAGTGCGGTTGGATTCCCCAGCATGTCGTTGGTTTCTACGGAAGAAGGTTCCCGTGTGGGCCTCGAGTAAGGCCTTGGACTGTGAGTCCAGTCGTCCAGCTTAGAGCTGGATGTTTTTTGCTTTTCCCTGGGATGGGGAATCAGTGTGGCGGCTTGTGAACTGTCTTGGGAATCATGCTTCTGTGTTTTCCGCGTGGGCCATATGCGTGGCCTTGGACTGTGAGTCTAGTTGCCTAGCTTGGGGCTAGAAGGCTTCTCAGGTCCCTTTTCGAGGGAATGGTCTCGACGGCTCATGAGCTGCCTTGGTATTCATGCTACCATGGTTTTAGACCCAGGGATTAGGCTAGATTGACGGCCTTGTGTTGTTGCGTATGACGGTTTTGACCCCGAGTCTCGTGACTCAAGGACCGTTGGATTTAGTAAGTCTAGAGGACTATCCAGAGTCCAGCAGCTCGATGCCACTTGGTTCTTCTCGACTTTCGTGCAGGGTGCGTGCCTATTTTTCAGAGTTTCCCCTTGGAGAGTGGTCACATCAGTGACTCCCTACTAGTCGTAGCCTTCCGACAAGCGAGTGGTCCCACCAGGGAGTGGTGGCGAGGCTACCCCGAGAGATAATTTTTAGACTGGTTTCTGTTGGGCCCCACGTCTTGCAGCCAGAGTCCGGCTGAGGGGAAAACCAGTCAGAGGGCCAGACCAGGAACGCACGGTCTATGTGTGCACACGTGGTTGGGGGCAGTTGGACCCATGCTGACGAGTGCGATCGTAGCTAGTTCTTGTTCTGTGGTTACTAGTACGGTGTCCCCGTTCCACTAGGGGTCGAGGGGGACACCTGAGGCGCGGTCTAAGACATCAGTGGACGCATCCGGCCTTGTTCCTAGTGGGCAGGTACTCCTATCACGTGAGACATGACTCTCCTATTTCTGAGTTCTGTTTCTCGTCTGCGAGACGTGGCTTTCTAGACCGTCCGGTGTTTCCGAGGTCATGGCCAGGGTGCCAGTGGCTTTACCGAGGTTGCATCTTGTCAGCGTGGTGTCCGCGACCAGGTGGTCGGGGTCGCACCTTGGGCAGCGTGCCCAGGTTGGCCTTGTCCTGGGAGACAAGCCTCTACGGCAGAGTTGCCGTTGGTTTTACCTCGGTGAGTGGTGTTAGTGTGGTTCGGTTCCTGATGGTGAGATCGGGGTTTCTCTTTCTGCTTGACCGGTACAGTAGGAGTAGTTGTAGTGCCGAGTTTCGACCGACCACCGTGTTTACTGTTCCTGCTGCTACAATTGTTCTTGTAGTTACTGCTTTCCGTATCACCGTTGTTCTCAGTTGGGGTTCCATAGGATCCCTACTGAGCTAGTGACAGGAGGCTCACCCCTGCTTTTCAGGTGCGGCAGTTCTTCCTCGAGGTTCGAGGGTGCTGTTCGGAGGTTCTTAGTTGTCAGCTCGCCGGGCCGAGTGTTCACTTGGCATGTGGTACGTTTTACTGCTTTAGACTGTACTTTCTGTTGGACTGGACTCTATTGTAGTAGTTATTTATTTATTTCTATTAATTGTTGAATTATCATGCCTTATTTCCTATTTCTTTGTACCTCCACACTCCTTTTAGCCCTTCTGAGCCCTCCCAGCTCGTGGGCGGCGGGCCAGGATTCGAATGGTATCGGGCACCTCCCGGTATCCAGATCTTGGGTCGTTACAGCTGGTATCACAGTAGAGGTTGTGGACGTACATGAAAATTTGAGATATTACAGTGATCAGAGTCCATCAGGTCCTGTACAGTCGGCAGCTGGCTTAGGATTTTATGTTTGTTTTCTGCTTTGTTTCTTGCTTGAGAGCTTGGGTGCGCTGTGTGGCGCTGCGAAGGTGGTTGCTGTTCGTGGCTTTCGTGCAGGTGTGGGATCTAAGGATTAAGGTTGAGAGTTTCTCCCTCATCGGTTGTGGCCTCGGTTGTGCAGCGTTGAGCAGAGGTTGCCGGCAGGTGCGTTGCTGCGTTGCTGCGTTCGAGGTTTATCCAGCCCCTGATGTGTTAAGGTTGTGGTTTAAGATGGCAGAGTGGAGTGTTCTGATCGAGAGGTGCGCTCGGATGAGCGGAGAATCTTCTCGGTGAGCTGCTATTTTTTCGAGCTTGATATTCTTGTCATGCTCTATGGCATCATAAATGGCGTGTCGGTCCCGATTGGTTTACGGATTTCGAGGCAGGATTGGACTATGGTGTCCCAGTAAGTCTTGCTCTGGCGCTCTTGTGTGCGAATGGGTTGTGTTCACCTTGGATTTGGTTTGAGATATGAAGGTTTCGTGGCGAGTTCGAGACTCGAGGATGAGCGTTGATGGTTGTCAATTATGGCTCGTGTTGTGGCTCTTGGTGTGGCGTGTTGCAGTTCGAGGAATTACAGTGATGGTGCGTCGAGAGATGTTGTGATCGTTGTCCGACGTGACACTCGCCGAGTGTGTCGGAGGTGCTGACCTGACGTGGTAATGATTTTTCTCGGTGTTGGAAGGTGATGTTCCCAGCATGCACGAGGTTTGAGGTCAAGTCGAGCGTGGAAATTCTTCCCTTGGTCGGAGGTATGTTGGTTTCTCCTTTGGTTGGAGAGATTATGTTCAGCTAAGGTTCATCGTCTTGCATTGCATGTTCGGATTGGTTGGCCTTTGTGTGCCATAAAGTCCGTGCGAGACGTGATCCGTGCTTTGGCAAGGTGGTTGGCTACGAGAGTTGTGCCCATTTCTCCTGGTGTCTAACGGTGCTGGCGCTATTCTGGAAGGACGAGTGCCAGTTGGGCGGTGTCCGCGAGAATTCTTGGCTGGTGTTGGAACTTTCCGATGCGTGGCAGTTCAAAATCTGTAGATTTGTAGAGGATTGCCAGTTTTGGGAGTGAATCTATGCATGGGGCTCTAGGTATTGGAGCTTTCCTTACCCTATTTTCTGAAGTTGGCCAGCCGAGTTGTGGATTGTTGGGATGGCGAGTCTCGAGTTGTTGTGTTGGCTGTGCGTGTGGATCAGAGTGCACAGCGAAAGCCTAGTGGGCACATAACCCATAGTTTCAGGATCGTAGCGTTGGGTGCTACGGGCGGATTCCTGAGGTTGCATTGAGCATGGGAGGATTGGTTCCTCTGTGTGAGACGTGTTGTTGTTGTGCCGTTGCTCGAGGTATTATGATTCTTGGCACTGGCAGGATGGAGTGTTGAGGAAAAATATTGGCAAGTGTGCCGCATGAGTACCATGTTCCTGCGATGGAAGCATGTTAGGCGTTGGTGTTAGACCCAGATGGGGTTGTTGAGGATGTCACCTGACGGAGGTTCTAGCGCGTGATGGTCGGAGTCGGTGGTTTGGTGCCCGACTTGTGTTGCAAGTCGTGTTCTCAGATGAGATCGTGTTCTAGAGGAAGTGATCTCTGAGAGATTGTGGGTTCCGGTTGGTAGCTGCAAGTGACTGGTAAGGCTAGTCTCGTAGTCAACCATGGTAAGGTGTGTATTGCTTGGGGACCCGTGTGCCTTGGTCGCGGCGTCGACGGCCAGGTTGTCGTAATTTTGGATGGCACTTTTCTCCCCTAGAGATGTGTGTCGTAAGTTGTTCAGGTGGTGTCCCGTGGCTCTGTGGTGAGGGTGGAATCGGGATTGGCAGGTGTCCACTTGGATTAATCAAGATGAAGGTTTCGATGAGACAAGATGGAAGAGTGTCGCCTGTGGGCTGAGGCCTTTGGATAAGATTGGCATCAGAATGGTGGTCCTTGATGGGATGTTGGTGTTGCAATGGATATCCCTGGTTGGTGACCAGCACGGGATGGTTCCCTGTAAGTCTGAGTTGGGTGAGGTGATGACCGAAGACACCAGGATCTTGCAATTTGGTTTCATCGTGCTCCCCGAGAGGGTCGAGTTGGCGCGATGATTGAGTTCAGATGCAGTGTCCGAGAGGAGTGCAGCTCAACTCGAGATGTGGTGATTGTCTATGTGAGTCAGTGGATGGCATGTCATGAGTTGGATCGTGCCTGCTGGGCTGGTGAAGGTTTCCCATTGACGTGTATCTGGCGACCAGTGGATGGTTTTTCATAGACAGAATATGTTGTTCATGGTGCATCATGAACGGTGAGAGCCGTGTATCGGTGAGGCCTTTAGTGGTCATTTCCGTGATGTGCTTTTCGGATGGGATCTGGACTTTGTCGGAGTTAAGTTCTGACAGAGTTTGTCTCGTGCTGTTGTGAGCCGGTGGAGGCTCTGTATTGGTTGTTCCTTTGATCAGGGCATGAGTTCAGTCAGCTGGCTACGAAGTTGATATGTGATTTGTCCGCCGACCATAGGATGGATCGGTAGCTGTTTCTCGTGCAAGGGTTGTGTCTCCTCGGTGGGCGAGATGGTGGCAGCGGTGCCATAATTGGTTTTTCCTTGTGACTGAGGTGATGCCAGACTGTGTCCTTTGGTGTAAGCCCGCTCTGATAGCTGGTGTGTGCGGCGTGCGGAGCGAGGTGTTCTTCGTGATTGTGGTCTAGCTGTGTCCCTCAGGTTGAGTGTTTTCGTAAGAATCGAGATTTTCTGTGCTGGGGTTCTGAAAGTATTGTCAGTTGGTTAAGGTGTTCTTCCCCTGTAACTTGGTGCTAGTCTTGAATTTTGAGGATGAAATTTCTTTAAAGGGGGAGGGCTATAATGCCCCGGATTTTTTGAATATTTTTTGGATCATTTTTGTGGGTCTCGGAGTGTATTTTATGCTTTACACGTGTTTTTCCCTGATGCGCCTTCGAAACTCTGTGCAGGGTGAACCGTGGCGTTCTCTGACTCTGGGACAGTACCGACGCGTTGTGCTCCTCCCGAGGATCGCGGAGGTAATTTTTCGTATTTTTCTAAGTTTCTGGAATTTTTGGGTTTTTCTATATATATTAACCCTTTCTCTCTCACTCCCCTCTCATTTCTCACTATCTCCCTCTCTCTTCTCACGCTCTCTCTTCTCTCTCTCTCTCTCCGGCGGCTGACTGAGTGGAGCGCGGGCAAGGCGGGGACGGCGCGGGTGAGGCACGAGTGAGGATGGGTGAGGATCGCGGCAGTGGAGGCGCGATGAAGCTCGGTCGCGAGTTCATGTCCCGGCGAGGCTTCAACGGCATTTCTTCACGGATCGGCGTCCTTGGGGCGCGTGAAATCTTTAGTGGAGGTAGGGAGATGGATCCCCAGCTCATGCACTTCCTTTCCCACGATTTTGGTAGGCCTTGGGGAGCCGAGCGGGTTTATTTGAGCTTTTTGGGGAAAATCCCTGTTTTTGGGGAGTTAGCCGGATCTCTCATTTCACGACATTTTTTGCCAATCCAGGGGTTTAGATGCATGCCTAGGGGCTTGGGGATGGATTCCCCTTTGTTTCCCCATCACCCGGGGGTGATTGGGGCGTGGATTAGATTTTTGGGGCATTTCCCACCATTCTCGATTTTTCGAAAGTGTGGCGGTCCTTCCAGTGACCGCCATGTTGGGTCCCACGTGGTGCAATAGGATCTAAAAGGGGGGTTGAATAGATCCTTTCACGAACTTTAGCCTATTTTAAAATCTCTCAAACCAATGCGCATAAACCACTCCTATAGAATAAATAAAGTACCTAAGTACAAAGCACAGCGGATTGAGTAGGAGCGACTCTAGTGGAAACGGTAAAGCACAGTGTAAGGACTGAGTGTGATCTTATAGCACTGGACAACATGGATCTCAACACCCATTAACTGAATGTGAGATGACTAGCTGAATGTGTGACCAAACTGATTTCCTTGGCAATGCTACCAGCTATGTGCCTGTGTGCAAGAGTGCAACAGGTAGCCAATGGGGTGCAGGCAAAACGCTGAGGCCCAAATGGTATAAGGATGAAGCAAAGGTGCAGATCTTAAAGCTTGAGTGTGCAAAGAGAATAACCTCGATTGCATATGATTAAGTGAGCACACCAACCTGTGAATGGAGATAGGGGTTATGGAGCAATCACATAAAATACACAACCATAACACAGGGATTTTAAGGTGGTTCGGTTGCAGATCCGCAACCTACGTCCACCCCTCACCAAACCCGGTGAGGCTTTACCATACGCTGCAAACGCAGCACACTTCCTACACACAAATCGGTAGGGACGGTTTTCCACACACACACACATACGAGGATGAGGTCCTCTACACACACACATGAGGACGAGGTCCTCCACACACACAAGAAAAAAGGAGAAACACAAGAAGAAAAACGCTGCAAGTGCAGTAAAGAAAAACCTTCCTGATATGATGATGAGGCACATAAATGCATAATTAAAAAGGGATAACCAGACGGTGACTTCAGATTTGCTCTTGTAGCACCTTGGAACAGATTTGGACACAAGTCCGATCTGGGTTCTTCTTAGGCTCAGTCTGGACGTGAGAGGGGCTGCACTCCTCTCTTAGATTCTCTCTTTATTCACAGCTCGAGAGACACTTCAATTGACAGTGCAAGATTGCGAGGCAATGAGGATCGAGCTGGATGGCTGAGTGAGTGGTTGGCTGGCTGGCTGAATGAGGATCCTACTCAGATCTTTCTCATGTTCTGCTCTTTCTCTCTCAGAATTGATCTTTAACTTCAGCAGCAGTGATAGCAGCAGCAACAGTAGCAGTGATAGCAGCACCAGTTCCTTCAAGCATGGGGTCCCTTTTTATAACCCCCAAGCAGCCCTTGGTAGCTTCTGATTGGCCAGAGAAACAAAGAGAGTAGGAGCTCCCAAGTAAGATATGTAGGATCTTCTTTTCTACAAGCTGGGCAGTAAAAGACGTCCTCTTGTCCTATGCAGGCTCAGAGACAGAGCAGCTGATTGGGTGGAGGCAAAAAGTTACGTACCGGGAAATGTGACTTTTCCCATAAAAGGTAGCTTGCTTTTCCACTGACCAAAAGGACTGATATAGCAAGCCATGATTACCAAAAGGTTGACTGACCAAGGAGACCTTTCCAGACCTCAAAAGATGTGTTTTTTGACACTTGCTGTTGTTGGTTTTAATGTGCCCCTTCTTTTACAAGATGGGCTATGATGCCAACTATGAGCAGATAATGAGCCAAGTAATGAAATCAATCTACCTATGAACAGGCGAATCATGAACCTAGGCAACCGACATAAGCTCTAGCATGGGCATCCTATCTCAATCAAGACTAAGCTAAGCAAGGAAAGAAAAACACACGCTGGGGCGTAGAATAAGGAATAAGGAAAACACACCGTAGAGGTGGAACAAGTAAAAGTAAAGAAGAGATATGATGAGAGAGAAAATCTAATGCCCAAACTAAGAAAAGATGTGATCACCACCAAGGTAAAAACAAGCCAAAGACCTGATAAATACCTTAGAATAGGAGTGATGGGGACATCACCTCCCATGCCCACGTTTACCGTTCGTCTCCTCACCCCGGTTGCTTCCGGCATGATTTAGTCATTTAATTTTAAGTCCTATGTAATTTTATTTGAGTCATTTGATGTATTTTCCCTTTTATTTGAGTCATGTTCCTAGGTCTTGCATTTATTTTCCTAAGTTTGAGTGTCATTAGATTGTGTAATGTGCTATTGGGCCCAATTCTTCGGGCTTGGCCCATGAGCCCCCTCTACCCCTTCGGTTATTTGTTATTGAGTCTTTTGTAAGGGACTTTCGTAGAAATGTGGGTTTCCTATATATAGGACCACATTCCCCCCATGTCAACTTAATGAATCAATCAATGAAAAATGCCATTTGAGAGTCCAAAGCTTAGTTTAGTGGAGTGATTCGAACATTTTTTGGGTGAGAAACCCTAGGGGAGAGATTCCCCACCCTTCCCTCTCTTAATCCCTCTTTTTCACTCCACTTTCTCTCTCCTCAACACCCAATTTCAAATTTTCTTCTCTCTCCTCCCTTCCCAACCACCTCAACCCCCACCTACCATCATTAAAGCCCTCCACTTCCCCATGGCCTCCATTACTCCACCCCCTAGTCCCAAGGAGATCCTTCACCATTCCAACACCATCTTCCACATTCCAACACCACTTTCTCCATTCGAACACAATCAACCCCTTCCCCACACAACCCCACAACTTCCAAAGCATATTTGAATTTGAAATCCACCCTTCCCTCCACTCACTTGTGCCCCCCCTCACCTTCTCCTCTCACCCACCTTCCCAAATTCGTAGCTCCTCCTCCAACCACCTGTTAGACCCCCTTCCAGACCCCATTCTTCCCTTTCCCCACCTTAGAACACCCCCTCCTAGACCCCCTCACAGCTCGGGCTTTCCCCACACTCATCCATCCTCATTTCCCCTCCCATATATCCCATTCCCCCCCATCATCTGCACCCTACAGCTCTCAACCGAAGATCTACAGAAGAGCAGTAACTTGCAACGGCCACCACGACTTCCTCCGGATGAGTTTGAAGACCCAAGAGCTATCGTCGGAAGCGTCTACCAGTCTCCTTCGCAACAGAAGTGGTTTCATCTTCTTCCGATCTACGAGCTGTCCAGGAGGTCCATTCTCCCACAACTGCATAGTTCTGCCTCGACTGAGGACCTGAGCCGGATTAGAAGCTCTGCCACGATGAACCCTGAAGGAATCAGTCCTCAAGTGCTTCTTAAAAGTTCTTCATCGGTCTGTGTACTTTCAGAATCAAGAAGCGGAACTCCATTCGGCATCCCGTAGCAGAAGTTGTCAATTTTCTCCCTCTGCTGCATGGATCTGCTTCCCAACAGTCTACACCGACCAGTCATCCTTGTTCAGAGACTCCAGGTCTTCTCCGACACCTTTTGGATTCCCCGTCAGTTTTTCTGTGAAGAGAACTCATCCACGGTTTCAACTACTCTGATGGTGCGTGATTCCGAGTTCGGGAGAAGTCGGGGTACCTTCTGCAACCTACTACTAGAAACCAGAAGCTGCCAGTCCGTGAGTCTGCCTCTCTGTTTGGACCTCCATCCTGCTCAGCGACGGCGTCAGACGAAATCAACAAAAATTGGATGGGTTGCCTGGCCTCCTACGAAGCTTCTCCAGGTGGTTTCGTCCCGAAAAAAATTCGTGAGCAACCACAGCAGTCATATCTTCAGTCAGCTGTCAGCACCCACAGAATGTGAGCAGAATCGGCATCCACCAACTTCGGTGTTCCTTTCTCATTTTCCCCTCCCCGCTTGGCCGGCTGAAGGCCCCTCCCTATGTGGAGGTAGTTTTGGTTTGTAATTTCATTAACCCCCACCCCAAGGTCCCTCTCCTGCGAGAGGTGTAGTGGTGTAATTTGTTTGGGCAGGTCAAGCGACACCGCCGCAGCGTGTGGGGATCCACTCGCCTCCCCGCTCGCCTCGTCTCCGACCGAGACCGGTTTCTTCAAACCGGTCGAGTAAGTGCTCAAACCTTCACTCCACTTAGTGCTTGTCTTTCAATATTAGTTCTAATTCCGTTGGTTATGCGAGTGAGAGCCCGATCCTCAAGCCCCATAAACTTGAGTGATCACCGTGGGAATATTACAACCGGTGCCTTTGGCACTTTGTCGGCCCCCCTGATTTGGGCATCCCCACCCTTTGGGAATCAAACATTGGTCTTGCTGGCCCTCTACCAGCAAGGGTCCAACCCCACTTCCTCCACTTGGCATTGCCAAGTCACCCCGGGCTTGGGTGAGCGTCGATAGAGCGGTGGCCCAATTCGGCCCATTTGAATGCGATTGTGCTTGCTTGCATTAGGTCCGAGGTTGTGTCACATCAAGGAGGATGATGCACCCGCCCACGGGAGAGAGAAAACAATCAGGAAACTGTAGCTCTGCGGGACGTGACGGTCGAAGGATGGTGCGTCATAGGACTGTGACGGTCTCACAATAGACCGCTACAACACTCTAACGCGCCTGTGATAGACCGTTAGAGTTTTTGCAGAATAAGATTGGGAATATTTTGATATCCAAGCTTTCCAGCCGGCCAGAGAGCTTGGGCCTCGCGCTAGGGAATCTGTAAACCTGCAAAAGAGTGTAGAGCACAAGAAAAATAACCTAGATTAGCCCTTTCACCAAGTAGTATCAATAATCCAAAGAACTTATGAACATGTAAAGGGAGAGGGAAATACCGGGGAGATTGTTTTTTTTTTAACCCCTCTGGGGCATTTTAAAAGATGGGAGGATGTTTTAAATGAATGCAACAGATGAAAGAACGTGAAAGATGAATAGGGACAATGCTATGATTGCTTAGAGGAGGGAAAAGCACTAAGAACAATAACTTGACTGAACTACACCCTTGAAACCGATACTCCCTGGACTTTGGAAACAGATGGACGTGGGAAGTAGCTCTCCTTAGTTGGCTCTTGCTCCAGGATGCGACAGCACTTCGACGTAAACTCCAGATTTCTCCCCTCCAAGCCATGAAGTCAAGGGTTCTATTTATAGGCCCTCAAAGTCTAGGTTCAAGTTGAGGATAATCCAGCTAGAAAAGAGGATGTTTCTTAGCAAACTCTTGAAGATAATACTCCCAAGAGTCCATAGAATCGAACGAAAGGTTCTTAGGATGAGTATTGAGAGAGAAATCAAGGAAACAAACTCTTAGTTCGAACACGGAATAGCAGAGAAAAGGCCAGGCTTAGCAGGACTCTCTATTGTATGTAACGGCTGCTCGATAGACCGCCACAGTGATGTAACGCTCCAGGAAGGGACCGTCACACAACCTTATTGGTGCGGACACCCGAGCGCATGCGAGACACGAGCCGGCGAGCCACCGGTACCGCACGAGGAGCACGACTCGAGCCACCTCAGCATCCCTATGGCTCGGAGACAGTCTGGAGGTTCCCCACTGAGTCATAGCATTTATCATATTTTTGGGGATTTTTATTTGTGTGTAATGTATTTTATTTTCTTTCATCAGTGTGTAATTTAGATAGTTCGAGGGGCTTATTTGCAAAGTGGGACCCCCGGGCCCCAAGGGACCCCCATGGCCCCTCCCATTGATCCGCCTCAGCCCATTGGCCCCATGTGGGGTCAGTCAACATGTCAAATGGAGACATCTAGAAGTTTGAATGGTAAAAGGCACATGGGAGACAAGTGGACTTCAAAGTCCAAGGTGGCTACCAAACTTGTCCCCTCTTGCCACCAAAGTCAATAGGGCGCCCCCTTCCTTGTATTTTTTTATTTTAATTTGTGTGGATGGTCACATGCTATCCCAGCCCTCCATCTCACACCCCTAGATCCAACGGTTGAGGGTTGATTAGACATATGACCTATATATGCTTGTATTTTCCCATTTTGATGAATTAATGCCATTTTGAATCAAATAAATTGTTGGAGCTCTAGCTTGGTGCAACCCTCTCTCCCCCTTGCAGCTGTGAAGGTTGCCTCTGGAGGTGTGACTCCTCCCCTATCAGTTCCGGTCATCCTCGCCGCCGCCACGAGCCGCCACCGCACCGCCATCGTCTTCATCGGAGTTCTGCCCGCGCAGTACCACAGCAGCTTCCACGAAATTCAGCCATCCACCACGAGCTCTGATCGACCTGGGGATTTTACTGAAGGTTCCATAGGTGTCAAGGATATTCCATAAAAATTGGTTTGTTATTCAGATCCCGTTCCATATTTTTAGATTTTCGTCCACTCTTCCCTTTCAGTTCTGCCAGCAGTCTGTCCAGATTCATCTCTGCCCTAAATTTTAGGTCTTAGGTCCACTTTTTGATTTTTTTTGTTCGCCCAATTTTACTGGATCTTCCTTTCATTAATCCCTTCATCCAAATTTTTATAAATTTCTAGTTCATCCATTTCATATTTTCCACATATCGTTCTCAGATCCATCTGAAGTTCTGTCCACCAGTTCCCAGATCCAACCACCAGACACTCCAAAACTCCTATCAAATCACCACCACCTCTAAATCCAATTCTAAAAATTGTCCCAGCTTCGTGGTTTGATTATCTACAACTTTGAAGAAGAGCTTGAAGTCTGAATCCCACTGTAAGTAGGCGGTCAACGGCCGTTTACAGGGAACTGATGTGCTGAACTGAGAGTTCTAGAACTGTGTAGTAGAGAATTTCAAATTAGTTAAGTTCCAGGTCCACGCAGGTTCAGAGGAATCCACTGGCCCTAGGTTGGAGGATTTTGAGTCCTCTTTCCAACGGCGTTGGTTTCGTCACATTCCGGCAGCGGGGCTGATCGCAGCAGTTGATTTCGCCGGAGCGCGCGCCTGAAAACAGCAAGCAAAAATCCGTGGGCAGCATTCCACAAGCTTGGAGATCGGAGTTGTTCGGCCACCGATCGGCGTTCCCGGCCGACCACCTTCCGTGGAGGCATGCCACCAGGGGTCCCCATCACAGTGGGACCCACTCCTGCAGATCCGGAGGCCAGCGCCACCCGTGGGTCCCACGGGCCCGCAGAACCCGCCGTTCGGAAAGCACGAAAACGCGGAGTTCGGCACCGCCGGGCGACATCAAGATGCTGCCCGTCAACCCAATTCGCGTGATTCCCGGGCCCCGCATGTGACCTTTTACCTCCCTGCGTGGAGTGGGTCAAATTATTGTACTGCTGTAAAATTGTGTTAACCGGGGGTCCGTGATTGGCCGGGGTTGTCTTCGCCACGCCGGGTGCGTGGAGGTAATGGTCCGAACCTTTTGGCGTTCATTTGCTTAGCTAGTATACGGTCATATGCCGCTGTCGAGAGTGTAGGTTCCTAGCCCGTGTGTCCATGTCACCGCTGTGAGCGTGAGAGTGACCCGTCCCGCGACTCGATCCGAGTCCGGAAGTGAGTCTGACTACCTTGAACTCTGCCGGTTCCTTAATCGCGCACGATCCACGCTTTCCCTCGCTTGGGATGACGAGTGAGCTTCCACTTCTGTTAGCGACGTTTTGCCACTAGGAGCTCGTAGTGCCGGGCTTAGTGTCTCCCTAGTGTGTGCTGCTGGTTGCGTCTTCATCTAGAGTTTGAGGGTGGCACCTAATAGTGTCGTCTCCCATGTCCGTCCCGCATCAGTTTGGTATCAGAGCAGGTTGAGTCTAGGGTAGTCTTGCATAGTCTTGCATGCATCATGGTCTAAGTCAAGTCTAGGACCATCATTATTTTCAAAACAAAAAAAAGAGTGTTTTAAAATTACATTTCATCCCGATAGTTCGGTATCTTAAAAGGTGTTGTCCGAACGGTAGGCTACGCCTATCGGGAAGGCCGCACACTTGCGGGAGTGATCTTCGGATCGGTTAACTCCGCCTCGTACCGGATATTGGTTTAGGTCTAAGTGCATTGTCTAGTGTGTGTTTGCATTAGTCGGTTTGTCTTGTCTCTTGTCATCATGCCCATCTTGTAGTTCCGAGTTTCTCATGGAGTCCCAATCACTCGGGCAATATGGCCGTTGGTCTACCCATGGGCTTGGCAACCATCCTCTCCCCTTCCGTAGGCCCGAAGCCTCGGATTTTTATGGCTCTAATGACCCGGGCGACTACCTCAATTGGGAGGCCACCATGGACAAATATTTTGAATGTTACACCATGTCCGATGACATGCAAGTTAGTTTTGCCTGAGAGAGGCTTGTCCACAAAGCCGCCTGGAAATGGGAGAGCATTGAGCGCATGAGAGAGGTTAGGAGGCAAAGGCCCATCGAGTCGTGGCATGAGATGAAGGACAAACTTAGGAAGGTCTACCTACCCGGCCCGGTCACCTTCAACCGACCCCACCCAATCACATCCACCCAAGGGGGCCATAATCGGAGGCCACGCGCCGCGCATGTAGAAGAGCCTAGGTCCACGACTAAGCCGAGTTCATATGGGAGAGTCCACCACATTACTCCTACTCCACACCCCACCATTGCCGAACTCTTCCAAATCATTTTGGATAAAGTGGATAGGAAGTGTGATTATATTGAATCCCTGCTTCCCCCTTGCCTACCTCCTAGCCGAGATAGAACCAAACATGAGCCTAAGGAGGTAGCCGCCGGTAGTCCCAACCCAGTGCCATCTATGGCTCCATCCCAAGGTCCTCTCCCCATCATAGTGGATCCTCTTTCCCCACCCACGAGAGCTCCATTGCCTACACCCCATGTCTATCAGGAGGATAAGGGTAAGGGTCCGCTTATCAAGGAGCGAAGAGGATCACGACAGCAGTGTTATCGCTGCCAAAGGTTTGGCCACTTTGCCGGACAGTGTCCCACTCGGACATCTCTAGCCCTAGGGGACAAAAGGGTTGGAGAAGCCTCACTCTCCGATCTTTATTTGGAGCCTTCTCAGCCAGAGCTACCCGTGTTTCTAACGGGAAAGCTACTCATAGCCGAGCCACTCTTTAGCTGGCTTATGATAGGTTTGGTCCCATCTCCCCTCCCATCTATGGACCCTATCCTGCCTCTGGTGCCAATCCATTCATTTCACACAACTTTCCGATCTAGTCACTATGTGGATACATTAGATGACCTTCTCAAAGGGTTAGACCGGCAATTAACTTTTATGCACTTGTTGGCTCTAGGCTTTGACCAACCTATAGGTCGTAGCTTCACACATCCATCCTTAGGGTCTATCACCTCCGTGTACACCGTGGGTCATGTTACCACGGAGGTTCTTCTACTCCTCCCAATGCCGGCCGAGCCCGACATCATTCCCATTTACCCAAGGGAGGAATCTTACTTTCTACCTATGACTGTCGTCCCACCTCTCACAATGAATGAAGGTGATCATTTACACCTCCAAGATTTTCAAATGTGGGACATCAATTTGTGGAATCCTAGTCCGAGGGGTCATACCTTCTTTGATCCCTTCGACCCATTCTTTTGTGGACCCCGTGACCCACCATATTTACTCCACCCCTTTGAGAGAGTCCACCATCATACCCCCACGGTCTCATCTCCCTTCATGGATGAAAGACATCAACAACACCTTCTAGACTTCCACACCTGGGATCTTGAGATGAGGGAATCCATATCAAGGGGTCACACATTCTTTGATCCCTTCAATCCCTTTCTTCATGGGCCCCTTGGCCCACAATCTCCATTCCACTTCTTTAGGGGAGGTCACCTTTATACCCCTCCCCCATGGGCCGGGCCATCGGCACCCACCGAGTCCGTTCATGGGCGAGAGACACCCGACCCTCTTGTCCCACCCAAACCTCCCAAATCCAAAGGACCGTTTTATGGTTGTACCGACATTCGGCCACACTTAGGGTATGCATGGCACACATTCGGATGTCCCGGACCACCTTGCATATGATTGGGTCGGACTAACTGTAGGGTTGTTTAGGGTTGTGTGTGCATCTGTGTGTTTTTATTTTGCTAAGCATTTTAGGAGTGCATAGTGAGTCTGCCGAGTCGTTTGCTAGGCATGTTAGGAGTTTGTATGACGACATCCGTCGTCACATTGAGGCCAGCAATGCACGGTACAAGGAGTTAGCCGATGCCCACTGACACCACCGAGAGTTCCACGAGGGCGAATACGTCATGATCAGGGCAAGACCTGAACGGTTTCCCTCTGGAACCGTTAAGAAGTTGCAGGCTCGCGGAGCCGGTCCCTTTAGAGTGTTGAAACGCGTTGGATCCAATGCGTAAGTTGTGGACCTGCCCGAGGAATATGGTATAAGCTCTACCTTCAATGTATTGGATCTTGTTGCATATAGGGACCCAGCGGTGATCCCTAGTGAGTCTTTTGATCCATCTCCTCCCCTTGAGAGTGATCCCACACCTGAGTGTCCACTTCCACCTCCAGCCCCTTTTTCACGGCAGCATGAGCATATAGATCGTATACTGGACGAGCAAGTGATAGTTACCAGGAGTGGATCTTACCCGCGCTACCTAGTGCGATGGAGTGGATGGCCCGCTACTGAGGACACATGGATCACACATGGAGAGTTGCAGCGGATTGATCCGGATCTTCTGGAGCGATATCGGAGCGATGCAGACCCTTACTCAACAGGGTCGAGTTTCTCCCACCCGGGGAGAATTGGTGCGGACACCCGAGCGCATGCGAGACACGAGCCGATGAGCCACCGGTACCGCACGAGGAGCACGACTCGAGCCACCTCAGCATCCCTATGGCTCGGAGATAGTCTGGAGGTTCCCCACTGAGTCATAGCATTTATCATATTTTTGGGGATTTTTATTTGTGTGTAATGTATTTTATTTTCTTTCATCAGTGTGTAATTTAGATAGTTCGAGGGGCTTATTTGCAAAGTGGGACCCCCGGGCCCCACGGGACCCCCATGGCCCCTCCCATTGATCCGCTTCAGCCCATTGGCCCCATGTGGGGTCAGTCAACATGTCAAATGGAGGCATCTAGAAGTTTGAATGGTAAAAGGCACATGGGAGACAAGTGGACTTCAAAGTCCAAGGTGGCTACCAAACTTGTCCCCTCTTGCCACCAAAGTCAATAGGGCGCCCCCTTCCTTGTATTTTTTTATTTTAATTTGTGTGGATGGTCACATGCTATCCTAGCCCTCCATCTCACACCCCTAGATCCAACGGTTGAGGGTTGATTAGACATATGACCTATATATGCTTGTATTTTCCCATTTTGATAAATTAATGCCATTTTGAATCAAAGAAATTGTTGGAGCTCCAGCTTGGTGCGACCCTCTCTCCCCCCTTGCAGCTGTGAAGGTTGCCTCTGGAGGTGTGACTTCTCCCCTATCAGTTCCGGTCATCCTCGCCGCCGCCACGAGCCGCCACCGCACCGCCATCGTCTTCATCGGAGTTCTGCCCGTGCAGTATCACAGCAGCTTCCATGAAATTCCGCCATCCACCACGAGCTCTGATCGACCTGGGGATTTTACTGAAGGTTCCATAGGTGTCAAGGATATTCCATAAAAAATGGTTTGTCATTCAGATGCCGTTCCATATTTTTAGATTTTCATGCACTCTTCCCTTTCAGTTCTGCCAGTAGTCTGTCCAGATTCATCTCTGCCCTGAATTTTAGGTCTTAGGTCCACTTTTTGATTTTCTTTGGTTCGCCCAATTTTACTGGATCTTCCTTCCATTAATCCATTCATCCACAATTTTTATAAATTTCTAGTTCGTCCATTTCATATTTTCCACATATCATTCTCAGATCCACCTGAAGTTCTGTCCACCCGTTCCCAGATCCAACCACCGACACTCCAAAAATCCTATCAAATCACCACCACCTCTAAATCCAATTTTAAAAATTGTCCCAGCTTCGTGGTTTGATTATCTACAACTTTAAAGAAGAACTTGAAGTCTGAATCCCAACGTAAGTAGGCGGTCAACAGCCGTTTATAGGTAACTGATGTGCTGAACTGAGAGTTCTGGAACTATGTAGTAGAGAATTTCAAATTAGTTAAGTTCCAGGTCCACGCAGGTTCAGAGGAATCCACTGGCCCTAGGTTGGAGGATTTTGAGTCCTCTTTCCAACGGCGCTGGTTTCGTCGCATTCCGGCGGCGGGGCTGATCGCAGCAGTTCATTTCGCCGGAGCGCGCGCCTGAAAATACCAAGCAAAAATCCGTGGGCAGCATTCCACAAGCTTGGAGATCGGAGTTGTTCGGCCACCGATCGGCCATTCCCGGCCGACCGCCTTCCGTGGAGGCATGCCACCAGGGGTCCCCATCACAGTGGGACCCAGTCCTGCAGATCCGGAGGCCAACGCCACCCGTGGGTCCCACGGGCCCGCAGAACCCGCCGTTTGGAAAGCACGAAAACGCGTAGTTCGGCACCGCCGGGCGACATCAAGATGCTGCCCGTCAACCCAATTCGCGTGATTCCCGGGCCCCGCATGTGACCTTTTACCTCCCTGCGTGGAGTGGGTCAAATTATTGTACTGCTGTAAAATTGTGTTAACCGGGGGTCCGTGATTGGCCGGGGTTGTCTTCGCCACGCCGGGTGCGTGGAGGTAATGGTCCGAACCTCTTGGCATTCATTTGCTTAGCTAGTATACGGTCATATGCCGCTGTCGAGAGTGTAGGTTCCTAGCCCGTGTGTCCATGTCACCGCTGTGAGCGTGAGAGTGACCCGTCCCGTGACTGGATCCGAGTCCGGAAGTGAGTCTGACTACCTTGAACTCTGCCGGTTCCTTAATCGCGCACGATCCACGCTTTCCCTCGCTTGGGACGACGAGTGAGCTTCCACTTCTGTTAGCGACGTTTTGTCACTAGGAGCTCGTAGTGCCTGGCTTAGTGTCTCCCTGGTGTGTGCTGCTGGTTGCGTCTTCATCTAGAGTCCGAGGGTGGCACCTAATAGTGTCGTCTCCCATGTCCGTCCCGCATCACTTATCCTCTAAGAAGATAAGATCAACGGGGAAGTTTTCAAATGTTGGACTCTAGATGAATGTAACGGTCTAGGGTAGATGCGTTACAATAAGGTAACGGTCGCACGAGAGACCGTCACACTCAACGGATAGGCAAAAGATAAGCTTTGAAAGGAAGCCTCAAGCTTAAGGACTCTGCAAGGATGTAACGCACCAGGGTAGATGCGTTAGAGTACTGTAACGCCCCATCAAAGGACCGTTAGAGACAATAGAGTTCAAATGAAAATGAGAGCTTGCTAAGCCTCGTCCAGCGGAAAGGGATAAGGAACCAGACTCAACCAAGGAGACATGACTCATGAAATGAACCTCAAATTGACCAAGAAGGCTCAACAAAGGTGAACAACTTGGAGCATCATATAGAATGAACAAGGAGATGTCTCGACTAATTAGTGATAAAACGGGTGTCAACATATGTCCCTCCTTAACGTCCTCTTTACAGGGGAGCGAGCGGAGGTGAAGCGAAAGCGAAATGGAACATGGAGATGAAGCGGAGATGAAGCGGAGCGAACTGAAAAGCAGGCGTTAAGGCAAACGACACCCGTTCTCAACCAACAAGCAAGAGGAGTTTTCCAAAAAACCTCAAACTACTCACAAGGAAATAGCCAACCAAATGACGCTTGTCTGGAGGAACTAACAACTAAGGAAAGGAAAACACGGCTAGCCGTCGGAGCAACAGAAAGGAATGAGACAATCAACTAACTCCAGACAGGAATCTTCAGCTAACCAAATCAAGCGAGCAGATCGAAGGAAACCTTCCAACTCAGAGTGGAATGACTCTCCTTACTCAGAATTAAGAACACATAGTTATCCACCGTCACTGAGACATCTTAGACAAATGAAGGCTCATGAATGCTCAAAAATGCATATGATGCATGCTGGGCTAAAAGAAAAGAAATCATCAAAACAAATGCAAAGAAAGATAAAATAACAAGATACTCGAGAATAATATTGCTTGACCGGAGAAACCAGGGTCAGGACACCATCTGCAACCACGGCATGCAAGACAGAACCATCGTCCCCAAACTTTTCCAACCTAACGGCCTATCCAACGATTAAACATGTGCACTTAGATCATCATCAGTTTTTGTTTAAGGGGAACATCAGATCCCAGAACCCATGAATGACCAGTCGGTTCTTGAGATAATATATCATAAATAACATATAGTAATGCATTACGGGACAAAGGATCGAGATACCATATCTGACTTACCTGCCCGACGAAAGACGAGGCGTGGTGACTTGTGGGATCTCATGAAATGAATAAAGGTTAGCCAATTTAACATAAGCATGAAATGAAGCATAACCATTTGTGAACATGAATTGCATTAAAAGATAGGACACGAAAAATGCAATCATTCAACATCAATTGGAGCATTATTACTCATCAAAACATTCTAAAGATTGTAACGGTCTAACAAGGGTGCGTTAGACAGTTCTGACGGATCAACATTAGGCCGTCAGAGTCTGGCGGTTCACATCCCGCAATGTAGCATTCAAATGGCCTAACGGTCCAATGCAGACGCGTTAGAGAAGTGTGGCGGTCCTACGATAGACCGTCACATTTCTTGAGCGTTCAAAAAAAACAAACACGAACGGTCATTCGTTCCATTCAACACTCAATCGCCCAAAATACAAAACCCACAAAACCACCAAGCAAACCCTTCCATCGGTGAAGATGACCGGCGACGAGCTCCCCCGGCCGCCCGTGGCAAGGGAAAAAGGGAAGAAGGTGAAAGCGATCAAGCGCCTCCGACGCCGGATAGAACGAGAAGAAAGTCCATCGACGGCGAGCCCTCCGGCGGCAACGGTAGAAGCAACGGCAGAGGAGGACCCTCCTACGGCCGAGGAAAAAGGAGAGGAAGCTGTCGATGAAGGAGAGGAAGCCATAGCCCCAGAGAAGAAGAGGAAAAGAGGGCAAGACCATGAGGTAGGCCGCCTACCCCTAAAATTTCAAATTTTTAATTTTTTATGTTCATGTATGCATGAATGGGGGGTAGAAATGGGTCTGAGAACCCATTAGGAATGATTGTAGGCCATTTGGCCATTTTGGGAAGCCAAGAGAACCAAAGGGTGAATGCCCCTTTGCAAGCAATGTGACGGTCGTTGCAGCGACCGTCACAGCTCTGACGCACCACCCTTGGTGCGTTAGAGTGCTGTGACGCACCACCACAGGGCCGTCAGAGTAACCAGAGGCAAAGACAATTTTTAGGGGTTTTCAATTATTCAATTTTTTTGTTGTTTTTCATTATATTAATGCAATGCAATGAATTTATGATGCAAATGATTGACTTATGCTCTACATGCGCAGGGGAAAAGAAGAACGATGATTTCTTCGCTGTAGATCCGGGTAGTGTACCAGGCATTGCCCGAGTTCCAGAGGGAGAGACTGGCTGCAATGGGCTTCGCCGAAGTGCTGAGCATTGAGTTGATCAGAATGGACACTCCACTCCTGTACGCTCTCCATGAGAGATGGGATCCGATCAGCTGAGCTTTCCTCTTCCCCTGGGGTCACATGATCCCAACACTGGAAGACATGGCCAGGATCGCCGGATTGAGAGTGCACGGAGCAGGGGTGACTGGGTGGACATACGGCGACTACAGAGAGCTAGCCCAAGGGTTGCTAGGGCTGGATTTGATCAGGCCGGGGAAAACATCATCCCAACTTTCGAGATTGAGACTGCAGGATAGCCTAGGATTGAGAGGAGCAGCGATAGCGGTCGGTGAGCTACCTGAGCAACATCTAGACCGGGTGATCAAGCAGGTACACCCACAAGTGGCGGCGGAGGCTGGACAGGAAGGAGACCCAGTTTTGAGATGATTCCTAATGCTGTTGTTCAGGAAACTGCTCTTTCCGACTCGAGCCGATGTGATAAGTTGCAGACTGTTGCCCTTGCTGGAGGATTTAGGTAGAGTGGGGAAGTACACATGGGGAGCGACAGTGCTTGCCTTCCTCTTCAAGTCGCTCAGCACCACGGACCGACGGACGATGCTGGGCAGCTTCTCACCTTTCCTACAGGTAATATATGATTATGCAATGCAATTTATGAATGCAACTGATATGATGACACTCGACACAAAATGTAGATCTGGAGCTTCGTCTACCTACCGGGGATTGGGCGAGGTATACAGCTACATCTTGAGCGGGCCTGTTGACACCTTGAAAATGAACAAGGGTGGAAGCAGATCATACCCACAGTGAAAGACCAATGATGAGGCTTGTCAACCATTTACCCGGCTGAAGCCTTTGTCGGCCGAGCTGACGTCCTGTGCCGATGTCACTCAGATGGCAGCACTAACGAAGCAGTAGTCGTTTGACTAATGAGACCTCCCAGCACACTTTAATAAGAGCTGTGTTACTGCCTCATCCAAGAATCCACAGATGACATGTCAGCGTAAGTCAGATGTCGGCTTATTGACAGATGTGATGTAAGATAAAGATGAAGCCGGTACCGGCAGATGAAGATTGTAAGGGCTTTTGCAAAGTCAGAACACAAGAAGAATCGTCTCCACAGATTATACACCCCGACTGAAGTCTTCCCAGACTAAAGCTGATGTCGATCTCGTCACCATTCAGGTGACGATATCGATAAAATGATGCCCGGTTTTGTCATCATTCAGATGGCAATACTGATGAAACCCCTGTCTGCGGACTGATGAAAACCCTACTAATGATCTCAATACAAACTATATCACCAACGGAGGACCCTCTTGGGTACTGATGTACGTGAAGGGCCTATCAAAGGCCTGGTTAAAGAGACCTAAATGGGCCTTTAATGGTGGCGCCGGGAGCCACTTTGTCAAAGCCCAAATGCTGCACAAGGTTGGAGTCCTACGCGCCGGGAAGCCTTCAGCTGAGGCGCGCCATGAGGTGTCTGCCGAGAAGGCAAGGAGGGGCGGCTATAAAGCCCCTTCCCTTCGAAAGGCTGATGGTCGGTCAAAAAAAGTCAGAGATAGGAAGAAAAAAAGGAGCAGTAGAAGTGAAAACCAGATAAAAAAAGAGCCAGAAGAGAGACCGAGAGGGAAAAAAGAAGAAGCTTAGAGAAGAAGAAGAAAGGGAGACTCAGGTGGGTAGCCCGGGGAGGGAGAGGAGCCAATGCTCCGCCCTCCCCCCATGCTTTCCTCTTTTTATTTTCTTTTTCTGATGTAATCTGGCGAGGCTTTCTCGATGTATCAATGTAGCCGGAGGATTCCGGTCTCGATTTCCATCTCTCTGTCTTTCGTTTACCTTCTACGATCTGTACATGTTTGGGATGATGCAATAATATGAAAGATGAACATGGCTCGTTTGGGCATTCGATCGATTGAAATATCTGCTGTATTTCTCCCCTTCTTGCATCGGCTGTTCTTCTGAATGTCGTTTTGCCTAGATGTTATAGCTTTCCGATCCATGTTTTGACCTCCCCTCCCTAGCCTGTCCTCTGGTGGAAGACGAAGATGGAGTCTCAACCCTCATCCGGTGGATTATTAGGCTCTGTCCCTCCTCTTCCTCCCCCTCGAATCATGGTTTCCCCGGATGTCACAGATGTCTGTCGAGCTCCCATCTCGTTCAGGGTCAGAGACATCAATCTCTTGACCGTCTGAGCAGCAGGTGAGTATAGAAAACACCATACGTCCCATGAGGATTCGATAATGGATGATCTGCCCTTCGACTGATGCTAACCCCCGCGTAAACCCCTTCTGCAGTCCAGATCTTGACTCAATTCCAGCCAGAAATCCCAGAAATCTCCTGAGCAGAGTATCGCAGCCAAGCCAGAAACCCCTTTTAGCCCCTTCCCGGCGTGGCCATTTCCCCGCTGAGAACTACTCTGCTGAGAGATCCCCCTTGCTTTAGCCCCTTCGGCAAGGCAAATAAAGCCTATCCCAATACAGCCTTCCCGGCCAGGGGGCCTCCCGGCACTGGGTTCCCGGCGTGGTCATTACCGCGCCGAGAACCCTTGCGCCGAGAGCATTCCCCCTTGGCCAATAAAACCCACACCGGGAACCATGCTTCCTGCCACCCCTGCTTTACGTTGTGAATCCTCCATTCCTTGAACCCCGGAGGAAAGCCTTCTTGCTACAGGCCAAGGAACCACACAGATGCCCTCTGAAGTCCGATCAACCAAGCCTTGCATCTTGTCGAAGGATACTCTAGATCATCATATGCGCCTAAGGGATAAACATCATTGGGGATAATTGCCCTACATAACCTTACGAGCCAGAGAAACTCTACCACTGCATAAGTTTCAATGGCCTCAAAGGGATATTAAGTTGGTGCTGTGATCACATACACGGGCTAGGGGTCCCATACCCCCCTTATTCTGGCTTTCATCCCGGCACTCTGTGGGTGATCGTCTATTACTCCCTGGCATACGCTAGGTACGGGGGAGGTGCTGCTGAGATCCTCCCAGCCGATGAAAAATAATACTGAAGCTGTCCTCTGGGCTCCGTATGGTGATGGTGAAAAGGACCTCTGTGTGGGGCTCTTCCCCTCCAATCCCTCTCAGTTCTCGGCCTCCTTTGAAGCATATACAACTAAAACCAGTTGAACCCCATCTCTAGTCTCTAGAGCCAATCTACTCTGATATAATTCCCAAAAAACTCTCAAAATCCTAAAAACAGGGTACCGTAAAGTCCTAAACCCCTCACGGTGCCCAAACACCCCTTCTCGGCCAGCTACCTCTCGGCGCCACCAGCTCCCGGCGTGGCCTTCAGCGCGCCAGGAACCCCCAGGCCGAGAGCTCCTCTTCCCCCTTTAGCCTATGCCGATAACCCCCTTGGAGAATCTTCAGCGCGCCGGGAACTCGGCGTCGGGAGCTTCCTGGATTCTTCCCTTTGGCTACGCCGAGAACCTCCATCTTCTTGCTACTCACGCCGGGAGCCTTAGCCTCCCATCTGTGGTCATGCCGAGAGCCTAAGTTGCCACCCTGTGAGCCCAAATGCCCAGAGCTAACCTACACAGAGATATTCATGGATCACCAGATGTGTCCCGAGGATAAAGTTAAAGGGAGGTAGACTCCCTTATGTTCCATCGATTCGTGTCGAAGTCATAACGACGCGCCTCCCTCTTAGCTCCGGTGAGCCATGCCAATGCATGAGTGCCACCAGCTCCTGTGAGGGAAGAATCAAACATTGCCTTAGGGCATACGTGTGTAACGTGGAGAGGCCCGACCTCTCTCTTTCTTTCGGCTTTCACCCCGGCACTCTGTGGGTGATAGCCTATTTCCCTCTAGGCATGATCCAGACCATGGGGAAGTGCCGCCGAAATGTTAACCGATGCTTTAAACCTCCGTCATGATTGCGGCTCATCTTGTCCGTGATTGATATCCTCTGTTTTACCTTTCCCCTGAGTCTGATTATTTTTCGAGCCGTCGATTCAGCGATATCGTCTGTTTCTACAATCGATGTTATTATCTTGCCCGCCTTCCTGGCTCTGGTATGAAATTCAAACTGCGCACATAAAAAGAATATCCTTTTTATTATTGCCTCTCGAGGCCTCCTATTTTGGCGTTTAATGAAGGGTTGTCCTTCCTTGGAAGGGCGTAATTAACGTCATAGCCTTTATGGTATGACGGACTTCTAGTCCTGACTCGGACTTCACAATCGACTGACCAAGTCAGATCGAGCGCACAATAAAATCGTCACACACGTGACTGGCACGCCTAATAAATCAATAAATCAAAAATCCAAATAAAAATATAAATATAAATAAATAATATAATGAAATAAAATAAAATCCACGTTCCACAGGGCCCCGATCGCGAGGCGATGGGTAGTAGTGAGGGACACAGGGTCGATCAGCAGATTGACCCGGGCGATCTAGGATGATCTAGACTCATTCCCGCATACGGCAGTAAGCTCCAAACTTAAAACGGTTCTACATGCCTTAAAATGCTTTTAGATGGGTTTTGATTACTTCTAAATGGACTGACATGACTTTCAGGTGAGATGAACCCCATACCGAGACGAGGGCCACGAGGGACAGCCATGGGTCAAGGCATCCCTGGCGTACAGCGGGCGAGATGTATGGCTGCACCGCATCAACGTCATCGAGCCCCTGCACTACCGACTGATCCTAAGGACTCGGGGATTACATCAGCCAGAGGTGACCTTCCCGCGTAGAAATGATGAGCGTCCGGGCAAGTCCTCCAAGGGTATTAGCGGCAACGTGGATTGGTGCGCCCGAAAGGCCAAGTACGTGCATGATTGGAACAAGAAAGGTCGGGCGGTGAAGGATCGGGCAGAAAGTGACGAGGCTTACCTCAAAGTCTACTCGCAGTGGTATGGGGAGCAGGTGTTCAGAGGCACCCGACGACCGGTATGAAATTTCTAAACTTAACCCTTGTCTAAATTAAAGCTATATGCTTCTAACTCATGCTTTCTAAATGTAGCTAGACCCTCAGGGACGCAAAGCCGAGCTCGAGGGACTCCTTCACGCCACCATCCAGCAACGGGATGAGTACCGGACCGCTTTGGAGCTCCTGGTGAGATTCCCTAGAACCTTAGACTTAAATGCTTATGTTTATGATGTGAACGTAACTAACTTTGACTTCTAAATGCAGCGGGCCGAAGGAGCCCAAAGAGCGGGACCAGACGCACCGTCCTCGTCGTCACAGCCTGCCAGGGGCAGAGCTGAGCGAGATGTCGATTTCGCTTGAGCAGTCGCTCGGGCTGAGGAGGCGGAGGCCACCCTCGCAGAGCGGGTAAGATACTGAATGCTTGACTTAAAAAAGAGCTTATGTTTATGCACTAAATGCTTAACACACTGACAATGCACAATGCAAACTACAGGCGAGAGAGCTGACTGCAGCAGTGGCTAAGGTGGAGCGAGCTCGGGGAGAGACTGAGAACCTGCGGGCAGAGGTAGCCCGACTGAGAGGGGAGCTAGAGCAGATAGCTACCCAGATGGCGGACCTTGATAGATACAGGTCCGAGGCTCGGGTGCCACGGCTTCAGATTAACGATTTGAAGATTGAGCTGCGGGCCGTGGAGCGGACGGTCCGGACGATCAGCCGTGGGCCGGGACTGAGTGGATCCCGAAGAGTGGCAGCAGGGAGCATTCGAGTGCAGCATCGAGCGGATCGATCGGTGACTATTTAGCTAGTTCTTCCGGACGCCGGAGGAACGAGGAGGCAGATCAGCGACAACCCCGGGAGGAGGAGCACAGTGCCATGGGACCACCAGCCAGGCGACAGGAGGGTGCTGGTGACAGTGAAGGGCCGGGGGACAAACCGGCTGAGTGACTCATTTTCTTCTTTATTACCCCCTTACTTGTACATGACTCATGATAAATGGAATGAAATGAAAATTCTTTTTATGTTTTGTGTGTTATGTAGATGAATGTGTGAATGAGTGTGCATGGATGTGAGAATGAGATTGAATGTGAACGTGTAAATGTATGTGAATGAATGAAATGAAGTGTGAACAGTGTAAGACTAGCGGGTCAAACCACAGGCAGAAAGGGAAGAACCAAACCCATAGCAGAAAGCGTGACGGTCTAGAGAAGACGCGTCAGACCAATGTAACGCACCATGAAGAGGCTGTCAGAAATGACAGAGGGTGGACCTCAAACAAGGTAGCAGAACATTTGACGGTCCAGGAACGGAGCGTCAGAAAGAGGTGACGGTCAAATGCCAGACCGTTAGACATGACAGAACGAAGATAGATTTGAAGCAAGATGCAGAAAATGTGACGGTCCAGGAATGGAGCGCCAGACTGAAGTAACGGCCATAATTCAGACTGTCAGAAATGACAATGAAAGAGTGAGCCAATAATGTGTAGTAGGAAGGTGACGGCCCAGGAGTGGAGTGTCAGAGAAAGTAACGGTCATAGCTCAGACCGTCAGACATGACAGAACGGGGTTTGAACTAAAAACATGCAGCAGGAAATGTAATGGCCCAGGAGTGGAGCATCAGAGGCCTCTGACGGTCTTACGATAGACCGCGTGAGAGTCCAAACTCGAAGCAACGACGCCTTAATCCTATCTAGAACTCTCCTAGACTCGAGATAAGGTCTTCTAACCCAGATCTTATCATTCTAGAGCCATAATCAAGCCTTTAAAACCTAGGAACCAGCCCAAAAATCGCAGCTTTCCTCAATTCTCTGCTTCAAGGGCTGAAAAAACTCATTAAGGGCAAGGAACACCATGAAGAGGAGCTTTGGAGCAACAAACATGGAGGAGAAAGTTTACACCGGGCCTAAAGCAGCCAGAAAGGAGCATGGGGATCTGCAAAGGTTGACATCAATCCCCAAGCATCTTAGCTCAAGTTCCCAAAAAGTGGTAAGTTCTAATGATTTCAACAAAGTTCATCAATCAATTTCTGTGCTTCCTTCTTATGATTCTCTCTTCTTCTTCCTTCTTTCTAGCCTCTTCCTTGTCCAAGGTGTTACTCCAGCTTAAAGTGGGTGGCTCCCATGGTCAAAGAACTCCCTTTAGAAGTGTTAACCATCCTTAGGGCATGGCACCTCCAACCTTTATTGGTTTTGGCCAAAAACTTTCAGAAATTGTCCTTAGATTGGGCAAGCATTTCAGCTCTTATAGAATTATGGCATCCACAAACGCATACCTTCATTTTCCCTTCCTTTGAAGCCACAGTCCTATTGGAGGAGGTAGAGACCTACCTAGCCCTTCCTAAGACTAAAGTGGGGGCTAAAGATCTAGTGTGCCATACGGTCGAACCTATTGACCCATCCTTGATCCTAAGCAATTTCATACACAACCCAAAGGACGTGAGGACCATGATCAGCCCAAACCATATTCACTTGATACCCATAGCTCAATGGATAGTCTCTCATTGCAAGAACAAGTGGGAGAGATACGAAGCAATGGCCAAAGCCGTGTCGGTTTGCCTATGCGGAGTCTTCCTTTTCACAACCACCGACGACCTCTTAGATATCCAAAACCTTAGCATCATCAGTGGGTTGTGGCGGGGTTTGTCCATATCTCAAGCAATTCTTTCATACCTTTACGAGGGACTTAGTTCCGCTTGCTTAGGAGGACCTTTGTTCGGTACCATGATAGTCATCGAGTGTTGGATGAGCGTAAGAGTTAAGTTCCAACCCAAGGAGAACATAACTTCAACCAGTCGGATCTTTGGGAGCCACCCTTTGTTCTTCATTGGAGGTGCCTTTGGATTTTCTTCACAGGTTGAATGCAAGACGGCAGACAAGAAAACGCGGGATGAATGGCGTCTCTTCCTCAACACTTTTCCAATAGAGACGTTCATGATGCGTCCAAGAGTCCTTCGGAACACCTTGCTTAGAGTACCCCGGCGACCAGGCCTTGATCTTCAGCTAGTGGGGAACACTACCATGGCGATCTACAACCCGCACCGGTGCCATCTTCAAATTGGGCTACCCCGAACCGAAGTTCCTGCACTATCACACAACCCTCCCCTTCTAGCTAGGAAGATGGGGACCGAGGAGGATGAGAGGGCAGTTCGGAGCGCACTGATCATGTGGGAAGTCAGCAAAGTGCGCCCTTGGAAAGAAGAGGTGGAAGAAGACGGCGAGGGACGCCGTAGCTATGTGGAGGAATTACACAAGATCCGCCCTCTTGCGGATAGAAAATTGAATGTAGTTTGAGCTTTCTTCATGAATGATGTAATTGACAACCTAAGTTTTATCAATCAAATTTATGTTTTATTGAGTTCAATTTAATGACATGGAAAGTGCCTTAGTTGAATGGATACGAGATTGCTGCTTGACTTAGCTTGAGTGTTCTGGAAAACAGAGCTTCTGGAGAGTGTAACGGTCCTGTTTAGGGCCGTCACAATAGTCTGACGGTCTTGCGATAAGCAGTCAGGTGGGATAGACTGAGAGTTCTATCCTCAGGAGGGTGTAACGGTCTAACGACAGACCGTTATAGTGAGGTGACGGTCTAACATAGACGCGTCAGAGAAAGCCTGCTGAGAGGAAATGAGTGCCAATCCTTCTGGAGAATGTGACGGTCGAATGGGTGACCGTTACAGGATGTGACGGTCTGATACTGGTGCGTTACAGACCTGAACGTTGAAATTTGTGAATCTTCGGTCCTGGGTTTGAACCTGCATTCTGCACATACTTAGACAAAAAAATAAGTCAGATCCGTTCTTAGACTCAACCCCTTGCCTTAATGCAAGTTAGAGAATGACCAATCCTTGATATTTGGTCAAGGGGTGGAGTCTTATTAAATAAGCGGAAAACGTAATGGAAATAATGCAATGCGTGTGATGCATATGATGAAATTTTTTGGATTTTGAACAATATCTAGATTTTTGTGAAATTTTGAAAATATCTGATGTTTTTTGAATTTTGGAATATATGATTTTTTGGATTTTGGAAATATGTGATTTTTTTGGATTTTTGATATATGTGATTTTTTTGGATTTTGAAATATGTGATTTTTTGGCTTTTTGAAATATGTGATTTTTTTGGATTTTTTGAAATATGTGATTTTTTGGCTTTTTGAAATATGTGATTTTTTTGGCTTTTTTGAAAACCAGCGCCTCCCTTAACCACGTGGGCCCTTCTCATATCATTAAGAGCTCCCAAGATTAGCGTGCAAAATAGAGGTAACAACCCTTGGCCAAGACCTGATTCGCATGACGGTGCTTCTACCAAGGTCATACCCCGAGTACTTGTCTCAGTCCTAAAAAAGAAAAAAAGAACACGGGGGTAAGCTTAGGCTAGTTATAGAAGTTGTTAGGGCTTGAGTCCCTTTCTAGACAGTCCATTAGAGACTTGGTCTGTTGTGCCGGGACTTTGTGTCCGTCATCGAACCTTTGTCCACTCTAGGCACGTATATGACCGGGCTTATGCGTCCCACGGGGAAAATGTACTGCCACTCTTGCCATGCCCTATTTTTCTCTTTCATGCCTTTCTGGAGCTTTGGAACTATGATTTGATAGACTTTTGAAATAAACTTTTCTTTTTTTTGTCACAAAGATCGCTTCTTTGCTTTGCTTTTTTTCTTCTTGCTTTCTGTGGTGTCAGGTCTTGACGGACCGCCCCTATTTGAGACCTCCTCTCGTTAGGGTGCCTAGATTAGTCATCGTCTCCTTATTCACCTCTTGCCCCTGGATTCAGCCGAAGAAGGAAACGGACGGAGACTTTGACTTTCCCCGAAAGCATGGCCAGGGAGAAACGATGTCTACAAAGTGGGGATCCTGACCAGGGATGTCGTGTAGTGTGTGATTGCCGTACTCGGGGTCCTCTTTTATGGCGAAAGGAAAAAGACACCTCGCTACTAGGGTCGCACGTTGTTAGACTCTAAGGAACGAAAGGCTTAAGATACAACCCATTCCAAGCATGAGCGAGCTCCTCACCTTCTGCGTTTACCAAGCGATAGACATTCCCTGGATAAGCTTCTTTGACAACGAACGGCCCTTCCCAGTTAGGTTACAATTTAGACCTAGGACCTGCAGACCGAATGAATTTACATTTCAAAACCATATCACATTTTTGAAATTTACACTCGATTAACTTTTTTTGAAAATAACGCGAAACTCTCTTTTGATAAATGGATACGTGATCGGCCGCATTCATCCTCTTCTCGTCTAAGAGCTCCAACTGGACGAGCAACGCCTCTCGATGTTCATCGAGATTAAGTTCCTTATCGAGCTGTACTCTTAGGGAAGGGATTAAGATCTCATATGGGAGCACCGCCTCCATCCCGTAGGTGAGAGCATAGGGAGTTTGTCCCGTGGGAGTACGAACGGAGGTGCGGTAAGCCCATAGAGCCTCTACTAATCTTTCTGGCCAATCAGAAAATTTATTAGATTCGCATGTTTTCTTTATGATTTTAAGAAGTGTTTTATTAGTGGCTTCGGCTTGATCGTTACCTTCTGGGTAATATGGAGATGAATGATGTAATGTGATATTGAACTTCTTACATAGGTCATTGAGCTCTTGAGAGACGAACTGGGGTCTGTTGTCGGTGACGATGCTGCTTGGCACTCCGAACCGCGAGATGATATTCTTCATGATTAAGCGGCACACCGTGGTAGCTTTAATCTCTGCGTATGCTTCGGCTTCATCCCACTTGGTGAAGTACTCAGTGGCGGTAAGGATGAAGGATTTTTACTTGATTTGAGAATTGGGATCACTGAGCGGGCCGACAACGTCGAAAGCCCACATAGAGAACGGCCAAGGAGCAGAAAGAGGATGTAAGGATGAAGCTGGAGCATGAATTTTATCAGCATGGAGTTGGCATTTAAGACACCTCCGGACATCGAGGGAGCAATCTTCCTCTAGAGTGGGCCAATAGTAGCCCTGCCTAAGGATCTTCTTCGCTAGAGCCTGGCCATTAACATGACCTCCACACTCACTAGAATGGGCTGCTTCGGCCATCTTCCACGCTTCATCATCGTCTAAGCATCTCATGAGCATTCCATTAGTAGCGCGCCTGTATAGTTCTCCAGCAATGATAGTATACCTTGAGGCGGCTCTTCTTATTGACTTGCGCTGCTCAGCATTTGCCCCTTCCGGGAACGATCCATCTTTGCAAAACAACTCAATCTCATGATACCAGGGCAATTCTTCTTCCTCCAAGATCTCTTCTAATTCCATCAAAGATACTTCCTTAAGCTCTCCCTTCTCAGCCCTCGCCTCCACAGTCTTCCTAAGGTTGACATACTAAGGATCCTGAAGAGAGGGTGCGTCCAATCTCTAAACGATGATAGACTCAGTACTCCGACTGAGAGCGAAAGATAGAGAGGAAGCGAGGGATGCTAAAGCATCGGCTAGAATGTTCTATGATCGGGGAGTATGGATGTAGATCAACTTGCGGAATTGCCTAGCGAGGAGCGTGACCAAATCTTGATATGGTTTGAGCTTAGGGTCACGGGTGCGTTAAGTGGATATAACATGCCACAGAACGAGCTGGGAGTCCCCTATGATATTCAAGTAACGCGCGCCTAGAAGGTAGGCGTGCTTCAATCCAGCTAGGAGAGCCTCATACTCGGCGATATTGTTGGTAGCAGGAAATTGAAGTTGATAAGCAAAAGGAATCGTCACTCCTTCCGGAGTGAGCAGAACAGCGCCTATCCCTCGGCCCTGAGAATTGAGTGCACCATCAAAGTGCAGAGACCAGAAGAAATGATGAGTGAGAACAGAGAGATGCTCATCAGGGAAGTCATCCTGAATAGAGTCTGTGCAGGGAATCGGGAGATGGGCAAGATGCTCAGTGATGGCATATCCTTTGACTGCCTTCTGAACGACGAACGTGATATCAAACTGAGAGAGGAAACTTTGCCAGCGAGCTAACCTACTAGAGAGAATGGGCTTTTCTAAGAGATAGCGGATCGGGTCCATTCTAGAGATCAGCCTAACTGGGTGGGCAAGGAAATAGTCTTTAAGCTTCTGAGCTACCCACACTAAGGCGGCACAAGTCTTCTCCATAGCGGTGTATTTAGCCTCAGTTGGGTTGAACAACCTGTAGAGGTAATAAGCTGCCCGCTCTCTCCCTTCATCATCTACTTGTGCTAAGACCGCCCCTAGGGAGTCCTCAATGATCGAGATGTATAGGATTAGGGATTTCCCAGGGACAGGGGGTTGCAAAACCGGGGGATTGGATAGATATTCCTTTAGGTCCTCATAGGCCTTTTGACAATCTTGATTCCATTCAAATTTGGCTCCCGCCTTTAGCAATTCATAAAATGGGCGGCACCTCTGAGAATGTTGGGAAATGAATCTTCTGATGAATTGCAATCTAACAATTAGTCCTCGAAGTTCCGTAATGTTTTGTGGCGGAGGCATGTCCATGACGGCCTTTGCTTTATTAGGGTCAATCTGAATCGCCCGTTTGCTAACTATAAAGCCTAGCAACTTCCCTGAAGAGATTCCAAAAACACACTTCTTCGGATTCATTTTCAGCTTGTACTCCCTAGCTCTCTGCAGCACCTTAGCCAGGATAGAGGGGTGTTCTTCCTTGGTTCTTGATTTCACCAAGATCTCATCCACGTAAGCTTCCATATAGATATGCATCATGTCGTGGAAAATAGCCATCATTGCCCTCTGATAGGTGGCACCTGCGTTCTTCAGACCGAACGACATAACCACGTAGCAGTACGTGCCCCAGGGCGTGGTGAAGGAAGTTTTCTCTTGATCCTTCGGAGCGAGACGAATCTGATTATAACCTGAGTAACCGTCCATGAATGACAAAGCTTCGTACCCGACAGTGTTATTGACCAGGACGTCTATGTGAGGCAATGGGAAATCATCTTTGGGACATGCTTTATTAAGATCCCTGAAATCGATGCAAATTGATGCTCGCTCGACAGTCGTTGTTAAAATTGCCGTGCCACACAAATTTATAACCGCACTCACTCACTTATGGATTTGAAAACATGAGTATAGTGGTAAGTACGGGTCGATCCCACGGGGAAGGAATTTGGTTATTTTTCTTAGTTGGAAAATATTCTTGTGTTTTAAAAAATCAATTTTTTGGGTTTTGAGTGCGATTACAACTAACGGAAATGAAATTACAACTTGAAATGACAAGGGATAAGTAACAAGGGATAAGTAAAGAAAATTTAGCCAATTGAGTGAAGAACGTCGTCGTTTCCACGCCGAGCCTTTGATGATGATCGTTCCGCCTAGGAAGTCGATGCCGTGAGAGGATTTGAAGAAGAATCACCGCTTCGGGTATGTTTGAAACACTTAAGAAGAACGGGTTTGCAGATAACAAGTTTGAAACTTTAAGGTGAAAACAAAACAGAATTCAAGTGGAAATGGGGGTTGGAAGAAATGAAATAACTTGAAATATGAATGGAATTAGAAAAAGTTGAAAACATGAAAGTTGTAGAGAATTGAAAAAGGAAGAACTTTTATGAAGAACACAGAAACAGAAAATGAAAGGAAGATAAGGAAAAACTTGAAAAACTAGGACCTATTGGTTCGGATGAACAGTAATTGACAGAAAATCAGCACCTAGAAAACTTAATTCTAAAGCTCAAAAGAAGAGGAATTTGACAAAGTACAAGAAGAATAAAACTTAGAGATACAAGAGAGGAACAACTCTTATGAAGAACTCAGAGTTATTTGAGGACTAGAAAGACTTCAAAATGAATGAATGGAAGAAGGTATCACCACGGATGAATAGTAAATGCACAGGACATCACTTAAGAAAATGGGTATTAACTCTATGAATTTGGACGAATTTGATGAAATTATAAACAGAGAAGTTGAAGAAAACTTAGAAAGGAACAACTTTTATGAAGACAAGAATTTGAAATGAGGATCACAATAATGAGAAATAAGGCTATGAAAAGATTGAATTCCAAAATAAAACTTGTATTGCAATAAATTCAACTTATAAATTTGACTTCAAAAGCTTGGAAAAACACAACTCCAACAATCAAAAACTTCAGAAATGTAAAGAACTTACATTACAAATGCCCATAGCTAGCTCTCTCCCTAACTCCATCTAGTTCTAACTCTAACAACTAACTCTTTTCATTACAAGTGATACCCCCTTTATATAGGGTTTACAATCTCTTCTTGCTCATATAAAACACTCAAGTGCACCTAATTTTTGACCCAACTTGATAGGCTGGAATGTGCTGAACCTTTTGTCATTTTTCCTGATTTTTTTCAGAATTTTTATAGCCCCTTTTCTTCTCTCTTTCTCTCTTATTCTCGCATTTCCTCTCTGCCGGCACGTTGCGCCGACCGGTTAGGCGGGTTCGGCCGCCTGCCGTGGGCCCGCCGTGCGCCCACCGTCGCTACTGCCGCCACGCGTCGCGCGTGGCGCACACGTCTGCCACCCGCCTGCTGTCGAACCGCCCGCGGCCTTCGCCGCACCCGTGCCGCGCCGGTGCGAGCCCAAGCCCGCCTGCCGAGCCCCGCCCGCGTTCGCCCGGCCGCCTCCGCTCGACGCCACGACCCCCCCTCCGCCTTCGCCCTGGCGGGGGGGGGGGGGATGTTTGAACATTTTTTTTAGTTTTTAATATATATATATTATATATAAATATATATATATATATATCTATATAGCTATATATATATGTCTATAAATAGTTAGAAAATTCTAAAAAATAGTAAATAAAGTTATTTTTTATTCTAAAAATTTTTCTTTTCTTTTTGAACAAATCCTTGGGCTTTTGGCCCATTCAAAATAATATTTTTATTTTCTTTTATTTTCTTTTTTTTTCGTGGAGCTTTTCTCGTACTATGTGCCTGCATAAATACAAAAAAAATGTAATTAAAATTTATTTAATTTCAAAAAAATAAACATTTGATACAAAATCAACAATAAGTGTGAGAAGTGTATATTTAATATCAATTAAGCTCATAAAAATACATATACTGATGAATTAAATGATAAAAATACACACTAATCACACCCCCCAACTTACTCATTGCTAGTCCCTTAGCAATGCAATTAATGAAAAATTCAGGACCAACAAGAGTTAAAAGATATTTAGGCCTCATTTCCAGTTCATCTTTCATAGAGTTAACTAAAGATCAGGACTCCGGAGTAATTACCACAGACTAGCCTTATGTCGGAAATTCAGGTACATGATCAAGAATCTAATCAAAATTCAGTAGCACTTGTGCATGTGTAATGCTAAGTCCACAGTGAAGACAATTGCATCCTCCACTTGCTATTCTGAACAAATGCCTTTCAATTCTGCACTTCTTACTTAGAGTGTTCAATGCACACTAGCTTTTTGTCTGCCTTATTGATATGTCCCTTTTGGGATCACTATATATATATATTTCTTTTCTCCTTTTTTTTCTTTTCTTTACACACATGATGCTGCACTACCCTTCACTGTTTTACGCGAACCTCAACACGTCTTAGGTGAAGTAGGCCCGGTTACTCAGAATCGGAGAATTTTTCATGGTGCTTTATTTTTTTCTCATACTTTTCTATGGCAGAAAGCTTCTAACATATTTTTTTCTTCAAAAAATGCAGAATATCAGACAGTCTGTCTAAAATAACAGAAGGCTTGTCATTCTTGTTTCATTAGCGTGCAACGTGCTTTTATTTTTTTCTTTGAAAGTGCATCTGAACTTTTAAAGAGATTCCTTAAATCAGTTTTCCATGGCTAGAGTAATTAAATTATCCATTATCCGAGTCTCTAGTCATTTCCATTCTAGAATCACTTTGCATGCGACATGAATCAAGAAATTCAACTCGGGGAAAACTGTTGTTTCACATGACACTTCAAGAAAGTAAAAAAAAAAATTGTTGAAAGTGTTAGAAATTTTTGAAATTTTTGAATATCTCCCCCCCCCCAACTTAAATGACATTGTCCTCAATGGCATAAACAGTAGAAAGATTAGAGGACATGTAAAGAGATAATATAGTTTAGATGGAAGGATACAACCTGATGGCGGGGTAAAATGACGAGGGCGTCGGTGCAGCTTGGCCTGACAACTGAAAAATAAACATACTAAAACAAGAAATCATATCAGAAGCCAGGACTGAATGTTCATTTATTTCAAAAGGAATCGACCAATGATGGCAACGTGAGTTACGGAGCCAGATTTCTCGCAGAAATGTCCCCTCAATGTGTGTGTTATGCGAAAGGTGGCCACAACGGGACAATAAACATAACGAATCTTTGGACCAACAAGAGAGAGAAAGTCAATAAAGCACGTCTCCGACTTGACCACTCCACATAGTAGAGTGGGTGCGAGATTAACGGGAGGATGACGTGTCGCAAAGGCTATGGCTAGATGTGATGGTGAGAGATGTAGATCCCTTGCTTTCCAATCCTATAAATACCCCCCCCCTTCCCACTCGACTGGAGAACATCGAAGTTGTGAGAGTAGAGTCGAGTGAAAAGGTTGCAAAGGGGAGTAGTGAGTGTTGCTCAAGGTTCAGAATGGAGGGTGAATCGAGCTTCAGAGCTGAAGGGGAGTCGTCTCGCTCCTCGAAGAGGAGTAGATTGGGCAGTAGTGCCAGGAGATTCTCTGAAGTTGAAGGACTTGTGAGTGAAAGGACTCTACCACAGCTTGTAAGTGATTCCTTTCATTCCTTTCTTCTTCTCTGTTCTTTCTTTGGAAAGCTTCCCATTTCTCATTGCTGGCGTATGTGCAGAGTGTGATGAAGTCACACATCTCGTGGGAGCTGGTCGTGGCTGCATATCGAGGGCTCCCGGACTTCCAGAAAGTGAGGTTGGACGTGATGGGATTCGGGCCCTTTCTCAGAATTGAGCCACTCAAGATCGACCTTGCTCTGATCCAAGCTCTACGTGAAAGATGGGACCCGGTAAGTAGGGCATTTCTGATGCCGTGGGGGCATATGGTACCCAGCTTGGAAGATGTGGTCCGAATTACGGGCCTCAAAGTGGATGGGGAAGCAGTGACTGGTGTCACCTACGCGGATTACCGTGAAGGTGCCCATAACTTGTTGGGGATGGACTTAGATAATCGGAAGAACAGGTCAGTAGCCAGGGCATCAATCATGGAAGCTTTAGGGCTTACTGACATGCGTCCGCGTGATGATGAGTCCATAGAAGAATTTATGGAAAGGGCAGAAAGAAGTGCCCGTGCTATGTATTGTATGGATACCAGCAATTGGGAGCGGACCAATATGGATCTGAGGAGGTTCCTCCTCTTTCTATTAGGCAAGTTGTTGCTGGGGTCCAAGGGAGACTGTATCCACTGTCATTTCTTAGAACTGCTTGTAGACTTGGAAAGAGTAGGACAATACGCCTGGGGAGCTGCTGTGCTGGCACATCTGTTTACAAGTCTGTCGCAAAGGACAGACAAAGAGATGACACTCAATGGGTTTACGCCTTTAATCCAGGTAATGAAAACAAAATTTTTTTGTTTTTAGTTTCTGATTTTTGTTTGTGTTTTCGTCAATGACACATGATGGTGTAGCTGTGGAGCTACTATTACCTTCCAATGGGGAGGGCTCGACACTGTCGACCACTGATGGTCCCTCTAGCGAGACGGTGGCAACCCATCATGAGCACTGCATCTTTACCCTACCAACTGATGGTGTTCAGGCGAGAGTTGCAAGAGTTCCCTGCAACGATGGTAGGATAATTGTTTTCTCAATTTTTTTATTTTGTCATTTATTTCATTTTTTTAACTGAGAAGATACATGCAACCCATTAAAGGTGAACTGGAGGCCTTTTATGAACATGGTCGATGTTGACCAGCCTTGGGTAATTGGAAGCCGCGCCCGGTTTGGACGGGACCTCTGGCTCCTTTGCTTAAATGAAATCGAGCCCCTCAGGCTGCGATTAGCTATGCGGACCCTAGGGCTGGCTCAAGAATGGGTGGATATGACCATGTCACCTAGCGTCGGAAGGCAGATGCGTGGTCCAGCCACCTGTGTTGATTGGAGAGTGCGCTTCCCCGAACAATATGAAGATTGGCAACGGGGAGGCACACTCGTGGAATCTCAAGCACAAGAGAGCGATGATTACCTACGCCTCTACAGAGCAATGTATGCAGAAAGGCTCCAGCCCGGAGGGCTTGTAGAGGTAAGGAAACCATTTTTGTATCTTCTAAATTTTGTTGTTTTTTTTAAAAAAAATTTCTTTGTTTGTGAACTCAAAAGCCATAACTGTAGGATGTTCGTGATACTATAATAACGAACTTACGGGCTCGTCTAGCGGACACGGAGCAAGAGCTGAGTGATACCAGAGCGGCTCTAGGTTCATCAGTAAGTATTTCAGTACATATTCTGGGTAGGCTTTGAGATTCAGGGCGCTAACCACTTAATGTTACCATATGTGCAGCGTGCTCAGCTTGATGCAGTTTCTTCGGCGATGGGAGCAGATGGTGGTTCTTCCAGTCTATGGATTCCCACATCCGAGCTGGATCAACTCCACGAGCAACTTGCTCATGCCACACAACGGGCTGCAGAGGCAGAAGGGATACTTTCTGTACAGGTGAGGATTTCACCATTTAACATCCCTTATTCATGTATTGCTATTTGCCTGAGATGAAATGTGTGGCAGGAGAAAGAAACACAAGAGGCACTTGCAAATGCCACTCAGAAGGAAGCTAGAATAACTGAGCTGGAAGAAGAACTACAGCGTCGTCCAGATGAGGATTCTTCAAGGGACGCTGTGGAGTTGAGAATCACCCTTCAATTAGAAAGAGAAGATAGAGAGAGAGAACGGGCTGAGAGAGAATGGGCTGAGAGAGAGAGAAAGCCAAGAGATCGGCCGAGAAAGAGGAAAAGAGGGCCCTGGAGGCCCAACTTTTTGAATTGAGGACTAGTCTCGGCCTAGCCGAGCAATGGCTGAAGGATGGCGAAGAACGCTATCGAAGAGCACGAGAGCGTGGCTTTCGTGTCAGTAGCTTCTTTGCTGCCCCCTCAGATCGGCGTCCATAGTGCGGTAGTAATACCGCTGCTCTCGGCTTGGGAATACCCTCTAGAGAATCTTGCCCCAGAGAGCGGCAAGACAAGTAATGTGAAGAAAGAAGGTGGATTCCGATGTAATCGCTTTGTTTGCTTTTGTGTGTAATAAAATACTTTTTGCTTGGCTCTCCGTTGTCCTTATCTCTCGAATCCCTAAACACAGCTAATTTCTCACAACCATTTATTACCACACAAAAATCACTTAGGTTGCCTCCTAAGAAGCGCTAACTTTTATGTCGTCAGCCAGACACCATGTAGCTCATTAGCTCATTAACCAACGCGTGGCATTCAGAATGAGCCACCACGTGATCTTGTCTTCCTTCAAATTCCAGCCCTTAATCCATTGGAAGACAAGAGTAGACATGTACGGACCGGGGCTAGAAAGAGGCAGGACTCGCACATGATTGTTTGTAACATTAACCCTGTGTGCGATCCAGTTTTCAGCTTTAGATATCAAAAAATGATCTATGGCCAATAATTTGTCAAGATCAAGGTATAACCCTTGCATAATATCAATCCATCGGTCCCCTTCACCTATATCGTCCCTCCTGATGACCTCTTTATTGACTACTTCCTCCTTGGGAACTTGGTCATCGAATGGTGGCTTAGGGATAAGAGTGTCATTATTAGCCACAGTCTTCCCAGTAACAGCCTCATGTGTTAGAAGGGTACTAATCAACTTGTCTTCCTGATGGGGAGTTAAATCAAAAGTGAATATTGTTGGTCCATCCCCCTCAGGTCCCAGAATGTCATATTGAAGAGGCTCATCTGGCAGGGGTAGCACGAGCCCAGAATCAAATTGATCCAATGATTCAAACATGAGGGGATCGGGCTCAATGGGTAGATCAAATTTGAAAGTTTCTACTAAAACCCCTTTATCACACTCATTATTTAATAGAAAATTGTGAATCAAATTTCCCAATAATGAAGTGGGAAGATCAAATGTAAATTGTTCCAGCTCGGCCCCTTCATCAAAGGTAAGATCAAATGGGAATTTTTCAAAGACGGAGCTTTCATCATACTCATCACTCACCTGAAGATTCTCAATCAAATTTTTTAAAAATGGGGTTGATAGATGAAATATAAACTTTTCGAACAATGCCCCATCATCAAGTTCTTCCAAGGGAGGAGAAGATTCAGAATTAAGTTCCACTAAATCAACATGATTATTAATCATAAAGCAATCCTCCTCGACATGTAGATCCTCAATTATGTTGTTTGGGCCACTAATTTTCTCAGTGATATTCTCAATCTCAAAACATTCATAGAATGGGGTGATGATATTAATAGGATCATTTGTATTCTTTAATTCATCCCCTAATTCCGTCCCTTCCTTCATCATGGTATGGCTTGCGCACTCCCCCTCACTCCCAATAATGATATCTTGAGCCAAAATGCCAGGCATCGGATCATCATCATCATCATTCACGTATCGAGGGGGTTGGATGAATATTGATGAAGGGTCATGGTAAGTAGACTGAGAGTACACGCTTTGAGCTTCAAAGTAGTGGCCCGGTGAATCACCCTTAGTATTGACATTGAGTCCGAAATCGGGGTGAGCTGAGTTGAGATGAAGTTGAGTATACATGGGCTACTCGTGAATTGCTTGGGGTAGAGGTGTAGACAAATGGGTTTGGATTGTTGAATCCATCCAAGGCAAATTTGTGTGATTATTCCAGCCAAGATTATCATCGTCAGCAACATGCTTGAGCTGAGAGAATCCTAGGGAATTTTCGACCTGTGCTTGGATGACGGGAGAGAGTCGAGCTATAGTAGGGCATTCACTCACATGGTGAGTGAGACTGGCACAGAATTCACACACTTCCATGAAAGTGTGGATTGGGTTTTCCGCCTGTTTGACATGTCCTACAAGTTGTTGATGAGATGAGATAGAGGCACGATTTATTGAATTTTCACTCAAAATCTCAAATAGATCATATGCCTCATCTTCACTTTTGCTTAAAAATGCCCCTCCACAATATATGTCCACCATCTGCCTATCAAAATTGGATAACCCCTCATAAAATGTAAAGATAATTTGCCATCTGGGCAACCCATGATGTGGACATTGACTCACTAGCTCCTTTAATCTCACCCAAGATTCATGAAGTTGCTCTCCCGGACGTTGAGTAAATCCTGTAATCGCCCTTCTCATCACGTTGGTTTGGCCTATGGGATAAATTTTTTTAAAAAATTCTGACTGCATATCTTCCCAAGTCCTGATAATCTTTCGAAAACTCCTTAACCAACATTTTGCTTTATCTTTTAGCGAGAATGGAAATAAAATTAATTTAAGGGCATCATCATTAAAATTCTGAATTTTGATCAGTGAGCAAACTTCTAGAAGCTCATCTAGATGCCTATAAGGATTTTCATTGAGATTCCCATAAAAAGATGGGAGCATCTGGATGAGACTAGGGCGAATCTCATATTGATCAACGTGAATATCGGGGAGTTGAATACTAGTGGAGGGCTTGTAAGAAGAAGGATAAAAATGCTCCTTCATAGGCGTGGGTTTCCCTCCAAGATGAATGGCCATAAAATGAATTTTTTTTTACATTTTTTTAAGTATTTCAAATTATATATATTTTTTTTCAATTTTTCAAAACTTTTTTTTTATGCAAACACAAACAAGTTAACACAAATTATTCTAATGACCTAGATGCGACTCAGACCTACAACTGTGGTTTCACAAAGTGATTAAAATGAACTTAAATTCACCCTCAGTATGTCCACCGGCCAGGTAAGGGGTGGGGAAGTGGGAGGTTCCCCCTACTTTCGTAGGGACCTTATTATACAAAACCACAATCCCGCTTAAGGCGTTTGCCATCCGACCGTCTTGCCTTAGACACCAGTTTTCATAAGAGGATAAACCTAAATATCACAGGAATCACAGTGTGATCCTAGGGCCAACGTCTACTGACTTTTATTAAGGCCTAGGTAATGCAGAGATGCAAGGAAATTGTGGTTTTCGGGCTAAGGGAGGGTGATGAAATCCCCACCTTATCTTATTAGGGGTGTTGCCCTTAAAGTATTTTGAAATGTAATGCACACCACAATTTCAAACAAGGGGTTCTTTATGCAAAAATGAATGTCAGACTGGGATCAGTAGAACGTACCTTGCCCCTCGCGATCTTCAAAATGTAATGCAGAAATTAAACAAAGACAAATTCTAAGCTAAATGATGCATGACCTAGAGGACTGGGAAGAAAAGATGTATGAAGCTCTGTGGGCATACCGCACCGTCTTTAAGACACCTACATGGTGCTCACCATACTCATTGGTATACGGCTCGGAGGTAGTGGTTCCACTAGAGCTGGAAGTCCTGTCGCTCAGAGTGTCAATCCAATATGGCCTGGCCCGTGGTGAACAAACAAATGCTGAAAGAAGGTTAGAAGAACTGACTGAATTGGAAGGGAAGCGCCTCCAAGCTCAGAGGAATATCCAAATGTATCAGGCCCGCATGGCCACTGCATTCAATAAACTCGTAAGAGGATGAGAATTCAAGAAAGGTGACCTCGTCATGGTCAAGAAAAAAGAAGTCATGGCGTCCAACCCAAAAGGAAAGTTGAATGCTAATTGGGAAGGTCCTTATGTGATACAAAGGGTCTACGAAGGAGGGGCCTACGTAGTTGTTAACCATCGAGGGGAAATTCAGCTCTCGCCACTCAACGGTAAACACCTCAAGCTGTATCATGCTGCACAACCAATATTCCCCGAGTAATTAGGCCAAAACACACTTTCCTTGGGTTAGTGGCATCCCGCCCTAGCCGAGATACACCCTTTCTTTGGCTTAGTGGCATCCAGCCCTAGCTGAGATACACATTTTCCTTGGTCTAGCGGCATCCAGCCCTAGCCGAGATACACCCTTTCCTTGGCTTAGTGGCATCCCGCCCTAGCCGAGATACACCCTTTCCTTGGATTAGTGGCACTCCACCCTAACCAAGCTACCTTTCCTTGGCTTAGTGGCACTCCGCCCTAGCTGAGATACACCCTTTCCTTGGCTTAGCGGCATCCAGCCCTAGCCGAGATACACCCTTTCCTTGGCTTAGTGCCATCCAGCCCTAGCCGAGATACAACTTTCTTCGGCTTAGTGGCATCCAGCCCTAGCCGAGATACACCCTTTCCTTGGCTTAGTGGCATCCAGCCCTAGCCGAGATACACCTTTCTTCGGCTTAGTGGCATCCAGCCCTAGCCGAGATACACCCTTTCCTTGGCTTAGTGGCGTCCCTCCTAGCTGAGATACACCCTTTCTTCGGCTTAGTGGCATCCAACCCTAGCGGAGATACACCTTTTCCTTGGTCTAGCGGCATCCAGCCCTAGCCGAGATACACCCTTTCCTTGGCTTAGTGGCATCCCGCCCTAGCCGAGATACACCCTTTCCTTGGATTAGTGGCACTCCACCCTAACCAAGCTACCTTTCCTTGGCTTAGTGTCACTCCGCCCTAACCGAGCTACCTTTCCCTTGGCCTAGTGGCACTCCGCCCTAACCGAGCCACCTCTCCTTGGTCTAGTGGCACTCCGCCCTAACCAAGCTACCTTTCCTTGGTCTAGTGGCACTCCGCCCTGATCGAGCTACCCTTCCATGGTCTAGTGGCACTCCGCCCTTGCCAAGCCACCTTTTCCTTGGTCTAGCAGCATCCAGCCCTAGCCGAGATACACCCTTTCCTTGGCTTAGCGGCATCCAGCCCTAGCCGAGATACACCCTTTCCTTGGCTTAGCGGCATCCCGCCCTAGCCGAGATACACCCTTTCCTTGGATTAGTGGCATTCCGCCCTAACCAAGCTACCTTTCTTCGGCTTAGTGGCATCCAGCCCTAGCCGAGATATACCCTTTCCTTGGTCTAGCAGCATCCCGCCCTAGCCGAGCTACACCCTTTCTTGGTATAGCGGCACTCCGCCCTAGCCAAGACATCCCTCGTCATGATCTAATGGTATTCCGACTTGTCACCCTCCCAAAAAAGAGGGGAAGAGAGAATAAAAGAATGAAAATAAATAAATAAAAAAAGATGGGGTTAAAAATAGAGATACCCCGCCGGTCTTGTTCAGGTTTTCTGAGCAAGGGCAAAAATGGCTAGAACCCAGCTGTGGTGAAAACCCGAAAGGGCAAAATCGGGTACCCCGCCACGTGAAAACCCGAAAGGGCGCGTGGGCAAAAGCAAGAGGGGGCTGGCCCCGGCGAAAACCCGAAAGGGCGCTTGAGTCAGAAACGTGGTGATCCTAAAGAAGCCTCACCTCCCGCCATAAACCTCTCGTCGATCGACCGGCACCTTGCCCGATCAACGATCAAACCCACCCAGTATAGACCCTACGTCTGTCCTGATAAAACCCTCATACCTTGTCCAAAGTCCCACCATGGTGAAGTTCACCGTTGATCGATTGGCATCCTGCCCGATCAATGATGAAACCTGTCCAGTTTAGACCTCATGTCTATCCTGATGAAACCTATGAAATCTTTGCATTGGTATAAACCCAATACCGATGATGAAACCTGCTGTTGATCGATTGGCGCACTGCCCGATCAGCGATGAAACCTGTCCAGTTTAGACCTTACGTCCATCCTGATGGAACCTATGAATTCCTTTGCATTGGTATAAACCCAATACCGATGGTGAAACCTGCTGTTGATCGGTCGGCATCCTCCCCGATCAGCGATGAAACCTGTCCGGGCTAGACCCTACGTCTATCCTGATGAAACATATGAAATCTTTGCATTGGTATAAACCCAATACCGATGATGAAACCTGCTGCTGGTTGATTGGCACACTGACCGATCAGCGATGAAACATGTCCGGGCTAGACCCTACGTCTATCCTGATGAAACATATGAAATCTTTGCATTGGTATAAACCCAATACCGATGATGAAATCTGCTGTTGATCGATTGGCGCACTGCCCGATCAATGATAAAACCTGTCCGGGCTAGACCCTACGTCTATCCTGATGAAACATATGAAATCTTTACATTGGTATAAACCCAATACCGATGATGAAATCTACTGTTGATCGATTGGCGCACTGCCCGATCAATGATAAAACCTGTCCGGGCTAGACCCTACGTCTATCCTGATGAAACATATGAAATCTTTGCATTGGTATAAACCCAATACCGATGATAAAACATGCTGTTGATCGATTGGCACACTGCCCGATCAATGATGAAACCTATTTAGTTTAGACCTTACGTCTATCCTGATGAAGCCTATGAAATCCTTGCATCGGTATATGCCCAATACCGATGATAAGAGTAGCCACTGATGAAGCAGCACATCGCCTGATCCGTGCTAAAATCTCAATTCAAAATATATATATATATATTTATATAATAAATAAAAAAGGATGGGGTTAAAAATAGAGATACCCCGCCAGACTTGTTCGAACATTTTGAACAAGGGCAAAAATGGCTAAAACCCAGCTGTGGTGAAAACCCGAAAGGGCACTGCAGGCAAAATCGGGTACCCCGCCACGTGAAAACCCGAAAGGGCGCGTGGGCAAAAGCAAGAGGGGGCTGGCTCCGGTGAAAACCCGAAAGGGCGCTTGGGTCATTAACATGGTAATTCGAAGTTCCATGCCAACCGGCACGCTACCTTTACCTCCCCTTCACTGATGAAACCTTCCGTCGGTCAGTTGGCTACATTCCTCACTGATGATAAAACCCTTCCAGGGTAGACCTTACGTTTACCCTGATGAAATCTACATACCCTCTTTCAAACGTCCCACCGACAATGAAACCCATCACCATTCTGATGAAGCCTGTCCAGCTCGGGCCTCACGTCTGTCCTGATAAAACCTACGCATTTCTTGGCAAGCCCCACCTGCGATAAAACCTGCTGGAATAGACCTTACATCTGTCCTGACGAGACCTACACCTTTACGTACGTTCCACCGTTGATCGACCGGCACCCTGCCCGATTAATGATGAAATCCTCTATCCAGTTTAGACCTTATGTCTATTCTGATGAAACATATGAAATCCCTTTGCATCGATATAAACCAATATCGATGATGAAACCAACTGTTAATCGATTGGCACCTTGCCCGATCAATGATGAAACCCTATCCAATTTAGACATTTCATCTATTCTGATGAAACTTATAAATCCCTTTGCATCGATATAAACCCAATATCGATGATGAAACTAACTATTGATCGATTGGCACCCTGCCCGATCAATGATGAAATCCTATCCAGTTTAGACCTTACATCTATTCTGATGAAACATATGAAATCCCTTTGCGTCGATATAAACCCAATATCGATGATGAAACCCGCTATTGATCGACCGGCACCTTGCCCGATCAATGATGAAACCTTACCCGGTTTAGACCTTACGTCTATTCTAAAATCCCCCTTGCATTGATATAAGCTCAATATCGATGATGAAGTCAACCGTTGGCAGATCGGTACATCGCCCGGCCAATGATAAAGTCTGTCCAGTTCGTACTTTATGTCCGTTCTGATGAAAATCACATATACTTTTTAATGTCCCACCTGCAATAGTCTCTACCCAGCCTAGACCATACGTCTACTCTGATGAGACCTCTTCATTTGCATTCCGGCAAATCGTCTCCCTTACGGCACACATGGCCAATAGGACGTTTGCTGCCACCAACAAAATTCGGTTCAAGCACCTCCTCGGATGCCGTCACGCGGTGGAGCGAGTTCCCCATCCTTTCTCTAAAGGGGTGGATGCTCTCTTGCCAAGATACGAGCCATTCACATGAGGGATTGTCAAAACCGCTACCCCACCTTCCAAAGTGATAAAACCACATGCAGAATAAGATGGAGACGCATGAAGCCAAGAGATTCCTTTCCATTAAAAAGGGAGTACATAAAGGGCCCCGAGGGGACACCATATCACAAAAGAGAACAAAAAGAAAAAGAAGGGATAGACAATTTATGGCCGCTGGAATATATCTTCGAAGGCCAGAAGACCCACATAAGGAGCGGCCCCCAGCTCATGAAGGCGCGCCTCCTCCTCCTGAAGTCCAATGGACATGTCCTGGAGAGACATCACTCGTCCCTCCAGCGAGGCTACCTCCTCTTCGGACTGTGGCTGGATAAAGGATAATTGCTGCAGCTCGGCTCGAAGTCCAGAGAGCTCCGTCTCCAGGATGGCCATCCGGTCCCGCACAGCTTCCTCCTGCTGAATAGCACCTTGTAGCTCGGCTCGGCGTCCATCAAGCATAAGCATCAGCTTCCCCAGCTCAGACTTATATTCTGACCTCTGCAACTTCAACGCCGTTAGCTTATCAACCATAGTCCGTGCTAGGAAGTCTCTCCGATGCACGAATTTCAGTAGAAGCAGCACCCGCTGAACCCATATGTCCAAAGGGCAGCCCATGGCCTGCAAGCCAGCGGTGAAGCGATTGGCGATTTCCTTCAGTTGCAGATACGTCAAGCCAGGCTGGGATTCTACCAGCTGACGTAGCATGTCCAGATGCTGCCAGACAAAGTTGTCAGAGGAAGCGAAGCCGAAGGAGGCAGAGGGGACGACTTCAAAGGTCACCTCGCCATCGATATCTTCCTACAATGCAACGTCCGGCTGAGAGGATGAAGACGGCAGATCTATTGCAGGGGCTGGCCAGTCCCTCTCTGTGCTCTCCTGCTGAGCTAAAGATTCCTCCCCTATCGCTGTATCGGAAGCTATAGCTTGAACATCCGCAGGGGGAGAATCGATGAAGGATGGAGCTGCCTCTTCATGAGTCTCTTGAATAGGGGCTTCATCTTCAGCTGCTCTTTCTGGTGACAGGGAAGGAGCTGCTATAGGCGGAAAAGGCATAAGTCCAGTCTCTATAGCCACTATGGCAGGGACTGCTGACTCGGGCGCAATTGACATTACTGCAGCCGGTATAAAAGCGGAGCTTCTAGATGGATCGGCTTCGGCTCTAAAATCCGAAGCCCTGATAGGAATGCAACTCTCTCCCAAGGCCCCTAAGTCCAACGATGCTAAATCCGTCGAAGACTGTATCCGCACTGGCACAGGGCGAATGACCTCAGGGACTCCCATGCAAGTTAAAGGCAGAAAAGGGACAATAGCCCAGTTTGTAGAGGAAATGTCTATGATAGCTGCGGTTGTGTCTGAGCTAGCAGTGGCAATGCCCTAAGACCAAAGCAAAGCAACTTTCAGCACTAGATGAAAGAAACAGATGAAGCAACAAACATGAAAAGGAACCCACCCTTGAAGCAGGGTCCATATCCTCGAAGTGGGGGGAAAGAGAAGGAAGCTCCGTAGTCGGAGTGACAAATGGTGGAGTGATGTCGATCTCGGTGTCGAGCCTGGCAAACTCCTCTTACAACTCCTCCTCAGAAGATAGCACCAGCAGCTTAGCAGGCTGAAAAGGCAGAGCACCTTTTGCAAATACAAGCGGGGCCTCTGATTCAGGAGCATCCCCCTCACTGCCGCTGAAAGTCGCTTCCTCCTCATCAGAGACGGTCTTAGAACTGCCTGAGGATATTTCCACACTAGCTACACGCTGTGGGGCCACCTCTAAAACATGTCGGGATGTAGACCGGGTAATTATGCGCCTGGCCGGAACAATACTCTGCTTCGACTGAGTCTTGTGACCCTCTTGTGGTTGAAGCAATTCTTCTGTCATCATAGCTTCAGTCTGCTCTTCACCTGCCACTGCTGCAAAAGGGACCTCTAAGGAATATAGCAAAGAAGACAATGCAAGTATGAAACAGATGAGAAAAAACACACTTACCCTCTGCCTCACTAGCCGGCGTGGGAGAAGGCAACCTGGTCTCCACCATAGAAGGTGCTACAACTGGCTCTTGGGCTGTGCAAAAGGAAGGGGTCAGATTCAAGGACTTCTTTGAAATCCAGCGAAAGAGAATGAGGAATGCAATTGCAGGCTATTGATGTTACCCTGAACCGATGTCTGAGCAGCCTCCCTTTCAGATTCAAACTCATCAAATGAGGGAATATCAGGGAGAGGGGTCCCGGTGTCCATAGCTACCGAAGCCGATTGCTGAGCATAAACCTTCTTGGCCTTCCTGGCCTTCCCAACTGCAGCCTTAACTACGGAAGCCTTTCTCTTCTTGCCAGGAGGCAGGGGAGTAGTAGTCGGTGCTGCTGCAGGATTTCAAAATAAGTAGGCTTCTCAGCCTACGCAATGATTTTTCTATAAAGCCCCTGTCGCTTTATATCAGGCCTGTCTGTTGAAGATGTCAGAGAAGTAATGTGGTCAGTGGATGCAAAGTGTGAATACTGAGCAGAAATCACCGCAGTCAGAAAATAAGAGATCATACCTGCTGGGCCATCGTAAAAGATAGAGAGCGGCCAGTATAGATAAGCTACCTCCTTGGAGCGGGAAGCAGCCTCCTTGATAAGCCAGCATACATCACCAAGTACCTGGCACTTCTCCACTAAAGCTGCCAGGTCACTATGACCATGAAGGTCAAGACACCGAAATAAGTCGAGGTGGTCCATACCCCAGCCGTCGACATAATGAAAAGAGATAAACAATGGCTTGTTCAAAATGCCGGCTATCGGGCTTTCTGCAGATAACCCATGTAAATTCAGCAGAATAAACAGCCAAGACGTTTGCTTGTAGTACGTCTGGGTTCTGTCTTCCCGGCGCACAAACGTCCTATATGGGTGAAATCTATCTGTCGGACCCCTCCAAGAAACTACTGCCGGGAGCGGCTCTTCGACAGGAAATGGATATTGTTGCGCCTCCAAACAAGCGTCCCCTGCACGGCTCAAATGTTTCAAGTTCTGCATGAAAGTGTCCTCATTGATAGCAGCAAAGACAGGAGCAGGCGGGTCGGAATCCTTTTCCTTCAAAGCTCGACGCTGGGCCAGATAGTTCTCAGCCTCCCTCTGGTGCTGTGAATAAAGCCTTCTCAGGTGGGCCTCGGGGATGTCAAACACTGGCCCGGGCTGTTGTTTCAGAAAGGAACGCTCGGCCACGTCCCAGAATGCACCTCTACTATCCCTGTAGAAGCTGGTTAGAATGTTCCACCATTTGATATATTCTGATGTTACCCGGGGAACACGGTTAGAAACTGTGGGAACTCTGAAAACTGCACTGTCCTGGCGATGGTAGAAATCCCACCACAACCGGCCATCGCCGACAATGGTGGACCCATGCTTAGCCCGGCTATCCAGGGGAAATTGAGCAACCATTGTGGGGATATGCTGGTCGTAACCAAAGTTCCGCCCAAAGCGGAATGGATAGTATGGTTCCAAAAGGAGCAGGCCACCCTTTCTGAAAACTAAGACACTAGGCCGGATGGCCATGGCCCATCTGACCAGCTCCGGCTCCAGGATTGGCCGAGCAGTGTTAACCCCTGAGACAGGATGGATATATGTCTCTACCTCTTCCAGCTTGCACTCTCTCTGAGGATCAATCAAAGGAGCTGAACCTGCCGCCAAGCTCCAGAAATGAATGCTGCCAGGGGCATCCACCGACAACTTTATCAGTCGGCCCCTTACTTTGAACAGCTGATCATAGAAAGGACCAGGTTCAGCATTGGCAAACTCAATCATTCTGGGCAGTACTGTGTCTGCCTGCAAAGTTCTGGGAGCCAACTCAGGAAATAAACTGCAGACCCAGGCGTTGAAGAAATGAAAAGGACCCACGGTCCTCAAAAAACGGGGAGTCCGGTGCTTGTACAGATCCCCCAAAGACTTGTATATCAGACACAGGGCCACTGGGCAGAGCGACAGCCTCATCCCCCAGGCCATCTGACAAGCCGGATATATAGCTTCTGGCCGGATGATTGTCTCATCCCCTTGAGGGAGAGTGAAAGTGCACAGCCAGAATGTGAAATAAGCCGCACAATGTGTGATGGGGTCTACGCCTGCTGGGTTGGGACCACCGCTGCCTGCACGGTGCAATGAAGATGGCAGCGCCGACTTATAACGGGGAGCCCTTACCTGCTTGCTAGCAGTCGGACCCACGGAAGGGAAGTCTGCATATTTCAAGGGGCCGTCAAAGAAGTACTGAATCCACTGCCCTACCCGGATCCGTAGCTTGCTGCCCTTCTCTCGGGGATGATAACCTTTGGAGGACCCTCTACTGTACGCCAGACAAATGGAGCGATATGCCTTCATCAGGTACCAGTATGAGAAGCCAATGGAATATCTGCCTTCACCATCGGAGCTATCCTTCTCAGAATCTGCCAAGCAGACTTCTTCATACGGCTCGCCGTCAATAGGCAGTTCGGAAAGCTGTGACAGACTCCAGAGGTCAAGAGATGTCTCACCCTCTGCTGTATAGAATATGTTGAATAAGGGGCAGAAGACCTCGAACATCCCACAGCATAACCCTCGGGATATAGGATACCGAAATCAGGAAGCAAAAACACTATGATATACCCCGGCTCTGATCAGCAGAGGGGCATATTCCTTCAGAACAAACTCAGTAAATTCCACGGCTCCTACCCGAAATAGGTGGGCGTCAGTGATCTTGGTATCCCCAAACCAACCAGCGGCCAAATGATACTTGAATTGAATGGCCGAACAATTCAGCACAAAAGGCTCTTCGCGGTACCCCCACTTTACTGGCGCCAGGAAGAGACCATAGCCGGGCTTCTCCCTATTGACTCGGCCACTGGCATTATCCCACCGAGCAGGTGTGAACTCCGGGGCCCGGGTCAGCATTTTCTTTTCCGGCTCCAGCTCCGATATGCCAAGGACTGCATCCCAGTCACGCTTCTCCCCGGGAAGATATATAGCCTTTCCGCGATACACTGAATCTTTCAGGCTGTCTCTCTCAACGAGAATTGCGGCTTCAACTGTACGAGCTATTCGGTAGTTCCGCATTCCACCCACGGTGAAGGTCCGGAAAAACGGCATCAAGTGTTTGTCCTTCGGGAAATCCGGGCGATAATCAGTGCCCCGTCTGAAGCATGTTTCCTTGGCAGTGGAGTATACCCGGGATGTTGACACCGTATCAGTGTCAGAATCGGACGATTCATCAACGGAAGCAATCTTGTCGTATCTGAAGTCGAGGCTGTGCACGTTCAGCCAGTTTACTGTGGCCCGTGATATATCTGGCTGGGCCGACGAACTGGCCCCGACACCTCCAGGGGATGCCGCAGCAGAGCCTGAAGCCATTGCAGTGTCTGCAGTCAAAGAAGAAAAGTGAATTAAAAATCCTAGAACAATGGGCAGTCTTATAAAGATTGTAACATGAGACCCCATGAAAATTTCGGTAGCATCTCCCCTTATTTGGGGTCTTCCCAAGAAGAATAGGGAGTCACCAACCAAGAGGGGGTGATCCCGAAAACAAAAGGGATTGAATCCCCAAAGATCGTCATACCCGGGCGAAATCAAATAACACGGGAAGAAGCTGGACGGTCGGAGGAGAGGAGCTTGCCGCCACCGTCGAGAGAGAAAAGAAAGTGAAGAGAGAGAAGAAGCTGAGAATAATGAGAAGCCAAGAGGCTTCGGCGCCTCAAATAGAAGGCCGAAGCGAAGGGCTCTCGGCGCGGTAGAATGCGCGCCGAGAACCCCCAGGCCGAGAGACCCCCCTCGGCCGAAAGGCGCGCCGAGAAGCCCTCCGCGCCGAGAAGCACCCTGCGCCGAGAAGCCCTCCGCGCCGAGAAGCTAGGCGCGCCGAGACCCCCGTCTCCACGACCGAGAGGTCTTCACGCGCCAAGAAGCCTATGGCCTCGTGCCGAGAAGCTCCAAAAAGCTGAAAATAAAGTCAAACAATATGAAGATAGGAAAGAAAGATACATGTGCAGAATATTGTTGCAACGAGATGACCAGGTCTAAGGACCGGATTGAAAAAAAATTGAGGAAGATACCCTCGAATAATGAAAGTCACCTGCAGGCCCCGTGCCGCTTATTCTGCGCTTACGCCGCCCGCAGGTGGGAGGCATTTGTTGACACCTTGAAAATGAACAAGGGTGGAAGCAGATCATACCCACAGTGAAAGACCAATGATGAGGCTCGTCAACCATTTACCCGGCTGAAGCCTTTGTCGGCCGAGCTGACGTCCTGTGCCGATGTCACTCAGATGGCAGCACTAACGAAGCAGTAGTCGTTTGACTAATGAGACCTCCCAGCACACTTTAATAAGAGCTGTGTTACTGCCTCATCCAAGAATCCACAGATGACATGTCAGCGTAAGTCAGATGTCGGCTTATTGATAGATGTGATGTAAGATAAAGATGAAGCCGGTACCGGCAGATGAAGATTGTAAGGGCTTTTGCAAAGTCAGAACACAAGAAGAATTGTCTCCACAGATTATACACCCGGCTGAAGTCTTCCCAGACTAAAGCTGATGTCCGATCTCGTCACCATTCAGGTGACGATATCGATAAAATGATGCCCGGTTTTGTCATCATTCAGATGGCAATACTGATGAAACCCCTGTCTGCGGACTGATGAAAACCCTACTAATGATCTCAATACAAACTATATCACCAACGGAGGACCCTCTTGGGTACTGATGTACGTGAAGGGCCTATCAAAGGCCTGGTCAAAGAGACATAAATGGGCCTTTAATGGTGGCGCCGGGAGCCACTTTGTCAAAGCCCAAATGCTGCACAAGGTTGGAGTCCTGCGCGCCGGGAAGCCTTCAGCTGAGGCGCGCCGTGAGTTGTCTGCCGAGAAGGCAAGGAGGGGCGGCTATAAAGCCCCTTCCCTTCAAAAGGCTGATGGTCGGTCAAAAAAAGTCAGAGATAGGAAGAAAAAAAGGAGCAGTAGAAGCGAAAACCAGATAAAAAAGAGCCCGAAGAGAGATCGAGAGGGAAAGAAAGAAGAAGCTTAGAGAAGAAGAAGAAAGGGAGACTCAGGTGGGTAGCCCGGGGAGGGAGAGGAGTCAATGCTCCGCCCTCCCCCCATGATTTCCTCTTTTTATTTTCTTTTTCTGATGTAATCTGGCGAGGCTTTCTCGATGTATCAATGTAGCCGGAGGATTCCGGTCTCGATTTCCATCTCTCTGTCTTTCGTTTACCTTCTACGATCTGTACAGGTTTGGGATGATGCAATAATATGAAAGATGAACATGGCTCATTTGGGCATTCGATCGATTGAAATATCTACTGTATTTCTCCCCTTCTTGCATCGGCTGTTCTTCTGAATGTCGTTTTGCCTAGATGTTATAGCTTTCCGATCCATGTTTTGACCTCCCCTCCCTAGCCTGTCCTCTGGTGGAAGACGAAGATGGAGTCTCAACCCTCATCCGGTGGGTTATTAGGCTCTGTCCCTCCTCTTCCTCCCCCTCGAATCATGGTTTCCCCGGATATCACAGATGTCTGTCGAGCTCCCATCTCGTTCAGGGTCAGAGACATCAATCTCTTGACCGTCTGAGCAGCAGGTGAGTATAGAAAACACCATACGTCCCATGAGGATTCGATAATGGATGATCTACCCTTCGACTGATGCTAACCCCCGCGTAAACCCCTTCTGCAGTCCAGATCTTGACTCAATTCCAGCCAGAAATCCCAGAAATCTCCTGAGCAGAGTATCGCAGCCAAGCCAGAAACCCCTTTTAGCCCCTTCCCGGCGTGGCCATTTCCCCGCCGAGAACTACTCTGCCGAGAGATCCCCCTTGCTTTAGCCCCTTCGGCAAGGCAAATAAAGCCTATCCCAATATAGCCTTCCCGGCCCGGGGGCCTCCCGGCGCTGGGTTCCCGGCGTGGTCATTACCGCGCCGAGAACCCTTGCGCCGAGAGCATTCCCCCTTGGCCAATAAAACCCACACCGGGAACCATGCTTCCTGCCACCCCTGCTTTACGTTGTGAATCCTCCATTCCTTGAACCCCGGAGGAAAGCCTTCTTGCTACAGGCCAAGGAACCACACAGATGCCCTCTGAAGTCCGATCAACCAAGCCTTGCATCTTGTCGAAGGATACTCTAGATCATCATATGTGCCTAAGGGATAAACATCATTGGGGATAACTGCCCTACATAACCTTACGAGCCAGAGAAACTCTACCACTGCATAAGTTTCAATGGCCTCAAAGGGATATTAAGTTGGTGATGTGATCACATACACGGGCTAGGGGTCCCATACCCCCCTTATTCTGGCTTTCATCCCGGCACTCTATGGGTGATCGTCTATTACTCCCTGGCATACGCTAGGTATGGGGGAGGTGCTGCTGAAATCCTCCCAGCCAATGAAAAATAATACTGAAGCTGTCCTCTGGGCTCGTATGGTGATGGTGAAAAGGACCTCTGTGTGGGGCTCTTCCCCTCTAATCCCTCTCAGTTCTCGGCCTCCTTTGAAGCGTATACAACTAAAACCAGTTGAACCCCATCTCTAGTCTCTAGAGCCAATCTACTCTGATATAATTCCCAGAAAACTCTCAAAATCCTAAAAACAGGGTACTGTAAAGTCCTAAACCCCTCACGGCGCCCAAACACCCCTTCTCGGCCAGCTACCTCTCGGCGCCACCAGCTCCCGGCGCGGCCTTCAGCGCGCCGGGAACCCCCAGGCCGAGAGCTCCTCTTCCCCCTTTAGCCTATGCCGATAACCCCCTTGGAGAATCTTCAGCGCGCCGGGAAGTCGGCGTCGGGAGCTTCCTGGATTCTTCCCTTTGGCTACGCCGAGAACCTCCATCTTCTTGCTACTCACGCCGGGAGCCTTAGCCTCCCATCTGTGGTCATGCCGAGAGCCTAAGTTGCCACCCTGTGAGCCCAAATGCCCAGAGCTAACCTACACAGAGATATTCATGGATCACCAGATGTGTCCCGAGGATAAAGTTAAAGGGAGGTAGACTCCCTTATGTTCCATCGATTCGTGTCGAAGTCATAACGACGCGCCTCCCTCTTAGCTCCGGTGAGCCATGCCAATGCATGAGTGCCACCAGGAGTGCTGCTAGACCAAGGAAAAGGGTAGCTCGGTTAGGGCAGAGTGCCGCTAGACCAAGGAAGAAGGGTAGCTTGGTTAGGGCGGAGTGCCGCTAGACCAAGGAAAAGGGTAGCTCGGTTAGGGCAGAGTGCCACTAGACCAAGGAGGAAGGGTAGCTCGGTTAGGGTGGAGTGCCGCTAGACGAAGGAAAAGGGTAGCTCGGTTCGGGCGGAGTGCCGCTAGACCAAGGAAAAGGGTAGCTCGGTCAGGGCAGAGTGCCACTAGACCAAGGAAGAAGGGTAGCTCGGTTAGGGTGGAGTGCCGCTAGACCAAGGAAAAGGGTAGCTCGGTTAGGGCAGAGTGCCACTAGACCAAGGGAAAGGGTAGCTTGGTTAGGGCGGAGTGCCTCTAGACCAAGGAAAAGGGTAGCTTGGTTAGGGCGGAGTGCCACTAGACCAAGGGAAAAGGGTAGCTTGGTTAGGGCGGAGTGCCACTAGACCAAGGGAGCAGGGTAGCTCGGTTAGGGCGGAGTGCCGCTAGACCAAGGAAGAAGGGTAGCTCGGTTAGGGCGGAGTGCCGCTAGACCAAGGAAAAGGGTAGCTCGGTTAGGGCAGAGTGCCACTAGACCAAGGGAAAGGGTAGCTTGGTTAGGGCGGAGTGCCACTAGACCAAGGGAGCAGGGTAGCTCGGTTAGGGCGGAGTGCCGCTAGACCAAGGAAAAGGGTAGCTTGGTTAGGGCGGAGTGCCACTAGACCAAGGGAAAAGGGTAGCTTGGTTAGGGCGGAGTGCCACTAGACCAAGGGAGCAGGGTAGCTCGGTTAGGGCGGAGTGCCGCTAGACTAAGGAAAAGGGTAGCTCGGTTAGGGCGGAGTGCCGCTAGACCAAGGAAGAAGGGTAGCTCGGTTAGGGCGGAGTGCCGTTAGACCAAGGAAAAGGGTAGCTCGGTTAGGGCAGAGTGCCACTAGACCAAGGGAAAGGGTGACTTTTAGCCTGATTACTCGGGGAATATTGGTTGGGCAGCATGATACAGCTTTAGGTGTCTACCATTGAGTGGTGAGAATTGGATTTCCCCTCGATGGTTAACAACCATGTAGGCCCCTCCTTCGTAGACCCTATATATCACATAAGGACCTTCCCAATTAGGATTCAGCTTTCCTTTTGGGTTGGACGCCATAACTTCTCTTTTCTTGACCATGACGAGGTCACCTTTCTTAAATTCTCGTCCTTTTACGAGTTTGTTGAATGCAGTGGCCATGCGGGCCTGATACATCTGGATATTCTTCTGAGCTTGGAGGCGCTTTCCTTCCAATTCAGCCAATTCTTGTAATCTTCTTTCTGCATTGGTTTGTTCCCCATGGGCCAGGTCATATTGGACTGCCACTCTGAGTGACGGGACTTCCAGCTCTAGTGGAACTACTGCTTCTGAGCCGTATACCAGTGATTATGGCGAGCACCCTGTAGGTGTCTTGAAGACAGTGCGGTATGCCCACAGAGCTTCATACATCTTTTCTTCCCAGTCCTTCTTACTAGAACTGACGACTTTAGCCAACAAGGTGCATAAAGTTTTGTTGAAGGCTTCTGCCAATCCATTTGCCTATGGATTGTAGGGAGTGGAAGTCCTCCATTCGATCTTATACTTCTCGGCAAGCCGATAGATCTTTTGATTTCTGAAATGACTTCCATTATCAGATATTATCCGGCTGGGGATCCCAAACCGGAAGATAATGTTCTGCTTGATGAATCTGGCAACCAGCTCACCAGTCACTTCTCGTAATGCTATAGCTTCCGCCCATCGAAAGAAGTAATCTGTTATTGCCAGTATGTACTTATGTCTGGCCGATGAGGTCGGTAGTGGGCCGACTACATCAGTTCCCCATTGTGCAAACGGCCAGCTAGGGACTGTAGGGTGCAGAATGGCAGGTGGCCTTCTAGGCACAACAGCATGCTCCTGACATTTCTGACATGACTTTGCAAACTTGCAGCAACTTCAAACATAGTGGGCCAATAGTAGCCCAGCTTCTTGATTTCTATCTTCATCTTAGGGCCAGCTTGATGAGCACCTGCCGTCCCAGCATGTATTTCTTTCATTGCTTGCCAAGCTTCCTCAGTAGACAGACAGCGGAGCAAAATCTTCTTGCGTGCATATGCCATTATTCGGAACAGAGTTCCATTTCTGAATTCATAAGAATCTTTGATCCATAGAAGTTTCATCTTTTCTTCTCTTTTCTGCGGCAGCTGTTGGTGTGAAAACCATTGTAGCAGGTGTTGTCTCCAATCAGATGCCTGTTCTGTACTGATCATGGCGACTTCATTTTCTTCGGGGCAGCCTTCTAGCATGCTGGGGACTTGCCGCCGGTTTATAACAACAATGTTCAGTGTCTCATCTGGTGGGACTGCTATTGAGCTGGCTAGCTTTGCCAACGCATCAGCCTGGGCATTATGTGCACGGCCTACATGCTTGAGCTCAATATGATAGAATTTCGCCATGAGGCGCACAGCTTTTTGGTGGTAGGGGTTCAACTCCGGCTTTCGCACTTCGAACTCCCCTTGGATTTGCTTTATTATCAACATTGAATCCTCGAATACCTGAAGCATCTGGATGCCCATGTTGAGGCTGATGTGCAACCCGATTATCAGAGCTTCATACTCGGCTTCATTATTAGTGCAAGGATTGTTTATAGAACAGGAAGTATGCACAACCTCCCCCTCTGGCGATCTTAGCACAATACCGGCTCCGGCCCGTATTCTGGTCTTTCCATCGGAGTCCGTCTCTGTTCTAGATGCTCCATCAAAGAATAGCTGCCACATAGTTGACTGAGCCTGGCAGGCTTCTAGTGTTTCATCATCGGGTAACTCAGTCCCCAACATATCATTCTCTGGCACAGGATGCTCTGCGAAGAAATCGGCCACGGCCTGTCCTTTTATTGCCCTCTGGGGTATATATGTGATATCGAATTCCATCAGAATTACTGCCCATCTGCCCAACCGACCTTTCAGTACTGGCTGAGTCAATATGTATTTGAGCGGATCTGCTGCAGATATCAATCTGATTTCGTGTGACAGCATATAGTGCCGGAGCTTTTTAACGGCAAAGACTAGTGCCAAGCATGTCTTTTCTATATAGGTGTAGCTTTCTTCAATTATAATCAGCCTCCGACTCAGGTAGTATAGAGCCTGCTCTTTGCCTTCTTCATTTATCTGTTCTAGCATTGCCCCCAGGGAACAATGTGTGGTTGCAATGTATAGTATCAGGGGCTTGCCCTTAATAGGTGCCTCCAGCACTGGAGGGGTCTTGAGATATTCTTTCAGCTTCTCAAAGGCTTCCTGATGGGGCATCAAAGGCGATTTCCATACACGGGTGAAGTGTATTTGTGTGTTATGGCTTGTATAAGATTGTAATTGTGTAATTTCTTTCTTTTGGGCTCCTTGTAAGGCTTATATCAAGCCAATGGGCCATTTGTTATGTCAAGTCCATTACTAGGTTACCTTAGTAGAGTCCATTAGGAGTGATTATCATATTGGACCTTATGCCACCCTTATGGACCATAAGAGCCATTTAAGGCCCAATTGGGCCACTCCCTCTCATGGGCTATCTAGATGGGAGAACCCATGGACCAAGCATGGGTGTGGATTGGGTTGGCTGGCCTTGGACCAGCCTAGGCCCAAGAGAGGCCCATGAAGGGGCGCCCCCTCTTTTGGCCTTATTAGGCATGGTTGGTGTGTATTAGGTGGTGTTTGAATAGATTTAGTCCAAGGTTGAATAAGTATGGTCAAATTAGATTAAACAAATGTATTAAATGTGTGATTCACATTGTATCCCAGCCCTTCAATCCAAACCCCTAGATCCAAGGGTTGAGGTTGAGTTTGGTTGGCATCCTATATAAGGTTGTATTTTTCATATTGAAGGAATTAATGAAGGAAAAAAAGGCATTTGCCCCCAATTGGATCTTGCACCCCTCCCCTCTCTCTCCCTGGTTCCTCCACCTCCATCCCCCTTTCTAGAGTGTAATCCCTTCCCCCTTGATCCCCTCCAGCATCTGAAGCAACTCCGGTGATCGCCGCCGCCATCGTCTCGCCGCCGACGCGTCGTCGCCAACGGTTTCGGTGTTCTATCCACCCAGGATAGACCCTTCTTCTCCGAATTCCTGCTATCACTCCCTTCATCTTCTGAAGCTCAAAATTTCAGGGTTGGTTCCCCTCTAGAACCCTTATCCCCACAAAAAAAATTACGTCAAAATTCATCCTTTAGCTATTTTTTGATTTTCGTCCAGGTCCAAGTTCCAGATTTGTCCTGGTTCTGTTTACTGTTCATCAGCTCTGAGTCTACCCCATTCGAACCATCTTTTGATTTCTTTTGGGTCACCCAAATTTATTGGGAGTTCTGTCCACATCCCTCTACCACCAAAAATTTTATTAATTTTTGGTTCACCCTCCAAGTATTTTTCAAATTTAGTCCAAGTTCCCAAGAACAGTCTTCCCATAGTTTCCCAGATCCGACCCAGGTCAAGTAAAGAAATCCCAGAAGATCCATTTCTTCTCCAATCAAAAAACCAAAAATAGTCCCGGATTCCTCTCTCAGAGATCTTCAACTTTGCTGAAGAAATTATTTCCAGATTCGGAGGTCTTCTCCCCGGTCAACGTCGATCTTCAGAGAAGTCAGAACCTGCCCCCGCAGTTCTGGCCAGATTCCAGCAAGTTTGTAAAATGCATGATCAGAAATACAGATCTGATTATTTTTTTTGAATACCCCTACGTCGAGGTATTCTGAGTCAGCTTTCCAACGGCACTAACCTCGTCGCATTCCGACGACGGGGCTGATCGCAGAAGCAGTTTTCTCCGAGTCGCGCGCCTGTAAACAGAATTTTCAGATTCGTGGCCGAGTTCCCGCGAGCGTCGTCCGAGGGCCGCCCGGCGTCCGGCGGTCGTTCCAGCAGCTCGCCATCCCAGGGGTACGCTTTCCAGGTGTCTCCACCACAGAGGAGTCATCAGGCCCCACACGACCCCTGCGGTCAATACGTGGGCCCCCACTAGCACGAGTACGCGTGAAGCCGAAGCATTGCCCGAAACCGCCCATCAACCCGAACTTGGTCCTCCCGGGCCCACTTGTGTCGCCCTTTACCTCCCTGCGTGGAGTGGGCTTAATTGCATTGCTGTAAACATAATGTACTAAGTTCCCGGGAGTACGAGCTTTGGCCGGGTGCCGTCTTCGCCACGCCGAGAGCGTGGAGGTATCGCCTTCACCCTTACATTTGGCATTAGCTTAATTCTTTATATGCTTTATATGCCGCTGCTAGAGAGCATGTGTAGGGATACCTAGCTCGCCTTCAATTTATAATATCACTGCTGCGAGAGAGAGCGAAGCCGTCCCGTGACCCGATCCGGGCGCAAAAGAGAGCCGACCACCCTAGCTCATTGCCGGTTTCTCAACCGCGCACATCCGACGCTTCCCCTCGTTAAGGGACGATCGCGAGCTTGTCGTGTCCGTGGTCCCGTCCCGCATCAATTTGGTATCAGAGCGAGTTTGAGTCTAGGGTGTCAAAAAGAAAAAAAAAAGAGTGTCATGTAGTCATTAGTCGGTCTAAGTCGTGTTTAGGATCATCACATTTTTAAAACAACAAAAAGAGTCATTTTTGGGTCGCATACATCCCTTTACTCGGTATATAAAAAGGTGTTGTCCGACCGTTAGGCTACGCCTATCGGGAAGGCCGCACACTTGTGCGAGTGACCTTCGGGTCGATTGTCTCCGCCCCGTACCGAGTCTTGGTTTACGTCTAGGGCCCTTAGTGTGCATTAGTTAGTGCATTCCAACTTTGCATTACTTAGTGTCGTGTCTAGTGTTTTGGTCCGAGTGTCGGCATGGCCATCCACTAGTTTCCCCGTGTCCCATGGAGTCCCAAACTCCCGGATGGTGGCGATACTATCTCAAATGGAAGGACCACCCGAACCACCCCACGAGGCCCGAAACCCGGGATTTCTACGGGTCCGATGACCCGAGTGTCTATCCAGAATGGGAAGCCATTATGGATGATTACTTCGAGGTGTACATCATGTACGGGCCCATGCAAGTCGATGTTGCCAAAAGGCGACTTTTTGGTGAAGCCGCTGCAACTTGGAGGGACATCAAATATTGGAGGGAGGATAGGAATCTAAGGCCCATCGAGTCATGGTGAGAAATGAAGAGAGTGCTTAGGAGGGCCTACGTTCCCCGCCCACCTACTTCCAACCACGGAGGTCATTCCACTCACCAACCCCACCAACTCACCCACAATCAAGTGGGCCACACCTCTACCCAATCCCACCCCTTCACCGCCGTCCAAGCCCACCAAAGTGACCCCAATCTAGTGGCCCACCCATGCACCACCAACCAACCTCCCCTTGGCACTCCCATCCCAACCCACTCAAGCACCTCCAACCGAGTGGAAGTCCCGCTTATAACCGAGCCGAGGCCCACACCCGAGCCGAGAGTTAAAGAGATAGTCCACCCCAAGGTCCCTCCTCCAACCCGCTACTTAGAGGAAATAAAGAAAATGATTTCGGATTGGTGGGAAAGGGCACAAGCTACTCCACCACCCATGGATGCTCCATTGTTATCTACCTCCGGTCTTCATTCGAAACCATCAAAGTGGGAACTACCAAAGCCCGAGCCACCCGTGTTTCTTACGGGAACACTTTACATAGCCGAGCCACTTCTTAGATGGCTCAAGGATGGCTTGGTCCCACCTCCCTTCCCATCAATGGACCCCACACTACCACTAGTGCCGGTCAACTCATTCCATACAACATTTCGATCTCGTCACCATGTTGATACGTTGGATGATCTTGTCATGGGATTAGATTCACAATGGGAGTTGACGCATCTTTTGGCCCGAGACTTTGACCAACCCGCTAGTCTTAGCTTCACCCATCCGGCCATAGGGTCCATTACCTCCGAGTGCACCGTGGGTTGTGTCTCCACGGAGGTTCTTCTACTTCTCCCGCTACCGGATGAGCCCGACTTCATGACTTTGCTTCTGAGGGAGGAGTCATATTTCCTATACACGGTCCCATCTACCATGACGGAGGAAGGTGACCACCCGCACCTTCAAGAATTTCACGATTGGGACCATGTCATGTTGGGACCCACCTCATGGGGTCATACCTTCTTTGACCCTTTTGACCCCTCCACTAGTGAAGCTCCCGAGCTATCACATTCCCTCCACCTCTTCCAAGGAGTTCACTATTCCACCCATACCCCTCGGTCTATTCGGCAAGCCGTCTCTACATCTAGGGATGATGACGAGGGTAGTTTTGGATCTCCTACCCCTTCTTCACCCAAATCCCATCGGTCGCCAATGCATGATTGGTACATCTTAGGGTGTCTAGGAGTCATCCATTCCGTCAAGCATCGAGTACATCTAGTGTATGCATGGCACATATTCGGGTGTCCTGGTCCGCCGTCACCCATGTACGGGTCGGACTAACATTATGTGTGTCTAGGGTCATAGTTGAGTCGGTGTGTTTTCTTTGTGGTTTGTTTGTGTGGTGATTTTGAGTCGATTGTTTGTGTGATTTTCATTCATGTGTCAGTGCATGGTGAGTCTGCATGTGTCTTGTGCAAGCTCGTGTCGTTCTCTTACGAGTAAGAGGCGAGTGGACTCACTTGATGAGTATGGGATCGGTTTTACTTCTATATCCGGATCAGTCACCTATAGGGACTCAGCGGTGATTCCTAGTGAGTCTTCGAGCTGTCTCCTTCCTTTTGAGAGTGCCCCTTCGGAGTGACCACCTTTAGCCATAGCGGTGCGCATATCGAGTATATATGGAATGAGCAGGTGCCGATCACTTGGAGTGGAGCATACCCGCGCTACCTAGCATGGTGACGGATCCACCGGAGGACCGGAGCAGCCATACCCCTACTCGACGGGGTCGAGTTCCTCCCACCCGGGGAGAATTGATGGGGCATCAAAGGCGATTTCCATACACGGGTGAAGTGTATTTGTGTGTTATGGCTTGTATAAGATTGTAATTGTGTAATTTCTTTCTTTTGGGCTCCTTGTAAGGCTTATATCAAGCCAATGGGCCATTTGTTATGTCAAGTCCATTACTAGGTTACCTTAGTAGAGTCCATTAGGAGTGATTATCATATTGGACCTTATGCCACCCTTATGGACCATAAGAGCCATTTAAGGCCCAATTGGGCCACTCCCTCTCATGGGCTATCTAGATGGGAGAACCCATGGACCAAGCATGGGTGTGGATTGGGTTGGCTGGCCTTGGACCAGCCTAGGCCCAAGAGAGGCCCATGAAGGGGGCGCCCCCTCTTTTGGCCTTATTAGGCATGGTTGGTGTGTATTAGGTGGTGTTTGAATAGATTTAGTCCAAGGTTGAATAAGTATGGTCAAATTAGATTAAACTAATATATTAAATGTGTGATTCACATTATATCCCAGCCCTTCAATCCAAACCCCTAGATCCAAGGGTTGAGGTTGAGTTTGGTTGGCATCCTATATAAGGTTGTATTTTTCATATTGAAGGAATTAATGAAGGAAAAAAAAGGCATTTGCCCCCAATTGGATCTTGCGCCCCTCCCCTCTCTCTCCCTGGTTCCTCCACCTCCAGCCCCCTTTCTAGAGTGTAATCCCTTCCCCCTTGATCCCCTCCAGCATCTGAAGCAACTCCGGTGATCGCCGCCGCCATCGTCTCGCCGCCGACGCGTCGTCGCCAACGGTTTCGGTGTTCTGTCCACCCAGGACAGACCCTTCTTCTCCTAATTCCTGCTATCACTCCCTTCATCTTCTGAAGCTCAAAATTTCAGGGTTGGTTCCCCTCTAGAACCCTTATCCCCACAAAAACAATCACGTCAAAATTTATCCTTTAGCTATTTTTTGATTTTCGTCCAAGTCCAAGTTCCAGATCTGTCCTGGTTCTGTTTACTGTTCATCAGCTCTGAGTCTACCCCATTCGAACCATCTTTTGATTTCTATTGGGTCGCCCAAAGTTATTGGGAGTTCTGTCCACATCCCTCTACCACCAGGAATTTTATTAATTTTTGGTTCACCCTCCAAGTATTTTTCAAATTTCGTCCAAGTTCCCAAGAACAGTCTGCCCACAGTTTCCCAGATCTGACCCAGGTCTAGTAAAGAAATCCCAGAATATCCATTTCTTCTCCAATCAAAAAACCAAAAATAATCCCAGATTCCTCTCTCAGAGATCTTCAACTTTACTGAAGAAATTATTTCCAGATTCGGAGGTCTTCTCCCCGGTCAACGTCGATCTTCAGAGAAGTCAGAACCTGCCCCTGCAGTTCTGGCCAGATTCCAGCAAGCTTGTAAAATGCATGATCAGAAATACACATCTGATTATTTTTTTTGAAGACCCCTACGTCGAGGTATTCTGAGTCAGCTTTCCAACGGCGCTAACCTCGTCGCATTCCGACGACGGGGCTGATCGCAGAAGCAGTTTTCTCCGAGTCGTGCGCCTGCAAACAGAATTTTCAGATTCGTGGCCGAGTTCCCGCGAGCGTCGTCCGAGGGCCGCCCAGCGTCCGGCGGTCGTTCCAGCAGCTCGCCATCCCAGGGGTACGCTTTCCAGGTGTCTCCACCAGAGAGGAGTCATCAGGCCCCACACGACCCCTCCGGTCAATACGTGGGCCCCCACTAGCACGAGTACGCGTGAAGCCGAAGCATTGCCCGAAATCGCCCGTCAACCCGAACTTGGTCCTCCCGGGCCCACTTGTGTCGCCCTTTACCTCCCTGCGTGGAGTGGGCTTAATTGCATTGCTGTAAACATAATGTACTAAGTTCCCGGGAGTACGAGCTTTGGCCGGGTGCCGTCTTCGCCACGCCGAGAGCGTGGAGGTATCGCCTTCACCCTTACATTTGGCATTAGCTTAATTCTTTATATGCTTTATATGCCGCTGCTAGAGAGCATGTGTAGGGATACCTAGCTCACCTTCAATTTATAATATCACTACTGCGAGAGAGAGCGAAGCCGTCCCGTGACCCGATCCGGGCGTAAAAGAGAGCCGACCACCCTAGCTCATTGCCGGTTTCTCAACCGCGCACATCCGACGCTTCCCCTCGTTAAGGGACGATCGCGAGCTTGTCGTATCCGTGGTCCCGTCCCGCATCAATTCCTGACAGCCATCGTCCCAGAGGAACGGTACATCTTTCATCATGAGCTAGTGAAAAGGGTGGCATCTCCCCGATAGATTTGATATGAATCGTCGGATGTAGGCCAAACGCCCTTGTAGAGATCTCAGCTCGTGGAGATTCCTTGGTGGAGGGAGCTCCTGGATAGCTTTAATCTTGGATGGGTCGATCTCAATGCCCCTATGACGGACAATGAACCCAAGGAATTTTCCACTGGACACGCCGAAGGCACATTTCATAGGATTCATCTTCAGTTCATATCTGCGCAGCCTCTGGAACACTATCCTCAGATCTTGCAGATGATCTTCTCTTCTGCTGGTTTTCACCACCAGGTCATCGATGTAGCACTCCACTTTCTTGAAGAGTAAATCATCAAAGATCTTTGTCATAGCTCTTTGATAAGTAGCGCCGGCATTCTTGAGGCCGAACGACATCCTTTTGTAGTGAAATATCCCCTTCGGGGTGCGGAATGCAGTATGCACTCTGTCTTCTTCAGCAATCCAGATCTGGTTGTATCCGGATGACCCATCCATGAATGACAGGGCTTCATGGCCAGTGGTTGCATCGATCATTACTTCAGAGATTGGCACTGGGAAATCCTCTTTCGGGCAAGCCTTATTCAGGTCCCTGAAATCTACACATATTCTGATCTGCCCATTTTTCTTCTTCACGGGCACTATATTGGCCAGCCACGTAGTATACTGGTTCTCTTCAACAAAGCCCACATCGATCAGCTTGTCGACCTCTTTGTTGATCTGATTTATCAGTTCGGGGCGCATTCTCCTGGAAGGCTGCTTCACAGGGCTTGCCTCTGGGTTTATCGCCAATCGGTGATGTGCCACATCGGAACTCAGTCCTGGCATTTCATCATATGTCCATGCGAAGCAGTCTCGGAATTCTTTCAGAAATTGAATATACTATTCTTTGACAGCTGGCTCCAGCAGTGCACTGAGGAATGCAGGCCTTGGCTCATCTGCTGACCCCAGATTCACTTCTATCAGCTCATCGACGGTGGCTTGGCCTCCGTCTTCAACTTCGGGTGGGGCTTCTTGCAAATCAATAAAGCCTCCCGGGATATAATCTTCTTTGCTCTCATGATTTTCTGTTTCATCAGATTGGTCATTAGCAGATGCTGGTGCATCGTGTAAGGCCAATACGGCCGGATTCTGTTCAGTCTGCCCCGAGGACGTGCCTGGCTCAGCGGAAAACTTCGAAGTGGAATCTTCCGTGCTTAGAGGCTCTTCTGATGTGGGCTCCCCTGAGAGGTCATCATTATGTAGAGCTCAGAATTCTTCTAGAATGCGCCCAAACTCCAGGCACTCTTGCAGCTCTCTGGCTACTTGATCTTCATCCGGGGTTCCCGTGTCAAATTTCGCTTCATCCTGGAACAGATCCTCCTTGCAAGATAGATCTTCCCAGTACCAATCCCTCTTTGTCTCGTCAGGTATCCCCACCCCTGGCAGATTGTCTGGGATTTCATTGTCCACTACGGACTGATAAATGATTTCTTCATCTTCCGAAGGGTATTGGTCATAGTCCATCCCAGGGGAATCTTCATGCTGGTAGAAGGCAGAGATGACATCTACCTCAGCTTCATAGTATTCTTGCAGGGTATAGCCCAGTCCCAGGTGCTGTGTGATTTTCCTCAGTTCTTTATTATCTCGAGGTGGATCCCATAGCTCCTTGAATGCTTTCTTCTGGGCTGCAGATTGTATTGAAGGCATTTGCATCTTGGAGAACATTTGCGAAACCCGTTGGGTAGTGTACTCTAGGCCTGTAATTGGCACCATTCGGTTTGCGGCTTCTTCAGGGACCATGCAATCTTGATCGTCTTCTTCGACTGCCCCCCGGTGTAGAATATGATAGGAGGTTCGCAGAAGCGAGGGATTTTCATAGTCTTCAGTGGTAGCACCGTCTAGTATTCTATGCTGGCTATGGGCTTGACTAGACCCTGAGGAAATTCCACCTGTGTGTACTTTTCTTTCATCTTTTCTTCAGTATCATCTGGGTGTATGCCAGGAGGAGTGATCCGAGCAAAATCACCAGCATAAGAGATGTGAGATACCCCATGCTTTTTGATGTAGCCCTTTGGCGGCGGTGGAGACCAATTTCTTGTCTTTGTCGCCGGCTTTTCCTGGCTGGCCACAGCTTCTTTTTCTTTATCCCTTTGTGACACCTCGGTGTAGTAGGATGCATCGAGCATATGGCACTCGAACACTTCGAAGGGATGTAGGTCTGCAAACACCCTTTCTTCTTTTCCTTCATGGCAGTATTTTATGCATTGGTGTAGCGTGGATGGCACTATCTGATATTCGTGCAGCCACGGTCTTCCCAGCAAGGCCTTATACGTGGTGTTGGAGTCGATTACATAGAATCGTACCACGGTAGTGAGGTCGCCCAGCGTGAGGTTGAAATCAGCTACCCCGAGAGGTGTTTCACATTTTTGGTTGAATCCTGCAATCTTCATATCTCTGACCTTGGTGAGCTGCAGATCAAAGTAATATTTCTCATAGATGCGGTATGGGAGAATATTCACAGCAGCCCCTGGATCTATCAGTATTCTGCTTATCGGCTGACAGTTCAGGGAACCCCTCATATACAGCGGTCTATTATGGCCGGAATTTGGGATTAGCATATCATCCTCCGTGAACGTAACTGATGGCCCAGCATTCACTTCTGCCAGGAGTGCTTCACATTGTGCCGGGGACTGCAGGGCATCCACGATTGCTTTGCGAGCTTCTTCGCTCAGAGAGAGAATTTCCCAGATGGAGAATCTGGTAGGGAGCTTCTTCAGCATTTTCATGACTCGACTGCCCACCCGGATATTAGATAGTCTCATCTCCTCTGCCCATCGGGGTCTTGGAGGTTCATGTGGTGCTTGTGGCCTTCGCTGCCCATTTTCAATTTTATCTTCTTCATCGGTCTTCCGGAAGGCTTCTTCTGTAGCGACTGCCCCTGGTTTTGCTAGAGGGTTACCTTCTTCATTTTCTTCATGCTGTTTCTGCTTTCCAGTCGCTGTCTGCTGGCATTTATTGCTTTTATCTGGAGCAGTACGAGCCGGTTGCTCATTTTCTAAGTTGGACAGGAACTCCAGGAATGAAGGGGCTTCATCTGCCTTCTTTTTGTCCTAGTACAGACTGGCAGGGGGAGGAACCTGGATACCTCATATCTCTGGTTCCGGGATTTGATAGGGTTGCTCCCCTCTGAACATGATATTATGGTTGGCTGGTGGTGGGCGCCCCCATCTTCTCCCAGAACGTGTTGCATGGGCCGAGGTAGAGGCTTCGGCATGGTTAGCTTCTAGCGGAGCGTTGGATGCTTCCGGCTCATCATCCTCCCCGGGCTAGGAGAAGAGTACTGACAGAGTGTTACATTGTACTGTCGTGACCTTCTTTCCTTTCTTGGATTTGGGCCGTTTCTTCTTCTTTTGGGAATTTGACCTTGCTGGCTCCTGCCCCCAGAAGGGTTCATTCTTAGCTTTTTCTTGTTCTGCCTCTGGCTGTTCTTTGATTTTTAATTCTTCGAACTGTTCCCAGAGTATACAGTCTTTCATCAGCAGATGCTTGGGCTTCTTCTGTTCGTACTCATCAAGCTCATTAATATACTGCTGCAGACGCCTGGCTGCAGGGCTTACCTCTTTATGCGTAGGGAGGGGAGTTTGTCTCCTCCGGTTGTGAGTAGGGATCCGGATGACTGGTCCGGTCTCAGCTGTATGCCATATTGGCTTCATTGGAAGCGGCTCGGGCCTTGGGGTAACACCCCGGATAACTGCTCCGCTGGTACTGGCTGCAGGAGTTTTCTTTCTGCTTTTTATGGGTATCATCTGCCATCCCTCCTGATCCTTCTGTGGGGTGAGGAAGCAAGCTTCATAGGTATGCTTGGTGCACTCTTCAACGGCTTCCTTGGACAATTGTTGTTAGACTGAGATCATATTGGTAGCCACTCTCCAGGGTGGAGGCTCATGTGGATGGGGCGGCTTTACCTGGTAATCTCCCAGCTACAGCTCACCTTTCTTGACCATTCCTTCCACGATATCTTTGAAGACATAACAATCTTCAATTGCGTGCCCCAGCGCACGGTGAAATGGACAGAACAACGGATCATCTTTCTTTGCTGCATCTGCTGGTCTTTTGGGTTCAGGCAATGTTACCTTATTGAACTTGTATGCCCAGTTGAACAGTGCGGCCGTCTTATCTTTTGGGAAGGAATATGCTTTTCTCATCTTGTCTCTCAGAGAGACTTTATCTTTTCTTTCTGCTGTATCTGCCAACGGGGGAGCTTCATCTGCCCCTTTCTTCCCCTTCTGTTGCTCGAAGGTCCTGAAATCGACAGTGTTGGCCTCAGAGTGTGATGGCCGTCGTTCATTGAATTTTCCCTTCGGCATAGTGAGAACATTGGCGGTAGGACGCTTGGACAAGAATGTCTCAACTTCCGCCACTATATTATTCAGCCGGTCAAATCTTCTGACATCTGCACCGATCATCTTTTCTAGCACCTCCCTCCTGAGGCTCTGCTTGCATATCTGCACCGCATCTTCTTGATGAGGAGGCCTTCGACATCTCATGGCTAAGTTCCTCCATCTTTTGATGTAGTCCAGTGCGGTCTCATCTTGCTTCTGCCTGGTTGCATATAGCTCTGCTATCGTGATTTCCCTTTCCGTGACATGAAATCTATCGCGGAATTTTCTCTGCATATCAGGCCAATCAACCACTGACCCAGCTGGCAGGCTTGAGTACCATTTAATGGCCAACCCAGTGAGGGATGAGCCAAAGAACTTGAGCAGATAAGCTTCATCGACTGCTAGGTCGCCCATGATTGTAGTGTAGTAGGCTATATGCTCCCTAGGGGAGCCTTGGCCATTAAATTTCTCAAACTTCGGCGGCTTACTGACGCCTGGGGGTAGTTTCTTGGTAGCATACTGGGGAGGATACGGTACTTTGTACACATCATAAGTACCCGCATCACCACTAGTCTTTTCTGACAGCTTCATTTCCACAATTCATTAAATCATCTGCTTGTGGGCTACAGCTGGATCTATCTCTTCTGGGAAGAAGTGAGCTTGTTGCTGGCTGTGAGGAGTTGTCATCACAATGGCGCGCAAGATGGGCGCAGTAGGCTGCGTCTGAGACACAGAGAGCTGAGCTGCTGTTTGCTGTGGAACAGGTTGGCTCGGTGTCTTGCCCTTATCAGCTAAGAGAGGGTTAGCTAGGATAGCCGTCTCTGCTGAGCTGGATGTTTGCCCCGCAGGTTCAGCTTGCTTTAAGACTGATGTAGCTTCATGTCTCTCATTGAGCTGTCTTCAGAGAGCACTGATCTCCTGCTGATATCTCCTGAACATCATCTGGATCATAGGATCCAATGTTGATGGGATTTGCATATCTTCAGAAGTCCCTTCAGCATCATCAACAAAGGGATTGTCTTCATCCTGTGCCGTCACCACATTGACTGTCATAGTGGTTATCTTGCGGGCTTCATCATATTTCTTCATTTTATCTTTTGCGGCCTGGCTTCTTCTTGTGACAGGACCAGGTCTAGTAGCCAACCTGAGCAGTTCATTTGGCTGAGTTGGTAGTATATCTTGCCCCCTGGCGAGTCCAGCCATGTTGCAGGCGAAGATTTGCATTTTTCCCTTCCTCCTGTAGACCTTTCTTTTCACCTGGTCAGGATATCTGAGCCGGTCAAAGATCGATATTCTCTCTTTGGCTTCTTCCCGGTACAGGTCTTCTTTGTCATATCCGGCCTTGAGACCTTCTTCATAGTGATTTGAATCGGAGGAAGAGGCTCCGATCATCATTTCTTGCAGTGTTTCTTCTTTTTCTTCACCTCTGGTGCCCAAGGCCCGGGATAGTCTTTGTTGACCGAGGGCAGAGCTCCCCAGGTAGTGGAAGTAGTCTTGGACTATCTGCTTCATCTCTTCAGAGTTGTGCCTCTGTGGCTCAGGTTGTAGTATCAATCTGTCCTGGCTCTTTTGCTGATAAGCCAGTCTTGCCACCTGAGCATTCAAATGCTCGGCTTTGGAGTATCTGCAGATATCAGCCTGCCTGGCACAAGCTCTTGATTTTCTTGCAGTAACCACAGTGACTGGTTCACTTCTTCTCATATTGCCAACTTGGCAACGATCGGCAGCAGCATTGTAGATCTTCTCTTCCCATCTCTTACCCTTGGCCATGGGATGGGTAGTAATGAAGTTTTCCCTTATCTGGTATCTTCTACCCCTCATCATGGGGCGAACAGCAGTCATATCTCTTTCCTGACCCTCAATATCATCTCTCCTCCCCCGGGTCCTGGGGTGGACAGTAGCAGCATTTCTTTCACCTTTCTTCACTTCCCTTCTGCCCCCTGCTCTGAGGCGGGCAATAGTGACATCAGTATGGTTCTCCCTGTCCTGAGCTGGGGCCCAGCTTTGGATCTTCTTCGGCCGCCAGACCTGTTTGTATTTTGCTGGCTTGGGCGCCAGCGGCTTCTTTTCATTAGCCTCCCAATTGGCCTGCCTGGTGGTCAGAGTTTGGAATCTGTTGGCAGTGGGCACTATCGAGACGATCACGTCTGGCTTGACCGCCCTCGGGCAACCGTTCATGTTTGCCCGGACACCACCGATCATCATTGTCTTTCCGGAGTTGGAAAGACGGCGGTCAACAGCAACATACCGGCTCCTCCGGTTGGTTATTCTCCCCTTCTGAGCAGCAGCGGGGACCATGTCCCTTTTCTGGACATGATGGACGTAGCAGGCGACGGCCGTGGGGGCCGTGTTCTCTGGTAAGATGTTCTTCTGGTCGGTGATCTTCCCCGGGGCACTTGCAACAGTGCCTTGCTCATTGTCATCGACCTGTAGAAGGTCAGTGAAGACGACGCCCAAGCAGTTGGGCAGCCCAACGGCAGGCGGCATTGATCCGAATGCGAGGGGTACCGCCAGGTAGCCTTCGCGCACATGCATATCAATTGGCGGCTGGTCGAAGCAAACGGACATGATTACGGCTGTCATTGTAGATTCCTGAAAATAAGGAAAGTACACAGAATCAGAAGTTTCAGGGGGGCCCGCCGGGCCTCCTACTTTAGCGTAAAGATGAAGGGAGACTAGGTCCCACCGGGTGTGCCAGACTTGTTTGACACATTTTATTTTATTTTGGTTTATTTTATTTATTTACTGATTTATTTATTTATTGGCATGCCAATCACCGGGGTGACAATTTCTTTGTGCGCTTGATCTGACTTGATCAGTCGATTATGAAGTCCGAGTTGGGACCAGAAGTCCGTCATACCATAAACGCTACGACGTTAATTACGTCCTCCCTAAGGAGGACAACCCTTGATTAAACGCTAGAGATAGGAGGCGGACAGCGGTTAAGCCGCATGCTTAAAAGAGACGGAATTCAATCGTTTGCAAAACGTTAAATGGATTAGACGAAGCAGGGGTTCGTTATTTTTGGGATAAAACCAACGGCATATTCCCACCAACTCGGACCATGTCGAGTGGGGAATAGGAAACCACCCATGCAGTGGCAGGGTGGGATCCGTAAAAGATCGGGCATAACTGACCCAGAGTCCGAGTAAGCACTGTCATAACATGACGCGCCCCGTGCGTACGCGATGTTGCATCTATATTCCCCCTTCAAGGGACCATCGGAGAGCATGTAGGGACATAGCTCTGTGGGCCAACGGGGTTGAGAGATAGGACATCATAGCTACCTGGCAAGGTATGTGTAAACTTCGGCAGCATGTCTCCTCAACTTGGATTATGCCAAGAGAGGATAGGTCATCATCCACGGAGTGCCGGGATGACAACCGAACGAGGATGGGCGTCGGGCCCCGGGACATCGCTTACCTTTATTCCATCGTTTAATATCCCCTTGAAATCCCTCGGGACTCATGTAATGACATGACCCTTCGGGTTCATAAGGGTGAAATCTGGATCGGGAATGAGGACTGTAGGGGAGACCTTCCCCATTACTATGTCTTCTTGAGGCATTCATGACGATCTCTGAACATCCCCGGGGCGTATGTGTATGGAGACCAAAGATTGAAGGATATCAGTGTAGAAGAGGGCCTCTGACTGGGTTTCATCGGCCGAAGAAGGAGGGGCTCTCGGCGTGGCTTTATTGGCCAAGAAGGGGGCTTCTCGGCACGGTTTAGTAGGCCAAATGAGGATCTCGGCGCGGCCAGATGAAAAGGGGGGGAAGGGCCTCGGCGTGGAGCTTCCCGGCGCGCTCCTGGGCGCGCCGGGAAGGTGGCGCCGGGAAGGGCCAGCAGGTTCGAGTGGCAGGGGGAAAATGGCTAGCAAGGGCAAGGGGTTCTCGGCAGAAGGGTTCTCGGCGCGTTCCTGGTTGCGCCGGGAACCTGGCGTCGGGAGCTGGACTAGGAGGTTCTCATGACGAAGGCTCTGGACGAAGTTTGTCGTGTAGCTGAGGGGAAAGACCTCTCGGCAGAGGGGTTCTCGGCGGGCAATTTTGTGCGCCGAGAAGGCAGATTTGCTACAGGGTTTCATCATTTTTCCAGAGCTCGAACGATGCTCTATTTCAGGGATTTTGAGTTTCTGAATGCGATTGAAGCTGAATTTGGAATACGAAAAAGGGGATTTCATGGATGCTTCTGTTAGGAGGATGCCAAGGAAATCTAGAGGGTGGAATTGATGGGGAAATGAGACCGTCGTATAGCCTTCTGAAGGATGCATTTCTTCCTACTGCCGGCCGTCTGGGGGAAGATCAAACATGGGGTTTCAATGAACTTTGAGAATTTTGGCAGCATTTCCCCTGCGGTCAGCATTTGCCAGGAGATGATAGACAATCACCCACGGAATGCCGGGGTAAAAGCCAAACAGAGGGGTACTGGACCCCTGGCCATATACGTGCCTGCAGCACCATTTGGATGTTCCTTTAGAGGTCAACGAAGCTTATGCAGTGGCATAGCTCCATCGCCTCGTAGGGTTATGCAAAAGATTTTCTCTGATCATCTGATGTTCAACCGGTCAAGAGATTGATGTCTCTGACCCTGAACTAGCTATGAACTCGATAGAAATCCACGATGTTCAGGAGGGTCTATCGTACCATGGAAGAAAGGAGAGGGACGGAGCCCAATAACCCATTGAACGAGGGTTGGGGTTCCGCCTTCATTCTTCACAGGAGAACCGACTCCGAGATATGAAGCACCGGCCGAAAAACAAAAGCATCTAAGCAATGGACAAGCGGATGCAAAAGAAATAACGGAGGAGGATAACAGCAATTTCAATCCATCAGTACCCAAATAGGCCACTGTAATATTCTATTTCGATGCATTTTCCCAGACTTACATTGCTCATAGGGAGGGAATGAGGAACAGGGAGATACAAATCGAGGCCAGGATTGTCCGGTTACACTCTATCAATCGAGATGAAACTCTAAAGATTACATGAAGAAAAAGAGAAAAGAAAGCATGGGGGAGGGCGGAGCATTGACTCCTCTCCCTCCCCAGTGCCCACCTGGAACCTTCCTTCTTCTTCTCTTCTATTTCTTCTCTTCTCTTTTGGTTGAGGGGGGCTCTCGCTCTCTGAGCAGGACTCCCTCTCTATCTTTCTATTGCTCTATCTTTCCCCCCTTTTTTTTTCTTCCGATCGATCCCCTTTTCCACCGATCCCCTTTTCTGTTCAAAGGGAGGGGGCTTTTATAACCCTTTTCTCCCTATCGGCAGGCCTCATCTCGGCGGCCTCGGCTTGAGCTTCCCGGCGCGCCTTGGACATTCAGCCTTTCGGCGCCACCTCCTCACAGGCCCATTTGGGTCTTTCAGCTGCTTTCATAGGCCCACTTGGGTCTTTTCAAATGCTTCATCACCCGAAAGGGCCCTCTATTGGTGACATATCTTGTATTGAGATCATCATTACAGTTTTCATCAGTCCGTAGACCGGGATTTCATCAGTCCGTAGACAAGGGTTTCATCAGTCCGTGGACGGGGGTTTCATCAGTCCGTGGACAAGGGTTTCATCAGAATTGCCATCTGAACGGTGACAAGATCGGGTATTATCTCATCGATATCGTCACTTGAATGGTAAGGAGCTCGGGCATCAGCTTTAGTCCGACAAGACTTTCGCCCGGTGTATAACCTATGGAGACCATTATTCCTCTGTTCTGACTTTGCAAAGCCTTTGCCATCTTCATCTGCCGGTACCGGCTTCATCTTCATCTCATATTACATCTGTCAGTAAGCTGACATCTGACTTACCCTGACATATCATCCGTGGATTCTTGGGCGAAACGGTAGTACAGCTCTCATCAAAGGACTGGAAGGTCTCATCAGTCGAGTGACGGCTGCTTTATCAGTGCCGCCGTCTGAGTGACATTGACATCGGGCATCAGCTTTGCCGACAAGGACTTTAGCCGAGCAGACAGCTGATGAGCTTTATCATTGGTCTTTCACTGTTGGTCCGACCATCTTTTCAATTATGTTTTCACCCTTGTTTATTTTCCAGGTGTCAACAGGAGGTGCTGATATGTCCTGCACGGTTTTCGCACGCTGTTTTGGTAGGCTTCTGACGGGGCGTCCTTCCGTTCCCTCATGCTTTGAATGTCAGGCCGCTTCGTGAATCCCGCTAGGGCGGGAAACGAGGAGTTGGAGGTGACTGTTCAGGGGAGAAATCCTTGGCGTGTTTCCGAGGGGGAGTCATTTAAGGCGTGTAGGCTCCTTTGGCCTATAAGAAGGACCGAAAGGCGCCCTTTCCTCTCCACTGCTTGGGATTTTCTCTAACAATCTTTCCTCGCTCTTTCCCTTTCACTCTGCGTTGTGCCTCTGCATTTGGAGCATGGAGGATCCTTCGGAGGGCGATGCCGCCGACGACGGGGAGCGGCGGGATCCCGCTGTCTTGTAATGTTGAACAGATCCCACGGTCGCCGCGCGTGCACGAGACGGGTCCGACGGTCGCTGCGCGGATCTGGGGAGGACTTCGGCGTGTGGAAGCACGCCGTTGGCCTCTTCTTAGCTCCGGCGAGGCATCAGGGTGGATGCCGAGGCGGAGGATGGATGGGGGCATCAGGGGAGTCTGCCGTCACTTCCCTCCATGTGAGGGGAGGAGGCGTATCAAGCTCCCTCCTCACCGAGGCCTTCCTCCGTCTGCAGCCTCTTTCTCCCTCTTCTGCTCTTCATTTCTTTCACTCTTCGGGGGCTGCTTGCTCTCTCCTTCCTTCCAAGGAGTTGGCAGATTGGAAGAGGGGAGGCCTTCACGGCGCTCCTTTTTCCTGGTTGTTGCCAACTTGGGAGGTAGCCATCCTCAACGTTTAAAGGTGGCCTTCCTCCTGAAGTCCCCCTGTCACCTTTGTCACGGGCCATCCAAGCCAACTGGCTCGACCACCTTTTGTCCGAGCCAGTTTCCGCACGAGGCAGAGTCAGTGGCTGGATGCGAGGAGATCAAGACCGAGTCAATCGAGCGATGACCCCTTGAAACGATGTTAGACGGATTTTTGTTTTGTTTTTGCTATGTGATGTACTGGCATTTGCCTACCTGATGTACCAATGGTTTGGAATGAAAAGAACAGGGATTTATTCCGTCTATCTTGCTGTACAATTTCAAAAGTAGAATTTGTGTAGTGCGGCTGCGTTCCATGTCCGAGGAATAGGTTCCCCTTCCATTGTCGCTAACCTGTACGCACCTTTTCCGAGCGCCTCGACCACTCGGTAGGGGCCTTCCCAGTTGGGGGATAGCTTGCCCGCCGCCTCTAGTGGTCGAGAGGCTTCGGCCTTCCTGAGGACGAAGTCCCCCGGTTGGAAACGTCTGTCTCGGACTTTGGCGTTGTAGTATCGAGTGAGGCGGCACTGGTACTCCATTGCCCGGACGTTCGCGATCTCTCGGAGTTCGTTTGCCAGGTCGAGGTTCTCGAGCAACTTTTGCCCGCTTGACTCGAGTGAGAAGCTGATCACTCGGAGAGACGGATTGGCAATCTCCAATGGAACGACGGCTTCGGTGCCGTATACCAACTGAAAAGGGCTTTCACCGGTTGCCGTCCTGGGGGTTGTTCGGTGCGACCACAGTACGCTAGGCAATTCCTCGAGCCAGCTACCCTTAGCCTTGCCGAGTCTGGTTTTTATGCCTTTTAAGATAGTCTTGTTGGCATTTTCAACCAGCCCGTTGGCCTGAGGGTGGGCGACCGAAGTGAAGTGGTTGCAGATATTTAGGTCGGCGCATCTGTCTCGGAAGTACCGAGAGTCGAATTGCCGACCGTTATCGCTTACTATCACTCGGGGGATGCCAAAGCGACAAATGATCGATTTCCAAACAAAGCCCCAAACGACTGTCTCGGTGATCCTGGCCGTAGCCTCGGCCTCGATCCACTTGGTGAAGTAGTCGATGGCGACGATAATGAACTTCTTCTGGGACTGGGCCGTTGGGAATGGCCCAAGGATATCGATTCCCCACCGAGCACAAGGGTAAGGCTCGGCTTGGGTGACAAGTTCCGTGGCCGGCTGATGGACCAAATGGTCGAATCGTTGGCACCGGTCGCACTGTTGAACATAGGCCGAGCAGTCGCGCTGCAGGGTGGGCCACCAGTACCCCTGTCGTAACTGGACTCTGGCCAGCGACCTTGCCCCTGAGTGCACTCCGCACAAGCCTTCATGAATCTCTTGGATGGCTCAGCCTGCCTCGTCGGGACCGAGGCACTTCAGGAGGGGACCGGAGAACGATCTTCGGTAGAGGGTGTTGTCGAGGACGACGAAGCGCCGAGCATGATACTTCATTCGGCGGGATTCTCGAGGGTCGGAGGGCTCTTGGGTGTTTTGTAGCCAGGATTAGTAGGGGGAGCGCCAGTCACTTGGAGCGACTGAGTCAACAGCGAGGAGCTCCGTGTCGATGCTCGGGCACTCTAGCTCTTCTAGGAGGACCGATCGTGTACCTTCCGGGTCTAGGGAGGAGGCTAATTGAGAGAGGGCGTCCGCCCGAGAGTTTTGCTCCCTAGCTATCCGAACTACCTCAAATCCCTCGAACTGTTGGGCCAGGCTCCGGACCAACTGAAGGTATTTGATCATGGGTGCCTCCCGAGCTTCATACTCGCCGTTGACCTGACCTGCGACTAGTTGAGAGTCGGTGTGGATCCTGACTCACTAGACCCCCAGCCGTCGGGCCATGCGTGCTCCCGAGATAAGGGCCTCGTATTCGGAAGCATTGTTGGACGCCTGAAAGTTGAATTTTAAGGCGTACTGTAGCTCTATCCCTTTGGGGGACCTCAGGAGGATCCCCGCACCGCTGCCTGCCGAATTGGACGATCCATCGACGAACAGTTCCTAGGTTGGCCCGGTCGTGGTCGGAGGCCTGTCCTCGGCGAGGATGGTGCTTTCGGCAATGAAGTCGGCGAGCGCTTGGCCTTTGATTGCTGATTGCGGCCGGTACGAGATGTCGTAGGCTCCGAGCATAATGGCCCATTTGACGAGTCGCCCTGAGGCCTCGGGGTGGGCCAGAATCTTCTTCAACGGCTCGCCAGTTAGCACGGTGATGGGGTGCCCCTGGAATTAGGGGCGGAGGCGCCTCGCGGAGGTGACCAACGCTAGCACGAGTTTCTCGGTTGCGGGGTACCTCCGTTCGGCCTCATTGAGCACCTTGCTAGTGTAGTAAACCGGTCTTTCGATTCCCGAGTCATTTTTGACTAGGACCGAGCTGACCGTGGATGGCGTCGCCGAGAGGTAGAGCAGCAAGACTTCATCGGGGATGGGCTTGGAGAGCACCAGTGGCGAAGCCAGGAGCTCCTTAAGCTCGGCGAATGTTGTCTGGCACTCCTCATCCCATGCGAACGTAGCAGATGCTAGCTTGGGTCCCCTCATCAGTTTGAAGAAGGGCAAGCATCGTTCGGCCGCACGGGACAGGAAACTGCTGAGAGCGGCGACATGCCCTGTCAGACGCTGGACGTCTTTAATGCACGTGTGCGGGCGCAGGTCCAGGATGGCCTGGACTTTGTCGGGGTTGGCTTCGATCCCGCGCTGAGTGACCAGGAAACCCAGGAACTTCCCGGATTTTACTCCAAAGGCGCACTTGGCGGGGTTGAGCTTGATGTTGTACTTCAGGAGGGTGCCGAAGGTTTTGGCGAGGTCGGTGAAGTGGTCTCGGGCCTTGGGGGTCTTGACGAGCATGTCATCAATGTAAGCCTCGACGTTCCGACCTAGCTGTCCCTCGAACATGTGATTTACCAATCGCTGATATGTGGCTCCGGCGTTCTTTAACCCGAAGGGCATCCGCGTGTAGCAGTACACGCCGCAGTCGGTGATGAAGGCAGTCTTCTCGATGTCTTCTGGATTCATTCTGATCTGGTGATAACCCGAATAGGCATCCAGGAAACTGAGTATCTTGTTGCCCGAGGTTAAGTCAACCAATTGGTCGATGCTCGGTAGCGGATAGTAGTCCTTGAGGGTAGCCTTATTCAGATCGGTGAAGTCCACGCACATTCGCCACTTGCCTGTGGTTTTTAGCACCAGGATGACATTGGCTAGCCACGTAGGGTACAGGACTGGTCTGAAGAGACCTGTCTCTTGTCCCTTGGTGACCTGTGCCTTGATGACCGCCTGCTTCTCGGGCGCATGCTTCCTTCTCCGTTGCTGTACGGGCCTGACGGTGGGGTCGAGGCTGAGCTTGTGCATCACGGTCTTCTCTGGTATGCCAGGGAGTTGATCATCGGACCAAGCAAAGGCCTGGACGTACTCAGAAAGAAATTTCTTGTATTGCTGCTATTCCTTGGGTGGTAGGTCAGCTCCGATCCTTACTCCGAGGGTCGGGTCATCGTTTAGGAATGTCGTTAGCAATTCGCCACCGGGCTCGGCGGTTACGGTCTTCCCTTCGATTCCCTTGGGGCCCTTATCCCCCCCGTCCGGCCTTGAGGCTTCCACCGAGATGTTGTAGCACCTTCTAGCCGTGGCCTGGTTAGCTCGGACTTCCCCCAACCCGTTTTCGATGGGAAACTTTATTTTCTGGTGATAGGTAGATGGTACGGCCTTTATACGGCTGAGAATTTTCCGGCCGAAAATGGCATTGTACGCTATCATACCCTTGATCACTATGAAGTCCACCATGACCGTAACGGTTTTGGGTGGGGTGCCGATGGTGACCGGTAGGCTTAGGGCTCTCTCAGGGTAGGTGGCCAGGCCGTTAAACCCTGCAGAGGGGTGTTCGGATCGGGCGGATCTTGATGGGTCTTCCCCCATCTTGAGGAAACAATCATAAGATAATACATCAGGGGGCGCTCCCATTGTCAACCAGAATTCTATCTACGTTACAATGGTTTATTGTGGCCGAGATAACGAGGGCATCATCATGCGGGGTGCTTAGCCCTTCCAGGTCTTGGTCGGAGAAGACTATGACCTGGGGCTCCCTCAGCGGGCCCCCTGAGTGCTCTAAGACCCGGCTGGCCCGCTCGGCATGACGCTTCCTTCCTTGGCCGGTGTCACCGCCCGATGCCGTTCCTCCGGAGATGACGTTGATGTGGACCCCTCGAGGGGCGTTGTCGATCTCCTCAGCGGCGTCTCGGTCTTTTTTGCGCCCAGCTGCAAACCGGGCCAGGTGCCCCTGACGGATGAGACGTTCGATCTCATCCTGGAGCTGGTGACAGTCGTCGGTGTGGTGCCCGTGGTCGCCGTGGAACAGGCAATGCCTATCGCGCTTGCGGTTCTTCGATCTCATTGGTTCGGGCTGGCGGAGGAGTCCCGAGTCTTTGATGTCTTCATAGATCTCGTAGACTGGCGTGGTCAACGGGGTGTACCGCTCGTACTTCCGTTTGTGTTCTCCTTCCCGATCGCACTTCTTGCCCGAGCCAGGGTTTGGCTCAGAGGCCCGCTTCTTGTCCCCCTCCCGACCCGAGCCGGTTGTGTCTCGGCAGGCGCTGAGTACTTCTTCGCACTCGGCGTGGCGCAGTGCCAGAGTCAGTAGCTCGGCAAGGGTTGAGGGAGGGTGGAGGACCAGTTCGCGGTGGAGATTCTCGTCCCGGGTGCCCCTGGTCAGAGCGGTCATGGCCAAGGCCACATCCAGGCGGGGAATTCTGAGGGCTTCTGATTTAAATCGGTGGACATAAGCCCGGAGCCTTTCCCCTTGTGCCTGTTTGTGGGCCAGGAGCCCCGCTACTGACCTTGGGGGGGCGCTTCCGGCGAAGCTCTCCTTGAAGACTCGCCCGAATTGCCTGAAGTCCCGGATGGACCCAGGGGCGAGGGCCCGGAACCATGCCTGAGCGCCTTGGACCAGGGTGGCCGCAAAGGCTCGGCATTTAATAGGATCCGGTGTTCCATGCAGAGTCACCAGGGTGTCGAAGCTGTCGTTGTGGTCGACTGGGTCGCCCTGGCCATCATAGAGCTTGAAGGTCCGAATGGAGGTTCTAGGAGACACCTCTGCCTTCAAGATGTATTCGGAGAAAGGGGATTTCTCCTCATCCTCCGGGAGAGAGGTCTTCTGCAGGGCGCGGAGAGCGCGCTCTTGCTCTGCAAAACGTCTTTCGAAATCCCTCAGTCGGAGGGATAGTTCCGGCTGCGGTCGCGCCGTGGGACTAGGGGGAGCGTCGTGGCAATCCTCAGGACCGCCGGCGCTCGGGCGTGGAGGCCTCGCCCCCAGTTTCCCTTTTCTGGGCGTGGAGGAAGCCTCTTGCTCCGGGGGCGGAGCTTGCGAGGGTCCTCCCGTGTTGTTGCGGATGAGCTGTTGACCGCGGAGGGTGAAGCGGCCCCCAGCGGTATGCTGGGACGCACTTCGACGGGGGGGGGCTCCCGAACGGGGCGCGAGACCTGGCATCCCTTTCCACCTAGGCCCTCATGAGCTCCACGAGGACGTCAAGCTTCTTATTGAGGGCCTGGAAGACCTCGTCGCCACTGTTGGGCGGTACCCCCGTCGCCGTCGGAGGGGGCGGCGGCCCATTGGTGGGGACGCTGGCGTTGGAGGGGGGGTTCTGTGAGGCCCTAGAGGGTCCATCTCCTGCCGCCACCACGGCCTTACCCTTCTCTACGGCAGATCTCCTCCCTGAGCTTCTTCTCACCATCTTGGCTCTTCGTGCGTTTCCCACAGACGGCGCCAGATGAAGAGGCGAAATCTCGCGCTGAGTCCTGAGTGGGCTGTGGATGACCAGAAGATGAACTGCAAGACAGGGAAACGTATTAGAGGGCCCATGGGGTTTTCCTGGGGAAAAACCCTCCGATGGCTAAGTCAGTACAGCTGTGATGGAAGCAATGATGGGGAGGAGAAAAGCTGGTGCGCAAGATTCCTCTGCACCAAAGGGGTGAAGCGGATTGCTTAGGAGTTTCGAGTGTGAGTGCCTTAATGGCTCCCTTTTTCTTCTTACCTTCCACCGGAGGGTAGCCCTGGTTTAAATAGTATGCCGCCTTCAGAGTCCTGTAAGCTAAGTGATGCGGGATGAGACACGGACATGACAAGCTCGCGATCGTCCCTTAACGAGGGAAGCGTCGGATGTGCGCTGTTGAGAAACCGGCAGTGAGCTAGGGTGATCGGCTCTCTCGTGTGCCCGGATCGGGTCACGGGACGGTCTCGCACTCTCTCGCAGCAGCGGTGAATGATAATATAGCGAGCTAACGGACCTAAAGCATGCTCTCTAGCAGCGGCATAAACAAGTATATATGAAAATAAATAAATGCCGAGAAGGGAGCGAAAACGATACCTCCACGCGCTCGGCGTGGGGAAGACGGACCCGGCCGAAAACTCGTACTCCCGGGAAACTTAACACACAAAAATTACAGCAATGGGAACATGCCCACTCCACGCAGGGAGGTAAAGGGCTATACAAATGGGCCCGGGAGGACCGAATTCGGGTTGACGGGCAGCTTCGTGTGTTGATTCGGCTACACGCGTGTTCACGACCGTGGGTCCCACGTGCTGTCCGGAGGGGCCGTGTGGGACCCGGTGGTACCGCTGTAGTGGAGACACTTGGAGAAGCGCGCCCCGGGCTGGCGGCACGCTGGTTCGCCGGCCGGAGGCCGGGCGGCTCCGTTCGGCACCGGTCGGAAAAACCGATCGGAAATCTGCCGGTTCTGTATTTCAGCGCGCGCTCCGGCGAGAACGGACGCTGCGTTCAGCATCGGTGTCGGAATGCGACGAGATCAGAGCCGTTGGAAAGCTGCTTCGAATGTACTACAATCTAGTGGCTTTCAGATAAATTCACCAGATTTATACTTTATGTTGGCGAATTCTAGATCTGCAGAGAACTTTCCTGTTGATGTACAGTAACTGAAGACTCAGATCTGCAGAGAACTTTCCTGTTGATTGCCTTTGACCGTGAAGTAGATATCCGAATTTCAAGATGTGTTCTTCAGCAAGATTGTAGAAATCGAAGAAGGAAAGTAGGACTATTTTTGGATCTAGATTTGGAGGTGGTGGTGATTTGTTCTGATTTTGGAAGTGGAGGGTGGTCGGATCTGGGATCATAAAAATTTCAATCCACGAAGATTCTGTGGCTGATAACAGGATTTTCGTGAAGACACCTCTGTCTAGCAGGACAGAAAACCGAAGACGATTCCGTGGCGGCTCGAAGGCGGCACGAACGGTGGCGGCGGCGGCACAGATGATCTCCGGAGATAGAGGGGAGGGGATAGAAGATAGAAATCACTCTAGAACTGGAGGTTGGAGGAGAGAAACCAGAGGGAGAGAGGAGGGGCTCAAGAACACTCTTGATTTTCCAACAATTTTCTCTTCATTTCTTCATTAATCTCTAATGACACTATACATAGGCTTATATAGAAAATGGCAAGGGGTGGGGGGATGGGAATTTCGTGGGAAATAAGTCATTTTCTTCCCCCATGTGGTCAAAACTCAAAAAAAATAAATTACATATGAATGGAGCACTCCTTTGACTAGGTAGGTAAGGTAGGTGGCCAACCTTTGAAATTTTAACCCCTTTGTCTCCCATGTGGTCAATTAGCATTCAAACCTTCTAGATGGCCACCTAGGATGGTTGACCAGCCCCACATGGATGAGGTGGACCAATGGGGAAGGGGAGGGGGGGCCCTAACTGGACCTACTACACATTTGCACAAAAACCTACACAATCCTAGGGAATGACACATTGGCTTACAAAACCTTACAATTGTATATATACTTTCCCAAGGATATAAAAGTAAATAAAAGGACTCAAATGTAAAAATAAAAGTTAATGCTCGGCGTCGATTCCCATCAACTCTCCACGAGTGGGAGGAACTCAACCCCGTCGAGTAGGGGTATGGATGCTCGAGTACTCCGGCGGATCCGTCACCGTGCCGAGTAGCGCGGGTATGCTCCTCTCCAAGTGATCGTCACCTGCTCATTCCATATATACTCGATATGCAAACTACTATGGGCTAAAGGTGGTCACTCCGAAGGGGAACTCTCAAAAGGGAAGAAAACAGATCGAAGACTCACTAGGAATCACCGCTTTGTCCCTATAGGTGACTGATCCGGGTATAGATGTGGAACCGATCCCATACTCATCAAGTGAGTCCACTCACCTCTTACTCATAAGAGAATGACAACGAGCTTGCACAAGACGCATGCAGACAAACAACGACACACAAACCAAATAAACCACACAAATAAGAAATCGACTCATGCATGACTCTAGACACACCTATTGTTAGTCCGACCCGTACATAGGTGACGGCGGACCAGGACACCCGAATGTGTACCATGCATGCATGTTATGTAACCGAGATGGGTGGTATGTGGAACACCTAAACATCCAAGTATGACCCAGTCATGCATGGACGGCCCTTTAGGTTTAGGAGACTTGAGTGGGCTAGGAAAGCCGGGTGTGGAAGAGCCGGGTGTAGGTGTATCGTGGACGGGCTTGGTTGATGTAGATGACCCGACCGGTGGGAAAGGGGTGTGAAAGTGGACTTCCCCGATAAGGTATGAAGGAAGTGATGGGTCATGGGGCCCACTAGAGTAGGGGTCGAATGGGTCAAAGAAAGCGTGACCCCTCGGTTCCTCCGTTACATAGTCCCATGTTTGGAATTCATGAAGGTGAGGGTCACCTCCATCCATCGTGATAGATGGGACCGTGTATAGGAGATATGACTCCTCCCTCGGAAGAAAAGTAATGAAGTCGGGTAGCGGGAGAAGTAGAAGAACCTCCGTGGTAACACAACCCGTGGTACATACGGAGGTAATGGACCCTATGGCCGGATGGGTGAAGCTACGACTAGTGGGTTGGTCGAAGCCTCGGGCCAATAAATGTGTAAAGGTCAACTGCCGGTCTAACCCTTTAAGAAGGTCGTCCAATGTGTCCACATAGTGACGAGACCGGAAGGTGGTATGAAATGAGTTGCTTGACACTAGTGGTAGTGTGGGGTCCATTGATGGGAAGGGAGGTGGGACCAAGCCATCCTTGAGCCAACTAAGAAGCGGCTCGGCTATGAAAAGCGTACCCGTTAGAAATACGGGTGGCTCGGGCCTTGGTGGTTCCAAATGAAAGGATTCCGAATTAAATTCGGAAATAGAGATGGATGACATTGGAACTCTCTCGAGTGGTGAAGGCCATGGTGTAGGCGGCTGGGAGGTGGATGCTTTTCGAAAGCCACCATACCGAGAAAAGTGTGACTCAAATGGTTCGACCACTAGAGCGACCGAATAGGATTTCGCTAGAGAGAATGCATTGCGGATAAGACATTCCAATTGGAAGTGAAGGCGCAAACCTCTCCGAAACTGAAATGCGGCCGTGTTGCTCTCCTCTCCCAAGCCATGTTCCAACCAATACTTATGATATGCCCGAATGTACTCGGACACGGACCTATCACCTTGGACGGGTCGACATGGGTTGGCCATAGTTGCCAAAATACGGGAATGGATCCCTAGGAATGGATATGCAAGGCCATTTGGGCAAGACACTAGACACGACCCTAAGTAATGCAAAGTTGGAATGCATGCACACTAAGGACCCTAGACGTAAACCAAAACTTGGTACGTGGCGGAGATAATTGACTCGAAGGTCACTCGCGCAATTGTGCGGCCTTCCCGATAGGCGTAGCCTAACGTTCGAACAACACCTTTTGATATACGGAGTAAAGGGATGTAAATGCAAAAAGACACTTTTTTTGTGTTTTAGAAATATGATGATCCTAGACTCGCCTTAAACCGACTAATGACTAGACGTAAATGACACTCTTTTTTTTTCTTTTGGACACCCTAGACTCAACTCACTCTGATACCAAATTGATGCGGGACGAGACACGGACACGACAAGCTCACGATCGTCCCTTAACGAGGGAAGCGCCGGATGTGCGCGGTTGAGAAACTGGCAGTGAGCTAGGGTGATCGGCTCTCTCGTGTGCCCGGATCAGGTCACGGGACGGTCTCGCACTCTCTCGCAGCAGCGGTGAATGATAATATACCGAGCTAACGGACCTATAGCATGCTCTCTAGCAGCGGCATAAACAAGTATATATGAAAATAAGCAAATGCCGAGCAGGGAGCGAAAACGATACCTCCACGCGCTCGGCGTGGGGAAGACGGACCAGGCCGAAAACTCGTACTCCCGGGAAACTTAACACACAATAATTACAGCAATGGGAACATGCCCACTCCACGCAGGGAGGTAAAGGGCTATACAAATGGGCCCGGGAGAACCGAATTCGGGTTGATGAGCAGCTTCGTGTGTTGATTCGGCTACACGCGTGTTCACGACCATGGGGCCCACGTGCTGTCCGGAGAGGCCGTGTGGGACCCGGTGGTAACGCTGTAGTGGAGACACTTGGAGAAGCGCTCCCCGGGCTGGCGACACGCTGGTTCGCCGGCCGGAGGCCGGGCGGCTCCGTTCGGCACCGGTCGGAAAAACCGATCGGAAATCTGCCGGTTCTGTATTTCAACGCGCGCTCCGGCGAGAACGGACGCTGCGTTCAGCACCGGTGTCAGAATGCGACGAGATCAGAGCCGTTGAAAAGGTGCTTCGAAGTACTGCAATCTAGTGCCCTTCAGATAAATTCACCAGATTTGTACTTTATGTTGGCAAATTCTATATGCTGCTATTGTACAGTAACCGAAGACTCAAATCTGCAGAGAACTTTCCTATTGATTGCCTTTGACCGTGAAGTAGATATCCGAATTTGAAGATGTGTTCTTCAGCAAGATTGTAGGAAATCGAAGAAGGAAAGCAGGACTATTTTTGGATCTAGATTTGGAGGTGGTGGTGATTTGTTCTGATTTTGGAAGTGGAGGGTGGTCGGATCTGGGATCATAAAAATTTCAATCCACGAAGATTCCGTGGCTGATAACGGGATTTTCATGAAGACACCTCTGTCTAGCAGGACAGAAAACCGAAGACGATTCCGTGGCGGCTCGAAGGCGGCCCGAACGGCGGCGGCGGCGGCACAGATGATCACCGGAGATAGAGGGGAGGGGATAGAAGATAGAAATCACTCTAGAACTGGAGGTTGGAGGAGAGAAACCAGAGGGAGAGAGGAGGGGCTCAAGAACACTCTTGATTTTCCAACAATTTTCTCTTCATTTCTTCATTAATCTCTAATGACACTATACATAGGCTTATATAGAAAATGGCAAGGGGTGGGGGGTGTTAGCGCAGCGAGAGTGATATAGAAGGGGGGGGATGAATAGATCACTCCCAGTTTGCAAAGCTTAGGCGAGAAAATAAATCTACCGCTTATGCCCCTTCTAAACTAGCACACAAAGAATTGCAAATGCAGGTACCAATCAAGATCGAATAAGAAAATGATGATAATAGCTGAACACACAACTAGTCGAAGAGACAAGCAGATAGAGAGCGCTGATAAAGATCGCAAACCACAGAGAAGACAACCGGTTTTTAGGTGGTTCGACTGCAGTCCGTAATCTACATCCACCCTCACTCCAACTAGAGTGAGGATTCCACTAGCCACTGCTAGAGCACAGCAGACTCAGTCTGCGAACAACTTGCTGCCAAACAGCTTGAAAACCCAAGGGAGACAAATCCCTCAACCAAGCTTTGCTACCCACAGAGCTTGTAACCTGTTCTAGCACCCAGCATGAACAGAACCGGAGAGTGCCTCTCCCTTCCTCCACACACCGGAGGGAACCTGCTAATGACAACCCGTCACTAGCAACACCAGAGATCAGCGATCTCTCTTCCTCTACAACCCAGAGGGAAACCGGAGATAGACTCCCTTCCTCCACACACCGGAGGGGAACAGATCAGAAATAGACGAAGAACACATAAAGAAAATCAGAAAAGGAACTAAAGACTGATCGAGAAAACATTTGATACTGAGAGTTAATACAAATGTAGCTTCCTGGGAAGCAATTTCAGAAACCCGATACTGCAAACTCTCTTTCTCTCTTCACTGCTATCTCTCTTTTTCTTTCTCTTTACTAGTGGATCGAGCTCTCTGCAATACTGCCTTTTCTTTCTTGGCTCTGATCACCTTCATCGATGGACGAAGGTTTCTATTTGTAGCGGCAGCAGGTGGATAGGGCACAAAACGTGTGTGCCTCCCACGCTCGATCCAGAACCTTCCTGCCACGTGACCTTATTGGATTGGTTCCTTTTGTCTTGGATCACGTGCACCCCCTTTATTAGGGAATAATCTTCCTCGTACCTGTAAGAAGATAAAAACCATTAACACACAGTATGGCCACTAAAACTAAAGCTGCATGAGGTATATGATAATAGCACGACGTGACCAGTACACGAGATAGGAAAAGAACGACACGAGGTACACTGTAACAGAACAGACACAACGAGGAGAACGACACGAAGTGAAACAAGAACGACATGAAGTACATACGATGACTACAGCACGAAGTAAAAATATCATGATATAATAACCAGTAATGAGAACGGCATGAGAACAACATGGAGACAAAACAGTAACCGACACGAGTTGAAAACAACACGAGGTAAAGAGAAGAACGACACGAAGTGGTTGCAACAACAAGCAAGACATAAAAGATGACACGAGATGCAACTAGAGGACAGAGAGAAGCGACACAAGGTTCACACAGAAATGACACGAGGTGGCACAGAAAGCAACACGAGGTGCTGCAATGTTCTGCACGCAGTGGAACAAAAAATGACACGAAGACACAGAAACAACAGTAACCGACACGAAGTGTGGTTACTAAACAGGAACGACACGAGGTCTACAGGGAAACGACTCGAAGTTCATCAGAACTATTAGAGCTGCTTCAGAAACACGACACGAAGACATGATACGGAATTGACACGGAGTGTGGTCAAGGCGAGAAGGACACGAAGTCTAAAGAGTAAAACAACACGAAGACCAAAACTGAAACCTACACGGTGAAGTCACAAAGTGACAAAGAGAAACGACACGAAGACAGAGAGCACAAGGATAAAACAACACGAAGTATTACCTCATACGAGTTTTCCTGTCAAGCATGGAAATCAACACGGAGTGTTGTACGCTCAGACGACACGAAATCATTTCGTGTTGGTGAGGGAAAGCAACACGAAGTGTGGCTTAAGTGACACGAAAACAATTCCCAAAATTACCTGAAGTGGCTCGAGGATTTACGTTAACACAGAGAAACATTTTTGTTCACAAGAAATTCATAGTGTTGAAACCATCAAGACATTAAGACTCAGGCAATCACTAAAATTCATTTGGTCAAATTGTTCAATTGAACAGGACATTCCCTTACTGTTTAATCCATTCACTTACATGATGAAACATGAGATTATCTTGAGATAAAGAAATGACTTATAGTGTGAGACATCATCAAAATCATAGGGACACAACAATCTCCCCCTTTTTGATGATGGTAACACTATGAATCAGGCAATATCAAAGTTTATCAAGATTTAACATGAAATCAATACCAGCTGCAACAACAGATTAACTTCAAGGCATGCTCATGCAAATGAATTAGAATGCTCATGCAAATGAATTAAACAAACCCTACAACTCACTCTCATTAACTCACTCTCATTTCCCCCACAACTCATAATTAGGAACTTCCCCTAGGCGACTAGCCACAACCAACTGATTAAATCATTGATATAGCAGAACCTCTCTCCCCCTTTGACATCAGCAAAAAGAAATGCAGAAGACATAACAATGCTGGAGACATGAAGAAGAAGTGCAGTAACGATCTTAATGCAGAAAGTCACGAATAGGTCTTAAGAAAATAAGTGAGGTTCTAATATCAAGAGAAGATTCTTTAAGCTTCAGTACACAATGGAGAAATAGAATTATGAAGAGTATATCAGCATACATAGTGTATGATGTAGAGCAGGAGTTGACAAGTATGGCCAAATGGAGCTGATCATTCAACTATTCCACAAGACAGCAAGAGTCTAAATCAGAGAGGTGTTCTCAAGGTATTGAGGACAAGCAATCCATTAGTTGCAAAACAACAAGGAATGTTAGTTGGAGATGATTTCCAAGAAGATCAATGAGTAAGTTGGTAGATCACTTCTTTTGACATTAGGGAGACACCTTGATCAGAGGCCTGAATCCCCAGTTACTCAGAGTGAGTTCCTCATTACTTCCCCCCCCCCTTTTTTTAGGAACAGAGTTAGTAACTGTGGCTTTTGACATGAGGAGACACCTTGATTAGAGGCCAGAGTCCCCAGTTACTCACCAGCAAGCCACCATTGCTCTGTCATGACTTTTCATTTATTTTAAGTATCTGACACCTCATGACTTGGGAGAAATATTCATTTCATTGATGAAGCTCCCAGTTTCTCAGTGATCAAAAATAGAACTTGTTTGTTCAGTTAAGTCCTTGAGTTAAAGAGATAGAATGATTGAAGACAATACCAAAAGAAAAGGACTTTTCTTGTATTGAGTCTTGAAGTCTAGATTTCAAGTTGATTGGGTCAGATATCAAGACATACGTGTTTTTGGCCTGAACCATAATCAATGACAATGTAGGAAGATATACTTTATGCAATTAGTCCAGATCTCTGTGTGAGTGCCAAAGAAAAGATTCTAATTGGATTTTAGAGACACTGACTTATTGACTTAAGAGATAAGTGACACTCTACTGTCTGAGAGAACTACACTAGATTAGTCATGAAAAACCAGCAGAGATACACATCTGGACACTCCTTTTGAATTTGTCAAAGAACTTCTCTTCTCACATTACAACTTAGCTCCCCCTAAGACATAGCATACCTCAATAAAATATTTCAGCAAAATCTCAAGGCTTCCCTCAAATTAGAGCATTCCTGAAAGCTAACCAGTGAGCATTCCGAACTCCCCCTTAAACCAGCAAGCAAGAAGGCTAACCAACAGATAGACAAACCTCCCCCTCACAACAGGAACAGGCTTCATAATTAAGACACTTTGTATAAGCCTAACTCTCTTCTTAATGTAGTGAACTTTTCATTATCCAGAGGTTTTGTGAAAATATCAGCAATCTGATTATCTGTTCCTACATGAATTAGTTCAAAATTATTCTTAGACACCTCATCTCTTATAAAATGATGTCTTATCTCTATATGTTTTGTTCGAGAATGCAAAACAGGATTTTTAGCAAGATTGATGGCACTTGTATTATCACAGTAAATAGGTGTGCACCCCAGGTCTACTTGGTAGTCCTGAAGTTGGTGTTTAATCCATATTACTTGTGTTCCACAACTCCCTGCAGCCACATATTCAGCTTCTGCAGTGGAGAGGGCCACAGAATGTTGTTTCTTGGAGCCCCAAGATACTAAACACCCACCCAAGAATTCACAATGGCCACTTGTGCTTTTCCTGTCTAGTTTACAGCCTGCATAGTCAGCATCTGTGTATGCTACTAGATTCAATGTGCGAGAAGCAGGAAACCATAAACCAAGGGAGTGACTAGCTGACAAATATCTGAAGATTCTTTTAACTGCAGCTAAGTGTAGTTCAGTGGGTCTAGACTGATATCTTGCACACATTCCTACACTGAATTGTATATCAGGTCTAGAGGCTGTTAAGTAAAGAAGTGATCCAATCATACCTCTATAAAGTTTGGCATTTACTTCTTTACCTGTCTCATCTGTATCCAATGATGTATTGGTGCCCATGGGTGTAGTAATGTGCTTTATGTTTTCCATGCCAAACCTTTTGAACAATTCCATTGTGTATTTGGTTTGGTTGATGAAGCACCCATCTTCTAGCTGCTGTACCTGCAATCCAAGAAAATATTTTAGTTCACCAACCAAGCTCATCTCAAATTCAGCAGACATCATGGTAGAAAATTCATCACATAGTTCATGCCTAGTTGATCCAAATACAATGTCATCTACATATACCTGAACTATGATGAGATCTTTACTCATGCCCTTGGTGAATAAAGTCTGATCAACTTTACCTCTTTTGTAGCCCTTGCTGATCAGAAATTCAGATAATCTTTCATACCAAGCTCTTGGAGCCTGCTTTAGACCATACAAGGCTTTGTTTAACCTGAAAACTTGGTTAGGTTGAGGAGAAAATTGAAATCCAGGAGGTTGTTCAACAAAGACTTCTTCTTTAATAACTCCATTTAAAAAGGCACTTTTAACATCCATTTGTTGGAGTTTAATGTTCTTTGAGCATGCAAAGGCAATCAACAATCTTATGGCTTCCATCCTAGCAACTGGTACATAAGATTCATCAAAGTCTACACCTAATTCCTGACAGTAGTCTTTGGCTACTAGTCTGGCCTTGTTCCTCGAGATGATTCCATCTTCATTTATCTTATTTTTGAACACCCACTTGGTTCCTATGACATTAATACCATCTGGTCTTGGGACAAGCTCCCAGACATTATTCCTTTAAAACTGATCTAATTCCTCACTCATAGCATTTACCCAACCTTGATCAGCTAAGGCCTCTTCTATTGTTTTGGGTTCAATTTGTGAGACTAAAGCAATTAGGTCGTTTCACATTTCTAAAATGAGATCTAGTCCTTAGAGGTTCTTCGGGATTGCCTATGACATTATCTAACGGATGGTCTTTAAGGAATCTAATATTTGTTGAAGACTCACCTGTTTCTCTTTGACCTTCCTGATTTTGGGAATTTGTTTCTCCATTCTGCTGAGTCTTCTCTTCTTCTTGTTGGTTTTCCAGAAAATCTCCACCATGATTGGAGTCCCTGTCAAGATTTTCAATATTAGAAACATCTTTCTTTTCACTAAAAAGAATGTGTGGAGATTCTTCCACTTTCTGATCTGATACATTAAATACCCTATATGCCCTTGACACTTCGGAGTAACCCAAGAATATTCCAGGTGAACTCTTGGCTTCAAACTTGTCTAAATCTTTCTTATCATTGTTATGAATAAAACATTTTGCTCCAAAAATTCTGAAATGCAACAAGTTTGGTTTCTTACCTTGTAGAAGCTCATAGGGTGTTTTCTTGTGTATGGGTCTTACCATGGCCCTGTTGATTATGTAGGTTGCTGTATTGGCCGCTTCTGCCCAAAACCTTCTAGGTAACTTACTTTCAATCAACATGGTTCGGGCCATCTCCACCACTATTCTATTTCTTCTCTCCACGATCCCATTCTGTTCAGGTGTCCTGGGAGAGGAAAACCTGTGAGTTAGTCCTTCTTTGTCACAAAGTTCAGTAAATATGGAATTTTCAAACTCACCTCCATGATCAGATTGAATAGAACTAACCTTGAACTTTCCTTCTTGTTTGACCTTATTGAAAAATAGATTAAACTTTTGAAATGCATCACTCTTATTTGCTAAGAAAAATATCCATGAATATCTGGAGAAGTCATCTATGATGACATAGCCAAACCTGTTACCATTAAGACTCTGAGTTCTGGTTGGACCGAAGAGATCCATATGAAGAAGTTCCATTGGTCTAGAAGACAATGGCTCAGATCTTAATTTGAAAGAGTTTCTGGTCTGTTTGCCTAGAGCACAGGCATCACATGATTTTGAAATGGAATTAAATTTAATTTTAGGCATGCCTTTAACTAAATCAAGTTTGACCAGTTTATTTAAAGTGGAAAAGCTAGCATGACCTAGACGTCTATGCCATTCAAAAGCATCAATTTCAGAGTTAGCAGATAAACAAATAGTAGAGTCAGATTTCTCATTTAAGTCTACAATGTAGACATTATTAATCCGGTTGGCTAAAAATTTAACCTCATCAGAATTTATTTCAAAGATTTTGCATGAAGTATCATCAAAAACAACCTTGTGACCCTTGTCACATAACTAACTGATGCTGATCAGATTATGTTGTAGCCCTTCCACAAGTAAGACTTTTTCAATGAGTTTGTGGAAGACTTACCTACTGTGCCAACTCCAATTATTTTACCTTTGTTCTTTCCTCCAAACTTGACCAGACCTCCTGGCTTCATCTCTATCTTACTGAACTTGGATCGGTCTTCTGTCATATGCCTGGAGCAGCCGCTGTCGAGGTACCACTTGTTATCTTCAGCTGCCAGGCCGACCTACACAAGTATATCAAGCAGAGTGATTTGGAACCCAAGATGAGTTGGGTCCAAGTACATTGTTTAAATCTCTGATCAAGTGTTTGGGTACCCAGATTTGTTTCAGCATGGTTTTCTCTGGCACCCTCCTTTCAGGTTTATTAAGGTTCAATCCAGCTAAACTGGAGAAATGAGTTCTATTCCTTTCATCGGTCTTCCTATTCCTAGAAAATTTCCTGTAGGCTTGTTGATTGGTATATCTTTGACCATGAAAGTTGTTCCTCCAGTAGGTCTTGTTTGGACCCATCTGATTGTTATAATTCCAGCTTTTATTCTGATTTGTTTTCTTGGTTCATCTACCATTTGTGTTCTGGTGAATGGACTTAATGTTATTCTTCATAAAGTTCATTCCAATCTTGAATGGTTGTCCAGTACTGGTTGTTGTGTTCTCTTTAGGACTTTGAGTTTTCTTAGAGCTGTTTGAGTTGGATGGTGTGTCCAGCTTTTCTTTTCCCTTCTCTGGACAGAAGGTGATAGTCTTGAATTACAAGGGTCTCTTGTTGGTTGGGTCATAGCCTAGACCTTCCTTATTGAAATTGACCCTATTTCCTATTATAGCATCTAGGCTAGTCTTTCCTTGGACAAACTTCTCTAAGACTTTCTGTTTGTCTTCCAGCTCCTTTTGAAGAAACTCTGAATTCTTTAGGAGTTCAGCATTTACTTTCTTCACAGCTTCATACTTCTCTGAATTCATTCTGATTTCACTCATGCTTTCTTCAATTTTAGTTTTGAATTCATTGAGCTGTTTTTTACTTTCTTGGATTTCTCCCCTAAGCTTATCATTCTCTTTCCTTTGTGAGGTCATTTCTTCTAGTTGTTCTTTTAGCTTTGCATTTTCCTCACAGACCAGAGTTTGTTCTTCAACATTTGTGTTAAATTTTCTTTTCAGAACTCTGTGCTCTTTGCTAAGTGAATTAAATTTATCTAGCAAGTCACCATAAGCATCCTCCCAGTCATCAATTGAGAAAATTTCAAAAACGTTTATTACCTCCTCCTCACTGTTTGCCATAAGACAAATTCCTTTTTCATATTCCTCCGAGGAAGTGTCTTCGGGATTTTCTTCTTCCTCGCTCCATGTGCAGACCATCGCCTGTGGCTTTTTCTTCTTCTGCACCTTTGTGAACTTCTTCTGAAGATAGGGACCTTTCTTCTGGAGTTCTGGGCATTCGCCTTTCATGTGTCCTTGTTTGTTACAGTTAAAACAAGTCAGTTTCTTAGGATTTCTATCCCTGTAATTGGTAAACTCAGCTTTCTTGTTAAAAGAGTGTGGGTTCTTCTTCCTGAAAGTCTTTCCCTTTGTCCTCAGAAACTTTCTGAACTGACGAGTGAGCATAGCCTGCTCCCCCTGGTCGAGATCTGAAAGACCTTCAAGCTCGGACTCAGACTCGGGGCTACTGCTGCTGCTCCCACTTTTACTACCCTTGTTGCGGGAAGCTCTTAGAGCTACATTTTTACCCTTCCTCTCACTACCTTCTCCACCTCCTTGGAAGTTCATCTCATCGGTCATCAGGGATCCTATGAGTTCATTCACAGTTAAGACAGTCAAATCTTTTGACTCCTCCATCACAATGGCCTTAGTGTGCCATGTCGGGGATAAAGATCTAAGGATTTTCCTGACTATATCTGCCTCAGCAAGATCCTTCCCTAGCCCTTTAAGAGTGTTAGTGATCAAGGATAACCTGGCATACATTTCGGTTATATTCTCACCTGCATTCATCTTAAACATTTCATACTTGGAGGTGTAGAGATTTACCTTCGAGGCTTTCACTTGAGCTGTACCTTCATAAATTAATTGCAGCTCATCCCACATTCGCTTGGCAGTTCTGTATGCAGATATACGAGCATATTCCTCTGGATGAACATCACACTGGATTATGTTCAGCGCCATCCAGTTGAGTGACGAGAGCTTCACATGATCATCTATCCAAGCATCCTCGTTTGGTGACAGCTCATATGGCCCCACCGTGATTACTCTCCACAATTTATGACTCTGAGCTCTGATGAACACTTCCATCCTGTTCTTCCAAAACAGATAGTTACTACCATCGAAATAAGGAGGGCGACTAATGGATTGACCTTCGGCCATGAAGGTTCTAGGACCACCACCATTTCCTTGACCGTTCGTCCACATGGCGTAAACCTGCTCTGATACCAAATGTTAGCGCAACGAGAGTGATATAGAAGGGGGGGGGATGAATAGATCACTCCCAGTTTGCAAAGCTTAGGCGAGAAAATAAATCTACCGCTTATGCCCCTTCTAAACTAGCACACAAAGAATTGCAAATGCAGGTACCAATCAACATCGAATAAGAAAATGATGATAAGAGCTGAACACACAACTAGTCGAAGAGACAAGCAGATAGAGAGCACTGATAAAGATCGCAAACCACAGAGAAGACAACCGGTTTTTAGGTGGTTCGACTACAGTCCGCAATCTACATCCACCCCTCACTCCAACTAGAGTGAGGATTCCACTAGCCACTGCTAGAGCACAACAGACTCAGTCTGCGAACAACTTGCTGCCAAACAGCTTGAAAACCCAAGGGAGACAAATCCCTCAACCAAGCTTTGCTACCCACAGAGCTTGTAACCTGTTCTAGCACCCAGCATGAACAGAACCGGAGAGTGCCTCTCCCTTCCTCCACACACCGGAGGGAACCTGCTAATGACAACCCGTCACTAGCAACACCAGAGATCAACGATCTCTCTTCCTCTACAACCCAGAGGGAAACCGGAGATAGACTCCCTTCCTCCACACACCGGAGGGGAACAGATCAGAAATAGACGAAGAACACATAAAGAAAATTAGAAAAGGAACTAAAGACTGATCGAGAAAACATTCGATACTGAGAGTTAATACAAATGTAGCTTTCTGGGAAGCAATTTCAGAAACCCGATACTGCAAACTCTCTTTCTCTCTTCACTGCTATCTCTCTTTTTCTTTCTCTCTTTTTCTTTCTCTTTACTGGTGGATCGAGCTCTCTGCAATACTGCCTTTTCTTTCTTGGCTCTGATCACCTTCATCGGTGGACGAAGGTTTCTATTTATAGCGACAGCAGGTGGATAGGGCACAAAATGCTTGTGCCTCCCACGCTCGATCCAGAACCTTCCTGCCACGTGACCTTATTGGATTGGTTCCTTTTGTCTTGGATCACGTGCACCCCCTTTATTAGGGAATAATCTTCCTCGTACCTGTAAGAAGATAAAAACCATTAACACGCAGTATGGCCACTAAAACTAAAGCTGCATGAGGTATATGATAACAGCACGACGTGACCAGTACACGAGATAGGAAAAGAACGACACGAGGTACACTATAACAGAACAGACACAACGAGGAGAACGACACGAAGTGAAAGAAGAACGACACGAAGTACATACGATGACTACAGCACGAAGTAAAAACATCATGATATAATAACCAGTAATGAGAATGGCACGAGAACAACATGGAGACAAAACAGTAACCGACACGAGTTGAAAACAACACGAGGTAAAGAGAAGAACGACACGAAGTGGTTGCAACAACAAGCAAGACATAAAAGATGACACGAGATGCAACTAAACGACAGAGAGAAGCGACACGAGGTTCACACAGAAACGACACGAGGTGGCACAGAAAGCAACACGAGGTGCTGCAATGTTCTGCACGCAGTGGAACAAAAAATGACACGAAGACACAGAAACAACAGTAACCGACACGAAGTGTGGTTACTAAACAGGAACCACACGAGGTCTACAGGGAAACGACTCGAAGTTCATCAGAACTATTAGAGCTGCTTCAGAAACACGACACGAAGACATGATACGGAATTGACACGGAGTGTGGTCAAGGCGAGAAGGACACGAAGTCTAAAGAGTAAAACAACACGAAGACCAAAACTGAAACCTACACGAGGTGAAGTCACAAAGCGACAAAGAGAAACGACACGAAGACAGAGAGCACAAGGATAAAACAACACGAAGTATTACCTCATACGAGTTTTCCTGTCAAGCATGGAAATCAACACGGAGTGTTGTACGCTCAGACGACACGAAATCATTTCGTGTTGGTAAGGGAAAGCAACACGAAGTGTGGCTTAAGTGACACGAAAACAATTCCCAAAATTACCCGAAGTGGCTCGAGGATTTACGTTAACACAGAGAAACATTTTTGTTCACAAGAAATTCATAGTGTTGAAACCATCAAGACATTAAGACTCAGGCAATCACTAAAATTCATTTGGTCAAATTGTTCAATTGAACAGGACATTCCCTTACTGTTTAATCCATTCACTTACATGATGAAACATGAGATTATCTTGAGATAAAGAAATGACTTATAGTGTAAGACATCATCAAAATCATAGGGACACAACAGGGGGCTGGGAATTTTGTGGGAAATAAGTCATTTTCTTCCCCCATGTGGTCAAAACTCAAAAAAAATAAATTACATATGAATGGAGCACTCCTTTGACTAGGTAGGTAAGGTAGGTGGCCAACCTTTGAAATTTTAACCCCTTTGTCTCCCATGTGGTCAATTAGCATTCAAACCTTCTAGATGGCCACCTAGGATGGTTGACCAGCCCCACATGGATGAGGTGGACCAATGGGGAAGGGGAGGGGGGCCCCTAACTGGACCTACTACACATTTGCACAAAAACCCACACAATCCTAGGGAATGACACATTGGCTTACAAAGCCTTACAATTGTACATATACTTTCCCAAGGATATAAAAGTAAATACAAGGACTCAAATGTAAAAATAAAAGTTAATGCTCGGCGTCGATTCCCATCACTGAGGGGTCTCCGGCGGGAGTTATGTCCTCAACGTGGGCTTTCATGGCCTTTATCGTGGGAGCGTTATTGCCTTGAAGTCCGGCGGCCTCTTGATTCCCCTGTCCGTTGGGGACTCTTAACGGCAGCACGAACGGCTAATGTCTGGTCTGGCCGAGCTCCTGAAATGTCAGCCCTGTCCGGGCGATAAGCATAGCTCGATGAAAGAGGGGTCGGATAGGTCGGCTAACGCCTGTCTCGCCTGGGCGGGGAAACGGCTTGGACCGGACCCACCTTGTGACCTGACCATCACTCGGGCCCTCCGAGCCTAGGGGCCGCCGGGGAGAGTTGGTTCCTCGAGTGTTTGTTCATTGGGCTTTTCTTTCCTGAGTGGGCCCCGTGGGCTATCACTCGGGTGAGCTTGCCTCGTTGGACCCTGTTGGGTCTTGTTGGGCTGCTCTTTGGGTGGGCTACAGAAATCCCCCTCTCCAGACCCAATTCTTCTAGGTGAAGGCGGAGGCGACGGATGAGTTTTGGAGATGCCTGGTCTCGCCCAATTTTCATCCGAATCTTCCTCCTCCCCAGGAGGAGTTCCCTCCCCACGTGGAGCGGCAGGCCGCCCGTCTGCTGGATAACCGCCAATCGACCGAGGAGCTGGTGACGCCGAAGAACATCGAACGATGTTTGCTTACGTTGTTGACGTCGACAGGTACTGCTCTCGAGGTTCTTCTCCTGGGGTGGTAGTTACTTTTCTTCTCCTGACCGGGTCTTCTTTCTTTGTTGCAGACGTGAGGCGGGAACCTTTGGAGGAAGCTGCTGAGGTCATCGATCTGGGAGAAGATGACTCGGCGGTCAACGAACCAGAGGCTTCTGCGGGTCCCGCCCAAGCCCGGGATAAGGGCAAGGGGGTGGCCCCCGGGGGGTCTTCACGACCAGCTGGTATGAAGCGCAAGGATCCCATGGCGGGAAAGTTGCGGGAGGCCGCGAAGGCCAAGAAACGGGCCAAGAAGGCAGGTCTCCCTCCTACCGCCAGGGGGTACTCCGGCTCGGCGGTGCTCCCCGATCGAGGGCAGAATGGGGCCAACCCCTCGGGGCCAGCTCCTTGCCAGGCGAGAGGGGACCGAGGAGACCGGGGGCCCTTCAGAGGGCAGCGATAGGTCGGCTCTCCCCCTCACGGGGGTAGAGGGGGCCGATGCTGAAGTAGCTGACGCTGAGGCAGGGGGGTCGGCCGGAGGCGGTAATATCCTGGTCGGCGAGGTGCGGGCCGAGACAGGTAGGGCTGGGGGTTCGCCCGCTAGGGCGTTGCAGCCCCAGGTGCTTGGAGCTCCCGGTGCGGTCGGTCCCGCGGCACCGGTCAAGGTTGGGGGTTCACCCGGGGAGGCGTCGCAACCCCAACCGACCGTGGCGCGCGAGGCGGCCGGTCCCGTAGCTCGAGCAGAGCCTTCTGGCGGGGTGCCCCGGGCGGAGCGGTCCCCTCTGTCGGAGCCCTTGGAAAGGCTCGGCATTACGGGCGACCTGTATCGGGTCTGCCGGTCGATTGCCGCAAGGACAAAGGGGGGAGAAAGGCGCAATACCCCCCCCCCCCCCCGGGCTCCTCAATGTTCTGATGGAGGGGGGCCTGGTTATAGCTCGGTCGGCGACTTTGATGGTGGAGGCGCACACACGGACAGAGGCGGAGTGGTCGAACCTTGCCTGGACCCTTGGGGGATGCGAGAGGAAACTGGCCCGACTCAAGGGGGAGCATGAGGGGCTCCGACAGGAGTTCTCTGCGTTCCGGGAGGTGGCGCGGGAGAGCCGACTGGAAGCCGGGGTGCTGACCGAACAGCTCGCCAAGACCAGAGAGTCGCTTGAGAGGGCAAGACGATCCCTGGAGGAGGAGCGTCTGCGTCGCCTCGAGCTAGATGATCGCTGGGAGCTCGAACGTGCTGAGCTGCTAGATCGGGCGGAGATGGCGGAGCGTCTCCGAGCTGAGGCTGAGGTGGACCGGGCCTGGGCAGAGGAGCGTGCGGCCGAGGCGGAGCGGGCTTAGGTCGAGCTCATCGGAAGGGCGGGGCAGATCGAGGCGGAGGTAATCGAGCGTTACAGGAGCTCGGATGCTTACTCGGCCGACCTGGTAGAAGCTGCCCTACCCTATTACGAGGTAGCACTACCCCGGGATGCTCGAAAGGGGTTCAAGCAGGGCTATCGCCGGGCGGTAGACTGTGCCAATGAACAAAACTCCGCGATCGAGTTCCCCTTTGGCCAGTGTTATGACTCGGATGAGTCGGTTTCCAGCTCTTCTTCGTCGGTTGGGGAAGATTCGGAGGGGTCGCCTCCGTCGGCGTCACCGGCTCCGGGCGTCTCGGGAGGGCTCACGACCAAGATAGTTCTCGCACAGGCGAGGTCAGTGTCTGAGCCGGCCGTCACCGAAGGCGCCGGGGGTGACACGTCTCCTTCCGCCGGTCTCGAACGTCAAAGTGGGCCCGAGGCCTGATGTATTTTACCTCTTTCCCTTTTTGTCTCTCTTTCCTCTTTTTAGAGGGTTTCCTTTTGGTGTGATAACAAATGACTTGCTCTGTTTGAGTACTATCCTTGCCGTGATTTGGTTGGCGGATCTTGAGTAGCTAGGAGGTGTCGATATGTCCTGCACGGTTTTCGCACGCTGTTTTGGTAGGCTTCTGACGGGGCGTCCTTCCGTTCCCTCATGCTTTGAATGTGAGGCCGCTTCGTGAATCCCGCTAGGGCAGGAAACGAGGAGTTGGAGGTGACTGTTCAGGGGAGAAATCCTTTGGCGTGTTTCCGAGGGGGGGTCATTTAAGGCGTGTAGGCTCCTTTGGCCTATAAGAAGGACCGAAAGGCGCCCTTTCCTCTCCACTGCTTGGGATTTTCTCTAACAGTCTTTCCTCGCTCCTTCCTTTTCACTCTGTGTTGTGCCTTTGCATTCGGAGGATGGAGGATCCTTCGGAGGGCGATGCCGCCGATGACGGGGAGCAGCGGGCTCCCGCTGTCTTGTAATGTTGAACGGATCCCACGGTCGCCGCGCGTGCACGAGACGGGTCCGACGGTCGCCGCTCGGATCTGGGGAGGACTTCGGCGTGTGGAAGCACGCCGTTGGCCTCTTCTTAGCTCCGGCGAGGCTTCCGGGTGGACGCCGAGGCGGAGGACGGATGGGGGCATCAGGGGAGTCTGCCGTCACTTCCCTCCATGTGAGGGGAGGAGGCGTATCAAGCTCCCTCCTCACCGAGGCCTTCCTCCGTCTGCAGCCTCTTTCTCCCTCTTCTGCTCTTCATTTCTTTCACTCTTCGGGGGCTGCTTGCTCTCTCCTTCCTTCCAAGGAGTTGGCAGATTGGAAGAGGTGAGGCCTTCACGGCGCTCCTTTTTCCTGGTTGTTGCCAACTTGGGAGGTAGCCTTCCTCAACGTTTAAAGGTGGCCCTCCTCCTGAAGTCCCTCTGTCACCTTTGTCATGGGCCATCCGAGCCAACTGGCTCGACCACCTTTTGTCCGAGCCAGTTTCCGCACGAGGCAGAGCCAGTGGCTGGATGCGAGGAGATTAAGACCGAGTCAGTCGAGCGATGACCCCTTGAAACGATGTTAGATGGATTTTTGTTTTGTTTTTGCTATGTGATGTACTGGCATTTGCCTACCTGATGTACCAATGGTTTGGAATGAAAAGAACAGGGATTTATTCCGTCCATCTTGCTGTACAATTTCAAAAGTAGAATTTGCGTAGTGCGGCTGCGTTCCATGTCCGAGGAATAGGTTCCCCTTCCATTGTCGCTAACCTGTACGCACCTTTTCCGAGCGTCTCGACCACTTGGTAGGGGCCTTCCCAGTTGGGGGATAGCTTGCCCGCCGCCTCTAGTGGTCCAGAGGCTTCGGCCTTCCTAAGGATGAAGTCCCCCGGTTGGAAACGTCTGTATCAGACTTTGGCATTGTAGTATCGAGTGAGGCAGCGCTGGTACTCCGTTGCCCGGACGTTCGCGATCTCTTGGAGTTCGTTTGCCAGGTCGAGGTTCTCGAGGAACTTTTGCCCGCTTGCCTCGAGTTAGAAGCTGATCACTCGGAGAGACGGATTGGCGATCTCCAATGGAACGACGGCTTCGGTGCCGTATACTAACTGAAAATGGCTTTCACCGGTTGCCGTCCCGGGGGTTGTTCGGTGCGACTACAGTACGCTAGGCAATTCCTCGAGCCAGCTACCCTTAGCCTTACCGAGTCTGGTTTTTATGCCTTTTAAGATAGTCTTGTTGGCATTTTCAACCAGCCCGTTGGCCTGAGGGTGGGCGACCGAAGTGAAGTGGTTGCGGATATTTAGGTCGGCGCATCTGTGTCGGAAGTACCGAGAGTCGAATTGCCGACCGTTATCGCTTACTATCACTCGGGGGATGCCAAAGCGACAAATGATTGATTTCCAAACAAAGCCCCAAACGACTGTCTCGATGATCCTAGCCGTAGCCTCGGCCTCGATCCACTTAGTGAAGTAGTCGATGGCGACGACGATGAACTTCTTCTGGGACTGGGCCATTGGGAATGGCCCAAGGATATCGATTCCCCACCGAGCGAAAGGGTAAGGCTCGGCTAGGGTGACAAGTTCCGTGGCCGGCTGATGGACTGGTCGAACCGCTGGCACCGGTCCCACTATTGAACATAGGCCGAGCAGTCGTGCTGCAGGGTGGGCCACCAGTACCCCTGTCGTAACAGGACTCTGGCCAGCGACCTTGCTCCTGAGTGCGCTCCGCATAGGCCTTCATGAATCTCTTGGATGGCTCGGCCTGCCTCGTCGGGACCGAGGCACTTCAGGAGGGGACCGGAGAACGATCTTCGGTAGAGGGTGATGTCGAGGACGACGAAGCGCCAAGCTTGATACTTCATTCGGCGGGCTTCTCGAGGGTCGGAGGGCTCTTGGGAGTCTTGTAGCCAGGACAGGTAGGGGGAGCGCCAGTCACTTGGAGTGGCCGAGTCAACAGGGAGGAGCTCCGTGTCGATGCTCAGGCGCTCTAGCTCTTCTAGGAGGACCGATCGTGTACCTTCCGGGTCTAGGGAGGAGGCTAATCGAGAGAGGGCGTCCGCCCGAGAGTTTTGCTCCCGAGCTATCCGGACTACCTCAAATCCCTCAAACTGTTGGGCCAGGCTCCGGACCAACTGAAGGTATTTGATCATGGGTGCCTCCTGAGCTTCATACTCACCGTTGACTTGACCTACGACTAGTTGAGAGTCGGTGTGGATCCTGACTCGCTCGACCCCCAGCCGTCGGGCCATGCGTGCTCCCGAGATAAGGGCCTCGTATCCGGAAGCATTGTTGGACGCCTGAAAGTTGAATTTTAAGGCGTACTGTAGCTCTATCCCTTCGGGGGACCTCAGGAGGATCCCCGTACCGCTGCCTGCCGAATTGGATGATCCATCGATGAACAGTTCCTAGGTTGGCCCGGTCGTGGTAGGAGGCCTGTCCTCGGCGGGGATGGTGATTTCGGTAATGAAGTCGGCGAGCGCTTGGCCTTTGATTGTTGATCGCGGCCGGTACGAGATGTCGTAGGCTCCGAGCATAATGGCCCATTTGACGAGTCACCCTGAGGCCTCGGGGTGGGCCAGAATCTTCTTCAATGGCTCGCCGGTTAGCACGGTGATGGGGTGCCCCTGGAAGTAGGGGCGGAGGCGCCTCGCGGAGGTGACCAATGCTAGCACGAGTTTCTCGGTTGGGGGGTACCTCCGTTCGGCCTCATTGATCACCTTGCTGGTGTAGTAAACCGATCTTTCGATTCCCGAGTCATTTCTGACTAGGACCGAGCTGACCGTGGATGGCGTCGTCGAGAGGTAGAGCAGCAAGACTTCACCGGGGACGGGCTTGGAGAGCACCGGTGGCGAAGCCAGGAGCTCCTTAAGCTCGGCGAATGCTGTCTGGCACTCCTCATCCCATGCAAACGTAGCAGATGCTAGCTTGGGTCCCCTCATCAGTTTGAAGAAGGGCAAGCATCGTTCAGCCGCACGGGACAGGAAACGGCTGAGAGCAGCGACACGCCCTGTCAGACGCTGGACGTCTTTAATGCACGTGGGCGGGTGCATGTCCAGGATGGCCTGGACTTTGTTGGGGTTGGCTTCGATCTCGCGCTGAGTGACCAGGAAACCCAGGAACTTCCCGGATTTTACTCCAAAGGCGCACTTGGTGGGGTTGAGCTTCATGTTGTACTTTAGGAGGGTGCCGAAGGTTTCGGCGAGGTCGGTGAAGTGGTCTCGGGCCTTGGGGGTCTTGACGAGCATGTCATCAATGTAAGCCTCGACGTTCCGACCTAGCTGTCCCTCGAACATGTGATTTACCAGTCGGTGATATGTGGCTCCGGCGTTCTTTAACCCGAAGGGTATCCGAGTGTAGCAGTACACGCCGCAGTCGGTGATGAAGGCGGTCTTCTTGATGTCTTCTGGATTCATTCTGATCTGGTGATAACCCGAATAGGCATCCAGGAAACTGAGTATCTCGTTGCCCGAGGTTGAGTCAACCAATTGGTCGATGCTCGGTAGCAGATAGCAGTCCTTGGGGGTAGCCTTATTCAGATCGGTGAAGTCCACGCACATTCGCCACTTGCCTGTGGTTTTTGGCACCAGAACGACATTGGCTAGTCACGTAGGGTACAGGACTGGTCTGAAGAGACCTGTCTCTTGTCCCTTGGTGACCTGCGCCTTGATGACCGCCTGCTTCTCGGGCGCATGCTTCCTTCTCCGTTGTTGTACGGGCCTGACGGTGGGGTCGAGGCTGAGCTTGTGCATCACGGTCTTCTCTGGTATGCCAGGGAGTTGATCATCGGACCAAGCAAAGGCCTGGACGTACTCAGAAAGAAATTTCTTGTATTGCTGCTGTTACTTGGGTGGTAGGTCGGCTCCGATCCTTACTCCGAGGGCCGGGTCATCATTTATGAATACCGTTAGCAATTCGCCACCGGGCTCAGCGATTACGGTCTTCCCTTCGATTCCGTTGGGGCCCTTATCCCCCCCGTCCGGCCTTGAGGCTTCCACCGAGATGTTGTAGCACCTTCTAGCCGTGGCCTGGTTACCTCGGACTTCCCCCAACCCGTTTTCGGTGGGAAACTTCATTTTCTGGTGATAGGTAGATGGTACGGCCTTTATTCGGTTGAGAATTTTTCGGCCGAAAATGGCGTTGTACGCTATCATACCCTTGATCACTATGAAGTCCACCATCACCGTAACGGTTTTGGGTGGGGTGCCGATGGTGACCGGCAGGCTTAGGGCTCCCTCGGGGTAGGTGGCCAGGCCGTTAAACCCGCAGAGGGGTGTTCGGATCAGGCGGAGCTTGGATGGGTCTTCCCCCATTTTGAGGAAACAGTCATAAGATAATACATCGGGGGCGCTCCCATTGTCAACCAAAATTCTATCTACGTTACAATGGTTTATTGTGGCCGAGATAACGAGGGCATCATCATGCGGGGTGCTTAGCCCTTCCAGGTCTTGGTCGGAGAAGACTATGACCTGGGGCTCCCTCGGCGGGCCCCCTGAGGGCTCTAAGACCCTGCTGGCCCGCTCGGCATGACGCTTCCTTCCTCGGCTGGTGTCGTCGCCCGATGCCGTTCCTCCGGAGATGACGTTGATGTAGACCCCTCGGGGGGCGTTGTCGATCTCCTCGGCAGCGTCTCGGTCTTCTTTGCGCCCAGCTGCAAACCGGGCCAGGTGCCCCTGACGGATGAGACGTTCGATCTCGTCTTGGAGCTAGCGACAGTCACCGGTGTGGTGCCCGTGGTCGCTGTGGAACAGGCAATGCCTGTCGCGCTTGCGGTTCTTCGATCTCATTGGTTCGGGCTGGCGTAGGAGTCCCGAGTCTTTGATGTCTTCATAGATCTCGTAGACTGGCGTGGTCAACGGGGTGTACCACTCGTACTTCCGTTTGCGTTCTCCTTCCCGATCGCGCTTCTTGCCCGAGCCAGGGATTGGCTCGGAGGCCCGCTTCTTGTCCCCCTCCCGACCTGATCCGGTTGTGTCTCGGCAAGCGCTGAGTACTTCTTCGCACTCGGCGTGGCGCAGTGCTAGAGTCACTAGCTCGACAAGGGTCGAGGGAGGGTGGAGGACCAGTTCGCGGCGGAGATTCTCGTCCCGGGTGCCCCTGGTCAGAGCGGTCGTGGCCGAGGCCACATCCAGGCGGGGAATTCTGAGGGCTTTCGATTTAAATCGGTGGACATAAGCCCGGAGCCTTTCCCCTTGTGCCTGTTTGAGGGCCAGGAGCCCCGCTACTGACCTTGGGGCGGCGCTTCCGGCGAAGCTCTCCTTGAAGACTCGCCCGAATTGCCTGAAGTCCCGGATGGACCCAGGGGCGAGGGCCCGGAACCATGCCTGAGCGCCTTGGACCAGGGTGGCCACAAAGGCTCGGCATTTTATAGGATCCGGTGTTCTATGTAGAGTCACCAGGGCGTCGAAGCTGTCGTAGTGGTCGGCTGGGTTGCCCTGGCCATCATAGAGCTTGAAGGTCGGAATGGAGGTTCTGGGAGACACCTCTGCCTTCAAGATGTATTCAGAGAAAGGGGATTTCTCCTCATCCTCCGGGAGAGAGGTCTTCTGTAGGGCGCGGAGGGCACGCTCTTGCTCTGCAAAACGTCTTTCGAAATCCCTCAGCCGGAGGGATAGTTCTGACTGCGGTCGCGCCGTGGGACTGGGGGGAGCGTCGTGGCGATCCTCAGGACCACCGGCGCTCGGGCGTGGAGGCCTCGCCCCCAGTTTCCCTTTTCTGGGCGTGGAGGAAGCCTCTTGCTCCGGGGGCGGAGCTTGTGAGGGTCCTCTCGTGTTGTTGTGGATGAGCTGTTGACAGCGGAGGGTGAAGCGGCCCCCAGCGGTATGCTGGGACGCACTTCGACGGGGGGGCACCCGGACGGGGTGCGAGACCTGGCATCCCTTGCCGCCTGGGCCCTCATGAGCTCCACGAGGACGTCAAGCTTCTTATTGAGGGCCTGGAAGACCTCGTCGCCACCGTTGTGGGGTACCCCCGTCACCGTCGGAGGGGGCGGCGGCCCATTGGTGGGGACGCTGGCGTTGGAGGGGGGGTTCTGTGAGGCCCTAGAGGGGCCATCTCCTGCCGCCACCACGGCCTTACCCTTCTCGACGGTGGATCTCCTCACTGAGCTTCTTCTCACCATCTTGGCTCTTCGTGCGTTTCCCACAGACGGCGCCAGATGAAGAGGAGAAATCTCGCGCTGAGTCCTGAGCGGGCTGTGGATCACCAGAAGATGAACTGCAAGATAGGGAAACGTATCAGAGGGCCCAGGGGGTTTCCCTGGGGCAAAACCCTCCGATGGCTAAGTCAGTAGAGCTGTGGTGGAAGCAATGATGGGGAGAAGAAAAGCTAGTGCGCGAGATTCCTCTCCACCAAAGGGGTGAAGCGGATTGCTTAGGAGTTTCAAGTGTGATTGCCTTAATGGCTCCCTTTTTCTTCTTACCTTCTACCGGAGGGTAGCCCTGGTGTAAATAGTATGCCACCTTCAAGAGTCCTGTAAGCTGAGGGGTCTCCGGCGGGAGTTATGTCCTCAGCGTGGGCTTTCATGGCCTTTATCGTGGGAGCGTTATCGCCTTGAAGTCCGACGGCCTCTTGATTCCCCGGTCCGTTGGGGACTCTTAACGGCAGCATGAACGGCTAATGTCTGGTCTGGCCGAGCTCCTGAAATGTCAGCCCTATCCGGGCAATAAGCATAGCTCGGTGAAAGAGGGGTCGGATAGGTCGGCTAACGCCTGTCTCACCCGGGTGGGGAAACGGCTTGGACCGGACCCACCTTGTGACCTTACCATCACTCGGGCCCTCCGAGCCTAGGGGCCGCCGGGGAGAGTTGGTTACTCGAGTGTTTGTTCATTGGGCTTTTCTTTCCTGAGTGGGCCCCGTGGGCTATCACTCGAGTGAGCTTGCCTCGTTGGACCCTGTTGGGTCTTCTTGGGCTGCTCTTTGGGTGGGCTACAGAAATCCCCCTCCCCAGGATCCATTTCCTCGAGCAGCGATCAGAGCACGAGAAGAGGGCAGTGTCCCCGCAGGCATACAAAAGGGAGCCCACAACATCAAACTATATCTCCCTTGCAAAAAGAAACACAAAACCAAAATCAAGAGAAAAGCCTGGTCGTGACCGTGCCTGATGCGATAAATGAAATACCTCAAGGTGAAAAGTCTAAATCCACAAAAGGAGTTATGGAATGTAAATGCTCAGGATTTGGTCCGAAGTTGTCCGAAAGAGGAGAGTTAATGGGCCCGACCCTTATTGGCTCGCCGGGTTAACGGTTTTACCGGTCCTCTCAGGAGGTTTACCACATACACTCTTCCTTTTTCCTTTGAAGATGAAAGCTAGATGGAGTTTCTGAAGGGTAAAACCCGCCAAGGTCTGCAACCAAACAAAAACAAATAAAAAACAAAATAAAAATAGTATATATTATCATGAAGGCGTCCACCTCAGCGGACGCTTCCTTATTTTTAATTTTATTTTATTATTTACGTAATAACTCAAAAAAATATAATAATAATAATAATAATAAAAGAAAAGTTGGAGGCGTCCAGGCCCCTGGACGCCTCCTTCCCCCACACACCGGCCTTCTCCACACCATCTCTCGCCCGCCTGTTTAGCCTATAAACCAACAAATTAGAGTTCTGAGGGGCTTACCAGGTCATGCTCATCCTCTCCGGCGTCGCCAGCACCCGCAGGACCCTCCACGGCCAAAGGAGGCGCCTCCTGTTCCTCGGCAATCTCCTCTTCCGTGGCAATCTCCTCTCCTACGGCAGCCTCCTCGGCATGATCCCTCGACCTCCTCGGACGACGAGCCCGTCGTTTCCGCCTCTCTCCACCCTGGCTCGGGCCTTCTTGCTCCATTGGGAACTGGAAATGGGTCGTTAGAATGAATAGTAGAAGAGAACAGGGGGGAGACCCCCTTTATATAGAAAATCACCAGGATTTGGGGCGTCTAGGCGCCTGGACGCCCCCACTTTTTTATTTTATTAAAAATTCAAAAAAACTTAGGGGCGTCCAAACGCCTGGACGCCCCTACAACTGAAAAATAAAAAAAAATCGAAAAATAAAATATAGGGGCACCCAGGCTTCTAGACGCCCCCACATCAAACAAAATAAAAAAAATAATAAAAAAAATAAAAAGAAAAGATAGGGGCGTCCACGCCCCTGGACGCCCCCATAAAAAGAACAAATTTTTTGTAGGAAATTTTTCAAAAAAATCAGGGGCGTCCAGACCTCTGGACGCCCCCATTTAAGCATATAAAAATGTATATATATATACATATATATATATATATATATATATATATATATATATATGACCATAATATGAATAAACCAGAACACAAGAGAGAAAACACAAAAAGCAAAAAGAAAAATAAAAATCATAATAAATAATAATTAAGGGAACAATGGTCCAAAATGCCAAATGCCAGATTTTATTCCATCAGAAAGCAGAGCGGGCTACATCAAGGGCTTAGGCGCTTTAGGCCTTAACTTTCCCAGTTCGGTTACGTAAGCCCTCCACAGCTCGCATTCTTCCCCTACATGCGCTAAGGCCTTTCCCGCAACACTTGTCTTCCAGGGTGCTTTAATGGCCTTCGCTTCCTTCGCGTCCGCTTCCGTGCCCAACTCCCTCTTCTTCAAAGGGACAATGTCGATCCGCAGTGGGAACGAGTGGCATGGAATGCCGATCTGGAGGCAGCACCGATGCGCGTGGGGGGAAACCCTGAATGAGAGGGAGCTACCGGTCCGTCGATAGTTGGCCCCGGCTGAAGCAGTATGTGGGGAACAACAGGGGTTTGAGATTGCGAAGGGAACTGGAACGAGGGTGGTTGTTGGCTCGCTTGCCCTTGAAGCGAGGGAGATTGGATGGCTTGTGCCAGCAAATGAGATGGAATGGCCCGCACCAATTCTTGGAGAGGTGCGATGGCCGGAGTTGATTCCTGGGGAGCGGGGGAAACAGATTTTCCCTTCAGAATGGCCTGGAAGGCCCGGAGCTGCTAAGAGGTAAGCTCCGTGTTGGCGAGGACACCTAGCAAAGAGGAGATGTCCTGTGGCGGGGATGTGTCCCCTGTGGTAACCTGCACTTCACGTGAGGGCTCATGGGAAGGACCCGCGTCCATAGCATGGACTCGCGGCTCGACTGACTCACCGCGACCAGGGTGGTTCTCCTCAAAAGACTCGTGAGCCATGCTCACTATTTTCCCGGAATGCAAAAATATATACTAGCAAGCAAATAGCAGAGATTATCAAACAAGTGGATGCCTTTATGCCCCTTTTTTTATGTTTTGATTTTGATGATTTTTTTTGTGTTTTTAACCAGATCCGAAGTTTACACAAAATAGGGACCCTAGTTCGTTTTTGTTTTCACCACCATGTCAACTAGGGGCTCTCGTCTCACCACGAATGGGTCGACTAACTCCGGGGAACTTCAATGGTACAACCGGCCCAGTGAACGAAGAGGAGATTCTTCGATGTCGGGGACTTACGGAGGTCCCAGTGGAGGAGATTCTAGTCCGTCGAGAGGAATTTTCAAACGGAGAGTCCTTCCTTCACCGAGAGAGGGTGATCCTTAGAAAAGAGTAAAAAAAGGAAAGAAAAGGGGGTAAATGCATGAAATGCGGTGCTAGATAAAAGATATGTAACACACAGATGGAGCAGAAATAAGCACACAAATATAATAGATGCATAGCAGTGATATAATAAGAATATAACAACAATAAACAGATAGAGGAAGATATAGCCGCTCTACTTTCCAAGACAACACAGACTTAAAAATGACAAAAGGGGGGACTAAGGGGCGTGCACGTGGTGCACGAAGGGGATGACACAGCGCACGCGGGCGCAATAAGAAGGGACACATGAGGGTGCCAAGTGGAGGGAGCACATGTGGGTGCCGAGTGGAGGGGCACACGTGGGTGCCGAGATAACGCAGAACTCGAAGTAATCACAAATGACCGGGGGAGTGCACGTGGTGCACGAGGGAGATGATGTAGCGCACGTGGGGGCAATAGGGAGGGGCACACGCGGGTGCCGAAAGAAGGGAGGCACACGTGGGTGCCGAGAGTTCAAAGGTAACCGGCACCACAGGTTTTCTCCATGATTGTGTACTTATGCTCACAGGGATTGAGAAGTTTGGACAAGTAATAGGTTGCCCGTTCCTTGCCTTCTTCATCAACTTGTGCGAGGACAGCTCCCACGGAGTCGTCCAAGACGGAGATGTAGAGGATCATAGGTTTTTCTGGTTTGGGTGGAATGAGAACGGGTGGACTAGCCAGATATTCCTTTAACCCTTCAAAAGCTTTTTGGCATTTAGAATCCCAGTGGAATTCTACTCCTGGCTTGGTCAACTCATAGAAAGGTCTACACCTTTGTGAGTGCTGAGACACAAATCGACGAATAAACTGCAACCTCCCGATTAAACCTCGGACTTCCCTCAAATTCTTGGGAGGTGGCATATCCCTGATGTCCTTAGCTTTGTCGGGATCTATCTCGATCCCTCTTTTACTAACAATGAAGCCCAGTAATTTGCCCGATGATCCGCCAAACACACGCTTCTTCGGGTTCATTTTCAATTGGAACTCCCTTGATCTCTGCAAGACCTTAGCCAAAAACCTTGGATGTTCCATCCTGGTCCTTGATTTCACCAATAGATCATCCACATACACCTCCAGATATATGTGCATCATGTCATGAAATATGGCCATCATAGCTCTTTGGTAAGTAGCTCCAATATTCTTTAACCCAAACGGCATGACCACGTAACAATATGTTCCCCAAGGTGTAGTGAATGATGTCTTCTCTTCATCCTCTTCTGCCAAACGAATTTGATTATATCCTAAAAATTCGTCCATGAATGAGAGGGTCTCATACCCCGTTGTGTTGTCGATCAACACATCAATGTGAGGCAAGGGAAAATCATCTTTTGGACACGCGCGGTTAAGGTCCCGGAAGTCGATGCAAATCCTGACTTTCCCATCTTTCTTCATGATTGGGACAATGTTTGCTACCCATTGAAGATAAAGGATGACTCTAATAAACCTGGCTTTATGGAGCTTGTCGACTTCTTCTTTCATTTTCAAAGCCATTTGAGGGTGGAAACGCCTTAACCTTTGTTTTACCAAGACGGACCCTGATTTTAGGGTCAAACGGTGTTCGACCAGGGTTGAATTCAGACCCGGCATATCCTCGTAGCTCCATGCAAACGTGTCCTTATATCCTTTGAGAACATAAATTAATGCCCGAGCATGGCTCACGAGTCTTTTGAGGAGAACCACCCTGGTCGCGGTGAGTCAGTCGAGCCGCGAGTCCATGCTATGGACGCGGGTCCTTCCCATGGGCCCTCACGTGAGGTGCAGGTTACCACAGGGGACACATCCCCGCCACAGGACATCTCCTCTTTGCTAGGTGTCCTCGCCAACACGGAGCTTACCTCTTAGCAGCTCCGGGCCTTCCAGGCCATTCTGAAGGGGAAATCTGTTTCCCCCGCTCCCCAGGAATCAACTCCGGCCATCGTACCTCTCCAAGAATTGGTGCGGGCCATTCCATCTCCTTCGCTGGCACAAGCCATCCAATCTCCCTCGCTTCAAGGGCAAGCAAGCCAACAACCACCCTCGTTCCAGTTCCCTTCGCAATCTCAAACCCCTGTTGTTCCCCACATACTGCTTCTGCCGGGGCCAAGTATCGGCAGCCCGGCAGCTCCCTCTCATTCAGGGTTTCCCCCTCAAGTCTCTGGGAGACATTTTCCTCCCCAGTGGCAAGTGCCACCTTCACCGCCCGAGGAGCTCACCCAATCGCTCCTCAATAGGTTCAATAGGATGGACGAACAGTTTCAGAATTTGAAGAAAATGGTGGACGTGAAATCCACCCCGGAGGTTGCTTTACCAATCCTTCCGGTCATCCATCTTCCTCCCTCCGAAATGCCCACGTACCGCAGGTACAATGGCACTGGCAACCCCTTCATTCACCTCAAGGATTTCATGTATGAGTCATCCTATTGGCAAAACGACCAGAGGTCCGTGGCATACCTCTTTCGGAGGTCATTGGACGGTCCTGCGCTAGAGTGGTTCTATTCTTTGGAGCCCCGCGAGGCCGAGAATTTTGAAACAGTCCAGAGAAGGTTCTTGCAAAAGTATCGGGATAGGGTCGGTCCCTCTCTCTCCATTACCGACCTAGTGACCAAAAAGATGAAGTCCGACGAGGATTTCGTCCGCTATGCTGATAGATGGTGGTCTCTGGTAGAAAGAATAAGAGATACCCTCTCGGAACTTGAACAAGTAAAGATGATCGTATCCAATGCGACCCCACAGTTCAGGCATGTCTTAGCCATGAATAAGCTCACCACCATGGAAGAGCTCTATGAAAGAGCCTGGTACATCCAAACCCAGTTAAAAGACTCCCCCATTATGAACATGTTTGAGCTACCGAAGCCCAAGGTGGCCAGAAAGACAGGCGCTGGTGTCCCAGGCAGAGCAACAGAAGGGGTCGTAACAAATGAGCAAGTAAGTGCGGTCAACAACGCCAACTATGCAGTCAACCCAAGGCTTCCACAAATGCCCCGACTTCCCCTCCAACCAGGCCCCTTCCCCTCTCGTCCTTCACCCCAAAACGATCCACCTCAGAACAACATGCCTCACCTACTTCAACCCCAGCAACAACCTCGACACCAGCAACAACAACCACCACTTCAGTACAACCAAGTTCCGCCCCCAGGAAATTACGGTCCCCTACAGCAACAAAGGAGGCCGATTGGTCCCAAGAGAGCCTATTACCCACCATTGCCAGAAACTCTGGCGGATGTTTTCAACGCCCTCATGGCCTCAAACACACTCATCCTACCCAGGGAAAGGCCCGTGTGGCCCCCGAATGTTGATACCTCCAGATACTGCATCTATCACAGGCAGCCAGGATACACAGTGGACAACTGCTTTCAGTTTAAAGATTACATCCACGATACGAATGATGAAGGTGGGGTTGACTGGGATGAAATGAGGCGATACGTTGCCACTCTCAAGGCTAGGAGACCTCCTCCTATGCCACAGTTCCAGCAATAACAGCAGCAGTTACAACAGCAGCCACAGCAACAACCACAACAATAACAGCAGCCTCAGCAGGCCCAACCACAACAGCCCAACATGGGCATAATCCAAAATCCATTACCGGAGCACCAACACCCCAATCATCAGGTCAACCCCATCTCCTCCTTCCCGAAAGTCGGGAGAGAGCAGGTGTGGCATCCAGAGAGTACCTCTATTCTTTCTACCGCCAACCCCATCATCATGCAACCCCCTCACCTTACCCGGGTAGCACCTCTCTCTCATCAACCCGCGTTAATACCGCCTTCACCATTCCCACTGCCATCACGCCCTCTCATTCGCACCCCAATGACCTATCAGCTGACACCCTTCATTACACCCTCACACCCTCGAAACCCGCGCAGGTATGTAAGTAGAGAGGAGGATCGGGGAAGATCATCAGACAACCGTCTGGCCCAGGAAGATGACAACAATAAAGGTTGCGGTGAGTGAATGGAGAAGATGACGGCTAATGAGTCGTCAGTGGTGATGGTGATGGCAGATGAGGATCCGCTGGTGATAGGGTCCTTCTGGCGAGGACGAGGATAGTTTGGGACCTTGGCAACAATAATGATATTTTCTGGCATTCCGGAGATCAACAGCGGTCCTTCAAGCTGGGGAGACGAGAACATCCTTTCCAGTGCAACGGAAACGTCCTGTATATCAAACCATTTGTCCCATTCACATTCCGGGTCTTTGATCTTGCCTCTTTTGGTGACCCTCGGACATTTTTCGGCTGAATACACAACATGCGACCCCCCATGTGCTTCCTGCGGATAATCCCCCATCTGAATAACGGGCCCTTTGTTGAAGTGGTTTGATAGGGTCCATGTGAGGGGCTTCCAATCCACTTTGAATGGTCCTTCGAAGCCTAGGCCAAACCTGCGGTTCGGCCTAATCTCCTTTGGTGGTTTCAACCTACCTTGTAGCTGTGCACCCAGACCTTTGCCCTGTTGATATCCGATGTTTCTCATAATCTCCCATCCTTTGGAGTGAAAAGGGAGATATGGCGTTGTTGCCTTGATCGGCTTCTTTGGTGCTAGCGGAATGTGAGATGAATTGCACACGTCCAGCAATGACGGGCGTCCAGACCCATGGACGCCTCCATCAATACAAAATAATGACAAAAAATATATATATAAAAGATTGAACAAAAATATATATATAATTTCAGGGAGGCGTCCAGGCCCATGAACGCCTCCATCAACCAGCTCACGGGCGACCCCGGGCCATCGATTGACCATTGCTCAACCTGTCGTTTGAAGAAAATCCAAGTTATGGAAGCGTCCAAGCCCGTGGACGCCTCCATCAACCAGCTCACGGGCGACCCCGGGCCATCGACTGACCATTGCTCAGTCTGTCGTTTGAAGAAAATCCAAGTTATGGAGGCGTCCAGGCCCCTGGACGCCTCCATCAACTAGCTCACGGGCGACCCCTGGCCATCGACTGGCCGTTGCTAGCCTGTCTTTTAAATAAAATCCAAGTTATGGAAGCGTCCAGGCCCCTGGACGCCTCCATCAACCAGCTCACGGGCGGCCCCGGGCCATCGACTGAGCGTTGCTCGGCCTGTCGTTTGAATAAAATCCAAGTTATGGAAGCGTCCAGGCCCCTGGACGCCTCCATCAACCAGCTCACGGGCGACCCCCGGCCATCGATTGACCGTTGCTCAGTCTGTCGTTTGAAGAAAATCCAAGTTATGGAGGCGTCCAGGCCCTTGGACGCCTCCATCAAACAACTCACGGGCGACCCCCGACCATCGATTGACCGTCGCTCAGTTTGTCGTGTGAAGAAAATCCAAGTTATGGAGGCGTCCAGGCCTCTGGACGCCCCCATCCTCCCGGCCGCACGAGAAGAGGGGAGTGTCCCCGCAGGCATACAAAAGGGAGCCCACAACGTCAAACTATATCTCCCTCGCAAAAAGAAACACAAAACCAAAATCAAGAGAAAAGCCTGGTCGTGACCGTGCCTGATGCGATAAATGAAATACCTCAAGGCGAAAAGTCTAAATCCACAAAAGGAGTTATGGAATGTAAATGCTCGGGATTTGGTCCGAAGTTGTCCGAAAGAGGAGAGTTAATGGGCCCTTATTGGCTCGCCAGGTTAACGGTTTTGCCGGTCCTCTCAGGAGGTTTACCCCATACACTCTTCCTTCTTCCTTTGAAGATGAAAGCTAGAAGGAGTTTCTGAAGGGTAAAACCAACCAAGGTCGGCAACCTTATTTTAATACACACGTATGGTTGCCTACTTTGAAAAGCAAAAGCTATCGTTGCGAAGGAGTCTCTGTGTTTCTGGCCGGTCAAGACCCCTGTTTACCACCTTGATGTCTTCTTGTTTAACCTCGGGCTTAGGACAATGCAAGCGCGTCACCTCTGGGTGCGACGGCGTGGACGCCTCCAATTGTCGTCGGTGGTGTGTATTATTTAAAGGATAGTTTGTCGAGTCTTGGTTTTAATAGGTAAGGACACTTTGTCATGGAGAAGTCTTCGTGGACGCCTTGCATAGTTAGTTGGCCCCTTGACGTGTCCCGTATTGCTTGTATTCAATACATACCCCCTCCGTCCAAGCCCGTGGACGCCTCCATCAACCAGCTCACGGGCGACCCCGGGTCATCGACTGACCGTTGCTCAGTCTGTCGTTTGAAGAAAATCCAAGTTATGGAGGCGTCCAGGCCCCTGGACGCCTCCATCAACCAGCTCACGGGCGACCCCCGGCCATCGACTGACCGTTGCTAGCCCGTCGTTTAAATAAAATCCAAGTTATGGAAGCGTCCAGGCCCCTGGACGCCTCCATCAACCAGCTCACAGGCGGCCCCGGGCCATCGACTGACTGTTGCTCAGTCTATCGTTTGAAGAAAATCCAAGTTATGGAGGTGTCCAGGCCCCTGGACGCCTCCATCAACTAGCTCACGGGCGACCCCCGGCCATCGACTGACCGTTGCTAGCCTGTCGTTTAAATAAAATCCAAGTTATGGAAGCCTCCAGGCCCCTGGACGCCTCCAACAACCAGCTTACGGGCGGCCCCGGGCCATCGACTGAGCGTTGCTCAGCCTGTCGTTTGAATAAAATCCAAGTTATGGAAGCGTCCAGGCCCCTGGACCCCTCCATCAACCAGCTCACGGGTGACCCCCGGCCATCGACTGACCGTTGCTCAGTCTATCGTTTGAAGAAAATCCAAGTTATGGAGGCATCCAGGCCCCTTGACGCCTCCATCAAACAGCTCACGGGCGACCCCCGACCACCGACTGACCGTCGCTCAATTTGTCGTGTGAAGAAAATCCAAGTTATGGAGGCGTCCAGGCCTCTGGACGCCCCCATCCTCCCGGCCTCTATAAATAGAGGCCTACCCCCCCTTTTTTTTGGCGCGTCCTGGCGCGAGGACGCGTCTTATCCTTCGATTTCAAATTTAAAGTGCCAGGCGGCCTTCCTTTCTTCGTGCCTTGCCCGCAAACGAGCCCACCTCTGTCGAGATTTGCTCGCCCATCTTTGTCTTCTTCCACTTCTCGATCGATGGAGTTTGGTGGGCCAAATCATGGTGAGGGGAGAGAGGGGTGAGGGACTCCTCGCCCAAGGAGGGACGCGCAAGAGCATAGAGAGGCGTCCATGGAAGCGGAAGGGCCGCTTCTGGCATCTGAGGGACCCGAGGGGCCCGGTGACTCGGAGGGAGGTGAACATGGTCTGGTAGGTCCTTCGATCTCTTCCTCTTTGATCCATTCTGAGTTTTAAAGTGAGCCACGCGAGGGGGGAAGAGGGTTCGGTGAGTGTTGCACTCAAATGATGGACGCGTCCTTGACAGGAGACGCGTTCTCGTTAACTGACGAGGGACCTTCCTCTTTGATGTAGGGTACGGTGAGAATCCCGGGCTTGGCTGACGAGTGGGCGAGCGTGGATGAGCCGAGCGTGTCAGCAAGGAGAGTCACGGCAAGGCGAAGCGCGAGGACCGGTGCGTACATTCCCCTAGACAACAAGGGAGCGCACTGATGCAGGGCAGTGGCGGCCTCCTGCAGCAGCGGAGGGGGGACCGAGCGGGGGCTCCTCAGCTTGGGAGACGGACGGAGGTGACAATAGGGCCTCGAAATTTTTATTCTTGTCATTGTTGTGCATCCCTTGGTTTTGATGATGACAATAGGATATGTTTGACTAATCTAAGTTCTATCTTGTCTCTTAAAGCAAATGGTTTAGTTATGTGTGTAAAGATAGTGCATTGAATTAATGCCCATTTGATGATGACAAACAATGTTTCTGATCAACTCAATATAAATCTGATAGTTCAATTTACTTCTGATAAGTTAAGTAATTTCAGGTCCACTGAAATCCAAGTGGAATCAACAAATCAGAAGAAGTGTCAAAGGCCGCTTGTCGACCAGGGAAGTGGTTATGGTCGACCAACGAACTCAACCAGAAAAGCATCAGATCATCTGTCTTCTGGAAGCACCTTGGCTGTCGACCAAAGCCCCACCTCTGGTCGACCACAGAACAGCCAGAACATCAGACAGAACTGACGGCCATCTGTAATTCGTCCCTTGTCGACCAGCGACCAGGCTGTGGTCGACCAACGGGCGAAGTGAGTTTCAGCCAGAAGAACCGGCCGTCTGGGGAATGCCCATTGTCGACCAGCGACAGGGTCATGGTCGACCACGGGCTTTATAGCGTCCAGAACCGAACTCTAACCGAATTCTGTTGAGGTTCCTTAAAACCTGCAGATGGTTGTTGCAGGTTGTTGGGCTGCTCAGGAGATAAGATTCCGCACGGGAATCAAGGAAACAATCTTGCTTAGAAGTGGTCAAACTCGTTCTAACGATTGGATTTAAACCGATCCCTGTTTTCTAGCAGATTGGCGCTCGATCTGAAAATTGCGCGGGAAGAACTTCAAAGGCGGTATGAAGAATATAAGGCAACTAATCACGAACAAAGAAGCAGGGAGAGAGCACGAAATAGAAGCCAAGGAAGATATACACAGAAGAGGAAGAAGGAGCTCTCCACCAATCAAAGATCTGCAGAAAGGTTAAAGGCAATCTCGTTGCTGCAGAAGGAAGACTTAGCTCAAGACTGTGCGATCTCCAGCAGCAGAACAATCGAAGGCAACTGACTGGAAGATCAACAGGGAGTCTAGGCTTCTTCATAAGAGTGATCAAGTCCCAGGCTGAACATCTATTCTTCTACACACGCCAATATTCAGTCCTGTCTTTCATCACCTGTTCTTATCATCTTTCCATTTGTGATTACAATTATTGTCAAGCTGTGAGGCAGCAGAGTCAAGCTGTGTGTCAGCAGGTACAAGCTGTGTGTCAGCTGTGTTTTGATTGAGATCAGAGATTCTCATAGTGAAGCCTTGCTTGAGTTAAGCAAGGGGTGGATGTAAGTCTCAGGAAGAGACTGAACCACCTTAAAAATCCTCTCTTGTGGTGTGCTTGTGTGTGTTTGATTTTCTATACGTATGCTTGCATCTTTACTATCGCATTAGTTCTATAATTCATTAATTACCAGTAGCTCATCTGGTCGATAGTTAGTAAATCATCGAAAAGGGGGAAAGATCTATTCACCCCCCCTCTAGATCTATTCAGTCCGTATCCAACACGTGGTATCAGAGCAGGTTCTCCAAAAATGTGGTCTAACAACCAGGAGAGACCGGGCGGACTGAACTCTAAAAGCCTCATAGCTGAGGGGCACTCTGTAACTAGACCTCCATATTTTGATGGAACTGATTATTCTTATTGGAAAAATCGTATGCAGGTGTTCTTACGTGCGCAAGACCACGAGATGTGGAGGGTAGTGAGCCGCGGACCTTTTGAGCTACCGGAAGATGAAGAAACCTGGACCAGAGAACAGGTCAGGAAATCAACTGTCAACTGGGGAGCCATGAACGTAATGCAGTGCTCACTACACCCCACAGAATTCTCAAGAGTTTCCCAATGCGCAACAGCCAAAGAAATGTGGGATCGTCTAAAGGTAATCTACGAAGGTACTTCCGAGGTAAGAGAGACAAAAGCAAATATGCTAGTCTCAGAATATGAGATGTTTAGGATGAAAAATGATGAAAGTATTTCTGAGATGTATGCCAGATTAGTACAATTGACTAATGGCTTGAAGAGCTTAGGGAAGACATACAAAGAGCAGGAATTAGTGAGGAAGATTTTAAGGTCTCTCACATCGATGTGGCATACCAAGGCCACAGTCATTGAGGACTCAAAGGATCTCACAACAATGACAGTGGATGAGTTAGTAGGATCCCTGATGGCCTATGAGGTCAATCTGAAGAGAAAGGAAGATGAGGGGAAGAAAAAGAAGCAACTTGCCCTAAAGACTAAGACAAGCACCTCTGAGGTGTCTGACAATGAAGACTCATCTAGCTCAGGTGAAGAATCTGGTGAGCTAGCCATGCTTACAAGAAAATTTAAGAAATTCCTGCGAAAGGAAGGTAAAGGATTCAGAAATCCAAAGGGCATGGTAAGGAAGTCATCCCAGTTTAAATCTGATAAACATAAGACTTCTTCTAATAAACTCATTTGCTACAATTGCAGGCAGCCTGGACATATGAAGGCTGAATGTCCAGAAGCTCCTAAGAAATCAAGCTTCAAGTGGAAAGGCAAGAAACCCAAGGCGATGATTAGCACTTGGAGTGAGGAGGAAGAGAGCAGTGAAGAGGAAACAACTTCCGAGGAAGAAGAAGGAAAGCTCTGTCTGATGGCCAAGGGAGACAACAGTGATCTTGAGGTAAGTTCCCCATTTCAAGACTTCTCTAGTTCGGATTGGGAAGAAGTATATTCAGAATTGCTTGATACTTATGAAAGAATAAGAAAGGAAAATAAACATTTGAAGAAGAAGATCAGTCAACTGAATAAAGACAGCAATTCAATGGAAAACAAAACTGAACTAGAAATGGAAATCAAGTCTCTGAAAAACAAGCTGAATCAAATGGACTTAGATGAAGAAAACCACAAGAGAATGTCCGAAGAGAATGAAATGCTAAAAAACGACATTGATGAGCTAAAACTAAAAACTCAAGAATATGAACAGGAAACTAAGTTAAGTCAAGAAAGAAACAATTCACTCAAGGAAGAAAACAGTAAGCTTCTAAAAGAGATAGAAAGAATCCAAGGTGAATTGGAAGATAAACAGGAAGCCTTGGAAAAAATGACCAAGGGTCAAGAAAACTTAAATGCTGTCTTGGGAATAAAAGTAAACTTTCAAAAAGAAGGGTTAGGATACAATCCTACGGCTAAAAAGGAATTCCAAATAAAAACCGTAAATGGGATTGCTGACTCAAAAGGAAAAAGGCCCCTGATTAATCTATACCAAGATAAACAAGAGGATGTAGCTGAATGCTCCTCCAAAAGGAACAATGTCACCAAGGAAGAGAGAAATTTTAAAGAGAAAACAGTCAATCAATATAAGATTCAAAATAATAAACAAGAAACCCAAATTCACAGAAATCACCAAATAAACCAAGTTAAAGGACATAAATCTGGAAAACAAGGTGTCTGGAGACAGGCTGGTCGACAACAGACCCTTCATCTGTCGACCAGAGGATCTGCCAGAACAGGCGCTGGTTACTGGAGAAGCAGTGGTCGACCACAGGTACACCAGATGTCGACCAGAGGTGGTGCCAGAACAGACGCTGAGTTCTGGAGACGCGATGGTCGACCACAGACATACCAAAAGTCGACCATGGCCAGACAAGCAAACAGAAATCACAGGTTTTCTCGGGTAAAACAAAATGAAAACTTGAATACACAAAGGTGGACTCAGATTAAAGAAACTTTAGAACAAAAGCAACCCAATCTGAACAAGTTCAAAAATAAAAATGTACACTGCTCTAACAGAATCTGGGTTCCCAAAGGATTACTGCAGCAATTTCATAACTTTACAAGTCATCTTGGACCCGGGTACCATTGGGGTCCAAAAGTTTCTGTGTAACTTGTGATGCAGGTGTGTTTGGCAGCTATACACAACAAGTGGTACTTAGATAGTGGCTGCTCAAGACATATGACAGGGGACAAGGCAAAATTCTCCGAGCTAAACTCAAAAGATGGAGGACATGTGACATTTGGAGGAAATAACAAAGGCAAGATCATTGGGAAAGGTAAGGTAGGTAAGACATCTACAAATAACATTGAAGATGTACTGCTAGTGGATGGCCTTGAATATAATCTTCTTAGCATCAGTCAGCTATGCGACAAAGGCCATCAAGTAGTCTTTGATTCTAAAATCTGTAAAATTCTTGAACCAAATTCGGCTAAAGTTAAGTTTATGGGCAAGAGAGTAAATAATGTCTACATGATAGACTTGGATGATCCAGCCCACTCCAACTTGTGCCTCACCGCCAAGAAGGAGGACCTGACTTGGTTGTGGCACCGAAGGCTAGGGCATGTTAGCTACAGGGTGCTGCACAAATTGGTTAAGAATAAAATGGTATCTGGTTTACCTGAAATTTCGTTTGCTCAAAATGTCAAAGTATGTGAATCATGTACCCAAGGTAAGCAAACAAGAAAATCATTCAAAGGTAGAACTGAAAGTCAATCCTCTAGACCACTAGAACTTGTGCACATGGACCTTTTTGGCCCAACAAGAACTGCTAGCCTTAGTGGTAAGAGGTACGGTTATGTACTTGTTGATGATTTCTCTAGATTTACATGGGTCATGTTCTTATCTCATAAAAGTGATGCCTTTTCTGAGTTTCAGGAATTTTACAAAAGGATGAAGCAGGATGGAAAGTCCAAAGTGTGTTCAATAATATCTGATCATGGGGGAGAATTTGAAAATTCAGAGTTTGATGAATTCTGCAGGAACAAAGGAATAAATCACAGGTTCTCATCACCAAGGACGCCAGAGCAAAATGGAGTGGTAGAGAGAAGGAATCGCACACTTGTTGAAATGGCCAGAACCTTGTTGGTTGAAGCCAATCTTCCAAGAAGATTTTGGGCTGAGGCGGTCAATACAGCATGTTATATTGTAAACAGGGCAATGGTAAGACCATCTAGTACGAAAACTCCATATGAGGTGTTCAAAGGTAAGAAGCCATCTCTAGCTCATTTTAGGATCTTCGGTGTAAGGTGTTTTATTCATAACAATGACAAGAGATCATTGGACAAATTTGAACCAAAGAGTGACCCAGGAATCTTCTTGGGATACTCTGACCGATCAAGAGCCTATAGAGTCTACAACACCAAAGATCAGCTAGTTGAAGAATCCCCACATATCACATTTGATGAAAATAATGACTTTGACAAAACTGGACAGGTAGGCAAAGATGAAGATGGGGAATTTCTGGAAGGCAAAGAGGAACCAATGGAGACTGAAGCAGAACCAAAGCAAGGTGATTCCAATGATCAACCCGAAGGAGAGATCATCCCAGGTAACAATTCTGAAAATCTGAGATTTCTCAGAGATCATCCTCTAGATAACATCATTGGAGGAATTAATGAACCGAGGAAAACTAGGTCTCAGCTTAAAACAGTTGATGAATTAGATCAGCTAGCCCTTGTATCTCAAGTTGAGCCTAAAAATGTAGAGGAAGCTTTAAGAGATGAATCTTGGATAAATGCCATGCATGAAGAATTAAATCAATTTGAAAGAAATCAGGTTTGGAAACTTGTTCCCAGACCCTCATCTCATCCTGTTATTGGAACCAAATGGGTTTATAAAAATAAGCTTAATGAAGAAGGAGTTGTTATGAGGAACAAGGCTCGGTTGGTGGCTAAGGGGTATAACCAAGAATTTGGAGTTGATTTTGAAGAATCATATGCTCCAGTTGCAAGGTTAGAAGCCATTAGAATACTGTTAGCATTTGCGGCGTCCCATGGAATTAAATTGCAGCAAATGGATGTAAAAAGTGCCTTTCTAAATGGCTTTGTAAAGGAAGAAGTCTTTGTGGAACAACCCCCTGGTTTTGAAAATGATGATTTTCCTAATCATGTCTTTAAACTGCATAAGGCTTTGTATGGTTTAAAGCAGGCTCCTAGGGCATGGTACGACAGACTGAGTTCATTCCTCACCAAAAAGGGCTACACAAGAGGTAAAATTGATCAAACATTATTCTCCAAGACCCAAGGTAAGAATATACTAATTGTGCAAATCTATGTGGATGATATTGTGTTTGGATCCACTGAAGCTTCATTATGTACTGAATTTGCAAATCTAATGACCAATGAGTTTGAAATGAGTTTAATGGGTGATTTACAGTTCTTTCTTGGATTGCAGATTCTACAATGTAGAGAAGGCTACTTCATAAATCAATCCAAGTACATAAAGGAGATGCTGAAAAAGTTTGGCATGGAGAGCTGCAAACCAATAGAGTCACCCATGGGGACAAATGCAACATTGGAGGCTGATGTAAAAGGTAACATGGTAGATGCCAAGAAATACAGAGGTATGATCGGATCCTTACTATATTTAACTGCCTCTAGGCCAGACATTCAGTTCAGTGTATGCATGTGTGCTAGATATCAATCTAGCCCTAGAGATTCACATTTAGGGGCTGTCAAGCGTATCTTTCGTTACCTTGCCGGTACCCAAGAATTGGGTTTATGGTATCCTACTTACTGCAAACTAGACTTGATTTCATATTCAGATGCTGATTATGCTGGTTGCAAAATTGATAGGAAGAGTACTAGTGGTTATTGTCAAATATTAGGTGGATGTTTAATATCATGGGCCTCTAAAAAACAGCATTCTGTGGCACTCTCCACTGCTGAGGCTGAGTATGTCGCAGTAGGGAGCTGTGGTACACAGGTTTTGTGGATAAAACATCAGCTTCAAGACTACAATGTAGATCTTGGATGTGCACCTATTTTCTGTGACAACACTAGTGCTATTAATTTGTCTAAAAACCCCATTCAACACTCTAGGACAAAACACATTGAGATCCGTCATCACTTTCTAAGAGATGAGGTCTCCAAAGGAAATCTCATGCTTCATTTTGTAGAAACTGAAAAACAACTGGCAGACATTTTCACAAAACCCCTTAACAATGACAGATTTTCAACTCTAAGAAGGGAGTTAGGAATTTGTAGAATTTCTCCTGAAAATTCTTGAAATAATCATATTCATGTGTACTCTACATAGATTCTGTCATTTCTGTCTAAGTTATAGGTCTCTAGTACTGGTCAAGTTTTTGAGTTTGGAAAGTCTTGTGTCGGGTGCAACTTCAGCAAGAATACTGGTTCTCTACGGCTCATCTCTTGTGGTCGACCACAGACAAGGCGCTGGTCGACCAAGGCATCAGGACAGGAAATAGTTAGCTCTGGGAATTCGCAGCTGTCGACCACAGGCGATCCAATGGTCGACAACAGGTTTGTGAGAACGCAGTCTTCTCAACAGGCAGGTTCTGTGTCAGCACAAAGGTCGACCACAGGCCACTCCATGGTCGACAAAGGACCTGAAAAAGGGAAATTGGATCTAATCAAGCTGCTGGCTTTGGTGGGAAATCTTCTGAACTTTTTGGACTCTGAGCTCAGTTTTGGCTTCACTCACTCATCCTCATTCACTTCCCATTCCTTGTGTCTCAATATCTCTTTGTGGTCAGCTTATTGTTCTCTATCTTCAGCAAGGACTCACAAATTGAGGGGGAGTAAAAAGTGTAAACTCATTCCTTAATAAACCATTGAACAACCTAACCACCTCTTACAAGAAAATCACCAAAGTCATCAATGAGAGTAAATGTTAAGTGTAGTAATGAGAATTTGACCTGTACTACTGCAATAAATTCAAACCATAACTATGACTCTGACTCAAGACTATTGAGAACTTATGTTTTTAGTAATGAGACTGTTTCTCTACCTGTGTCTGTGTTGGACAGTGAAAATAAACGCAGCTATAGCATGAATGTATATGGAATACGCCATAATTCTGCCTACTTGGTAGAGCAATGGACTGAGTTCTGAGAAACTACTGTTCTCCATCACAAAGCAAAATTGGCTGAAAAATTAAGTGGGAGACATGTATGTCATGAAGACTCAATCTACCTCTGCCACTCTCAAAATTATTAATTGGGTATCCTGAGTAACTGGGGATATTGGCGTCTGATAAACGTATATCCTCACGGATAAAAAGTGTGTCCCAGTTAAAAGTGGAATGGTTAGGCATGCTAAGTAGCCGGGGTTTCTGGCGTGTAAAAAGCGTGTCTCTTCGTGTGGAAAAGCATGTGATAAACCTGACCACAGCTTTTAAATATTCCAAAATGAAAAGGCAACAAAAATGGTTGACCTAATGCACTATATGCAAATAGAGGCATAAAACACTGTTCAGCTTGTTCAGCTAGTAAAATTATCTCATGAACCATATTATAAGTTTAAGGAGCCGTGAGTAAGACAGTGGATATGGGGAGTCAATTTATTGGGGCAATACTTTCAAATTCTTTGAACCACAAGACCCACTCGATTTGGTCACAAGGTGGTCTTTAAGAAAGGGGGGAACGGTTACTTAAATGTCTTATTAAAGAAAGGGGGTACACTTCAACAATTTCCCAAAATATGAGTTATGCTGATTCAATCCTGACCGCTCGTTCTTTGCATCGCGATGGTTCACTGCCCTAAAAATTAAGAGCCAGCCCTAATGCCCTACCCTATAAATTGTCTCGGCTGGGTCCCTGAAATTCTCCCATCCGCAGCTCTAGCCCTCTCTCAACTTCATCTTCTCCAGATTTCTTTTCTCGCCTCTCTCTCGCCTCTATCTCGCTTCCCTTCACAATGTCTCCCAAGCGTGCTCTACTTTCCTCTAAGCGTAGAAGAGATCAGGCCCCTGCCGCAGCTTCGATGCCGTCCAAGCGATCCAAGTCGCGGGCCGCGCAGGGTTCGCCATCGGCCCCTCACCGGTCGACCACGGCTGATGCACCTGGTCCAGGCAGACAATCAGCAGATTCAGAGGAACCCGCAGTGCATCCCGTTTCTGGAGCTCTCAAGCCACGGACAGTTTTGCAACCCAGGATCGTCGATTTCTCCGATGACAAGCTGATGGAGATGTTCCCAGATCTACTGCCAATTTTTGAAGCTCAAGAGTGGACTACGTTCGTTTCAGTGCACAATTCGTACTCGCCCCAGCTTGTGCAAGAATTCTATCACAACCTGCAAGTCGTGGACAGTCAGCTATACACCGTAGTTCAAGGGAAAGTCATCAGACTCGACGTCAAGCTTCTCCACATGACGCTGAAGACTCCCAGAATTGGAGCTGTTTTCAATCATGAGGACTTCGACCTCCGAGAAGCACATGCAGTGGTCACTGGCAAGCCAGCCCCTGAGGTCCTTCCCAAGTACCTCAATGCTAATACCTTCCCTCCTCTTCATCGTTTGCTTCACCACATCATCACCACCATCATACAACCTCGAGGAGGCGCCAGAGATCAAGTAAGTCGCCTCCATCTATTTATACTCCATGGCCTCATCACTCGCCAGCCTATTCGCCTAACCACACTCCTTTTGAATTCCCTCCGAAGCATCCTACATTATCCCCTGAATTCTCTTCCTTTTGCTGCCCATATCACTTCCATTCTGAAAGCAGCCAACATACCTTCTCCTCACAGCCCAAGCATTGTCATTCCCAAATGGCACGTCTACAATTTTCACTTCGTGACCACATTCTTGGGATTTAAGAAGGTCGGAGACCATGTTCAGCGCACTCTCCCTTCCAAGGGCAAAGCAAAGGATCCAGTGCCACCCTCTTCTCCACCTCATTCACCTATACAGGTTAGCCCTGCTGTCACACCGTCACCAGTGGTGCCTCAAGCTACACCTACTACCCCCACTGCTGCCCATTCACCATCGTCCCTTTCAATAGTGCTCTGGCAGCCAGGCACTGCTGCCCCTCCAGCTCAATCCCCATCTGCTCCGCCTACCCAAGCTCCAACTTCCCAAGCTCCATCACATTCTGCTCAACCCACACAAGTACCACCTACCTCCATTCCCTCTACTTCTGCTCCACCACCAGCATTTACCTCCCACCCTGAATCTCATGGAGTGCTCCTCCAGATGGCATCTCAGTTATCTTCTCTCACCACCCAACTCCAATCATTTCAAGAGAATGTCAATGCTGCCACTGGACGCTTGGAGCAGAAAGTCCAAAGGCTGGAACAACAGATGGAGGCCAGGTTCATCAAGCAGAAGGAACACTCTGACCAGGCTAGTTCTCGGTTCAACAGACTTGTAAGGACCCTCGGTGAAGTGTCCGATCAGATGGGAATCCGTATCGAGATCACAACCCAACAGAATGAGAAGTATCACAAGGATACTATCTCAGAGATCCAGAAACTCAGGCTCTCCTATGCCCACATTGTTGACAAGCTGGATCGCATGGAAGAGAACGTGAAGCCAGAGACTTCCTCATCCTCCTCGGAAGGACTGTTTAAATGATTCACTTTTTGCTGTTGACAAAGGGGGAGAGAGAAGCTTATGAGCTTATGTGTCATTGTGTGTCTAGATGTGTCCAACTAGTCCTTAGTGTCTTTAGTTTTGTCTTTAGCTTTGTCACTCATGTAAGTAGTGCTATACTGCTTTTTGAAAGCTTTTTGAAAGGCACATCAAATACCTTGTTGAATGAAATTTGTGCTATGAAAGCCTTGAATGCTAAATCAAATGATTTTGTTTGACACAATGACTCATGGTTGTCATCATCAAAAAGGGGGAGAATGTTGTGCATCCCTTGGTTTTGATGATGACAATAGGATATGTTTGACTAATCTAAGTTCTATCTTGTCTCTTAAAGCAAATGGTTTAGTTATGTGTGTAAAGATAGTGCATTGAATTAATGCCCATTTGATGATGACAAACAATGTTTCTGATCAACTCAATATAAATCTGATAGTTCAATTTACTTCTGATAAGTTAAGTAATTTCAGGTCCACTGAAATCCAAGTGGAATCAACAAATCAGAAGAAGTGTCAAAGGCCGCTTGTCGACCAGGGAAGTGGTTATGGTCGACCAACGAACTCAACCAGAAAAGCATCAGATCATCTGTCTTCTGGAAGCACCTTGGCTGTCGACCAAAGCCCCACCTCTGGTCGACCACAGAACAGCCAGAACATCAGACAGAACTGACGGCCATCTGTAATTCGTCCCTTGTCGACCAGCGACCAGGCTGTGGTCGACCAACGGGCGAAGTGAGTTTCAGCCAGAAGAACCGGCCGTCTGGGGAATGCCCATTGTCGACCAGCGACAGGGTCATGGTCGACCACGGGCTTTATAGCGTCCAGAACCGAACTCTAACCGAATTCTGTTGAGGTTCCTTAAAACCTGCAGATGGTTGTTGCAGGTTGTTGGGCTGCTCAGGAGATAAGATTCCGCACGGGAATCAAGGAAACAATCTTGCTTAGAAGTGGTCAAACTCGTTCTAACGATTGGATTTAAACCGATCCCTGTTTTCTAGCAGATTGGCGCTCGATCTGAAAATTGCGCGGGAAGAACTTCAAAGGCGGTATGAAGAATATAAGGCAACTAATCACGAACAAAGAAGCAGGGAGAGAGCACGAAATAGAAGCCAAGGAAGATATACACAGAAGAGGAAGAAGGAGCTCTCCACCAATCAAAGATCTGCAGAAAGGTTAAAGGCAATCTCGTTGCTGCAGAAGGAAGACTTAGCTCAAGACTGTGCGATCTCCAGCAGCAGAACAATCGAAGGCAACTGACTGGAAGATCAACAGGGAGTCTAGGCTTCTTCATAAGAGTGATCAAGTCCCAGGCTGAACATCTATTCTTCTACACACGCCAATATTCAGTCCTGTCTTTCATCACCTGTTCTTATCATCTTTCCATTTGTGATTACAATTATTGTCAAGCTGTGAGGCAGCAGAGTCAAGCTGTGTGTCAGCAGGTACAAGCTGTGTGTCAGCTGTGTTTTGATTGAGATCAGAGATTCTCATAGTGAAGCCTTGCTTGAGTTAAGCAAGGGGTGGATGTAAGTCTCAGGAAGAGACTGAACCACCTTAAAAATCCTCTCTTGTGGTGTGCTTGTGTGTGTTTGATTTTCTATACGTATGCTTGCATCTTTACTATTCGCATTAGTTCTATAATTCATTAATTACCAGTAGCTCATCTGGTCAATAGTTAGTAAATCATCGAAAAGGGGGAAAGATCTATTCACCCCCCCTCTAGATCTATTCAGTCCGTATCCAACAGTCATGAAATTCCAGAATGTAACCAACAGCCGTTGTCTATCCATTTTTTTATGTACTCAGCAGGAAACGGTGGTAGGGATGGCTGGCGGATCGTCCTCCAATCCTCAAGCTCTTTTTCTAGAGATCGCCTCCCTCCAGGAGCAACTTGCCAGTGCGGTGGCCCCACAGTTCATGCTGAAGCAGAGCGTGATGCCTGGGCCGCAGCTGTGGCAGAGCTGCAGCGTCGAGGTGAGGGGAGGCCCTCTCCAGACATTCTGGAGTTAAGGGTCCTTCTCCAGGTGACGAGGAGGGAGGTAGAGAGAGAGAGAGAGAGGAGAGAAGGGCTGAGCGACAGCGAGACCAGGCTGAGAAGAAGGCCTTGGGGGCCCAAGTGAGGGAGCTCCAGCTAGGCCTTCAGGTTATGGCGCAGAGGTTAGGAGCGATGGAGACGCGCTACGAGAGAGCGGGAGAGTTAGGGGCGCTACTTCGCCGGTCCGGACGCTTTTCTACTGGTGGCTTCCTCGCCACGCCAGAGGAGGAGCAGCGAGCCACTGCTGTGGAGCAGGCGCCGCGAGGCGAGGCGAGCGCTGCACAGGGGTCCAGGAGGCTTCCGAGGGATCCTCACCTCAGGGGATAGGAGAGGAACGCCTAGAGGGATGAGCATGAAGATGATGTCGAGAGTTGGTGAGTCAGTGGACCCGCCTCCTCTCTATGATTGTAATGTTTGTGACAGCTTATGTAGACTTATGAGTGATTTGATTTTCTGTTGTTTGTTTGTTTTCTTGTGCATCCCTTCTTCCCTACGCTCCTTTGCACTGTTCTCATGTGATGTGTCTGCCGACATCCTGCCCTAGACGGAGGATGGCATCTTGCTGTGACTATTCTTTCACGGGAATCTGTCGTCAAGGTCAATAATGACAGCTTAGGCCTCTTCCCCGGATGATTTTCCAAACTTTGCGGATCGCCTCCACGTTATGACAGGGCGCCACAGGGAGCAGGTCATCATATTACACCGTCCGATCCATCACCTTGTGCGGGTGGTGAAGTGACTCATGGGACCGCAGGGGAGCCGCCTTATTGTGAGGGCTATCGTTGGAGGCAATCTTGGCCCACACTTCTCCCATTTCTACATATACCTTCCTCTTTTGTTCTTCCAGGGGCATCGAGGGCTAACTTGAAAGGTACTAGGAGGAACTCAGAATTCCGGATGGAGGGCGAATCTTCCCACTCCTCGAAGAGAAGCAGATCCAGCGATAGCAGTTCCAGGAAACTCTCGGACCTCGAAGGGCAGTTCAGCGAGAGGACCCAGTCGCAACTCGTAAGCTGAGCTTTCCCCCCCTTTTCACATTCTTTCTTCCTTCCTCTTGACAACACCCTTCTCCATTTCTTATGCACGCACAGAGTGTGATGAAATCACACATTTCATGGGAGTTAGCAGTGGCCGCATACAGGGGTCTCCCAGATTTTCAGAAGGCCAGGCTAGACGTGATGGGATTTGGTGCCTTTCTTCGGATCGAGCCGATCCAACTCGACCTGGCCCTTATCCAAGCCTTGTGCGAAAGATGGGACCCAGTAAGTCAGGTATTCCTGATGCCATGGGGGCACATGGTGCCCAGTCTAGAAGATGTGGTCCGAATCACGAGCCTCAAAGTGGATGGTGAGGCAGTGACTGGCGTCACCTATGCGGATTACCGAGAAGGCGCCCAGAAGCTACTGGGGTTGGACTTAGACAGTCGGAAGCACAGATCAGTAGCTAGGGTGTCTATCTTGGGGGCATTAGGGCTCACTGATACTCGTCGACGGGACGACGAGTCCTCGGAAGAATTTATGGAGAGGATGGGAAGGGGATGTCATGCTGCGTATTGCACAGATTTTGACAATTGGGAGAGATCTAATATAGATTTGAAGAGATTTCTCCTCTTTTTCCTGGGGAGATTAATACTGAGCTCGAAAGGAGACGGCATCCATTGTCGTTTCCAAGGGCTGCTATCTGACATCGAAAGAGTAGGACAGTACGCCTGGGGAGCTGCCATGCTAGCGCACTTGTTTACGGGCCTGTCCCAAGAGGCAGATTGTAGCAACCCTGATAAAATAAAAAGGAATAAGTAAATCAAAATAGATTAAAAGATCTTGGAATAAAAATAATTAAACCCTGATGAAAATAACGCCTTAAATATAGGCGCTACTTTAAAATAAAACGCCCTTACCCAAGGCGTGTTTTGAGAACGGACGCCCACACGTCAAGGCGTCAAATTTCAAACGACCAAAATAAATAAAAAGGGCAAGATAGCGTAACGTCCCTTGCATGGACGCGTCTCAACAAGAAACGACGCTTGACCAGGCGTCAATTTAAATTCGACGCCCTGACCCAAGTCGCTAATTCAGTTTGAGTTTCGTTCGACCCGGGAGTCTATCCAGGGTAAGTTGATAACTATGAGAAAGAGTTCGAATGTAGTAATAACTCAATCTTGGAAGTATTACTTCCAATCAAACACTAACTCTATTAGGATTCTAGAAATCCTATAAATAACCTACTGCTCGAACCAAGAACGCTATTTGGCGTTCGGACTATTCTACGGTAGGTGAAGAACCAAGGTTATTTCTTCTTCTTTTCTGTTTACGATGGTATGAAGAACATTAACATGTTCTTCATCTTCTTCTCTACTTACAGGTTAAGAGGATTCACGTTGTGAAGAACAAAAGTTCTTCATCAGAATAAATCCCACTTCCGTTAACATAAAGCTCTGCCTGTTGCTGTTTGCTGCTATTAGGAGTTTCAGAGTCTAGGGATTCTCATTAAGTCCTTCACGTTTCTCCATCAGAAAATTCTCATAAGGTAGGTTTTCTCAAAGCACTGTAGCCCAAACGAAGTAATTCAAGATATATACTAGCATGGCATGCATATACATGGTTTATTATGGATTTGAAGCATTTTCTGTAATATTTTGAAAGAAACGCCCACGACAAGGGCGCTACTTTAAAAGAAACGACCTGCCCAAGGTCGTTAATTACATATTTGACGCCCTGCTCAGTAGGCGTCAATTTCATGCAATTTTCTGTAGATAATAAATACCCATGTTTAAAAATTAAATATCGATCAAATACTGCAACTAATGTAATGCATGAGCTTACCTGTAAATTCCTGCTATTTTTCTTGTCGTGATTATATATCTTGTCTCCTGAAATTTTATTATCCTGAAATCTATAAAAATTCCTGGAAACTGTGAACTCACGACCTGACTCAAGTCATTTCTTATTGAACCCACGCCCCTTTCTAGGGCGTGAATTTAAATGTAACGCCCCTTCCCAGGGCGCGTATTTGATAAACTCCCGAAATTGTATAGCCTGTAAAATATTGTAAATAAAAAGGACGCCTGATACAGTAGGCGTCAAATTTAAGGAAAACGCCCCTATACAGGGCGTGTTTTTGATGAAATAATGAAATATTGAAATTCCTGCAAATAGGAAAAATATATATACGCCCTTATCCAAGGCGTTAATTTCTTGAGTAGTGACTTTGCTTAAGGCGTTATTTTCCTGTTTCTCTTAACCGAGGTTTTCATTATATCTATATATATGTATATCGGCACTATATCTCCACTCCGTGAGTATAGTCCCACGTTTTCATGATGTTTTATCGATCACCCTCAACTCTCATTGACATACAAGCTCTCCATTGGACATTCCGTTCCTTTGGACTAGCGAGTTAGTCATAGAGACCTCCGTAAGACTCCTCGTAGCCTTGGATTCCCTCAAGGTCGACTGAGCTGGTTGTACCCTAAAAATCTAGTACACTATTGAATGCCATGTCACTCTAAAAGGAACATGGTATACCGGCCCTTATGATATGCAAAGAGTATATCATGAGAATTCTTAATGGGATGATGATATCATGCCATTTGTTGATGTTCTTGTGGACCTCAATTCTATAATAAGAATGAGGGTATCTTGCCTTTGATGTACTGTTCATGTGGACCTCAATTCTATATAAAGAATGTCCTTACTTGTTTGTCATGGTACCCGAGTTAAGGGAACCTAATTCCACCTAGTTTCATCGTTCATCATGATTGTACCGTTGTTATCGCCTATCTATGTCCAATGTCGTATTTTTGGACCCCATTCTCTCAAAGTTATCCTACGTGTCTACAAGCTTAAATTGTTGAAATTCCCTATTGGCTATATATATATATATATATATATATACAAGAGTGGATGTCAAATATACATGATAAATGCCTGCGCATATAGGGCCCGATCTGGTCCTGGGAGGAGCACCCGAAAGTACTTGTGCCCATGGGAGTTGAATGATAAGGTATCTGGCATTATACCGAGTGCATGACTAGCTTGATTGGACATTCCACACAAATATTGTACTTGACTCGTACTTGACTTGACATGAATTGCGTGACCCGAGAAAGGGTAATTACTTGCTTGCTTGATACATGATAGCCAAAGTTCTTGACATGACTTGCTAAAAGAGTACTTGCTTGAATATCTTGTCATCTTTTCTTCAAAGCTCGTGACTAGTTCATCTTGCCGTCTTATTGATAAATTCTCTCTCTATCTTGTCGTTTTATGCGAGCATGCATAGCTATAGTACATTCATGAAAATGTAATTATTTAAACCCCTTGCTAGCGCTTGAGATATAATTTCCTACTGAGCGTTCGCTCACTCGGTGTGTTCCCTACTTTTCAGGTAATTCCGACGACGAGGGAAGTCAATCGGATGGGAATGGTCAAGAGTGAAAGAGCTAGAGCTTTTCCAAGTGTCATCTTGTCTTTTTCATATTTTCTTGAGTCAACTATGTACTTTTCCTTTTTAATTGAATAGAGTATTAGATTTGTAATAGTTTATCCATTATGAAATAAAGGATTGGGTTATCTTTCTATTTTGCGCATCTCTGTTTTGGTGTCGAATACACTACTACTCTGATTGACATGATTGATATAAACTCATCGCGCATATCCGAGTATCTTACGCGCTCGGGGCGTGACAGTTTTTGTGGTATCAGAGCCTAGGGTATTCAATTCCTAGGAAAACCCAAGTCCAAGGATATGTTCAAACCTTTAACCAGTGAGATTGGGTAGAACCAAGGGTTAAAGTTAACATAGTATATGAGTCTTTAAATACAATCACATATTAACCTAGTTATTGTAATTGTAGGATAATGGCTGCCGAACGTGCTCAATGGCGCAACATGCAGCGTACCCTTCAAGGCATGACTCAAGTGCTGCAACAAGTAGCACGAGGAGGTGGACAACGAGCAGGAAGTCTCCACCAGACTTTCAAGAACATGAACCCACCCAAGTTCACGGGTTCTACTGATCCAGATGACGCTGAACACTGGATTAGGGAGATAGAACGTATATTCCGTGTTATGCAATGCACGGATCAGGATAAAGTTTTATTAGCTACTTTTCAGTTAGAAAGAGATGCTAGATGCTGGTGGGAATCAATAGAGGCTACTATAAATCAAGATCAGGTTTCGAGGGAAGAATTCGTTGAACACTTCAACGTGAAATATTTCTCGGACCGAGTTCAGGAAAAGAAGGCTGCAGAATTTCCTGCATTAAAACAACGATCCTTGTCAGTCGCCGAGTATGAGGCCCAATTCTCTAGATTGTCTCGATATGCTAAGCATCTAGTTAGCACCGATAAAATAAAAGCTAGGAGGTTACTTAATGGGCTCAGGCCCCAAGCTATTACTCAACTGGCACCGATGGACATTCAAGTCTACTCGGAGATAGTACGCCGAGCTCAACTATTAGAAGATGCCACGGAACTGTCTGATAGGATTCGTGGTAAGGATAAGAAGGAACAAGTTACAGGTTCGGGTTCCTTTAAACCCAACTTCAAGAAGAGGCCTAGCAATGGAGGTATTCCCTCACAAGACCAAAAGTTCAAGAAGACCAAGCCCTTCTCTATCACCACTACCTCTCCAAATACGGTGTGCAAGGATTGTGATAAAGCGGGTCATAGAGTAGAAGAATGCTGGAGGAAACTAGGAGCATGTCTCCGTTGTGGGAGTCGTGAGCATCAGATTCCCGATTGCCCACTACTAAATAATCAAGCCGATGACGGAAAACGCCCAGTAACCAAGAATGCTCGTCTTCATGCAATCAAGGAGACTGAGCAAGTAGAAGGAGGCGGCTTAGTGGAAGGTATATTGAAAGTTTGTTCCAGGAATGCATATGTCTTAATTGATACTGGTGCATCGCATTCTATTGTTTCTAAAAAGTTTGCTGACCCATTACCCCTAGAACCGGAATGGATAAAGTTAGTTTTGTCTACTCCTCTGGATGATGAGACTGATATTACACATCATTACCAAAACTGTGAAGTATTGATTCATGGTCAAAATCTCCCTATTGATCTCATATGTTTAGATCTGAAAGAGTATGATGTAATACTAGGGGCAGATTGGTTATCCAAGTATCAGGCAACGGTTGATTGCCGCAATAGTAAGGTTACATTCAAGGAATTTCCAGAACTAATATTTACTAGCCCCAAGAGTTGGAGCAAATCCCCTATTATTTCAGCTCTCCGAGCTAGCAAGCTCATTAGGAAAGGATGTACATCTTTCCTCGCATTTGTCACAGTTAAAGAAGCTAAGGAGATTAAGCTAGAAGACATTCCAGTAGTGCAAGAATTTCCGGACGTGTTTCCGGAAGATTTGCCGGGATTACCCCCGCAAAGAGAAGTGGCCTTCACCATTGACTTAGTCCCTGGTGCTGGTCCGATTTCAAAGGCACCTTATAGGATGTCACCTGCTGAACTCAAGGAGTTAAAGGAGCAATTGATGGAACTCATTAAGAAAGGATTCATTAGACCAAGTACTTCCCCGTGGGGAGCACCTGTATTATTTGTAAAGAAGAAAGACGGATCCATGAGGTTATGCGTCGACTATCGACAATTGAATCATCTCACTATCAAGAATAAGTATCCACTGCCGAGAATCGATGAATTGTTTGATCAAATTTCAGGATCCATGTACTTTTCTAAAATTGATCTTAGGTCCGGATATCACCAACTGAGAATCAAGGACGAGGATATTCATAAAACCGCATTCAGAAGCAGGTATGGCCATTATGAATTTGTTGTTATGCCTTTCGGACTAACGAATGCCCCTGCTGCCTTTATGCAGTTAATGAATAGTATATTCAGGCTTTATTTGGATCAATTCGTGGTGATCTTTATTGATGATATATTGATTTATTCCAAGACCAAGGAAGAGCATGAGGAACATTTGAGGATTTCATTACAAATATTAAGGACAAACCAATTATATGCAAAACTTAGCAAGTGTGAATTCTGGCTTGAAGAAGTGACTTTTCTCGGACATGTTATATCAAAGGATGGCTTGTCTGTAGACCCATCAAAGGTTGAAGCTGTAAGGAACTGGGAAAGACCGACCAATGCTAGCGAGATCCGAAGTTTCTTAGGTCTTGCCGGCTATTACAGGCGATTCATCAAGGATTTCTCAAAAATCGCCGTGCCACTTACGAGGTTAACTCGCAAGGAGATCCGTTATGAATGGGATGAGGAATGTGAAAGAAGCTTCCAAACTCTCAAGGATCATCTTACTACAGCTCCTATCTTAGCATTACCAATTGAAGGAGAAAAGTTCGAGGTATACACTGATGCTTCTGGCATTGGCCTCGGGTGTGTTCTAATGCAACAAGGGAAGGTTATAGCCTACTCTTCTCGTCGATTAAAGAAGCATGAAGAGAACTACCCCGTCCATGACTTAGAATTGGCCGCGGTAGTATTTGCACTCAAAATATGGAGACATTATCTTTATGGAGTATAGTTTACTGTATACTCCGAACACAAAAGTCTCAAATATCTTTTCTCACAGAAGGAACTAAATATGAGGCAAAGACGATGGCTGGAATATCTCAAGGACTTCGACTTCAATATACAATATCATCCCGGAAAGGGTAATCATGTAGCAGATGCCCTTAGTCGAAAGCCGAGAGCACTGTTAGCCAAGTGTATGATTCAAGAATGGAAATTGCTGGAATAATTCTCTGAACTCAATATAAGCATGGACACGGACCCTAGATGTGTCACATTATCTCATGTAAGCATACAGTCAGATTTATTGTCTGAAATACAAGCACTTCAGAATGATGATCCTACATTAGTAGAAATCAAGGGCAGATTAGAAGGACAATCGGATTTCCAATTAGCTTCTGATGGAAGATTAATGTTCAAGAATAGAACTTGTATACCGGACTGCCCAGAATTGAAGAAGAAGGTCTTAGATGAAGCTCACAGATCAAGGTATACGATTCATCCTGGATCTACCAAGATGTACCAAGATGTGAAAAGAAATTTTTGGTGGCCCAACATGAAAAGTGAAATAGCGGACTATGTATCACGCTGTCTCACATGCCAACAAGTCAAGGCGGAACACCAAAAGCCTACTGGAAAACTACATCCTCTAGATATCCCTAAATGGAAGTGGGAGGATATTGGTATGGATTTCATCATGGGTTTATGTAAATCAAAAAGAGGACATGATGGAATATGGGTTATCATTGACCGATTGACTAAATCAGCGCATTTCTTGCCAATCAAGAGTCGATGGTCAGTTGATGTCTGAGCTGCACTATACATCAAGGAAATAGTCAGATTACATGGTATTCCTGTTTCAATCGTGTCTGACAGAGATCCCCGTTTTACTTCTCATTTTTGGAAAGGACTACAACATTCGTTAGGGACGAGACTTAATTTTAGTACAGCCTTTCATCCTCAAACGGATGGTCAGACCGAGAGAACAAATCAAGTAGTTGAAGATATGCTTAGAGCATGCATCACTGATTTTGATGGAAACTGGCATGATCACTTGCCTCTGGTCGAATTTGCATACAATAATAGCTACCAAGCTAGTATACAAATGGCACCTTTCGAAGCTTTATACGGAAGGAGTTGCCGATCACCCTTGTGCTGGAATGAAGTTGGAGAGAAACAACTGTTAGGTCCAGACAAGGTAAGGGATACAACTGAGAAGGTACGAGTAATCAAGGAAAGATTGCAAGTAGCTCAGACAAGGCAAAAGGCTTATGCCGACACAAGAAGAAGAGATCTCGAATTCCAAATTGGAGATCATGTATTTCTCAAGATATCGCCTGGACGTGGAATACGAAGATTTCGTGTTAAAGGCAAGCTTACACCAAGATTTATCGGACCTTTTGAGATACTAGAAAGAGTTGGCGAGGTTGCTTATCGCATCGCATTGCCCCCTCAACTGTCCGAGGTACATAATGTGTTCCACATATCCATGTTGAAGAAGTATGTGCACGATCCATCACACATTATTGAACATGGAGACCTGATAATCCAGAAGGATCTCACGTATGAATAGAAGCCTATGAAGATCTTAGATCATGAAATACGTGCTCTAAGGAATAAAGTTATTCCCATGCTAAAAGTACAATGGAATAAGAATTCAGAACATGAAGCTACATGGGAGACCGAGGAATCTATGAGGAAACAATTTCCAGAGTTATTTTAAAAGGTATATACTCTACGCTCTCCACTTATCTATATATACTATGGAATTTGGGGACCAAATTCTTTTTAAGTGGGGGAGGGTGTAGCAACCCTGATAAAATAAAAAGTAATAAGTAAATCAAAATAGATTAAAAGATCTTGGAATAAAAATAATTAAACCCTGCTGAAAATAACGCCTCAAATATAGGCGCTACTTTAAAATAAAACGCCCTTACCTAAGGCGTGTTTTGAGAACGGACGCCCACACGTCAAGGCGTCAAATTTCAAATGACCAAAATAAATAAAAAGGGCAAGATAGCGTAACGTCCCTTGCATGGACGCGTCTCAACAAGAAACGACGCTTGACCAGGCGTCAATTTAAATTCGACGCCCTGACCCAAGTCGCTAATTCAGTTTGAGTTTCGTTCGACCCGGGAGTCTATCCAGGGTAAGTTGATAACTATGAGAAAGAGTTCGAATGTAGTAATAACTCTATCTTGGAAGTATTACTTCCAATCTAACACTAACTCTATTAGGATTCTAGAAATCCTATAAATAACCTACTGCTCGAACCAAGAACGCTATTTGGCGTTCGGACTATTCTACGGTAGGTGAAGAACCAAGGTTATTTCTTCTTCTTTTCTATTTACGATGGTATGAAGAACATTAATAGGTTCTTCGTCTTCTTCTCTACTTACAGGTTAAGAGGATTCACGTTGTGAAGAACAAAAGTTCTTCATCAGAATAAATCCCTCTTCCGTTAACATAAAGCTCTGCCTGTTGCTGTTTGCTGCTATTAGGAGTTTCAGAGTCTAGGGATTCTCATTAAGTCCTTCACGTTTCTCCATCAGAAAATTCTCATAAGGTAGGTTTTCTCAAAGCACTGTAGCCCAAACGAAGTAATTCAAAATATATACTAGCATGGCATGCATATACATGGTTTATTATGGATTTGAAGCATTTTCTGTAATATTTTGAAAGAAACGCCCACGACAAGGGCGCTACTTTAAAAGAAACGACATGCCCAAGGTCGTTAATTACATATTTGACGCCCTGCTCAGTAGGCGTCAATTTCATGCAATTTTCTGTAGATAATAAATACCCATGTTTAAAAATTAAATATCGATCAAATACTGCAACTAATGTAATGCATGAGCTCACCTGTAAATTCCTGCTATTTTTCTTGTCGTGATTATATATCTTGTCTCCTGAAATTTTATTATCCTGAAATCTATAAAAATTCCTGGAAACTGTGAACTCACGACCTGACTCAGGTCATTTCTTATTGAACCCACGCCCCTTTCTAGGGCGTGAATTTAAATGTAACGCCCCTTCCCAGGGCGCGTATTTGATAAACTCCCGAAATTGTATAGCCTGTAAAATATTGTAAATAAAAAGGACGCCTGATACAGTAGGCGTCAAATTTAAGGAAAACGCCCCTATACAGGGCATGTTTTTGATGAAATAATGAAATATTGAAATTCCTGCAAATAGGAAAAATATATATACGCCCTTATCCAAGGCGTTAATTTCTTGAGTAGTGACTTTGCTTAAGGCGTTATTTTCCTATTTCTCTTAACCGAGGTTTTCCTTATATCTATATATATGTATATCGGCACTATATCTCCACTCCGTGAGTATAGTCCCACGTTTTCATGATGTTTTATCAATCACCCTCAACTCTCATTGACATACAAGCTCTCCATTGGACATTCCGTTCCTTTGGACTAGCGAGTTAGTCATAGAGACCTCCGTAAGACTCCTCGTAGCCTTGGATTCCCTCAAGGTCGATTGAGCTTTTTTTTTTTTCCAAAAACCTTGCCCAGGGATTTAAGGCGAGTGCCCACTCAATCCACTAGGAGGTAAATTTTATTGATAAAATTGAAGTTCAATTACATCAAGCGGATGCTAGGCATGCCTAGCTTGTCAAGTCTGGCAGCTCCTTTGACAAAGGGAGGGAGCTCCGAATGAATAAAAAAGGAATTACATTTTGTATGACAAGCAAAAGATGCTAAAGTGTCTGCTACAGAATTGCCTTCCCTGTAGATGTGGGAGAGTTGAAGCGGCTGGAGAGGAAGGTTCCAGATGCTTCTAGCATAAGGGAGTATAGACCAGGGACATTGAACTTGTCTTCTAATAGTCTGAACCAACACACTGGAGTCACACTCAATCAAAAAGTTAGTGCAGTCCAAAGTCTGAATATATTTAAGCCCATCAAGAAGAGCCCTGGCTTCAGCAACTAGACTATTAGCCCTGCCGTAGAAGTGAGAGAAAGCTAAAAGCACATCTCCTTTGTGATTTCTGATAACACCACCCCCACCTGCTTCACTGTTTGTCTTGGAAGCCCCATCCGTATTAAGCTTAAGGGATGGCCAAGGTGGGCAAAGCCACCTAATGATTTTGAAGGATTGGAAGTTAATCTTGGAACATTGAATGCCAAAATCTTCTAAGATTAGCCTATGGCTGTTGGACGGCTCTTTGAGATGAGCAATAGAGCATACTTGCTTGACCTGGGATATAACCTTGTGTAGGAGAGCTTGGCTGGAAGTATACTGATTCTCATGTCTTACCTTGTTTCTGGTTTTCCAGATTTCCCAAAGACCATATCCAAGAGCTGCCAGATGAAATAAGCCATACATAGTTTTCTGCTGAGCATTGTTGATGATAGTTTGAATAAACCTGCTAACAGTATTACCATAGATAGGAATTCCTTTGGATCTGAAATAGGTCCAGAGGTGTGTTGCCATGTCACTTTTCTTAAAAAGATGGGTAGAGTCCTCCACCTGAGATTTGGTGCAGCAAACACATTTGGAGCATAAGGCTATACCAGATTTTTTAATGTTGGCATCTGTTGGAAGGCAGTTGTGTAGAATTTTCCAGATGTGAACAGAAATCTTGGAAGGGAGCCACTTAGACCAGATCTTAGCCCATGGGATAATACCTTGACTCCCTGAATTACTGCATATATACTTGAAGGTGGAATTAACAGTACAATTCCCAGAAGCAGAGAGGCTCCAAACATGCATATCCTGCTCTTGGGAGAGAGAAACCTTCCTTAAAGCATTGGTAATGTGCATAGGTAGATCACTATTCTGAATAGCAAAAGTATCAGAGAGAGCTTGCTGAAGAATGTCTTTAACAGAAGCTTTCGGATCCATAAAATAAGCAGGAGAGGCCAGATCAGCTAGAATTAAATCGCCCAACCATTTGTCATGCCAGAAACTAGTGTCACTGCCATCACCAATTACAGACCTATGATGCTGCAAGATAATGTGTTTTGCTGTGCTCCAGCTCCTTTTTGCTAATCCAGTCATGTTGTTGAATCTTACATCAGAGAGATGTGCCCCCTTTATGTATTTACCTCTAAAGTAGTCAGCCCATAAAGACTGGGAATAAAGAGCTTGCCAAAGCATTTTTACCCATAAGGCAATTTCCATTTGTTTTAAAGACATGATGCCAAGTCCTCCCTGGTCAAGTGGTTTACAGATAGAATACCAAGATTTCCAATGCTTACGCTTACCATACTTTGAAGATCCCCAGAAGAAATTGGCAAAGGTTTGCTCCAACTGTTGATGGGTACCAGCAAAGATTGGGGACGAGGTGAGAGTGTATACTGGAATTGAGGACAGAACATGCTTGATCATAATTAGCATGGCCCCCTGAGAAAGATATCCTGTTTTCCATGCTGCAATCTTATTCTGCATAGAGCTGATGATACCAGTAAAGTGGATTTTTTTCTTCCTGCCATAAGTCAAAGGAACTCCCAGGTATTTTTGAGGAAGTTGATGTTGATTGAATCCAGTGTTATCATGAATGCGCTTGGCTACATTAGAACTACCCCTGTGGTGAATAAGAAATCCACTCTTAGAGATATTGATCAATTGCCCAGAAGCTCTTTCATATGCTTTAAGTACTTTCATCAGGTTCTTCACAGACCGAACATTGGCTTTGCAGAAGATGAGAGTATCATCCGCAAACAGTACACTATTGAATGCCATGTCACTCTAAAAGGAACATGGTATACCGGCCCTTATGATATGCAAAGAATATATCATGAGAATTCTTAATGGGATGCTGATATCATGCCATTTGTTGATGTTCTTGTGGACCTCAATTCTATAATAAGAATGAGGGTATCTTGCCTTTGATGTACTGTTCATGTGGACCTCAATTCTATATAAAGAATATCCTTACTTGTTTGTCATGGTACCCGAGTTAAGGGAACCTAATTCCACCTAGTTTCATCGTTCATCGTGATTGTACCGTTGTTATCGCATATCTATGTCCAATGTCGTATTTTTGGACCCCATTCTCTCAAAGTTATCCTACGTGTCTACAATCTTAAATTGTTGAAATTTCCTATTGGCTATATATATATATATATACAAGAGTGGATGTCAAATATACATGATAAATGCCTGCGCATATAGTGCCCGATCTGGTCCTGGGAGGAGCACCCGAAAGTATTTGTGCCCATGGGAGTTGAATGATAAGGTATCTGGCATTATACCGAGTGCATGACTAGCTTGATTGGACATTCCACACAAATATTGTACTTGACTCGTACTTGACTTGACATGAATTGCGTGACCCGAGAAAGGGTAATTACTTGCTTGCTTGATACATGATAGCCAAAGTTCTTGACATGACTTGCTAAAAGAGTACTTGCTTGAATATCTTGTCATCTTTTCTTGAAAGCTCGTGACTAGTTCATCTTGCCGTCTTATTGATAAATTCTCTCTCTATCTTGTCGTTTTATGCGAGCATGCATAGCTATAGTACATTCATGAAAATGTAATTATTTAAACCCCTTGCTAGCGCTTGAGATATAATTTCCTACTGAGTGTTCGCTCACTCCGTGTGTTCCCTACTTTTCAGGTAATTCCGACGACGAGAGAAGTCAATCGGATGGGAATGGTCAAGAGTGAAAGAGCTAGAGCTTTTCCAAGTGTCATCTAGTCTTTTTCCTATTTTCTTGAGTCAACTATGTACTTTTCCTTTTTAATTGAATAGAGTATTGGATTTGTAATAGTTTATCCATTATGAAATAAAGGATTGGGTTATCTTTCTATTTTGCGCATCTCTATTTTGGTGTCGAATACACTACTACTCTGATTGACATGATTGATATAAACTCGTCGCGCATATCCGAGTATCTTCCGTGCTCGGGGCGTGACACAGATCGTGAGATGACTGTGAGTGGGTTCACACCACTTATCCAGGTATTTTTTTATTTTATTTATATATTTTTGTGTTTATTTGTAATAGTCCACTTGAGGCATTGACGGCATATGATGTTGTAGCTGTGGAGCTATTATTACCTCCCAATGGGAGAGCTCGGCATTAGCGACCAGCGATGGTGCCGTTAGCCAGGCGGTGGCAACCGATCATGGGTGCAGCGCCTGTAACCTACCAGCTGATGGTGCTAAGGCGCGAGCTACAGGAATTCCCTACAGCGATTGTGGGATTTTTTTTATTTTTTTTTATTTTTTGTTTGTCATATATATATATATATTCTAACCAGCTAAACGGGTATGTACAACCTCACCTAGGTAAACTGGGGACCCTACTCAGGCATGGTCGATGCCGATCAACCATGGGTTTTAACAAGTCACGCCCGGTTCGGACGGGAATTGTGGATACACTGCCTAAGTGAAATCGAGCCGCTTCGACTACGATTGGTTATGAGGACCCTAGGGCTGGCCCAGGAATGGGTGGATGCGACTGCACCACCTCGCATTGGAAGAAAGACACGAGGACCGGCAACTTGCGTTGATTGGCGTGTGCGGTTCCCCGAACAGTATGAAGACTGGCAACGAGGTGGCACAATCGTGGAATCACATGCTGTTTCAGCGTGTTTTTTCCTTTCCTTTTCGTTCGCGTATCGATCAACCATTTGACTAACTGGTAATCAACTGACTGATTGATGACGCAGGCGTGCCAGTCACATGAGTGATGATTTTATTGTGCGCTCATTCTGACCCATGTCGGGCGAATGTGAGGTTCGGTCGGGACCAGCAGTCCGCCATACCATAAAGGCTATGGCATTAATTACATCCCCCACGAGGAGGGAACACCTTTGATTAATTGTCGAGATATCGGGCTGTCAAAGCTGGCATAAAGGGTACAGAGCAGGCAAGTGATCATGCAGGATGATACGATTGACTACACACGATTTATTAGGGTGGACCCTGGTACACGGCGGAGGACTTAGGCTCGAAGGCCACCTTCACGCGTAACAAAGCCTCCAATCAGGCGTAACCTGACCTTCTGGCAATGTTATTTGATATACCAAAGATGCACACATTCGGGCATGCATTAACGTGACATGAATACTCGGACCAAGACGTGACGGCAAGGATTCGAGACATATCGATTCAAGCTTGAACATGCTAATTTTATTTAGTTTATTTGGTTGAGGAGCTTGCATCCTTCTGTGATTAGCATAGGAAATCATCCCATGAGTGGGAAAAGGGTTAGAATGACGCGACGACACGATTCGGAACGAAACCCGTGCAGTGCATGCGAAGAAAGGGGCTAAAACGCTTGAAACGGCGCCCTGAAACGTAGGTAAAAGGTTTAAAACGGCGCCAGAACCGTAGGTAAAGGGGGGAAACCCTGTTAAAACGGCGTGGGGAGCTGGGGCGCGCCGGGAAGGGCGCGCCGTTTTAAGGCGTTATCGCGCATGAACGCGCCGAATTAACCCAATTTCATGGAAACAGGAGCTTCGTCAGTTTATTCATGGGTTTATTAAAAGGTTTTTGGAGGATTTTGAGAATTTATTGAGTTGATTATTCATCGGATCGGTCCCGAGTCATCCAAAGGTCAAATCACGGGCTCGCGCGAGGTCCGGACTCGAGCGCGGCGATTGTTCCGAGTTTAGACTCGTTCGAGCCGGAATTTCGGTAGCATCTCCCCATCCCAAAGGATTGTCGGGGAGACGCAGGGAGTACTCACGTGGCGGAGTAAACCCCTAAAAGCCGGGTGGCGCAACGGCGACCGGCAGACCCAAACGGATAGGAAGACCCCGAGGGCTAGCCTGCTAGGGGCACCGAGTCCATGGGTAACAGTGAGTGAGTGAGGCGATTCGATATGGGAGCGAAAACCTCGAGGGCTAGCCTACGAGGGGCACGCGACCCGAGCCACCACAACACTCGAGTTGGGACGACTGATTAGAGAAGGAAACCCCGAGGGCCAGCCTACGAGGGGCACACTCATCTCACGGCCACCACAAAGTCCATTAGGGACTGTGGATTTGAGATGTCGGGATTAAACCCATTTACTATTCACTCATTAATCCATAGGAGATTCGTCACTGCTGGACGGTCTCTGGTGGACAGAGTGCTATCAAAACGGAACAGTGGGGGATGTTCCCCCTCCCCGGGTTACTGATCCACACTAATGAAACAGTCGAACGGAGCTGTGAGATCATTCGCATAACCAGTAGGCCAAAACTAATGCCTGTAGATATGCATACATTCATGCACATGCATGTTCACAAATCAAAGAAATATCCGTCAAGGAATGTTCAGAAAATAATAACGGGAGTGTGGGGACGCCCTTATTTCCCTCTGTTCATGGTCGAGAACAGAAAGGGTATTACGAGGGCGGCCCAGATAGGTTGGAGGAACCCATGTATTGACCCCCCCTTACACGGTGAAAATTTCTAGTATCCGATCGGAAGAGAAAACCCCCGGGGAGGGGAATCGATGTAGCCCTTGCCATAGCGGGGCGTAAAGCATCGGGAAGATGAAACAGGAGCAAGATCATTCGGCCAAAGAAATGCACAATGCTCTGCGTTCATCCTCCACGGCGCCGGCATCATTTTCGGACGCCACTTCACCGGCTACAGGGAAGAAGAGGAAACAAAAAAAGTTCTATATGAAAAGGAAAGCAGCATTCATTCATGATATAAGCAACAGGGAAAGGAAGTGCACAGAGCATCGTTTCGGCGCCGGTGTTGTCGTCCGGCCGCCGTTTTCATTAATATAAGGGACTCGGTACAAACAGAGAGGAAGAATAGAAAATGTTGGTGAGAGAGGGGAGGTCAGGCTCATATCATCGCCCCTCCCCTCACTCACTTACATTGTATCAGGGAAGAAAACCCAGGAAGAATAGGGGGAGCTCCACCGGGAGGAACACGGAGACCCACCTAAACAGATAGAGAGAGAGACTCTTCTTCTTCTCCGACGCCGGAGGATCGAACGGAACAGAGGACGGCGGTGGCGGCCTGAGAACCCTTGGAGAAAACCTTCTCCTCTAGAAACCCTCCCCTCCGAAGCTCTGATTGGCGGACCTCGGGTCCTTTCTATTTTCTTCTGGCTATCTCCCTTTTTTTTCTCTTCTTTTCTTCTCTTTTTCTTTCTGGATCCGATCTCTTCTCTCTTTTTTTCTTTTGGCCGAAGGCAGGCTATATATAGCCTTGTGGTTAATTCGGCGCCCCAGGAAGAGGCGCGCCGGATTGACGGCGCCGGGGAGAGGCCCCATTTGGCCTTTGCGCGCCGGTTCGACGGCGTCGGGGAACACCCCCTATTGTTCTTTGCGCGCTGGTTTGACGGCGCCGTTTTAACCTGTTCACTTGGCGTATTCAGTCCGGTGGGCCCGGAGATGATTCCGGAAGCTCCCATCGATTGTTCCTCTCGCCCTGGCCATCGAAGGGCCTTGATGGGGTGTTGACGAAGGTCTTGATGGGACGGACGGCCTTAAACAAGACTTCATGTGTGTCTGGTCCGAGCACACAGGTGTCCTGCTGATATAGCCTTCGGCACTCTGATTTGTGCTTCTGGCTGAGACGGACTCGTGCTCGAAGCTTCCTTGCCGGATGACGTTACATCCTGGATAATTCCACCTTGAACGGTGATCAATCGGCCACTAACGGGCCCACTATGGCGAGAAGCCGAACCCGTGCCGGGTAATCGGGGTCTTCTGCTGACAGAACATTCGGCCCCTTGTTGCGGATGACCGGGGACATTCTTCCTCCTTAGGAGAGTCATTGGGTAGACCGTCGTCCTTGGTCGGGCGACGGATGCGGGGTAGCAGCATGACGAGGTTGATGCCGGATCATTGGGCAGGCTTGATTGCGCTGCCGGTTGGTTGCGGGTTCACTTCGAATCTCCTGAGGTAAAGTCCCCGATGTTCCCTTCAAGGTGGCTCAGGGCTTTGTCAGCTTGAGGGGTTCTCTTGATAAGTTGATCTTTATCGGCTTCTGTGCTTCAGTGGGCCGTATCATTCATCTCTGCGGCTCAGTTGCCAAAGGATCATATTTTGAGTGCCAACAAATGCCCCCCAGACGTAGGCGGTGCAAGTGAGGCAGGAATGCGGCAAGGCCTACGAATGAGCTTCGTTTGGTTGACGGAGGCTCGAACGGCACTTAATTCTGGTGTCGGACGTTACTCTGGCGAGGCAGGAAGCCTGACGGCGTCACTTAAAATGGCGCGGCCTTTGCTCCATTGGTTAAAATAGTGCCGCCTTTACGGCGCACCCTGGGCTTGGGGGGGGGGTTAAAACGGCACGGCCTCCACGGCGCGCCAATCGCTTAAAACGGCGCGCCCCGGGGCGCGCCGTTTTAACAGGGGTGGAGCCCCACCTATATATGGCCTTCTTCTTCATTTTTTCTTCACAGAAGCTCATTTGTGAGATTTTTTTCTCTCTCTTCATCTCCCTTTCTCCGCTTCCCGCGGCGCCGAGTGGCTTTTGGGTTCGGGCGATTTCGCCTGTGAGTGGGTGAGTTGAGTGTTGCTGTTCTTTGGGTTTTGAACCCATTCTTCGGGCCCCGGGAGGCTCTTTGTAGGACTTGTCCTCGGAGCTGGATCCCTCGGGTGTCCCCTTTGGCCTAGGCCTAATGGCTGTGGCTGCTTTTAGGGGCTGCTCCCTTTGTGGACGGCTTCCGCTTTCTTTTGGCAAACCCTCGAGCTGAGGAGATGCTGTCGAAATTTTGTCAGAAATATTATTTCAATCAACTGATTTCTGACTTTTGTTTGTTCTTCTCCGGGTACTGTTTTGCAGATAACATGGCCTCCGGCTCTTCTTCCTCCGTATCCCGAGTCGCCGTGACATGGGGGAATGTCCATTCCCTTGATCGGGGGCTTCGACATGTAGCCGTGGTGGCTGAGTCTTCGGACTCAGAGACTGACACTGTCGACACCGGCCGTTTATTGATTCTTGACGGCAACCACTTCAGGTATGACCAAGGGGACGACATCAGATGGGACCATCCCAAAGATAAGCACCTGATGGCGTTCCTCGAGCGCTTCAACCTTGGCGGGAAGCGTGATTTAATTCTGGTCCGCAGAGCTGAAGGAGTGCTACTGGCGGAGCGGGACAGCCTGACTGAGTCAGTCACCTATGGTATGCCCATGTACATCTTCGGGGAGCCCAGGAAGTGGGGGGCCGTGCTCGGAGTGCAGGAATTATCCCCCGAGGCCGGGATGCTGACGAGAGCGCCGCAGTATACACCAGCTCACTGGAATGAAACCGCCGGCCGCGTTGACAGGGAGAAGCCCATATATGGTCTATTCCTCGCACCGCTCCATTGGGGATACCGGGACGAGCCTTTTATTTTGGACTGCTTGGCTGTCCGGTTCAAATATCAGGTTTCAGTGGGGTGGTTTGGAGAGCTCAAAGCCACCGATGCTCACGCCTTCAGACCGGGAGCGGTTGAATTTACAGACTTTGTGTTGCGGCAATACGCCCCCATCCTGGTGCACGCCGGAGTTTATCAGAGCGTATACGCTTCCCGGTATAGATACCCGATCTCCCGAGGTCTGTGTTGCAGGATGATTGAAGTCTTCTGCCCAGAGTACAATACTTTCTACACTACAGAAGGTGAGACTTCATTGGATCTATGGAGCCTTTCTCAGCTGAGCGGCCTGCCGATAGATGGAGAGCCGTATGAAGAAGTTTGCTTCTCAGACTCGCTGAAGGACATGATGGATGGTGAAGGCAAATACTTCATGGGCTTCGCCTACCGTTATCTAATGAAGGCGTACCGCACCTTGCTGCGCCTGACACTTGACTCGCGGGAAACGCGAAAGCCTGGTGAGAAGAGACGCGTGCGGATGGGCACGTGGCTTCAATATTTCTTTGGTGGGGAGCAACACTATGAGGACTTCCCCACAGTGGTTCCGACAGCGGTGGCGCGGAAGAAGAGGGCTCGGCGCCAAGCAACATATCCTGCTGTCTCAGGGAGAGGGCAGCAGGCCGGCCCGAATCCCACGGGAGTTGACGCAGTTACACACTGTGCTGCGTACTTGACATATTGGCTTTGTTCATTCGCCCTTCCTCAAGGAGATGAGACGGTGATCAGGCCGGAGGCGATTTACCCTGCCTGTTTGATGGCTTGGGGGACGAAGCTGTCCCTGTGCCCTGTGGCTTTATGCCTCATATACAAAATGTTGGGGGATTTGCACAAGTCGCGTATCCCCAGAAATTCACGGACAGTTGGTCCTCTCCACTTTTTTAATGCCTGGGTCTGCACCCTATTTCCTGAAGCAGCTCCCCGGTCAATGCAGTCAGATCGTCCTTTGCCGCGGATGATCGAATTTGCCAGTGCCGAACCGTCCTCACTGGCGGATCAGCTTTTCGCCATTCAGGGGAAGTTGACTACAGTTCCAACAGATTCCCCTGGCGTTCTGCATTTCTGGAGCTTGGCTGCCAACTCTAGACCTCTTGTCAACCGGATGCGGCAAGCCGATTATTTGAGACAGAGGAATTTATTCATCAGCTGACAGGGTCGAAGAGCACAAGGCCCATCTTGGAGCCGGAACTGGTTGAGTGGGCGTTGTCTATTCGCCCCAGTGTTCTAGTCTTCAGGAAAAGCGGCTTGCTATGGCTGGAGCCGTATTATCCTTTCCGTTTCAGCCGGAATTTTGGGTACGACCAGCAAATTCCTTCTTCTTCAGCCCGATTCAATCTACCGAATAGACACTGGGCTGGCCAGACGGCTACTGATGAAGCCCGTGGATGGTGGGACTACTTCCATCACCGAGAGGATGTATCATTCAGGGTGCCAACCCCGGCTCGTCTGCCCCGAGTGACTCCAGACTTCATCAAGTGGTGGAATGCACGAACGGGCTTTTATCGGAACTTCCAAAAGGACTGCTGGCATGCTGCCGAACGCCATTTTTTAGACTCCCAGCGGGAGCCCATTCTGGATGTTGATCCAGCCTACTTGAAGAGGCTGAAATCTTGGTCCAACACTGAGGTGATGGCATATGTAGAAGCCAGGAAAGTTGCGAAAGGCAAGTCATCCCGAGCTGACCCGAAGATGCCAGAGATCCAGAGGGATTATTATATCAAGACTCTCTGGGGGCTGTGCCGGGTTAGCAGTGACCGGATTGCTCTTCAGACAATCCCCCTTCCGGTGGAAGAACCTCTTCCTAGCATGGCGAGCTGGTGCCCAGAAGTCGACCATTTTCATCCCTATCGGACCTTCATCGGGAGGGAAGACAGGCGGGCTGACTTGTATACCAACACCCCCTGGATATTTTCCCTGCTTCATTCTCATGGGCTTTCAATTGCCAGTCCGTTAGAAGCCATTCGGAGCCATCAGCTTCTAATATCCTTCAAGTATGTCGACGGCTAGGGATTCGACCACTTGAGCTTATATCATCACTTGTCCTCCTGTGGCCATGAAGATTTGGCCCAACTGACGGAGGTGAAACAATTGGTGATGTGTGCTGGCTGATCCGTGAGGCGGCTTCCCGGGACAAGGCGCCAGTATTGCTTTACTGGCCACTCAGTCCTTGATACACGGGGCTGCCAGGTAATGCTTGTTTTCTTCTTCAGCCCTGAAGCTGCTTCTTCTATAGTCAGTGTGCATCTTCTTACTCATGTGTTTTTGCAGCTCACCTTTCTATGGAAGCAACCCGACACTGTAGGGAGTTGATATCTAAGGCGCAGAAGCCTTCATGTTTTAATATTCCAGAGCCGGCTCCCACCACGACACCATTACCCCCTGGGGACTCGCGGAAGCGGACCAGGTCCCAGGTCAGGGAGGCCGTCAGTATGGCTAAGAAAGCCAAGAGGGCAGAGTCCCGTGCTACTCGGGCACGTCGGAGGAAGGCTGCTGAAGAGGAGTCCGCCGCTCCACTTCCTCAGGTTCCATCATTCTCCGAATTCGAGGCCGCCTGGACGGGAAGGCCTGAGGGCGAAGGTGACTCCTTATTCTTGTATTGGCTTATTTGCTTGTTTCGGCCGCCTGGGCTGACCATCTTTCTTTTCAGTAGCTGCCGGCACTATCCCCGCCGTTGTTGGGTTGGAGGCGGCAACCGGAGCTGCTGCTGGAGAGAGAGAGGGGGAAGTCCCCTTGATCTCTGTTGAGGGCGACTTGCCTTCACCGACACCTCATCGAGAAACAGAAGGTAATTTGCAACTCGCCCGTAGAGCTCCGTGGCATGTTGTATTTTCAGTCAAGTCCTGACTGTTTATTGTCCTTTGACTCCAGTCGACATTCGGCCCACACTGCTCCTTGAGGTTGGTGCCTCGGCAGGGGTTGTCATCGGAGAGCAAGGGCTTCCAAGGGACCAGCCCCTAGATACTCTGCCGATAGATGTTCCCGAGATGGCGATCGCCGAGGAGGTTCTGGATAGAGGGCCTCCTTTCAGCGGCACGGTTCATGCTCAGGTCCTGGAGATCAGAGAACAAGCAGAAGCATCATCCTCCTCTGAGCAAGTTGACTATGGTGGCGGCTCCGGTGATGATGAGGGGTTCCCCATGGTCGACACCGAGGCTGAGGACGCCGGGGCTTCATCAGCTTATGAGAGCGACCTGCCAACGTTTAGCCCTCCGAGGCTATTGGGAGCCGAGCACGGGCCATCATACCCGGCTACAGGAGAGGGGCCAGAATCTTCAGAGGCCAGTTTGGGAGGCCTAAATATAGTGCCGGTTGAGATAGGAAGTATTCTGATTCCCATTTGCAGCACTTCTTTTAATTTTCAAGCCAGCTGGCTGATGTACGTATATGGAATGCAGCCTGAGGTGGTACCGCCGGCTATAATGATCCACATACCCCTTCCAGACGTGGATATGGGTCAGTCGGCCTTCCCACCAGTTGTGCGGCCTATTGCCCTGCGGCTTCCACGGACCTATGCTGCTGCAGCGGCCTCAGAGGAACCTGGTGTGACTGCCGAGGTCGGCGGCCCGCCCGAGGTTGCAGGGGCTCAAGCCCTGGTTGCTGGTGACGAGTCATTGCTGAAGCCGAGTGACCCGCCGGAAATAGAGGCAGGGGAAATTATTGCAGGCGAGGCCGATATCATTAAAGCTCTGTCAATCATAGAGGGCTCTCCTACCTCAGCGACCTGTGAGACTGCTCAGGAAGAGCAAGCGCCTTCCATTGCCGACACGGTTGTTGTAGCCTCACCGCAACGGGCGGGCAAGGAAGTTGCCATCATGGAGGTTTTTTCAGTTGATGTAGCCGCAATAGTCGGTCCGGATGTGGGCGTCGTACAGACTATGCCGTCGACGTCCCTTGGGGTGGCCGACGACATCTAGGCCGAGGTAGATAGCAGGGTAGACTTTTAGCTCCCCGAGACTTCACCACTGGGCCTACAATTTTCTGGAGACATGGTGAGGCAGTCTCTGGATAACCTCCAGCGGGCCATGTTAGCTTCTCCAGACCTGACTTATTTGCAACTGAGAAGCTTGATAGATCATCTCTCCCGACCGCTTTTGGCATTCGGCTGCCCAATGGATGATTGGACCCCGCGGGTTGTGATGTTGTTAAAACATGCCAACAGGCGGGAGTTCCTCAGTCGAGAGGTTTCTGATCAGCTGATTGCCGCGAAGCTGGAGAAGGCAGATTGCCGCACCACCGTCAGTTCATTGAGGATGACCGTGGGACAGCTGAGAAATGTTGCCAGTAATATCTCGGAACGTCGGATGCTCCTCACGGCACGGATGGACGAGTTGCGCTCGGAACTTGCTAAGGTCGAAGCCGAGCTGCAGGAAGGCGAGCGCCTAGAGGTCCAGACAATGGAAGAGGCTGACCTGGCTGAAGGACAACTTGCCTCACTAGATGAGAGGTTATTTCAGCTGACAGCCACCGAGACCCGTTTGCAAGAGTTGACACGATACCCTTCGCTGGGCCTTTTAGACTTGGCAGATATCTTCCGGAGCCCTCTGCCGTGACCTTGCTTCTTTTTTTTTTCTTTCTTTTTTTGTAATGCTCCTTTTGTCTTTGAAGCTCATGTACCCCCGGGGATGCCCCGGGCAAAAAAATGTGTTCCACCCATTCTCATTAAATCGAAATATTTCTTTTCGTTGCCGTCAATCGCGACTTCTTTTCCTTCTTTCTTTTCTTTATTCTGGATGGTCACCCGAACCTAGGGATACTTGCTGATGGCGCAGGAGAGCGCTCACACCTTCAAGGAAGGGGTGAGGTGTTCGCTCCACCGCGATGTAGCCGTTCCTGGAACAGGGCCCTTGCCAGGGTGGACCATAGGTAGCGCAGGTAGATGCACCTAACGAACCTTGCCGCTGGTGATGAGGGGTGTGTTATGACCCTTGACACGGGTCAAATGTCGATGCCTTGATGTTTTGTTGGTCAGCGAGGGCGGAGGGCCCAGGTTAGAGAGTAGTCAACCGATCTTGTCGATGGTGACAAGGGTCGAAAAGGGGTAAACGGTCTCGCCGATGGTGACAAGAATCGGAAGGGGTAGCGATCGGTCTTGCCAATGGTGGCAAGGGTCGAAAAGGTACACGGTCTTGCCGATGGTGACAAAAACCGGGTAAGGGTAGCGACCGATCTTGCCGATGGTGACAAGGGTCGAAAAGGTAGACAGTCTTGCCGATGGTGACAAAAACCGGGCAAGGGTAGCGACCGATCTTGCCGATGGTGACAAGGGTCTAAAGGGGTAGGCGGTCTTGCCGATGATGACAGAAACCGGATAAGGGTAGCGACCGATCTTGCCGATGGTGACAAGGGTCGAAAAGGTAGACGGTCTTGCCGATGGTGACAAAAACCGGATAAGGGTAGCCACCGATCTTGCCGATGGTGACAAGGGTCGAAAAGGTAGATGGTATTACCGATGGTGACAAAAATCGGAAGGGGTAGCGACCGATCTTGCCGATGGTGACAAGGGTCTAAAAGGTAGACGGTATTGCCGATGGTGACAAAAACCGAAAGGGGTAGCGACCGATCTTGCCGATGGTGACAAGGGTCGAAAAGGTAGACGGTCTTGCCGATGGTGACAAAAACCGGATAAGGGTAGCGACGGATCTTGCCGATGGTGACAAGGGTCTAAAAGGTAGACGGTCTTGCCGATGGTGACAAAAACCGAATAAGGTAGACGGTATTGCCGATGGTGACAAAAATCGGAAGGTAGCGACCGATCTTGCCGATGGTGGCAAGGGTCGAAAGGGGTAGACACTGGATGTGTATAAGTGGGATATCGGATGAAGACCCTCACCCCGACCTCGAAAATGGCCTTTTGGACGGCGGATGGTTCATCACTATTCATTATTCATTTGTATTCTCATTACTGACCTACGCGCCCTTTCGGGTTTTCGCCGAAGCCAGCCCCCTCTTGCTTTTGCCCGCGTGCCCTTTCGGGTTTTCACGCGGCGGGGTACCCGATTTTGCCTGCGACGCCCTTTCGGGTTTTCGCCACAGCTGGGTTATAGCCATTTTTGCACTTGACCTAATATAGGAGCAAGTCTGGCGAGGTATCTCTATTTTTAACCACATTTTTCTTTCTTTCTTTCTTTCTTTTTTTTTTTGGGTGCGGGAAAACTGGACCGCAAAATATTGACTGACCTTGTCAATGATTACAAGGATCCAATCCTGTTTCGATTCGTCGACACTGGTTAGATGTCGAAGCAAAGGGGTATGGTCTATTAACAAGGATGTAGGATCCGAGTTAGGGATAAAGATCGAACGATCTCGCCTGTAGCAACCCTGATAAATTTAAAATGAATAAATAAATCAAAATAGATTAAAAGATTTAGTAAATAAACGAAAGAGCTTGGAATAAAAATAATTAAACCCTGATGAAAATAACGCCTCAGATATAGGCGCTACTTTACAAGAAAACGCCTTCACCTAAGGCGTGTTTTGAAGAAAGGACGCCCACATGTCAAGGCGTCAAATTTCAAACGACTAAAATAAATAAAAAGGGCAAGTTTGCATAACGTCCTTTGAGTGGACGCGTTTCAACAAGTAACGACGCCTGACAAGGCGTCAATTTAACTTCGACGCCCTTACTTAGGACGCTAATTCAGTTTGAGTTTCGTTCGACCCAAGAGTCTATCCAGGGTAAGTTGATAACTATGAGAAAGAGTTCGAATGTAGTAATAATTCTATCTTGGAAGTATTACTTCCAATCAAACACTAACCTTATTAGGATTTCCAGAACCCTATAAAAACCCTTGACTGTCGAACCCTAAAGATCTATTTGGACGACCTACTGCTGCTACGGTACGTAAAGAACAACATGTTCTTTTTCCTTTAATCTATCTATCAAATTGTGAAGAACACTGATGATTCTTCATTCTCTTCTGATTCCAGGTTGAAAGCTTTTGTCATCTGAAGAACGGGTAAGTTCTTCTCCTTCTTTACCTTCTGTTAGTTCTTACGAAGAGTAATACCTTCGTTTTATTCTGCCTCTACAGGTTGCCTGTAGAAGTAAAACCGATCGATTGAAGAATTGAGGGTTCTTCATCTACGTACATCATCTGCAACTTCTCCTTCATCTTCTTCTTCCGGTGATCACTCTATTACAGATAGAGCATCGTCTCTTCACCAGATTTTTCACGTTTCATCAAAAGGTAGGTTTTCTCAAGCATTGTAGCCCAAATCACCATAATAGCTATGTTAAACCATATATATTAATTCATGCATATAGTTTTCGAGAGTTTCGAATGTTTCTATTGTTGGAAAGAAACGCCCTTTCCAAGGGCGCTAATTTTTTACGCGACCCAGACTAGGGCGCTATTTAAATAAACGACCCTGACAAGGTCGTCAATTCAAAAGATTTGACGCCCTGTACACAGACGTCAATTTAATTACCTGATAATTAACCATGTTAATTAGTCCAATATTCACTTAAACATGATTCTAAATCAGTGCATGATCATTAATCCTGATATTCTCCTGTCATGACCATATCTCGTTTTCTGGAAATTTCAATACTTGATAAATTGTAAATTCTTGAAATACACGACCCTGTATAGGTCGTCTCTCACTTGACTAACGCCCCTGTTCAGGGCGTGAATTGAAAAGTAACGCCCCTGTACAGGGCGTGTTTTTGATAAATTACTGAAAATATATATTCTACAGAAATAGAAGTAAAGAATGAACGACCATTGCATACGTCGTCAACTTGTAATTAAACGCCCCTTACCAGGGCGCATTTTTGGTAAAATACTGAAATATTGAAATTTTGCAAAAATAGGAAAAATAGATAAACGCCGTTACTGAAGGCGTTAATTACTTGAGTAGTGACTTTACTTAAGTCGTTATTTTCCTGTAAAAAAAATGTTTTTACCTGTTTCTGACAACCGATGGTTTCAGTATATATATATATATATGTATATCGGCACTATATCTCCACTCCGTGAGTATAGTCCCACGTTTCATGATGTTTTATCGATCACCCTCAATTCTCATTGACATACAAGCTCTTCATTGGACATTCCGTTCCTTTGGACTAGCGAGTTAGTCATAGAGACCTCCGTAAGACTCCTCGAAGCCTTGGATTCCCTCAAGGCCGATTGAGCTGGTTGTACCCTAAAAACCCATTACACTATTGATTGCCATGTCACTCTAAAGAAACGTGGTATACCGGCCCTTATGATATGCAAAAAGTATATCATGAGAATTCTTAATGGGATGATGATATCATGCCATTTGTTGATGTTCTTGTAGACCTCAATTCTATAATAAGAATGAGGGTATCTTACCTTTGATATACTGTTCATGTGGACCTCAATTCTATATAAAGAATGTCCATACTTGTTTGTCATGGTACCTGAGTTAAGGGAACCTAATTCCACCTAGTTTCATCGTTCATCGTGATTGTACCGTTGTTATCGCCTATCTATGTCCAATATCGTATTTTTGGACTCCATTCTCTCAAAGTTATCCTACGTGTCTACAAGCTTAAATTGCTGAAATTCCATATTGGCTATATATATATACAAGAGTGGATGTCAAATATACATGATAAATGCCTGCGCATATAGGGCCCGATCTGGTCCTGGGAGGAGCACCCGAAAGTACCTGTGCCCATGGGAGTTGAATGATAAGGTATCTGGCATTATACCGAGTGCATGACTAGCTTGATTGGACATTCCACACAAATCTTGTACTTGACTCGTACTTGACATGACATGAATTGCGTGACCCGAGAAAGGGTAATTACTTGCTTGCTTGATACATGATAGCCAAAGTTCTTGACATGACTTGCTAAAAAGTACTTGCTTGAATATCTTGTTATCTTTTCTTGAAAGCTCATGACTAGTTCATCTTGTTGTCTTATTGATAAATTCTCTCTCTACCTTGTCGTTTTATACGAGCATACATAGCTAGAGTACATACATGAAAGATGTAATTATTTAAACCCCTTGCTAGCGCTTGAGATATAATTTCCTACTGAGCGTTCGCTCACTCCGTGTGTTCCCTACTTTTCAGGTAATTCCGATGATGAGGGAAGTCAATCGGATGGGAATGGTCAAGAGTGAAAGAGATAGAACTTCTCCAAGTGTCATCTAGTCTTTTTCCTATTTTCTTGAGTCAACTATGTACTTTTCCTTTTTAATTGAATATAGTATTGGATTTGTAATAGTCTATCCATTATGAAATAAAGGATTGAGTTATCTTTCTATTTTGCGCATCTCTGTTTTGGTGTCGAATACACTACTACTCTGATTGACATGATTGATATAAACTCGTCACGCATATCCGAGTATCTTCCGCGCTCGGGACGTGACAGTTTTTGTGGTATCAAAGCCTAGGGTATTCAATTCCTAGGAAAACCCAAGTCCAAGGATATGTTCAAACCTTTAACCAGTGAGATTGGGTAGAACCAAGGGTTAAAGTTAACATAGAATGCTAGTCTTTAAGATACAAATCACGTATTAATCTAGTTATTATAATTTTAGGATAATGGCTACCGAACGTGCTCAATGGCGCAACATGCAGCGTACACTGCAAGGCATGACTCAAGTGCTGCAACAAGTAACACTAAGAGGTGGACAACGAGCAGGTAGTCTCAACCAGACTTTCAAGAACATGAACCCGCCCAAGTTCACGGGTTCTACTGATCCAGATGACGCTGAACACTGGATTAGGGAAACAGAACGAATATTCCGTGTTATGCAATGCACAGATCAAGATAAGGTCTTATTAGCTACTTTTCAGTTAGAAAGGGATGCTAGATGCTGGTGGGAATCGAGGCTACTATAAATCAAGATCAGGTTTCGTGGGAGGAATTCGTTGAACACTTCAACGCAAAATATTTCTCGGACCGAGTTCAGGAAAAGAAGGCTGTAGAATTTGCCGCATTAAAGCAACGATCTTTGTCAGTGGCCGAGTATGAGGCCCAATTCTCTAGATTGTCTCGGTATGCTAAGCATCTAGTTAGCACCGAGAAAATGAAAGCTAGGAGGTTTCTTAATGGGCTCAGGCCCCAAGCTATTACTCAACTGGCGCCGATGGACATTCAAGTCTACTCGGAGATAGTACGCCGAGCTCAACTATTAGAAGATGCCACGGAACTGTCTGATAGGATTCGTAGAAAGGATAAGAAGGAACAAGTTACAGGTTCGGGTTCCTTTAAAACCCAACTTCAAGAAAAGACCTAGCAATGGAGGAGCATCCTCACAAGACCAAAAGTTCAAGAAGACCAAGCCCTTCTCTATCACCACTACCTCTCCAAATACAGTGTGCAAACATTGTGATAAAGCGGGACATAGAGCAGAAGAATGCTGGAGGAAACTAGGAGCATGTCTCCGTTGTTGGAGTCGTGAGCATCGGATTCCCGATTGCCCATTACTTAACAATCAAGCCGATGTCGGGAAACGCCCAGTAACCAAGAATGCTCGTCTTCATGTAATCAAGGAGACCGAGCGAGAATAAGAAGGCGGCTTAGTGGAAGGTACATTGAAAGTTTGTTCCAGGAATGTATATGTCTTAATTGATACCGGTGCATCGCATTCTATTGTTTCTAAGAAGTTTGCTGACCCATTACCCCTAGAACCGGAATGGATAAAGTTAATTTTGTCTACTCCTCTGGATGATGAGACTGATATTACACATCATTACCAAAACTGCGAAGTATTGGTTCAGGGTAGAAATCTCCCTATTGATCTCATATGTTTAGATCTGAAAGAGTATGATGTTATACTAGGGGCAGATTGGTTATCCAAGTATCAGGCAACGGTTGATTGCCGCAATAGTAAGGTTACATTCAAGGAATTTCCAGAACTAATCTTGACTAGCCCCAAGGGTCGGAGCAGATCCCCTCTTATTTCAGCTCTCTGAGCTAGCAAGCTCATCAGGAAAGGATGTACATCTTTCCTTGCCTTTGTCACAGTTAAAGAAGCTAAGGAAGCTAAGCTAGAAGACATTCCAGTGGTACAAGAATTTTCGGACGTGTTTCCGGAAGATTTGCCGGGATTACCCCCGCAAAGAGAAGTGGCCTTCACCATTGACTTAGTCCCTGGTGCTGGTCCGATTTCAAAGGCACCTTATAGGATGTCACCTGCTGAACTCAAGGAGTTAAAGGAGCAATTGATGGAACTCATTAAGAAAGGATTCATTAGACCAAGTACTTCCCCGTGGGGAGCGCCTGTATTATTTGTAAAGAAGAAAGACGGATCCATGAGGTTATGCGTCGACTATCGACAATTGAATCATCTCACTATCAAGAACAAGTATCCACTGCCGAGAATCGATGAATTATTTGATCAAATTTCAGGATCCATGTACTTTTCCAAAATTGATCTTAGGTCCGGATATCACTAACTAAGAATCAAGGATGAGGACATTCATAAAACCGCATTCAGAAGCAGGTATGGCCATTATGAATTTGTTGTTATGCCTTTCGGACTAACGAATGCCCCTGCTGCCTTTATGCAGTTAATGAATAGTATATTTAGGCCTTATTTGGATCAATTCGTGGTGATCTTTATTGATGATATATTGATTTATTCCAAGACCAAGGAAGAGCATGAGGAACATTTGAGGATTGCATTACAAATATTGAGGACAAACCAATTATATGCAAAACTTAGCAAGTGTGAATTCTGGCTTGAAGAAGTGACTTTTCTCGGACATGTTATATCAAAGGATGGCTTGTCTGTAGACCCATCAAAGGTTGAAGCTGTAAGGAACTGGGAAAGACCGACCAATGCTAGCGAGATCCGAAGTTTCTTAGGTCTTACCGGCTATTACAGGCGATTCATCAAGGATTTCTCAAAAATCGCCGTGCCACTTACGAGGTTAACTCGCAAGGAGATCCGTTATGAATGGGATGAGGAATGTGAAAGAAGCTTCCAAACTCTCAAGGATCATCTTACTACAGCTCCTATCTTAGCATTACCAATTGAAGGAGAAAAGTTCGAGGTATACACTGATGCTTCTGGCATTGGCCTCGGGTGTGTTCTAATGCAACAAGGGAAGGTTATAGCCTACTCTTCTCGTCGATTAAAGAAGCATGAAGAGAACTACCCCGTCCATGACTTAGAATTGGCCGCGGTAGTATTTGCACTCAAAATATGGAGACATTATCTTTATGGAGTACAGTTTACTGTATACTCCGATCACAAAAGTCTCAAATATCTTTTCTCACAGAAGGAACTAAATATGAGGCAAAGACGATGGCTGGAATATCTCAAGGACTTCGACTTCAATATACAATATCATCCCGGAAAGGGTAATCATGTAGCAGATGCCCTTAGTCGAAAGCCGAGAGCACTGTTAGCCAAGTGTATGATTCAAGAATGGAAATTGCTGGAACAATTCTCTGAACTCAATATAAGCATGGACACGGACCCTAGATGTGTCACATTATCTCATGTAAGCATACAGTCAGATTTATTGTCTAAAATACAAGCACTTCAGAATGATGATCCTACATTAGTAGAAATCAAGCAGGGCAGATTAGAAGGACAATCGGATTTCCAATTAGCTTCTGATGGAAGATTAATGTTCAAGAATAGAACTTGTATACCGGACTGCCCAGAATTGAAGAAGAAGGTCTTAGATGAAGCTCATAGGTCAAGGTATACGATTCATCCTGGATCTACCAAAATGTATCAAGATATAAAAAGAAATTTTTGGTGGCCCAACATGAAAAGAGAAATAGCAGACTACGTATCACGCTGTCTCACGTGCCAACAAGTCAAGGCGGAACACTAAAAGCCTACTGGAAAACTACAACCTCTAGATATCCCTAAATGAAAGTGGGAGGATATTGGTATGGATTTCATCATGGGTTTATCTAAATCAAAAAGAGGACATGATGGAATATGGGTTATCATTGACCGATTGACTAAATCAGTGCATTTCTTGCCAATCAAGAGTCGATGGTCAGTTGATGTCTTAGTTGCACTATACATCAAGGAAATAGTCAGATTACATGGTATTCCTATTTCAATCGTGTCTGATAGAGATCCCCATTTTACTTCTCATTTTTGGAAAGGACTACAACATTCGTTGGGAACGAGACTTAACTTTAGCACAGCCTTTCATCCTCAAACGGATGGTCAGACCGAGAGAACCAATCAAGTAGTCGAAGATATGCTAAGAGCATGCATTACTGATTTTGATGGAAACTGGCATGATCACTTGCCTCTGGTCGAATTTGCATACAATAATAGCTACCAGGCAAGTATACAACTGGCACCTTTTTAAGCCTTATACGGAAGGAGTTGCCGATCACCCATATGCTGGAGCGAAGTTGGAGAGAAACAACTGTTAGGTCCAGACATGGTAAGGGATACAACTGAGAAGATACAAGTAATCAAAGAAAGATTGCAAGTTGCTCAGTCTAGACAAAAGGCTTATGCCGACACAAGAAGGAGAGATCTTGAATTCCAACTCGGAGATCATGTATTTCTCAAGATATCACCTGGACGTGGCATACGGAGATTTGGTGTTAAAGGCAAGCTTACACCAAGATTTATCAGACCTTTTGAGATACTAGAAAGAGTTGGCGAGGTTACTTATCGCATCGCTTTGCCACCACAACTGTCCGAAGTACATGATGTGTTCCACATATCTATGTTGAAAAAGTATGTACATGACCCATCACATATTATTGAGTATGGAGATCTAGTGATCCAGAAAGATTTCACATATGAGCAGAAGCCCATACGAATACTAGATCGAGAAGTACGAACCCTAAGGAATAAGGTTATTCCCATGCTAAAAGTACAATGGAATAAGAATTCAGAACATGAAGCTACATGGGAGATCGAGGAATCTATGAGGAAGCGATTTCCAGAGTTATATTAGATGGTATGAACTCTACACTCTCCATATGTAAATATGTGCTAGGAATTTGGGGACCAAATTCTTTTTAAGTGGGGGAGGGTGTAGCAACCCTGATAAATTTAAAAGGAATAAATAAATTAAAATAGATTAAAAGATTTAGTAAATAAATGAAATAGCTTAGAATAAAAATAATTAAACCCTGATGAAAATAACGCCTCAGATATATGCGCTACTTTACAAGAAAATGCCTTCACCTAAGGCGTGTTTTGAAGAAAGGACGCCCACATGTCAAGGCGTCAAATTTTAAACGACCAAAATAAATAAAAAGGGCAAGTTTGCATAGCGTCCTTTGAGTGGACGCATTTCAACAAGTAACGACGCCTGACAAGGCGTCAATTTAACTTCGACGCCCTTACTTAGGACGCTAATTCAGTTTGAGTTTCGTTCGACCCAGGAGTCTACCCAGGGTAAGTTGATAACTATGAGAAAGAGTTCGAATGTAGTAATAATTCTATCTTGGAAGTATTACTTCCAATCAAACACTAACCTTATTAGGATTTCCAGAACCCTATAAAAACCCTTGACTGTCGAACCCTAAAGATCTATTTGGATGACCTACTGCTGCTACGGTACGTAAAGAACAGCATGTTCTTTTTCCTTTAATCTGTCTATCAAATTGTGAAGAATACTGATGATTCTTCATTCTCTTCTGATTCCAGGTTGAAAGCTTTTGTCATCTGAAGAACGGGTAAGTTCTTCTCCTTCTTTACCTTCTGTTAGTTCTTACGAAGAGTAATACCTTCGTTTTATTCTGCCTCTACAGGTTGCCTGTAGAAGTGAAACCGATCGATTGAAGAATTGAGGGTTCTTCATCCACGTACATCATCTGCAACTTCTGCTTCATCTTCTTCTTCCGGTGATCACTCTGTTACAGACAGAGCATCGTCTCTTCACCAGATCTTTCACGTTTCATCAAAAGGTAGGTTTTCTCAAGCACTGTATCCCAAATCACCATAATAGTTATGTTAAACCAGATATATTAATGCATGCATATAGTTTTCGAGAGTTTCGAATGTTTCTATTGTTGGAAAGAAACGCCCTTTCCAAGGGCGCTAATTTTTTTACGCGACCCAGACTAGGGCGCTATTTAAATAAACGACCCTGACAAGGTCGTCAATTCAAAAGATTTGACGCCATGTACACAGACCTCAATTTAATTACCTGATAATTACCCATGTTAATTAGTCCAATATTCACTTAAACATGATTCTAAATCAGTGCATGATCATTAATCCTGATATTATCCTGTCATGACCATATCTCGTTTTCTGGAAATTTCAATACTTGAAAAATTGTAAATTCTTGAAATACACGACCCTATATAGGTCGTCTCTCACTTGACTAACACCCCTGTTCAGGACGTGAATTGAAAAGTAACGCCCCTGTACAGGGTGTGTTTTTGATAAATTACTGAAAATATATATTCTACAGAAATAGAAGTAAAGAATGAACGACCATTGCATACGTCGTCAACTTGTAATTAAACGCCCCTTACCAGGGCGCGTTTTTGGTAAAATACTGAAATATTGAAATTTTGCAAAAATAGGAAAAATAGATAAACGCCCTTACTGAAGGCGTTAATTACTTGAGTAGTGACTTTACTTAAGTCGTTATTTTCCTGTAAAAAAAAATATTTTTACCTGTTTCTGACAACCGATGGTTTTAGTATATCTATATATATATATGTATATTGGCACTATATCTCCACTCCGTGAGTATAGTCCCACGTTTCATGATGTTTTATCGATCACCCTCAATTCTCATTGACATACAAGCTCTCCATTGGACATTCCGTTCCTTTGGACTAGCGAGTTAGTCATAGAGACCTCCGTAAGACTCCTCGAAGCCTTGGATTCCCTCAAGGCCGATTGAGCTGGTTGTACCCTAAAAACCCATTGCACTATTGATTGCCATGTCACTCTAAAGAAACGTGGTATACCGGCCCTTATGATATGCAAAAAGTATATCATGAGAATTCTTAATGGGATGATGATATCATGCCATTTGTTGATGTTCTTGTAGACCTCAATTCTATAATAAGAATGAGGGTATCTTACCTTTGATATACTGTTCATGTGGACCTCAATTCTATATAAAGAATGTCCATACTTGTTTGTCATGGTACCCGAGTTAAGGGAACCTAATTCCACCTAGTTTCATCGTTCATCATGATTGTACCGTTGTTATCGCCTATCTATGTCCAATATCGTATTTTTGGACTCCATTCTCTCAAAGTTATCCTACGTGTCTACAAGCTTAAATTGTTGAAATTCCATATTGGCTATATATATATACAAGAGTGGATGTCAAATATACATGATAAATGCCTGCGCATATAGGGCCCGATCTGGTCCTGGGAGGAGCACTCGAAAGTACTTGTGCCCATGGGAGTTGAATGATAAGGTATCTGGCATTATACCGAGTGCATGACTAGCTTGATTAGACATTCCACACAAATCTTGTACTTGACTCGTACTTGACATGACATGAATTGCGTGACCCGAGAAAGGGTAATTACTTGCTTGCTTGATACATGATAGCCAAAGTTCTTGACATGACTTGCTAAAAAGTACTTGCTTGAATATCTTGTTATCTTTTCTTGAAAGCTCATGACTAGTTCATCTTGCTGTCTTATTGATAAATTCTCTCTCTACCTTGTCGTTTTATACGAGCATGCATAGCTACAGTACATACATGAAAGATGTAATTATTTAAACCCCTTGCTAGCGCTTGAGATATAATTTCCTACTGAGCGTTCGCTCACTCCGTGTGTTCCCTACTTTTCAGGTAATTCCGACGACGAGGGAAGTCAATCGGATGGGAATGGTCAAGAGTGAAAGAGATAGAACTTCTCCAAGTGTCATCTAGTCTTTTTCCTATTTTCTTGAGTCAACTATGTACTTTTCCTTTTTAATTGAATAGAGTATTGGATTTGTAATAGTCTATCCATTATGAAATAAAGGATTAGGTTATCTTTCTATTTTGCGCATCTCTGTTTTGGTGTCGAATAGACTACTACTCTGATTGACATGATTGATATAAACTCATCGCGCATATCTGAGTATCTTCCGCGCTCGGGGCGTGACATCACCGATGATGGCGAGAGTCGAAAAGGGTTTATTCATCGGCATGAGTTTGTCAACAGGGACGTAAGGCCCAAGTTGAGGGTAGAGATCGACCGATCTTGTCGAGGATGACGAGGGTCGAAAAGGGTTTGTTTGTCGGCATATGTCACTGCCGAAACAAGGATGGGGTTGTCAACAGGGACGTAAGGTCCAAGTTGAGGGTAGAGATCGACCGATCTCGCCGATGATGACGAGGGTCGAAGAGGGTTTGTTAAAGGATTTCCGGCGGGACTTTGATGATTGTCCCTTTTGGAGTTTTATTGGGTGGAGAATAGGAGAGGCATTTGAAAATTACCACTTTACTGACTCAAGCGCCCATTCGGGTTTTCGCCGAAGCCAGCCCCCTCTTGCTTTTGCCCACGCGCCCTTTCGGGTTTTCACGTGGCGGGGTACCCAATTTTGCCTGCGACGCCCTTTCGGGTTTTCGCCACAGCCGGGTTATAGCCATTTTTGCACTTGTCCCGGTGTGGGAGCAAGTCTGGCGGGGTATCTCTATTTTTAACCCCATTTTTCTTTTCCCTTCCTTTTTTTATTCGGAATGCGAGCCGAGAGAGGATAGCTTGATCAGGGTGAAATGCCGCTAACCAAGGAGAGGTAGCTTGATTAGGGCGAAATGCCGCTAGCCAAGGAGAGGGTAGCTCGATCAGGGTAGAGTGCCACTGACCGATGAAAAGTAGTTTGATCAGGGCGGAATGCTGCTAACCAAGGAAAGGTAGCTTGATTAGGGCGGAATGCCGCTGATCAAGGAGAAGTTGCTCGATTAGGGCGGAATGCCGCTAACCAAGGAAAGTAGCTCGATTAGGGCGGAATGCCGCTAACTAAGGAAAGGTAGCTTGATTTCGGCTTCTCCTCAGCCTCTGGTGTTCGAACCTTTGCTGAAGTCCTATCTTCTTCCATGGCGCCGCCGGTCGTTCCGGGCTCTGTCCATGCTCCGGCGCTTACTGATAAAGGGGAACATGTAGTGTTCTTCTCCCTGGAGGAGATTTCGGCGTCCCTGGGCCCCTTCTCCTTTTCCCTGGTAGCTCGCACTCCTCAAGGAAGGCCGCAGTTCTCGGATATTAGAGCACATTTGATTAGCAGATGCAGATTCAAAGATGACTTCATGATCAGTGCCCTCGACAATAGACATCTTCTATCAAGATTCCGGAATTACGAAGACTACCTGTCCCTGTTGCTAAAGGAGACGCTGTTAGTTCATGGTCGGATGTTCCGGTTCTTCAAATGGACCATGGATTTTTCACCTTCAACTGACTCGCCAATTCTCCCGGTATGGATTTCATTCCCAGCTCTTGCGGTGAATTTCTACATTGAGCACTTGATTCGATCCATTGCTGGTAATGTTGGTCGGGTGTTGAAAGTTGATCAATCCACTTTGAACCTTTCCCAAACAACTGATGCCCGTGTTTGCATTGAGCTCGACATTTCCAAACCCCGCCCACCCAGAGTTTGGATTGGATTCCCAGGAGGTGGTGCCTGGAAGGATGTTCTTTACCCGGACATTCCACTCTATTGCTCTGCTTGTTCTCGCATCGGCCATAATGTAGCAACATGCAAAGGTCAAAGGCATTCGGATTCCTCAGTGAAGCCCATTCAAATAAGTGCAGATACCAAAGGCAAGGCAATATGGCAACCTGTTACTAATCAGAAGAATGCAGTTGATGGAAATTTTAATGACTCCCGAGCTAATGATGGTAGTAACCAACCTAATCGCCTGGTTTTGATTAATGCAAGGAGCCCAACTTTGGGCGAATGTTCTAACCAGAATTCAGACTTGAGTGAGCCTTGTTTCGTCAATTCTATCAATCCCCCTGCTATAAATCCCCCTGAACAAGATCCAGGGGACCCTGCCAATTCTCCCAGCCACTGTCTGCCAGAAGATGTTCCTAAGGAGATTGTCTCAAATTTCAGTTTGGAGCCTTCTCCTGGGCGTGAGCCGATTTTACCCGTCTTGGATCCTGCTCCCTCAGAGATAAATCAACAAGAAGCTTCTATAACAGTCAACCAGGAAGAATTGGTGTGCCCTCATTTGGAGCTCCCTTCAATCCAAACTAATGTGCTAGTTAATTCCTTTGCGATTGCTCCTGATCCTGCTGTTGAGAGTGCCATGCAAGAGCATGATCCTCACTCGGCTGTAGAGGCCTCATCTAGAAGACAGGAAATAGCTTCACTAGCGGCAACCCAAAATGTCCTGGCATTGCATCATGAGAGATCAGGGGTTATTACCAGATCGATGTTAAGAACTGGGTCCACGGGTAACATTCCTGATACCAAACATCTTTTATGAATTGCATTACTTGGAATATCAGAGGTATAGGGAATGATGTGTCCATTGGCAGAGTGAAATTCCTAATCAGATCCCACCATCTTGACTGCATTGTGCTCCTAGAACCTAAAATTAACACTAGCAGAATGGTCAATATTTGCAGACGTTTGGGTATGGACAATGCTGTTGCAAACTCTGACGGTCTGGCTCACATCTGGGTCCTTTGGAAAGATCCCCTGAACCTTTCAGTTATTAGCAGGGATGATCAACAGCTCACTGTTATGCATTCTAATGCTGCCTCCTTAGACTTTCACTCTACTTTTGTCTATGCCAAATGTAATGTTAATGAAAGGCAGACCTTGTGGACCACTTTATCTAACATTCATGCACAGATTACTGGGCCTTGGATTGTTGTAGGGGACTTTAACTGCATCACTAATGTGGATGAAAAATTGGGAGGTAATTCTCCTAGCCTCTCTACAATGACAGACTTTAACTGTTGTATTTCTGATTGTGCGTTAATTGATGGTGGTTATTCTGGTTCTAAATACACTTGGCATAATAATCAATCTGGAAGTAGAGGAATTTGGGCTCGATTGGACAGGGCTCTCTTTAATACAGACTGGCTTAATCATCTGCCCACTAATATAGAACATCTATCTAGGGAGGCTTCTGACCATGCTCCTCTACTTGTTAAATTGAATTCCAGAGATCGGAAAGTTAGCAGATTTTGCTTTCAGAAAATGTGGATCTTGCATGAGAAGTTTTTGAAGATGTTAAGAATTGCTGGCACTCTAGCCCTGTCGCCTCATCTCCCATTCACTGCTTGCATCTCAAGCTCAAGTCCTTGAAAATGATGCTCTGGGAATGGAACAAACAAACTTTTGGCAATGTTCATCTCAACTTGACTGCTGCTGAGGATGATGTCCTTCGAGCTGAGCACTGTTATGATTTGCAACCCAGTGATACTAACCTGGCTGCTTTAGAAGAAGCAAAAAACAAGCTATCAGATAGACTACTACAGCAAGAGTATTTTTGGAGACAAAAGTCTGGAATAAGGTGGCTCCTTGAGGGGGACAGAAATACAAAATTCTTTCATGTGTCCACTTTAGCCAAGAGACAAAAGCAAAAAATCACACAGCTGATCTATGCGGGCAATACTATTGCAGATCAAGAGGACATGAAAAGAATTGCTGTATCACACTTTCAGAATGCATTCTCCTCTCAAGACCACAGCATTGACAATACTTTTCTGGATTGCATTCCTTCTTTAGTTAACCAAGAAGACAATGTTAGTCTATGTGCAATCCCTAATGAGACTGAGGTCCATGATGCAGTTTTCAGTCTATCAGCTGATAGTGCTCCTGGGCCTGATGGGTTTTCTGGAATATTCTTCCAAAAAGCTTGGAATATCATTGCTCCCTTGGTAGTTAGTGCTGTACAAGAAGTCTTCTCTTCCAGGAATCCCTTGCCAAGATATGTAACCTCCTCTTTGATTGCTCTCATTCCTAAATTACCGAATGCAGAGGCTATTACTGATTACAGGCCAATAAGCTTATGCAACTTCTTCTATAAGGTTATATCTTCCATAATCAATAGAAGACTGTCTCCTATCCTGCCTAAAATCATCTCTCCCGAGCAGTCTGCATTTGTCAAGGGTAGACAGATTATTGAAAACATTGCTCTTGCTCAAGAGCTCTCCCTAGAATTGGGCAGAAAAACAAGAGGATCTAATGTTATGTTCAAACTTGATATGGCAAAAGCATATGATAGATTAGAATGGGACTTCTTGTACTCAGTTATGCTCAGATTTGGTTTCAGTAACAGCGTTATTAATTTGATAGACAGAATGATTAACAACTGCTGGTTCTCTGTTTTGATGAATGGAGACACTGCTGGCTTTTTCAAATCTACAAGAGGCATTCGCCAAGGAGATCCAATTGCTCCATCTCTTTTTGTGATAGCTGAAGAAGCTTTGAGCAGGTCCCTTACAGAAATTTTTAGTAATGGTCGGGTCGAATGGTTCACAGGATTTCAGAGATGTCCAAGAATATCCCACCTACTATTTGCAGATGATACCCTTATCTTCAGTAAAGCCTCTGCAGCCTCTATCAGAAATTTGCTCAAGCTTCTCCACAAGTATGAACAGGCTTCAGGTCAATTGATCAATATTAGCAAAAGTGGATTTTTAATCCACCCAAAGAAACCCAATTCTGTTGCTCAGCGAATCCAGAGTCTCACTGGCTTCTCCAAATTGTCCTTTCCTCACAAGTATCTTGGACTTCCCTTGGTGATTGGCAGAACTAAAAAGATCCATTTTGCAGGGGTTCTTAATTCTATACAAAAGAGGATTGCAGGGTGGAAAGCAAACCTTTTATCCCAAGGGGCAAGACTGGTTCTAATTAAGCATGTGCTTACTTCCTTGCCAATTTACTCTCTATCCTCCACTCCTCTGCACATTGGTACTCACAATCTGATCGAGCAGGTTTTTGCAAATTTCTTTTGGGGTTCCTCAACCCATGGAAATAAAAGACATTGGTTATCTTGGAAGGCTTTATGTAAGCCTCAATCCCAAGGGGGCCTTGGCATCATATCTCTTAGGAATATGGAGTCTGCCCTACGTGTCAAAATGTTGTGGACTGCTATTCACAGTGATTCATTATGGGCTTCCTACTTTAGAGCCAAGCACCTGTACCAATGTCATCTCCGGGAAGCCAATTTTAGCAACATGAATGGTTTTGCTAGAAGGAGCTGGTTGAAGGCCAAGGATTATATTCTTCAATTCAAGAAGGTCATTATTGGGAATGGTAGTAATACCAACTTCTGGTTTGACAATTGGCTGGGCTAACATTGCTTAAGCACATTTGTACCTGAGGTTCAGATCCCTAATCCGAAAGCTACTGTTAGAGAAGTGCTCCAAAACCCATCCTCGGAAGAAACTGCAATTATTAATGCCTTGCTTCCTAACAATATTCAGCTAGCTGTCTGTTCTGTTAATCTGAATCAGGAACCGGATGTGGGTGTATGGAGTCTCTCCCCATCTGGTCAGTGCTCAGTAGCATCGACCAACAAATTTTTTGAAACCAATCAGTTCCCTGCAGATATACCTTGGAGTAGACTGTGGTCTTGTTGGGTTCCTACAAAAATCTCTGTTCACCTTTGGAAGATTATGAATAACAGTATACCGACTTATGTTAATATTCAAAGAGTGGGCATTGTTCTCTGCTCCAAATGCTATTGCTGTAGATGACCTCACCCATTTATTTTTGAACAGTGAGATTGCAGTTTCTATCTGGACTGCCTTTAAAGCTGCAGGGTTAACCTTCGAAGGGCGCACCATAAAGGAATTTATTATTAATTCCATCTGTTATGCTCAAACAGGTACGGCCTTTGCTATTTTCACTCTTGCATCCATTGGATTTGGTATGTGGGAAATCTGGAAAGCCAGGAACAATGTCAAGTATGAGGGCAAACCTTTCTCCAAAACCAGCAGCATGCATCATATCTTTTTCCAAATCAAGAGGGCTTGTTCGGCTGCCTCTCTTAAGGAATCTAAGTCCTCTCACCAGAGAATCTTAGATCTATTGGGTATTAAATATCAAGCACCTGGCAGACAACAAATGAAGATAGTGAGATGGCTTGCCCCTCCTTGGCCGTTTCTAAAACTAAATTCTGATGGTGCTTGCAAGCAAACCAAAGATACTAGAGGAGGTGGAATAATCAGGGATTCTAAAGGCAAGGTTATCCTTGCCTTCTCACACTTTTATGGTCACTCTAATAGCTTAATAGCAGAGGCCCGTGCCCTCATGGATGGCATTAAATATTTGAAGACAATGGACTCCAAACCTGCGCTTATAGAGTGTGATTCACTTACTCTTGTTCGAATTATCAAAAAGGAAATTCATTGCCCCTGGTCAATTCTCAGCTATGTCAGGGATATCTGGAGTTCCATCTCCCAATGTGACTTGATTTCTCATATCTACAGAGAAGCAAACACTGTAGCTGATTTACTTGCTTCTATAGCTTGCACCACTAAATGTAATTCTTTCTACTCTTACAGTGAGCTCCCTTCCATTATAAAAGGTGCTGCTCGGCTGGACTCACTAGGCTTGCCTAGTATCAGATTGATGTAATTCTTTATTCTTATATTGTGAAATAAAGCCGCCTCCTAGCGGCCTGATGGTGGAGTGGTTTTCTCCTTACCTCTGGTAAGGGGTGCACTTTCCCATTGAGCCCTAGGTTAGGTTTTTCCATTTAAAAAAAAGAAAGGTAGCTTGATTAGGGCGGAATGCCGCTAACCAAGGAGAAGTAGCTCGATTAGGGAGGAATGCCGCTGATCAAGGAGAAGTAGCTCGATTAGGGCGGAATGTTGCTAACCAAGGAAAGGTAGCTTGATTAGGGCGGAATGCCGCTAACCAAGGAAAGGTAGCTTGATTAGGGCGGAATGCCGCTGATCAAGGAGAAGTAGCTCGATTAGGGCGGAATGCCGCTAACCAAGGAAAAGTAGCTCGATTAGGGCGGAATGCCGCTAACCAAGGAAAGGTAGCTTGATTAGGGCGGAATGCCGCTGATCAAGGAGAAGTAGCTCGATTAGGGCGGAATGCCGCTAACCAAGGAAAAGTAGCTCGATTAGGGCGGAATGCCGCTAACCAAGGAAAAGTAGCTCGATTAGGGCGGAATGCTGCTAACCAAGGAAAAGTAGCTCGGTTGGGGCGGAGTGCCACTAAACCAATGAGAGGGTAGCTCGGTTAGGGCGGAGTGCCGCTAACGAAGGAAAGGTAGCTTGATTAGGGCGGAATGTCGCTAACCAAGGAAAAGTAGCTCGATTAGGGCGGAATGCCACTAATCAAGGAGAAGTAGCTCAATTAGGGCGGAATGCCGCTGATCAAGGAGGAGTAGCTCGATTAGGACGGAATGATGTTAACCAAGGAAAGGTAGCTTGATTAAGGTGGAATGCCGCTAACCAAGGAGAAGTAGCTTGATTAGGGCGGAATGCCGCTAACCAAGGAAAAGTAGCCCGATTAGGGCGGAATGCCTGCTAACCAAGGAAAAGTAGCTCGATTAGGGCGGAATGCCACTAACGAAGGAAAAGTAGCTCGGTTGGGGCGGAGTGCCACTAAACCAAGGAGAGGGTAGCTCGGTTAGGGCGGAGTGCCACTAGACCAAGGAAAGGTAGCTTGATTAGGGCGGAATGCCGCTAACCAAGGAAAAGTAGCTCGATTAGGGCGGAATGCCACTAATCAAGGAGAAGCAGCTTGATTAGGGCGGAATGCCACTGATCAAGGAGGAGTAGATCGATTAGGGTGGAATGCTGCTAACCAAGGAAAGGTAGCTTGATTAGGGCGGAATGCCGCTAACCAAGGAGAAGTAGCTTGATTAGGGCGGAATGCCTGCTAACCAAGGAAAAGTAGCTCGATTAGGGCGGAATGCCACTAACGAAGGAAAAGTAGCTCGGTTGGGGCGGAGTGCCACTAAACCAAGGAGAGGGTAGCTCGGTTAGGGCGGAGTGCCACTAGACCAAGGAGAAGGGTAGCTCGGTTAGGGTGGAGTGCCACTAGACCAAGGAGAAGGGTAGCTCGGTTAGGGTGAGTGCCTCTAGACCAAGGAGAAGGTAGCTCGGTTAGGGCGAAGTGCCTCTAGACCAAGGAGAAGGTAGCTCGGTTGGGGCGGGATGCCATTTAACCGAGGAAAGTGTGTTCTAACCGATCACTCGGGGTGTGTCGGCTGCACTGCATGATATAGCTTAATGTGTTTTCCGTTGAGGGGAGAGAATTGGATGACTCCTTTGTAGTCTACCAGGACGTAGGCACCCCCTTCATATACTCGGCGGACAATATACGGCCCGACCCAGTTTTCGACCAGCTTCCCTTTGGGGTTGGAGGCCATCACTTCTTTTCTTTTGACCATTACCAGGTCTCCTTTCTTGAATTCTCGACCCTTGACTAGCTTGTCAAAAGCACGGGCCATGCGAGCTTGGTAGAGCTGGATGTTTTGCTGTGCCCGAAGGCATTTTCCTTCGAGCTCAATGAGCTCTTCTAATCTTCTTTCTGCATTGGTCTGCTCACCATTGACTAGTCCGTGCTGGATGGCAACTCGCAATGAAGGAACTTCAAGTTCAATCGGCACTACAGCTTCCGACCCATAGACAAGGGAGAAAGGTGAACAGCCGGTTGGGGTCTTGTAGATAGTACGATAGGCCCAGAGTGCTTCGTACATCCTTTCCTCCCAATCTTTTTTATTGGACTTGACAGTCTTTGCCAGCAACGTGCACAGTGTCTTGTTAAAGGCTTCTGCGAGTCCGTTGGCCTGAGGGTTGTAGGGGGAAGATGTCGTCCAGTCAATTTTGTATTTCTCGGCTAGCCGATAAATCTTCTGATTTCTAAAATGGCTGCCATTGTCAGAGATGATTCGGCTAGGGATCCCGAACCGAAATATTACATTCTGCCGGAAGAATCTTGCAACTAGCTCTCCCGTCACATCTCTTAGTGCTATTGCTTCTTCCCATCTGGGGAAGTAGTCTGTAGCTGCTAAGATGTATTTGCACCCTGATGAAGATGCTGGCAGCTGCCCTACCACGTCCGTGCCCCATTGAGCGAATGGCCAGCTCGGTAGGGTGGGATGCAGTGGCACTGGAGGTCTCCTTGCCACATTAGCATGTTCTTGACATTTCTGACAAGCTTTGGCAAACTTGCAGCAATCATCAAATATAGTGGGCCAATAGTAACCCAACTTTTTTATCTCAATTTTCATTTTCGGGCCAGCCTGGTGTGCTCCAGCTGATCCTGCATGGACTTCCTGCATCACCTGTCCTGCTTCTGCTGAAGACAAGCAACGGAGTAGGACTTTCCTTCGGGCATCTGCCATAATTTGGAACAAGGTCCCGCTTCTCATCTCGTAAGAATCCTTGATCCTCAAGAGCTTCATTCTCTGTTCCTTTTCTTTTGGAAGTTGCTGGTGTTGAAACCAGCGTAGGAGATGCTCTCGCCAGTCGGGCTGCTGAACCCCTTCGATGACTGCTACTTCCATCTCTTGTTCGTCGGCCAGAACCTCTGCTACGCTGGGGACCTGTTGGCGGTTGATCACTATTATATTAAGGTTTGTGTCTAGCGGGACCGCCAATGAACTGGCCAGCTTAGCGAGGGCGTCTGCCTGAGCATTCCGGCCTCGATTGATGTGCTTGATGCTGATGAAGTAAAATCTTGACATCAGGCGAGTTGCCAACTGGTGATAGGGGAGGAGCTCTTGCTTTCGCACCTCGAACTCTCCCTCCAGCTATTTTATAACTAGCATGGAGTCTCCGAATGCTTCCAGCATCTGAATTCCCATGGACAGAGCAATCTGCAACCCGATTATTAGGGCTTCATATTCTGCTTCATTGTTTGTGCATTGCTTGTTTATGGAACAGGATGTATGCACCACTTCTCCGTCTGGGGATTTCAGGACTATGCCTGCTCCTGCTCTGACCCTGGCTGACCTGGTGGCAGAGGTGTCAATTCTGGAAGCGCCATCAAAGTACAGTTGCCATAAGGAGGGCTGTACTTGCGCGGCTTCTAGGGTTTCATCTTCAGGAAGCTCTGGCTCCAACGGGCGATCCCCGGGCACTGGGTGCTCAGCGAAGAAGTCTGCAATAGCTTGGCCCTTGACGGCCTTGCGCGGCACGTAGGAGACATCAAACTCCATAAGGATCACCGCCCATTTGCCTACGCGGCCTTTGAGTGCCGGCTGGGACATGATATATTTGTGGGGATCCTCCTTGGACACCAAGCTGATTTAATGCGACAACATATAATGCCGGAGCTTTTTGACTGCGAAGACTAGTGCCAGGCAGATCTTCTCAATATAAGTATATTTCTCTTCAGTTCTGACCAGTCTCCGACTGAGGTAATAGAGGGCTTGTTCTTTCCCTTCTTCATTATTCTGGGCCAGCATTGCCCCCAGAGAATTATGTGTAGTTGCTATATATAGTATCAATGGTCGTCCTTTCACCGGTGCGCCCAACACTGGAGGAGTTTTCAGGTAGTCTTTTAGCTTGTCGAAGGCTACCTGGCAATCTTCATCCCAATAAAAGGGGACATCTTTCATCATCAACTTGTGAAAAGGCTGGCATCGCCCTGGCAAATTGGAAATGAAACGCCGGATATAAGCCAAACGGCCCTGTAGTGATCTCAGCTCGGAGATGTTCCTTGGCGGGGGTAACCCCTGAATCACCTTGATATTTGCGGGGTCTATCTCGATTCCCCGATATCAGACGATGAAGCCCAAGAATTTTCCGCTCGACACTTCGAACGCACATTTCATAGGGTTCATTTTTAGCTCATGCTGCCTCAGCCTCTGAAAAACAATCCGGAGGTCTTGTAGATGATCTTCTTTTCTTCTGGTTTTGACCACCAGATCATCTATGTAGCACTCGACCTTGTGGTAGAGCAATTCATCAAAGATTTTGGTCATTACGCGCTGATAGGTTGGGCCGGCATTCTTTAGTCCGAATGGCATTCTCTTGTAATGATAAATGCCTTTAGGAGTTCGGAAAGCAGTATGGACTCGGTCGCGCTCCGCAATCCAAATCTGATTGTAGCCGGAAGACCCATCCATTAATGACAGGGCTTCATGGCCGGTTGTAGCATCAATCATGACCTCGGTTATTGGTACCGGGAAATCATCTTTGGGGCAGGCTTTATTTAGATCTCGGAAGTCGACACATATCCGGATCTGTCCATTCTTCTTTTTCATGGGGACGATATTCGCCAGCCATGTGGTGTACTGGTTTTCTTCAACAAATCCCACGTCAATGAGCTTGTCGACTTCAGCGCAAATTTGGGTGATGAGCTCTAGCCTCATGCGCCGCGGTGGTTGCTTCACCGGCTCGGCTTCAGGGTTGATTGCCAGCTCATGTTGTGAGACAGCGGGGCTTAGACCTGGCATCTCTTTATAAGTCCAGGCGAAGCAATCCCGGTATTCTAGCAGTAGTTGAATGTACAGCTCCCGTTCTTCTGGGGATAGTTGGGCACTGAGGAAGGTAGGCCTAGGGTCCTTCTCATCTCCCAGGTTGACTTCTATCAGTTCATCGACCGTGGCTTGGCCTCCGTCTTCTATTTCCGGAGGCGCCGGTTGGAGGTCAACGAAGTCTGGAACGCCATCTTGAGGGTCGAGCACTTCGACTTCCTCGCCAGACACCGTCAGAGCTTCCTGAGGTTTCTTGATCTCTTGTGCTAGCGGCTGGGTGGATTGTTCTATTAGCAGATCCATTGCCGTTGTAGCTTCCAAGGACGAAAGAGCAGCCTTGGTGTTTGCAGATGAGATTACAGCCATGACAGGCTGGTAACCGTTCACTGCCCGGCTCAGACAGCGTGCTGATTTTATAGCAGAAGTTGAGGAAGTTTCACCTTCTGGGACAGTTGTATCTTCCGCAGAAGTGGCTTTTTCTTCTCTGGTAGCTGGCTCCCCTTGATTGGAGTCGACCAGGGCCTCCCTGATTAGCAGAAAGGGTGTTGAAGTTGTCATTAGTAGGACCCCGGTAGAGGGAGAGACCCCTACTTCTTGAATGTCTTCGGCTTCGCTGCTGCTAGCCGTATCAAATTCGGCTTGAAAGGTCGCTTCTTCAGGGTGAACCTGCTCCCAGCATCGGCAAGGGGCCAAGGTTTCTGCTTCTTGATTTCGGGATTGAACGAGTTCAAGATATTCGGCTTCCGCCGGATACTCATTAAAGGTTGCCCCCAGAGGGCTATCTTCAGTAGGATAGAAGGCGGAGATAGTATCCACCTCGTACCGCCCACTGTAATAGTAGTCTTCCAGGGTGAAGCCCAACCCTGGATGTTGAGAGACACGCCTCATTTCCTTATCCAGATTTGTAGGATACCACATCTTCTGGAAAGCTTCCTTGCGTTTCTGAGACTGATCGGGAGGGATGTGTTGCTTTTGAAACATCCTGGCCGTTCGATCAGTTGTAAATGCCAGGCCCTGAACAGAAACCCGCGGGTTGGCTAGATCCTCAATGAGGCTACAGTCTGTGTCTTCCTGAGTGGGATGCTCCTCAGCTGTATAGAACAAGCTGCTGGGCCCATCTTCCTGTGTCACCTCCCAGGCTTTGAAAGGTTCGACAGTGGGATCATTGAGGCCGGAGACTGGCTTGGTGAGGCCGGCCGGGACTCCGATGCGGTCGTGCTGTCGATCGACATGTACTTCCTTAGCTTTGGGGTATAATGCTGGGGGTGTCACCCTGCCGACATTTCTAGAAGCCGTGATGTGGGAGACCACCTTCGGCTTGACATATCCGCGCGACGGTGGTGGATACCAACCGTCACCCGATCTATTCTTCGATGCCCCTACGGGGGCTTCAGCTTCAGAAACCTTCCTGGGAGACCCCGTATATAGGTTGGCGTCCGCCAAGTGACATTCAAACACCTCGAATGGGTGGATGTCAGCAAATATCCTCTCCTCCTTCCCCTGGAGGCTGTATTTGATGCATTGGTGGGGCGTGGAGGGCACCACCATATTTTCATGCAGCCATGGGCGGCCGAGCAGTGCTTTGTAGGAGGTGCGAGAGTCAATGACATGAAACTGCACTGTTGTAGTGAAATCTGCCACGGTGTGAACTCTGCCACCCCCATAGATACTTCACATTTTTGGTTGAAGCCAGCGATACGCATATCCCCGACTTTCTCGAGATGCACATTAAAGTGGTACCTCTTGTATATTCTGTATGGCAGGATGTTGACTACTGCACCAGGATCGATCAGAATCCGGTTCAGTTCTCTTCCATTCAGATGCCCTTTCATATATAGTGGCTTGTTGTGGCTGGCAGTAGGCAGTAGCATGTCTTCTGGAGAGAAGGTCATACTGGCTTCTGGTATAGCCTCAGCTATGCAGGCTTCAAAATGAGCAAGCATCTGCAGAGCAGTGATGATCGCGTGTCGAGTTTCTTCACTCAAGGAGAGAATTTCCCAGATCGTAAATCGAGCGGGGAGCTTCTTGAGCAACTTCATTATTCGGCTCCCAGCCCGGACATTGGCGAGCTTTATCTCTTCAGCCCATCTGGGCTTGGGGAGATTTTGATTTGTGGGTCCAGACGGACCTGCTTCATCTTCCTCGGACTCGGCACCCTCTTGACTGGCACCGGCTGTCGGGTCTTCTTTATTAGCTGCTGTAGGGCAAGCTCCATCTGCATTTGCATCCTCAGTAGATTGTGCTGGCTGCGGGTGAGCGGCCCCGGGTGTAGGGTTAGCCTCTTGGCAGGGCTGCTTCCCTTTTGACATCTTCATAAATTCAAGGAATGAAGGGACTGACTTGCCCCCACTCTTGTTGTATAGGCCTGACGGAGGAGGGATTTGGGCTCCCTTAACTTCCGGCAGAGGCGTCTTGTAGGGTTGCTCCCCTCTGAACATAATGTTGTGATTGGGTGGTGGCTGGCGCCCCCATTTTCGGCCTGACCGAGTGGCATGCGCAGCAGTTGCGGCCTCGGCCTTGCCTCCCCCAGCATGGGGTGTGAAGCAAATTTCTTCTTCTTCCTCTTCTCCGGGTAGGTTGAAGAGTGCAGACAGGGTATTGTAGGAGACGACCTGTATTTCATGGGCCCCAGCGGCCTTTCTTTTCTTCTTCTTTTGCTTTTTCTTCTTTTTGGTTTCTGCAGGTGCTTGCCCCCAGAACAGGTTGCTCTCTTGAGGTGGTGCTGCTTCAGCTTCCTCCCCTTGCTTGAGTGAGAGTTGCTCCAGCTCTTGCCATGGGACGTGGTCCCGTACCAGCAGAGGTTTCAGTTCGGGCTGCACATATTCATCCAGCCCTTCAATTAGGTGTTGCAGTCGAAGTACTCCAGGATTGGTTTCCTTGATTACTGGCAGCGGAGTTTGTCTCCTCCTGTTAGGTGTATGTATTCTGACAGCTGTAGGTGGAGTGACCCATACGGGTGCTACCACTGACGGAGCAGGCCGGGGTGTAATGCCATGGATATGTGCCCCCTCTTTTGGGCGAGGTGCCCTCTTCTTCTTGTGCTTCACAGGGATTTGCTGCCACCCCTGTTGTTCTATCACGGGCTCCAGGAAATGGATTTTGTAGGTGCTCCGTGTGCTTGCTTCAGAGATCTCCTCAGGTAATGTCTGGTAGAGGGAGATCATGTTGATTGCTGCCCTCCTGAAAGGGGCTTCATGTGGCTGAGGAGGGTCTACTTTATACTCTCCCAGCTCTATCTCATTATTTTTCACCATCCCTTCGATGACGTCTTTGAAAACATAGCAGTCTTCGATTGGATGTCCCAACATCTGGTGGTAGGGGCAGAATCTAGGACTGTCTTTTCTTTTCAGGTCCTCCGACCTCCTTGGTTTGGGCATAGTGACCATGCTGTATTCTGTTACCCAGTCGAACAGGACTCGGGTCTTGTCTTTTGGAAAGGAATAAGCTTTTTTCATTTTGTCCCTCAACGAAGGACCTTCTTTATCATCTGGAGCTTTCGTAGGTTGCGGGGGAGCCGCTTTCTTGCCTTTCTCCTTCTGTTGTTCGAACCCCTTGATATCAAGCGCATTCGCTTCTTTAGGTGTGGGACGCCGTTCCGCAGCCTTACCTTTCTGGGCTGTGCTGGCAGTCGACGTCGGGATAGGCTTGGCTAGAAAAGCCTCCACCTCAGCCACCACATTATTCAGCCGGTCGAACGACTGAATTTCCATACCAATCATCTTTTCCAGGACCTCCCTCCTGAGGTTTTGTTTACATATTTGCACAGCGTCCTCCTGATGCGGGGGCCGCTTGCACCTCATTCCGAGGTTCCTCCACCTCTTGATGTAATCAAGGGCTGTTTCATCTGCCCTTTGTTTTGTTGAGTAGAGTTCGGCCACTGTGACCTCCCTCTCTGTGACATGGAATCTTTCTCTGAACTTCCTCTGCATATCCGACCAGTCATTAATTGACCCGGCCGAAAGGCTGGAGTACCATTCAAATGCGAGCCCCGTCAGCGAGGACCCGAAGAATTTCAGCAGATATGACTCGTCGGTGGCCAGATCACCCATAACGGTCATATAGTAAGCAATATGTTCTTTAGGGGATCCTTTCCCATTGAATTTGTCAAATTTAGGCGGCTTGTTGACCCCCGGGGGCAGTCGTTTAGCCACATGGTGTTGTGGGTAGGGCACCCGATAGGCATCGAACGCGACGTAGTCGCCTTCACTCTTCTCTGCGAGCTTCAGCTCAATCATCCTTTCCACCATTATCCGGTTCACGACCGTGGGGTCAACCGGTTCTGGATAGAAGTGTGCTGGCTGCAGGTACGGGGTGACCAGGGTGGTCGCCTGTGGAGGACGCAGCAGCGGGGGTGTCGGGTGCACCTGGGGGAGCACTGGAGGGAGCAGCGGCTGAGGCTGTGGCGGCCGCTGTTGTGCAGTCGCCATGCTTGGTTCTGACGGCTGGGACAGTGCGTAGAGCGGTGGAGGGTCGTCTCGACGAGCCGCTCCCCAGGATGATTCACCATGGATTTCGGGTGGTTTAGAAGCTGATGAGTGCTCAGTCTTTTCTATCAGTTGTTTCTTCAAGGAATCTATTTCCCATTGATATTTTTGCAGCAGCATCAGAACTGATGGATCTATAGTGGTGGGGACACCTTCTGTTGTTTCCCCGAACGTACCCTCAGGTAGGATGTCGAGGAGTACGTCATCTTCTTCTTCCGTCGTCACCACATTAGCGGTCAAGACGAAGGCTTTATCATCCCAGTGGAGGTAGACCTGGGGCTGTTTCTCTTTCATGGTTGCCAGAAGCTCTCTTGCCGCTTCTGTTCTGTGGGTAGCTGGCCCGGGCCGTACGGCCAATTGAGCCAGTTCTTGGGAGTCTTCAGGAAGCCCCCCATATCGGCTAGATATACCGGCCATGTTGCAAGTAAAGACCTGCATCCTTCTTCTCGGTCGATGGACCCTCTGTCTGGCTTGTTGCGGAAAGGTCAGCCTATCGAACACAGAAACTCTTCTTCTTTCTTCCCGCTCGGGGAAGGCTTCATCGGCTTCGATCTCAAAGCCGTCATCGTATCCGTTGTCGTCGACCGACGATAGCATCATACTATCTTCCATCTCTTCTTCATGTGCTGCCGATGGGCAGTACTCTTCCTCAGTGGCGATTGTTTGCATCAACCGCTGCTGTCCGAGTGAGGGGTTGCCTAAACCTCGGAAATAGCTTTTGACTAAGCAGGTCATTTCTTCTCGACCCCATTCTGGGTGTAGTACGGGGGATAGTGGTCGGCCTCCCGCAGGAGAAATGTAGGCCAGTCGAGCTCTGTCGGCTGGCTGTTGGAATCTTTGCCCCATGGCAGGGACGTTGACTTGACGGGTCGTAGCCCGGAAACTTCTGTGGCGCGGAGGATCCACAACCACCTCTTCTTCCATCTTCGGGGGTAGGCCCCTTTCTCTTATCACTTCCGCATCATCATTCACAGGATGGAGGCGGATGGGTGTCAGCTGGTGGACAGGTCGGGTCCGTTTGGGAACCCACACCTGTTTGAACTTCCTCGGCTTGAGTGTCGGGTTTCCTTGGCCATGGTGGCATGCTTCTTCCATTTCTGCCCTCCTTCCAGTAAGGTCTTGATATGTGTTGTGGACAGGAACGTTGGGGATGACTCGGTCCGGGGTCACCCGTGCCGTACGTCCGTTGAGGAAGATGCGCATGCCTCCAACCAGCATTGATTTCCCGGACTGAGACACAGTTCTGGTGATCACAGTAGCGTTCCTGCGGACCTGGCGACGCTGACGTCCTCCAGGGTGTTTGTTGGCGACAGCGGGGTGCATCCCACGTACAACGTGGTGCACCATGCAGCTAGCGGCCGGGGCCGGATTCTTGAGCAAGTCGTCACAGCGGGGGACCTTCAGAGGCTCCATCTTCTCCGTGACTTTCTCGGCAGGTTCTGGGGCTTCGACCTCCAGGATATCGACGAAGGCTAACCCCAAGAAGTTGGGGAAGCCTACCGCGGCAGGGAAGCTGCCGAATTCCATGGGTACCGCCAGGTACCCTTGCGCGTGTCCAGCGACTATCGACTGATCGAAGTCGACGCCAGCTATTCCATGAGTTGTCATTGTTTGCCTAAACAGACAAACAGGGAAATAATCAGTAGCCTTTGAAAGGGCTTCGAAGCCCGGATATCTCGGCAAAGAGATGAAAGGTGACACTGGTCCCACCGGGCGTGCCAGACTTGTTTCAGCGTGTTTTTTCCTTTCCTTTTCGTTCGCGTATCGATCAACCATTTGACTAACTGGTAATCAACTGACTGATTGACGACGCGGGCGTGCCAGTCACATGAGTGACGATTTTATTGTGCGCTCATTCTGACCCATGTCGGGCGAATGTGAGGTTCGGTCGGGACCAGCAGTCCGCCATACCATAAAGGCTATGGCGTTAATTACATCCCCCACGAGGAGGGAACACCTTTGATTAATTGTCGAGATATCGGGCTGTCAAAGCCGGCATAAAGGGTACAGAGCAGGCAAGTGATCATGCAGGATGATACGATTGACTATACACGATTTATTAGGGTGGACCCTGGTACACGGCGGAGGACTTAGGCTCGAAGGCCACCTTTACGCATAACAAAGCCTCCAATCAGGCGTAACCTGACCTTCTGACAATGTTATTTGATATACCAAAGATGCACACATTCGGGCATGCATTAACGTGACATGAATACTCGGACCAAGACGTGACGACAAGGATTCGAGACATATCGATTCAAGCTTGAACATGCTAATTTTATTTAGTTTATTTGGTTGAGGAGCTTGCATCCTTCTGTGATTAGCATAGGAAATCATCCCATGAGTGGGAAAAGGGTTAGAATGACGCGACGACACGATTCGGAATGAAACCCTTGCAGTGCATGCGAAGAAAGGGGCTAAAATGCTTGAAACGGCGCCCTGAAACGTAGGTAAAAGGTTTAAAATGGCGCCATAACCGTAGGTAAAGGGGGGAAACCCTGTTAAAACGGCGTGGGGAGCTGGGGCGCGCCAGGAAGGGCGCGCCGGAAAGAGCGCGCCGAAAAGGGCGCGCCGGGAAGGGCGCGCCGTTTTAAGGCGTTATCGCGCATGAACGCGCCGAAATAACCCAATTTCATGGAAACAAGAGCTTCGTCAGTTTATTCATGGGTTTATTAAAAGGTTTTTGGAGGATTTTGAGAATTTATTGAGTTGATTATTCATCGGATCGGTCCCGAGTCATCCAATGGTCAAATCACGGGCTCGCGCGAGGTCCGGACTCGAGCGCGGCGATTGTTCCGAGTTTAGACTCGTTCGAGCCGGAATTTTGGCAGCATCTCCCCATCCCAAAGGATTGTCGGGGAGACGCAGGGAGTACTCAAGTGGCGGAGTAAACCCCTAAAAGCCGGGTGGCGCAACGGCGATCGGCAGACCCAAACGGATAGGAAGACCCCGAGGGCTAGCCTGCTAGGGGCACCGAGTCCGTGGGTAATAGTGAGTGAGTGAGGCGACTGCATATGGGAGCGAAAACCCCGAGGGCTAGCCTACGAGGGGCACGCGACCCGAGCCACAACAACACTCGAGTCGGGACGACCGATTAGAGAAGGAAACCCCGAGGGCCAGCCTACGAGGGGCACACTCATCTCACGGCCACCACAAAGTCCATTAGGGACTATGGATTTGAGATGTCGGGATTAAACCCGTTTACTATTCACTCATTAATCCATAGGAGATTCGTCACTGCTGGACAGTCTCTGGTGGACAGAGTGCTATCAAAACGGAACAGTGGGGGATGTTCCCCCTCCCCGGGTTACTGATCCACACTAATGAAACAGTCGAACGGAGCTGTGAGATCATTCGCATAACCAGTAGGCCAAAACTAATGCCTGTAGATATGCATACATTCATGCACATGCATGTTCACAAATCAAAGAAATATTTGTCAAGGAATGTTCAGAAAATAATAACGGGAGTGTGGGGACGCCCTTATTTCCCTCTGTTCATGGTCGAGAACAGAAAGGGTATTACGAGGGCGGCCCAGATAGGTTGGAGGAACCCATGTATTGACCCCCCCTTACACGGTGAAAATTCCTAGCATCCGATCGGAAGAGAAAACCCCCGGGGAGGGGAATCGATGTAGCCCTTGCCATAGCGGGGCGTAAAGCATCGGGAAGACGGAACAGGAGCAAGATCATTCGGCCAAAGAAATGCACAATGCTTTGCGTTCATCCTCCACGGCGCCGGCATCATTGTCAGACGCCGCTTCACCGGCTACAGGGAAGAAGAGGAAACAAAAAAAGATCTATATGAAAAGGAAAGCAGCATTCATTCATGATATAAGCAACAGGGAAAGGAAGTGCACAGAGCATCGTTTCGGCGCCGGCGTTGTCGTCCGGCCGCCGTTATAAGGGACTCGGGACAAACAGAGAGGAAGAATAGAAAATGTTGGTGAGAGAGGGGAGGTCAGGCTCATATCATCGCCCCTCCCCTCACTCACTTACATTGTATCAGGGAAGAAAACCCAGGAAGAATAGGGGGAGCTCCACCGGGAGGAACACGGAGACCCACCTAAACAGACAGAGAGAGAGACTCTTCTTCTTCTCCGACGCCGGAGGATCGAACGGAACAGAGGACGGCGGTGGCGGCCTGAGAACCCTTGGAGAAAACCTTCTCCTCTAGAAACCCTCCCCTCCGAAGCTCTGATTGGCGGACCTCATGTCCTTTCTATTTTCTTCTGGCTATCTCCCTTTTTTTTCTCTTCTTTTCTTCTTTTTTTCTTTCTGGATCCGATCTCTTCTCTCTTTTTTTATTTTGGCCGAAGGCAGGCTATATATAGCCTTGTGGTTAATTCGGCGCCCCAGGAAGAGGCGTGCCGGATTGACGGCGCCGGGGAGAGGCCCCATTTGGCCTTTGCGCGCCGGTTCGATGGCGCCGGGGAACACCCCCTATTGTTCTTTGCGCGCCGGTTTGACGGCGCCGTTTTAACCTATTCACTTGGCGTATTCAGTCCGGTGGGCCCGGAGATGATTCCGAAAGCTCTCGTCGACTGTTCCTCTCGCCCTGGCCATCGAAGGGCCTTGCTGGGGTGTTGACGAAGCTCTTGATGGGACAGACGGCCTTAAACAAGACTTCATGTGTGTCTGGTCTGAGCACACGGGTGTCCTGCTGATATAGCCTTCGGCACTCTGATTTGTGCTTCTGGCTGAGATGGACTCGTGCTCGAAGCTTCCTTGCGGGATGACGTTACATCCTGGATAATTCAACCTTGAACAGTGATCAATCGGCCACTAACGGGCCCACTATGGCGAGAAGCTAAACCCGTGCCGGGTAATCGGGGTCTTCTGCTGACAGAACCTTCGGCCCCTTGTTGCGGATGACCGGGGACATTCTTCCTCCCAAGGAGAGTCATTGGGTAGACCGTCGTCCTTAGTCGGGCGACGGATGCAGGGTAGTGGCATGACGAGGTCGATGCCGGATCATTGGGCAGGCTTGATTGCGCTGCCGGTTGGTTGCGGGTTCACTTCAACTCTCCTGAGGTAAAGTCCCCGATGTTCCCTTCAAGGTGGCTCAGGGCTTTGTCAGCTTGAGGGGTTCTCTTGATAAGTTGATCTTTATCGACTTCTGTGCTTCAGTGGGCCGTATCATTCATCTCTGTGGCTCGGTTGCCAAAGGATCATATTTTGAGTGCCAACACATGCGTAGGATAGTGAAGACTATCTGCGTAAGATAATGTATGTAGAGCGGCTCCAACCTCCGGGACTTGTGGAGGTGGGTCTCCTTTTTTCTTTTTTCTCCTTTCCCCCTCTCCTCTCTGTGGATGCTGACTCCTATGGTTGTAGGATGTCCGTGATACCATGATAGCGGACTTGCGATCACGCCTGGCAGAAACGGAGCAACAATGGGCGACACCCGTGGAGCCTTGAGCGCTTCGGTAGGTGTATGTACAATGCGCACTCCTAATTAAAACTCTATATTGATGGCGTTCGGCTGCTAATTTTCATCCCATGTGGTTATAGCGCGCCCAGATCGACGCGGCTTCGTCATCGATGGGAGGAGGCGGCGTCTCTTCCAGCTTATGGATCCCCGCCTCAGAACTTGATTTGCTTCACGAGAAACTTGCTCGGACTACGCAGTGTGCCGCGGAGGTAGAAGGAATGCTCTCTATACATGTAAGAGTTTCAGTGTTGAGTTCTCCTTTTTTGCCTTGCCACATATCTGAGATAGTATATCCGGCAGGAAAAGGAGATGCAGGAGTCACTTGCCCACGCTGCGCAGAGAGAGGCTAGAATAGCAGAGCTGGAGGAATTGCGGCGTCGTCCGGATGACGATTCTTCCAGGGATGCCATGGAGCTGAGAATCACCCTTCAATTGGAGAGGGAAGACCGTGAGAGAGAACGGGCAGAGAAAGAGAGGGACAGAGAAAGAGAGAGAGCCGACAGATTGGCTGAAAGGGAGGAGCGAAGGGTCATGGAGGCCCAGTTGTTCGAACTCCAAACCAGCCTTGGCCTCGCTGAACAATGGCTGAGAGATGGTGAGGAGCGCTACCGAAGAGCACTAGAGCGTGGCTTTCGTGTCAGTAGCTCCTTTGCTGCTCCCACGGATCAGCGCCGGGGTGTGGGAATGGGAAGAGGTGTACAGAGCGGTAGAAGTACCGCTTTTCAAAGTTGGGTAGCACCCTTGAGGGCGTTTTGCCCAGAGAGTGGCGGGACAAGTAATGTAGAGAGAGAAAGTGGAGCTTAATGTACAATTCCTTATTTTAAGAATGGAATAAAAGGTATGATTTTTTTTGATTTTCATCTCACTCTTGCTATCTTGAATCCCTACACGCATCACTGAAACAAACAGGTCAGTATCTCTGTTCTGACTTGGCCCCTTGCTCAATAAGTAGGTGTTCACTTCAACTGTCCTTGATAATGGGTCAAGGGGCCAAGCCTTTTTTAACGAAGGCAAGGGAAATATGCGATAATGATGAATGTGATAGACAAGCACACTAATGCAAGCGAAATTTGAAAGTGAAATGCTGCATACAAATGCAATCATGCGAAATGATTTTTTTTTTATTTTTCTGGCATTTTTTTGTCTTTGTTGTCATTCTAATTTTGTTTGTTTTCCAAATATCTACGTTTTCTCTTTTTTTTCTTTTTATCATTTTTTTGTCGCTAATGCCTGATGAGCACCCATATGGCACCTTACCATCATGAGAACATGGGTTTCTTACTAACCTCCCAGGTATCCTAAGTGCGCATCTAGGTTGATTTGGGCCTCTAGACCCCTCGAATGATGATCCCGCCGGCTAAGACTTACCCTGATGACAATACTGCCATGCCATGCTTAGGCTCCCAATTGCTTCCGACCACAGGGATTCGTCCAAAAGGTGTTCGAGGTAAATGATTTACTCGACTCGGGTCTGTTTCCTCACAACTCTAGATGGTATATGATGGAACACCCTAGAACCCTAACGACCAACCGCGCGACGCTGACCCGGAATCAGACGCCGTCGACCTCTACTTACAGATTTTGTAAGCGTTTACTGGATATAGAAAGAACGGGCTAGTTCCAACTCAGTGATATAGAAGACCTCTACTTTCATTGCCTATCTCAAACCCCGTGCCATTCTCTCCTATCACGCACGACTCGCAACTAAGTGATATAGAAAGAATGGGCTAGTTCCAGGCCAGCTAGAAGAGCCTCGTATTCTGCGATAGGAGAGAATGGCTTATTGGATGGTCGATGGCGAGATCCGGCGGAGCTTCGGTAGCGTAGGGACGGCGAGGCAGCGCATCAGGCGAAGGTGGCCTCTCTCCTGCGAGCACGGGCACCCGAGGATCAGGCAGAACCTCCCCTACAAAACACCCACGGGTTAGGAATAGAATCTGGTAGCCTCCCGGTGCTCTTTTTTTGACCCCTTGAACTGAGGGGGGTAGGCCTCTATTTATAGATGCCGGGAGGATGGGGGCGTCCAGAGGCCTGGACACCTCCATAACTTGGATTTTCATCACACGACAAACTGAGCAACGGTCAGTCGATGGTCAGGGGTCGTCCGTGAGCTATTTGATGGAGGCGTCCAAGGGCCTGGACACCTCCATAACTTGGATTTTCTTCAAACGACAGACTGAGCAACGGTCAGTCGATGGCCGGGGGTCGCCCATGAGCTGGTTGATGGAGGCGTCCAGGGGCCTGGACGCTTCCATAACTTGGATTTTATTCAAACGACAGGCTGAGCAACACTCAGTCGATGGCCCGGGGGCGCCCGTGAGCTGGTTGATGGAGGCGTCCAGGGGCTTGGATGCTTCCATAACTTGGATTTTATTTAAACGATAGGCTAGCAATGGTCAGTCGATGGCCGGGGGTCGTCCGTGAGCTGGTTGATGGAGGCGTCCAAGGGCCTGGACGCCTCCATAACTTGGAATTTCTTCAAACGACAGACTGAGCAACGGTCAGTCGATGGCCCGGGGTCGCACGTGAGCTGGTTGATGGAGGCATCCACGGGCTTGGACGCTTCCATAACTTGGATTTTCCTCAAACGACAGGCTGAGCAACGGTCAGTCGATGGCCTGGGGTCGCCCGAGAGCTGGTTGATGGAGGCGTCCAGGGGCCTGGACGCCTCCATGAAATTATATATATATTTTTGTTCAATCTTATATATATATATATTTTGTCATTATTTTGTATTGATGGAGGCGTCCATGGGTCTGGACGCCTCCATGATGACCCCCAGATTCCCCTGAAAAGGGCGTCGACAGTCGTCCGTTAGGCACTTTCCTGGTCCCGGCAACTTTTGACGCATGCGATTGATTACTTCGAGGTCTACGTTATCTCGGCACCCACGTGTGCCCCTCCACTCGGCACCCACGTGTCCTCCCTCCACTTGGCACCCTCGTGTGTCCCCCTTCTTATTGTGCCCGCGTGCGCTGTGTCATCCCCTTCGTGCACCACGTGCACGCCCCTTAGTCCCCTCTTTTGTCATTTTTAAGTCTGTGTTGTCTTGGAAAGTAGAGCGGCTATATCTTCCTCTATTTGTTTATTGTTGTTATATTCTTGTTATATCACTGCTATGCATCTGTTATATTTGTGTGCTTATTTCTGCTCCATCTGTGTGTTACATATCTTTTATCCAGCACCGCATTTCATGCATTTACCCCATTTTCTTTCCTTTTTTTACTCTTTTCTAAGGATCACCCTCTCTCGATGAAGGAAGGACTCTCCGTTCGGGAATTCCTCTCGATGGACTAGAATCTCCTCCACTGGGACCTCCGTAAGTCCCCGACATCGAAGAATCTCCTCTTCGTTCACTGGGCCAGTTGTACCATTGAAGTTCCCCGGAGTTAGTCGACCCATTCGTGGTGAGACGAGAGCCCCTAGATGACACGGTGGTGAAAACAAAAACGAACTAGGGTCCCTATTTTGTGTGAACTTCGGATCTGGTTAAAAACACAAAAAAAATCATCAAAATCAAAACATAAAAAAGGGGCGTAAAGGCATCCACTTGTTTGATAATCTCGACTATTTGCTTGCTAGTATATGTTTTTGCGTTCCGGGAAAACTGTGAGCATGGCTCACGAGTCTTTTGAGGAGAACCACCCTGGTCGCGGTGAGTCAGTCGAGCCACGAGTCCATGCTATGGACACGGGTCCTTCCCATGAGCCCTCACGTGAGGTGCAGATTACCACAGGGGACACATCCCTGCCACAGGACATCTCCTCTTTGCTAGGTGTCCTCGCCAACAAGGAGCTTACCTCTGAGCAGCTCCGGGCCTTCCAGGCCATTTTGAAGGGGAAATCTATTTCCCCCGCTCCCCAGGAATCAACTCCGGCCATCACACCTCTCCAAGAATTGGTGCAGGCCATTCCATCTCCTTCGCTGGCACAAGCCATCCAATCTCCCTCGCTTCAAGGGCAAGCAAGCCAACAACCACCCTCATTCCAGTTCCCTTCGCAATCTCAAACCCCTGTTGTTCCCCACATACTGCTTCAGCCGGGGCCAACTATCGGCGGCCCGGCACCTCCCTCTCATTCAGGGTTTCCCCCTCAAGTCTCCGGGAGACATTTTCCTCCCCAGTGGCAAGTCTTGGAGAGGTGCGATGGCCGGAGTTTGGTTTGCCCCGAAACAAGGTTGGATGCTGGCAGAGTCCACCAAATGTTGTCGAACTTCAATACGTACCCCCACCGGGCAGACGACAAGCCAATGTGGACATTATATTTTGATGGAGCTCTAAATTCCCAAGGGAAGGGCATTGACATTGTCCTTCCAACGCCTGAAGGCGTTACCATCCCAGAGGCATTTCAACTCGCGTTCCCAGTCACCAACAACATCGCTGAATACGAGGCTCTTCTAGCTGGCCTGGAACTAGCCCGTTCTTTCTATATCACTGAGTTGCGAATCGTGGGTGATAGTCAACTCGTTCTCCGCGAGGTGCTTACCAAATATCGCACCCTCGATCCCAAGCTCAAACCCTATCAGGAGCGGTCTCCGCCTATGCCAAATTGTTCACCAAGCTGATCTTTGTCCATGTTCCTCGCGAACAGAACATTCTGGCCGATGCCCTCGCCTCCTCGGCGTCATCCTTCAAATTTTCTTTTGGTGCATGGTTTAGATCCATCATTCTCTACAAGCGTCTTGTCCCTGCCGTTCAGGACCCTTACCTCTTAAAAATCAAGGAACGAGTCCTACAGAAGATCCAGAAGGGAGAAATCCTTGAGAAGAGGGAGATCATGCTGGCAGAAGTCGAAGAAGAGTTGGCTGACAATGAGAAACCATGGTTCTATGAAATTGTCAAATATTGTAAAGATTAGTCTTATCCTGAAGGAGCCACCACAGAAGATAAGAAAGCCATAAGAAGGGTGGCTCACAAATACACATTGGTTGGAGGTCTACTCTATAGGAGGAGCCTTACTGGCGTTCTGTTAAGGTGTCTTGACGACAATGAGGTTAGGAAATGCGTAGAAGAAGCACACTCGGGTGTGTGCGGTGGCCACGTGAATAGCCAGATACTCGCCAAGAAGATCATTAGGCAAGGCTTTTACTGGCCCACTATGGAAGAGGATTGTGCCGTCTATGTCCGTAGGTGTGTCAAGTGTCAACTTTACGCCGATAAAATCCATTCACCATCTTCCGTTTCCAGATGAGGAACTAATGTCCATCGCCCAATCCGACAAGCCAATGTGGACATTATATTTTGATGGAGCTCTAAATTCCCAAGGGAAGGGCATCGGCATTGTCCTTCTAATGCCTGAAGGCGTTACCATCCCAGAGGCATTTCAGCTCACGTTCCCAGTCACCAACAACATCGCTGAATACGAGGCTCTTCTAGCTGGCCTGGAACTAGCCCGTTCTTTCTATATCACTGAGTTGCGAGTCGTGGGTGATAGTCAACTCGTTCTCCGCCAGGTGCTTACCAAATATCGCACCCTCGATCCCATGCTCAAACCCTATCAGGAGCTGGTCTTCGCCTATGCCAAATTGTTCACCAAGCTGATCTTTGTCCATGTTCCTTGCGAACAGAACATTCTGGCCGATGCCCTCGCCTCCTTGGTGTCATCCTTCAAATTTCCTTTAGGTGCATGGTTTAGATCCATCATTCTCTACAAGCGTCTTGTCCCTGCCGTTCAGGACCCTTACCTCTTAAAGATCAAGGAACGAGTCCTACATAAGATTCAGAAGGGAGAAATCCTTGAGAAGAGGGAGATCATGCTGGCAGAAGTCGAAGAAGAGTTGGCTGACGATGAGAAATCATGGTTCTATGAAATTGTCAAATATTGTAAAGATCAGTCTTATCCTGAAGGAGCCACCACAGAAGATAAGAAAGCCATAAGAAGGTAGCTCAGAAATACACATTGGTTGGAGGTCTACTCTATAGGAGGAGCCTTACTGGCATTCTATTAAGGTGTCTTGACGACAATAAGGTTTGGAAATGCGTAGAAGAAGCACACTCGGGTGTGTGCGGTGGCCACGTGAATAGCCAGATGCTCGCCAAGAAGATCATTAGGCAAGGCTTTTACTGGCCCACTATGGAAGAGGATTGTGCCGTCTATGTCCGTAGGTGTGTCAAGTGTCAACTTCACGCCGATAAAATCCATTCACCATCTTCCGTTTCCAGATGATGAACTAATGTCCATCGCCCAATCCGACATGCCAATGTGGACATTATATTTTGATGGAGCTCTAAATTCCCAAGGGAAGGGCATTGGCATTGTCCTTCTAACGCCTGAAGGCGTTACCATCCCAGAGGCATTTCAGCTCACGTTCCCAGTCATCAACAACATCGCTGAATATGAGACTCTTCTAGCTGGCCTGGAACTAGCCCGTTCTTTCTATATCACTGAGTTGCGAGTCGTGGGTGATAGTCAACTCGTTCTCCGCCAGGTGCTTACCAAATATCGCACCCTCGATCCCAAGCTCAAACCCTATCAGGAGCTGGTCTCCGCCTATGCCAAATTGTTCACCAAGCTGATCTTTGTCCATGCTCCTCGCGAACAGAACATTCTGGCCGATGCCCTCACCTCCTTGGCGTCATCCTTCAAATTTCCTTTAGGTGCATGGTTTAGATCCATCATTCTCTACAAGCGTCTTGTCCCTGCCGTTCAGGACCCTTACCTCTTAAAGATCAAGGAACGAGTCCTACGGAAGATCCAGAAGGGAGAAATCCTTGAGAAGAGGGAGATCATGTTGGCAGAAGTCGAAGAAGAGTTTGCTGACGATGAGAAACCATGGTTCTATGAAATTGTCAAATATTGTAAAGATCAGTCTTATCCTGAAGGAGCCACCACAGAAGATAAGAAAGCCATAAGAAGGGTGGCTCAGAAATACACATTGGTTGGAGGTCTACTCTATAGGAGGAGCCTTACTGGCGTTCTGTTAAGGTGTCTTGACGACAATGAGGTTTAGAAATGCGTAGAAGAAGCACACTCGGGTGTGTGCGGTGGCCACGTGAATAGCCAGATGCTCGCCAAGAAGATCATTAGGTAAGGCTTTTACTGGCCCACAATGGAAGAGGATTGTGCCGTCTATGTCCGTAGGTGTGTCAAGTGTCAACTTCACGCCGATAAAATCCATTCACCATCTTCCTCACTTCATCCAATATCCTCCCCATGGCCTTTCTCCATGTGGGCATTCGACATCATCGGTCCCTTAGGTGATCCCAATTCCCTCACAAAACAAAAATCTTTCATCCTTACTACGACGGAATACTTCACCAAATGGGCTGAAGCTGAAGCTTACGCGGAAATCAAGGCATCAATAGTCTGCAAGTTCATCATGAAGAACATCCTCGCCAGGTTCGGCGTCCCAAGCATGATCGTCACGGACAATGGGCCATAGTTCATTTCTCAAGACCTTCAGGACCTCTGTAAAAGGTACGCAATTGCATTGCATCATTCATCGCCTTATTACCCACAAGGTAATGGCCAAGCGGAGGCCACCAATAAAACATTGATCAAAATCATCAAGAAAACCTGCGAGTCCAGTAAGTTTTCAGACTGGCCAGAAAAGCTTATTGAAGCTCTATGGGCCTATCGCACTTCAATACGTACCCCCACCGGGCAGACTCCGTTTGCCCTTACCTATGGTATGGAAGCGGTAGTCCGGTACGAGACTCTGATCCCTTCTCTCAGGGTACAATTGGACGAGGAATTTCCCCTCAATGACCGTCGTAATTCACTCCTCGCCCAGTTGGAACTCTTGGATGAGAAGCGGCTGGCCGCTTCCGAGCATGCGCGTGTGTATCAAAATAGACTCGCTCGCTTTCACCAAAAGAAAGTCGTTGAGAGAAAATTCAAAATCGGTGAGATGGTCATAAAATGAATTTTTGTCAAACCTGGGGGGCCGCGTTCTAAGCTCCAACCCAATTGGGAAGGACCATTTATAATTCAAGCCATGTACCCTGACAACGCCTACAAGCTAGTCAACGCCGAAGGGACCGAGTTATCCCACCCTTGGAATGGCCTTTATCTTAAAAAGTACTACCCCTAGCGTAGTGCCAAAACGTCAAAAACAAACAAATGATGAAAAGATAGAAAACATCAAAAATAATAAAAAATATGGAAAATCATGAAAAATATGGAAAATTCCAAATGCCGATGCCTGGTGGTGACCATGTAGTTAAGTCCCTGCATCCAACCTTCATGTTAGGATATGGCCCATTAAGGACAAATGCCTCGACTTCCCCTCCAACCAGGTCCCTTCCCCTCTCGTCCTCCACCCCAAAACGATCCACCTTAGAACAACATGCCTCAACTACTTCAACCCCAGCAACAACCTCGACACCAGCAATAAAAACCACCACTTCAGTACAACCAAGTTCCGCCCCCAGGAAATTACGGTCCCCCACAGCAACAAAGGAGGCCGATTGGTCCCAAGAGAGCCTATTACCCACCATTGCTAGAAACTCTGGCGGATATTTTCAACACCCTCATGGCCTCAAACACACTCATCCTACCCAGGGAAAGGCCCATGTGGCCCGCGAATGTTGATACCTCCAGATACTGCGTCTATCACAGGCAGCCAGGACACACAGTGGACAACTACTTTCAGTTTAAAGATTACATCCACGATACGAATGATGAAGGCGGGATTGACTGAGATGAAATGAGGCGATACGTCGCCACTCTCAAGGCTAGGTGACCTCCTCCTAGGCCACAGTTCCAGCAACAACAGCAGCAGTTACAACAGTAGCCTCAGCAGGCCCAACCACAACAACCCAACATGGGCATAATCCAGAATCCATTACCGGAGCACCAACACCCCAATCATCAGGTCAACCCCATCTCCTCCTTCCCGGAAGTCGGGACAGAGCAGGTGTGGCATCCAGAGAGTACCTCTATTCTTTCTACCGCCAACCCCATCATCATGCAACCCCATCGCCTTGCCCGAGTAGCACCTCTCTCTCATCAACCCGCGTTAATACCGCCTTCACCATTCCCACTGCCATCACGCCCTCTCATTCGCACCCCAATGACCTATCAGCCGACACCCTTCATTACACCCTCACACCCTCTCATTTTCTCTCACTCCCCTACTTTACCATCCACCTCTACTGCATTTTCCCCTATGCCTTCTAAGCCCCTTATCACCCGTCCACCGTACGTAACCCCGCCCGTCTCCACCATACCACCGCCAATGCCCTCAAAACCACTCATCATCCACCATCCATCTCAACACCATTACCCGCTACAAACCTTACCCACTTCCACTTTGCTTCCACTTCCACCTTCCAGACCCCTTATCCTTCATAACCCGTACGATATCCCCTCTACCTCCACCATGCCTCCACCTAACAAACCCCTTATCAGAATCCCTGCTCCCATCATCACCCCTGCTTCATCAACCATCCCTCCACCACTACCCCTCAGACCTCTGTTAAAACCCACTGCTACCCCTATAGAGGTACAAAAGCCACAGGCAATGGTGCTCCGGAGTGGAAGGATTTTCCACAGGGTTTTCCCCCAGAACAGTCAGAATCCCAAGCAGTCTCAGCCAGAGAGGGACGATGGAGAACAACCAGAAAGATCTATCCCTGGAACACAGTATGATTTGTTGAAACACTTGGACAAGACGCCTGCTCGGATCTCCATCCAGGAACTGCTTCAGAGATCCACATCCCATCAGGCAGCCTTAATGGAGTATCTTCAAAAGGTCATGGTGAATGAGGACCTCCCTGTAGAAAAGATTTCTACCATCCTGACCCCAACGGACACACAACCGGCCATCATGTTCCACAACTACGAGCTCGCTCCCAAGGAAGCTCGGAAATATGCATTGTGTGTTTCAATAAAAATTAATGGGATATCCATAAACCCATGCCTTATAGACACGGGTGCGTCATTAAATGTGATCTCCATGAGCACCCTTCAGTTGTGTGGGGTTGAACAGGAACAGATAAGACCTTCTTCAATCACAGTCACGGCTTATGACAATAGCAAAAGGCCGCCACAAGGGATGATTATTCTAAGGGCAGAGCTAGGTCCTATGTCAGTCCCCACGGAATTCCATGTCCTTGACATGGACCCCACATTCAAGGCCATACTGGGTCTCCCTTACATTGAAGCCATAGATGTTGTGCCTTCCACCAACCATCAGTGCTTGAAGTTTCCTTACAATGGAAGAATTATTAAAGTAGTCAGCACACCTGTCCTTCACATGGTGGATGCTATCAATACCTCTCTGCCCTCTGTTTGGCCATCTCATCGGCCCATATTGTCATTGCTGGACGTGTGCGATTCATCTCAATGCAATTGCGTACCTTTTGCAGAGGTCCTGAAGGTCCTAAGAAATGAACTGTGGCCCATTATCGGTGACGATCGTGCTTAGGACGCCGAACCTGGCGAGGATGTTCTTCATGATGAACTTGCAGATTGTTGACGCCTTGATTTCCGCATAAGCTTCGGCTTCGGCCCATTTGGTGAAGTATTCCGTCGCAGTAAGGATGGAAGATTTTTATTTGGTGAGGGAATTGGGATCACCTAAGGGACCGATGATGTCGAATGCCCACATGGAGAAAGGCCATGGGGAGGATATTGGATGAAGTGAGGAAGATGGTGAATGGATTTTATCGGCGTGAAGTTGACACTTGACACACCTACGGACATAGACGGCACAATCCTCTTCCATAGTGGGCCAGTAAAAGCCTTGCCTAATGATCTTTTTAGCGAGCATCTGGCTATTCACGTGGCCACCGCACACACCCGAGTGTGCTTCTTCTACGCATTTTCAAACCTCATTGTCGTCAAGACACCTTAACAGAACGCCAGTAAGGCTCCTCCTATAGAGTAGACCTCCAACCAATGTGTATTTCTAAGCCACCCTTCTTATGACTTTCTTATCTTCTGTGGTGGCTCCTTCAGGATAAGACTGATCTTTACAATATTTGACAATTTCATAGAACCATGGTTTCTCATCGTCAGCCAACTCTTCTTCGACTTTTGCCAGCATGATCTCCCTCTTCTCAAGGATTTCTCCAGAGGGGAAGGAAGACATGAGGCTAAGGAACGTCACCCTACCTCCGGTCCGCGACGAAACGCTCCGATCCTGTAGGACTCGTTCCTTGATCTTTAAGAGGTAAGGGTCCTGAACGGCAGGGACAAGACGCTTGTAGAGAATGATGGATCTAAACCATGCACCTAAAGGAAATTTGAAGGATGACACCAAGGAGGCAAGGGCATCGGCCAGAATGTTCTGTTCACGAGGAACATGGACAAAGATCAGCTTGGTGAACAATTTGGCATAGGCGGAGACCAGCTCCTGATAAGGTTTGAGCTTGGGATCGAGGGTGCGATATTTGGTAAGCACTTGGCGGAGAACGAGTTGACTATCACCCACGACTCGCAACTCAGTGATATAGAAAGAACGGGCTAGTTCCAGGCCAGCTAGAAGAGCCTCGTATTCAGCGATGTTGTTGGTGACTGGGAATGCGAGCTGAAATGCCTCTGGGATCGTAACGCCTTTAGGCGTTAGAAGGACAATGCCAATGCCCTTCCCTTGGGAATTTAGAGCTCCATCAAAATATAATCTCCACATTGGCTTGTCGGATTGGGCGATGGACATTAGTTCTTCATCTGGAAACTCTGATTGGATAGGGTCAAACTTGGGGAGAGGATGGTGGGCGAGATGCTCGGCTATGGCATAGCCTTTAATTACCTTTTGCTGGATGTAGGTGATGTCGAACTGGGAAAGAAAACTTTGCCAGCGTGCTAGCCTATCAGTAAGGACGGATTTCTCCAAAAGAAACTTGATAGGGTTCATGCGAGCAATCAAGTGGACCTCATGAGCCAAGAAGTAGTGCTTTAATTTCTGCACCACCCAAACGAGGGCAGCACAGGTTTTCTCCATGACTGTGTACTTCTGCTCACAGGGATTGAGAAGTTTGGACAAGTAATAGGTTGCCCGTTCCTTGCCTTCTTCATCAACTTGTGCGAGGACAGCTCCCACGGAGTCGTCCAAGACGGAGATGTAGAGGATCAGAGGTTTTTCTGGTTTGGGTGGAATGAGAACGGGTGGACTAGCCAGATATTCCTTAACCCTTCAAAAGCTTTTTGGCATTTAGAATCCCAGTGGAATTCTACTCCTGGCTTGGTCAACTCATAGAAAGGTCTACACCTTTGTGAGTGCTGAGACACAAATCGATGAATAAACTGCAACCTCCCGATTAAACCTCGGACTTCCCTCAAATTCTTGGGAGGTGGCATATCCCTGATGGCCTTAGCTTTGTCGGGATCTATCTCGATCCCTCTTTTACTCACAATGAAGCCCAGTAATTTGCCTGATGATACGCCAAACACACACTTCTTCCGGTTCATTTTCAATTGGAACTCCCTTGATCTCTGCAAGACCTTAGCCAAAACCCTTGGATGTTCCATCCTGGTCCTTGATTTCACCAATAGATCATCCACATACACCTCCAGATATATGTGCATCATGTCGTGAAATATGGCCATCATAGCTCTTTGGTAAGTAGCTCCAGCATTCTTTAACCCAAACGGCATGACCACGTAACAATATGTTCCCCAAGGTGTAGTGAATGATGTCTGGAGAGGGGGATTTCCGTAGCCCACCACAAAGGCAGCCCAACAAGACCCACAAGGTCCAACCAGGCGAGCCCGCCCAAGTGATAGCCCACAGGGCCCACTTAGGGAAGAAAATCCCAATAAATAAGACTCGAGGAACTAACTCTCCCCGGCGGCCTTCTAGGCTCGGAGGGCCCAAGACAACAGTCAGGTCCCAAGGAAGGTCCGGCGTAAAGCCCTCTCCCCGTCCGAGAGAGATAGGCTCTAGCCGACCTATCCTACCCCACCTTCGCAGGGCCATGCCTATCACTCGGACAAGAGCTAGCATCCCCGAGGCTCGGTAAGGCCAGTTGATTATCCACATGTGCAGCCGTTCAGAGTCCTCCGCCAGCGGGAGAGTCAGGGGAGCCGCCGGACTCCAAGGGGATAACGTTCCTACGATCAGGCCATGAAAGCCCCCGTTAAAGACGTAACTCCCGCCGGGAACCCCTCAGCTTGCAGGACTCCTGAAGGCGGCACACTATTTAAGCAAGGGATACCCTCCGGAAGAAGGTAAGAGAAACAAGGCATTCACACACCCTAAGCTCCTGAGCACGATTCGCTTCACCCTCTGGTGGAGAGGATTCTCGCGCATCAACTCTCTCCTCCCCCCATTATCGCTTCCACCATAGCTCTACTAACTTAGCCATCGGAGGGTTTTCCCCAGGGAGATCCCCTGGGCCCTCTGATACGTTTCCCTCTTTTGTAGATTCATCTTCTGGTGATCCATAGCCCGCTCGGGACTCAGCGCGAGATCTAGCCTCTTCATCTGGCGCCGTTTGTGGGAAATGCACGAAGAGCCAAGATGGTGAGAAGAAGCTCAGGGAGGAGATCCGCCGATGGGAAGGGTAAGGCTATGGCAGTGGGGGGAGGCACCCCCTCTAGGGTCTCGCAGAGCCCCCCCTCCAACGCCAGCATCCACACCAACAGGCCACCACCCCCCCCCCCCGGCGGAGACAGGGGCACCCCTAGACGGTGGCGCCAACGCCTTCCAGGCCCTCAACGAAAAGATGGACGTCCTCGTGGAGCTCATGAGGGCCCAGGCGGCTAGGGACGCAAGGTCCCCCGCCCCGTCAGGAAGTCCCCCTCGAAGGAGTGCGACGCAGCACACCGCCGGAGGCCGCTTCACCGTCCGCGGCAGACCACTCCTCCGCAACGACGTCGGAGGACCCTCGCATGCTCCGCCTACGGAGCAAGAGGCTTCCTCCACGCCGAGGAGAGGGAAGCAGGGGGCGAGGCCGCTGGAGATCACCACGACGCACCAGTACCCCGGGAGATCGCCACGACGCCCCCCCCAGCCCCCCGGCGCGGCCGCAGCCAGAGCTGTCTCTCCGGCTACGAGATTTTGAAAGACGGTTCGCAGAGTAAGAGCGCACCCTCCGCGCCCTGCAGAAGACCTCTTTCCCGGAGGACGAGGAGAAATCCCCTTTCTCCGAGTACATCTTGAAGGCAGAGGTCTCTCCCAGAGCCTCCATCCCAACCTTCAAGCTCTACGACGGCCAGGGTGACCCAGCCGACCACTACGATAGCTTCGACGCCCTGGTGAACCTGCATGGAACGCTGGATCCCATCAAATGCCAAGTCTTCACGGTCACCCTGGTCCAAGGTGCTCAGGCATGGTTCCGGGCCCTCGCCCCTGGGTCCATCCGAGACTTCAGGTAATTTGGGCGAATTTTCAAGGAGAGTTTCACCGGTAGCGCCCCCCCAAGGTCAGTAGCGGGGCTCTTGGCTCTCAAACAGGCGCAAGGGGAGAGGCTCCGGAATTACGTCCACCGATTTAAATCGGAAGCCCTCAGGATACCCTCCCTGGATGTGGCCTCAGCCACAACCGCACTGACCGGGGGCACCCGGGACGAGAATCTCCGCCGCGAGCTTGTCCTCCACCCTCCCTCGACCCTTGCCGAGCTAGTGACTCTGGCACTGTGCCACGCCGAGTGCGAAGAAGTACTCAACGCCTACCGAGACGCAACCGGCTCGGGTCGGGAGGGGGACAAGAAGCGGACCTCCGAGCCAAACCCTGGCTCGGGTAAGAAGCGCGATCGAGAAGGAGAGCGGAAGAGAAAGTACGAGCGGTACACCCCCTTGACCACGCCAGTCTACGAGATCTATGAAGACATCAAAGACTCGGGACTTCTCCGCCAGCCTGAGCCAATGAGGTCGAAGAACCGCAAGCGGCACAGGCATTGCCTGTTCCACGGCGACCACAGGCACAACACCGGAGATTGCCATCAGCTCCAGGACGAGATCGAGCGCCTCATCCGTCTGGGGCATCTAGCCCGGTTCACGACCGGGCACAAAGAAGCCCGAGACGCCGCAGAGGAGATCGACAATGCCCCCCGAGGGGTCCACATCAACGTCATCTCCGGAGGAGCGTCATCGGGCGGCGACACCAGCCGAAGAAGGAAACGTCATGCCGAGCGGGCCAGCCGATCCTTAGAGCCCCCCAGAGGCCCGCCGATGGAGCCCCAGGTCATAGTCTTCTCTGACCAAGACCTGGAAGGGCTGAGCACCCCGCATGACGATGCCCTCGTTATCTCGGCCACGATAAATCACTGTAATGTAGATAGGATTTTGGTTGATAATGGGAGCGCCCCCAATGTATTATCTTATGACTGTTTTCTCAAGATGGGGGAAGACCCATCCAAGCTCCGCCCGATCCGAACGCCCCTTTGCGGGTTTAATGGCCTGGCCACCTACCCCGAGGGAGCCCTAAGCCTGCCGGTCACTATCGGCACCTCACCCAAAACCGTTACGGTCATAGTGGACTTCATAGTGATTAAAGGTATGATAGCGTACAACGCCATTTTCGGCCGGAAAATTCTCAGCCGAATAAAGGCCGTACCATCTACCTATCACCAAAAAATGAAGTTTCCCACCAAAAAAGGGTTTCGGGAAGTCCGAGGTAACCAGGTCACGGCTAGAAGGTGCTATGATATCTCGGTGGAAGCCTCAAGGCCAGACGGGAAGGATAAGGGCCCCAGGGGAGTCGAAGGAAAAGCCGTGACCACCAAACCCGGTGGCGAGTTATTAACGGTATTCCTGAACGACGACCCGGCCCTAGGAGTAAGGATCGGCGCCGACCTACCATCAGAGGAACAGCAGCAATACAAGGAGTTTCTTTCTGAGTACGTTCGGGTCTTCGCTTGGTCCCATGATCAACTCCCTGGTATACCAGAGGAAACTGTGATGCATAAGCTCAACCTCGATACCACCGTGAGACCCGTACAGCAGCGGAGGAGGAAGCATGCGCCCGAGAAACAGGCGATCATCAAGGCGCAGGTCACCAAGGGACAAGAGACTGGTCTTTTTAGACCAGTCCTGTACCCGATGTGGCTAGCCAACGTCATCCTAGTGCCGAAAACCACAGGCAAGTGGCGAATGTGCGTAGACTTCACCGATCTGAACAAGGCCACCCCCAAGGACTGCTATCCGCTACCGAGCATCGACCAGCAGGTTGACTCAACCTCGGGCAACGAGATACTCAATTTCCTGGATGCCTATTCGGGTTATCATCAGATCCGAATGAACTCTGAAGATGTCGAGAGGACCGCCTTCATCACCGACTACGGCGTGTACTGCTACACCCGGATGCCCTTCGAATTGAAGAATGCTGGAGCCACATACCAGCGACTGGTCAACCATATGTTCGAGGGACAGTTAGGTCAGAACGTCGAGGCCTACATCGATGACATGCTCGTCAAGACCCCGAGGGCCCAAGACCACTTCACCGACCTCGCCGAGACTTTCGGCACCCTCCTGATGTACAGCATGAAGCTCAATCCCGCCAAGTGCGCCTTTGGAGTAAGATCCGGGAAGTTCCTCGATTTCCTGGTCACTCAGTGAGGGATCGAAGCCAACCCCGACAAGGTCCAGGCCATCCTGGACATGCGCCCGCCCACGTGTATTAAAGACGTCCAGCGTCTGACGGGGCGTGTCGCTGCTCTCAGTCGTTTCCTGTCCCGTGCGGCCGAACGATGCTTGCCCTTCTTCAAACTGATGAGGGGGCCCAAGGTAGCATCTGCTACGTTCGCATGGGATGGGGAATGCCAGACAGCGTTCGTTGAGCTCAAAGAGTTCCTGGCTTCACCCCCGGTGCTTTCCAAGCCCGTCCCGGGCGAGGTCTTGTTGCTCTATCTCTCGGCGATGCCATCAACGGTCAGCTCGGTCCTAGTCAGAAATGACTCGGGAAACGAGAGGCCGGTCTACTACACCAGCAAGGTGATCAACGAGGCCGAGCGGAGGTACCCCGCAACCGAGAAACTCGTGCTAGCATTGGTTACCTCCGCAAAGCGCCTCCGACCCTACTTCCAGGGGCATCCCATCACCGTGCTAACCAGCGAGCCACTGAAGAAGATTCTAGCCCATCCCGAAGCCTCGGGGCGACTCGTCAAATGGGCCATCATGCTCGGGGCCTACGACATCTCGTATCGGCCACGATCAGCTATCAAAGGACAAGCGCTGTCACGCCCCGAGCGCGGAAGATACCCGGAGATGCGCGACGTGTCTATATCAATCATGTCAATCAGAGTGGTCATGTATTCGACACAAAGACAGAGATGCGCAAAATAGCAAGATAACCCAATCCTTTATTTCATAATGGATAGACTATTACAAATCCAATACTCTGTTAAATAAAAAGGAAAAGAATACATAGTTGACTCAAGAAACTATAGAAAAGACTAGACGACACTTGTAGAAGCTCTATCACTTTCACTCTTGACCATTCCCATCCGATTGACTTCCATCGTCGTCGGACTTACCTGAAAAGTAAAAAGGGACAAACGGAATGAGCGAACGCTCAGTAGGAAATTATATCTCAAGTACTAGCAAGGGGTTTAAGTAATTACATTTTCATGAATGCAATAAAGCTATGCATGCTCGCATGAAACGACAAGATAGAGAGAATGTAATATCAAAGAAATAAGATGAACTTTCATGAACAAGATACAAGTTATTCAAGATATTCAAGCAAGTACCATTATCGAGTCATGTCAAGAACTTTGGCTATCATGTATCAAGCAAGTAAATTACCCTTTTTCGGGCCACGCATTTCATTTCATGTCAAGTACGAGTCAAGTACAAGATGTGTGTGGAATGTCCAATCAAGCAAGTCAAGTACTCGGTATAATGCCAGATACCTTATCATTTTAACTCCCATGGGCACAAGTACTTTCGGGTGCTCCTCCCAGGACCAGATCGGGCCCTATATGCGCAGGCATTTATCATGTGTTTTGACATCCACTCTTGTTTATATAGCCAATATAGAATTTCAATAATCAAGCTTGTAGACACGTATGACAACTTTGATAGAATAGAGTCCAAAATATGACAAAGGACATAGAATGGCGATAATAACGGTATAATCACGATGTCGATAAAACTAGGTAGATTATGGTTCCCTTAACTTAGGTACCATGACAAATCAATATGGACATTCTTTATCTAGAATTGAGGTCCACATGAATATTAGATCAAGCAAGATACCCTCATTCTTATCATAGAATTGGGGTTTACAAGAATGACACGATATGGCATGATATCATCATCCCATCAAGAATTTCTTATGATATACTCTTTGTATAATCATAAGGGCCGGTATACCATGTTTCTTTTAGATTGACATGGCAAGGATCGTGTAATGGGTTTTTAGGGTACAACCAGCTCAGTCGGCCTTGAGGGAATCCAAGGCTACGAGGAGTCTTACGGAGGTCTCTATGACTAACTCGCTAGTCCAAAGGAACGGAATGTCCAATGGAGAGCTTGTATGTCAATGAGAGTTGAGTGTGATCGATAAATCAACATGAAACGTGGGACTATACTCACGGAGTGGAGAATAGTGCCGGTATATATATATATGTATAATATATAAACCATCGGTTAGCAAATCAGAGGAAAAATCAGTTTACAGTAAAATAACGACTTAGGTCAAGTCGTGTCTCAAGTAATTAACGCCTAACTGAAGGGCGTTTACATATATTGCCAATTTGCAGAATTTCCATTATTTCATTAATTTATCAAAACACGCCTTTCCTGGGGGCGTTTCTTAAAAGTTGACGACTGCAGGGGCAGGCGTCTCATCATTTACATATTCGACAGGATATAATTATTCTCAGAAATTTATCAAAAACGCGCCCTTGGAAGGGGCGTTACTTTCAATTCCATTTTACAGAATATGTGAGTTTCAGGATTTTAACAGATACACGCCCTAGTAAGGGGCGTTTATTTTTAATTCACGCCCTATGATGGGGCGTTTACATATGGAAAACGACTTTGTCCAAGTCGTGAATTTCAAGATTTTAACATATACACGCCCTAGTAAGGGGCGTTACTTTTAAAGTCACGCCCTATGATAAGGCGTTAATACGTGGGAAAACGACCTTGTACAGGCCGTGAATACAAGAAATTGCAGGACATTAGATTTGGAGACAGGATCATGCATTAATAATCAAGGTTTCATATATAATCCGTTCTTAACATGCTTAAGTCATGATCTCGTAAAATTAACGCCTGTGTACAGGACGTTTCTTAATAAATTGACGACCGCTGTTATGGTCGTTTATTTTAAAATAGCGCCCTATTCCAGGGCGTTTCTTTCAAACAATTCAGAAAACACACCGAAACCATATGTATATAGACCGTATGCATGCCATGCTTATATAATATCTTTCACTAATTTTATTTGGGCTACAGTATCTTGAGAAAACCTACCTTAATAATGGATTTGAAGATGACCGTGAGGGGTTTGACTAGCAGAGGATGATGCTCGGTTAGGCTCCTGAAGACCACGGCTATTGGTTGATGGAAGAAGACGATGGCTTTGATTGTAGAAGAAGAACTGCAGTTATCCTATAAGAAAATAAAGAAACTGTATCAGTTTCTTTGTGATCTGAACATCATACGAAGTTAAATAATTTTTACCCGGATGAAGAACTATGCTTCTTCAAAACGTAGGGGCTTCTTAACCTGTAACAGAAGAAGATGAAGAACTGTTAGTTCTTCATGTAACAGACGTAGGGATTTAAGGAAAATAAGAAGGAATGCTCCTCTTACGTACCTCTGCAGACGAACGAATCAAATAGGTTTAGGGTTTAAATGAACGAGAGTTTTTATAGGATTTTGGATGTCCTAGTAGGGTTGGTGATTGTGTGGAAGTAATACTTCTATGATAGAGTCATTACCACGTTTGAACTCTTTCTAATGCTTATCACTTACCCTGGATAAGTTCTGGGTTCGAACGGCTCACGAATGGAATTAACGCCTTAGGTCAGGGCGTGTATTCTTGAATTAACGCCTTGCATAAGGGCGTTTCTTAAAAAGCGCCTTGAAAAAGGGCGTTTCGTGTTTTAAAACACGCCCAAGATAGAGGCGTTTCTTTTACTTGCCTATTTGGTCGGGAGAGTTGACGACCGCACGTGTGGGCGTCCTTTCTTTAGTCACGTCTTTGATAGAGGCGTTTCTTTTTGAATTAACGCCCTAATAAGAGGCGTTATTTTTAATTTGTCTTATTTCGTCCAATTAACCCTATTCCTTTTATATATTACTTCTGTAATATATATATGTTTTAATTTATTTCAATTATTCATTTATTAGGGTTGCTACACCCTCCCCCACTTAAAAAGAATTTGGTCCCCAAATTCAATATATATATAATTATACATGCGGAGAGTGTAGGACATATACCTCTTAGAATAACTCGGGAAATCGTTTCTTCATAGATTCCTCGGTCTCCCATGTCGCTTCGCGTTCAGGATTCTTATTCCATTGCACCTTGATCATGGGAATAACCTTATTCCTTAGAGCTCGTATTTCTCGATCTAATATCTTCAAGGGCCTTTGTTCATATGTGAGATCTTTCTGGATCACCAGATCTCCATGCTCAATAATATGTGACGGATCGTGCACATACTTCTTCAACATAGATATGTGAAATACATTGTGTACCTCGGACAACTGAGGAGGCAACGCGATGCGATAAGCAACCTCGCCAACTCTTTCGAGTACCTCAAATGGTCCGATGAATCTTGGCGTAAGCTTGCCCTTAACACCAAATCTTCGTATGCCACGTCCAGGGGATATTTTAAGAAATACATGATCTCCAACCTGGAATTCAAGATCTCTTCTCCTGGTATCAGCATAAGCCTTTTGCCTTGTCTGAGCAACTTGTAATCTTTCTCTGATTACTTGTATCTTCTCGGTTGTATCCCTTACCATGTCTGGACCTAATAGTTGTTTTTCTCCAACTTCGTTCCAACATATGGGAGATCGGCAACTCCTTCCGTATAAGGCTTCGAAAGGTGCCATTTGGATACTAGCTTGGTAGCTATTATTATATGCAAATTCAACTAAAGGTAAGTGGTCATGCCAGCTTCCTTCAAAGTCAATAATGCATGCTCTCAGCATATCTTCAACAACTTGATTAGTTCGCTCGGTCTGACCATCCGTTTGTGGGTGGAAAGCAGTACTAAAGTTGAGCCTTGTCCCCAACGAATGTTGTAATCCCTTCCAAAAATGAGAAGTAAAACGGGGATCCCTATCAGACACGATTGAGACAGGAATTCCATGTATCCTGACTATTTCTTTAATGTATAGTGCAGCTAGTACATCAATCGACCATCGGCTTTTGATTGGCAAGAAATGTGCTGATTTAGTCAATCGATCAATGATAACCCAGATTCCATCATGTCCTCCTTTAGATTTAGACAAACCCATGATGAAGTCCATACCAATATCCTCCCATTTCCACTTAGGAATATCTAGAGGATGTAGTTTTCCCGCAGGCTTTTGGTGTTCCGCCTTGACCTGTTGGCATGTGAGACAGCGTGATACATAGTCCGCTATTTCTCTTTTCATATTGGGCCACCAAAAGTTCCTCTTTACATCTTGGTACATTTTAGTTGATCCAGGATGAATAGTGTATCTTGATCTGTGAGCTTCATCTAAGATCTTCTTCTTTAATTCCGGACAATCGGGTATACAAATTCTATCTTTGAACGATAACCTTCCATCAGAAGTTAGTTGAAAATCAGATTGTCCCTCTAATCTGCCTTTGATTTCTACTAACATGGGATCATCATCCTGATGTGTTTGTATTTCAGATAACAAATCTGACTGTATGCTTACATGGGATAGTGTGACAAATTTGGATTCCATGTCCAAGCTTATATTGAGCTCAGAGAATTGTTCAAGTAACCTCCATTCTTGTATCATACAATTTGCTATTATTGCTCTCGGCTTTCGACTAAGGGCATCAGCAACATAATTACCCTTTCCGGGATGGTATTGTATATTGAAGTCGAAATCCTTGAGATATTCTAGCCAACGTCTTTGTCTCATGTTCAGCTCCTTTTGCGAAAATAGATATTTGAGACTTTTGTGATCGGAGTATACAGTAAACTGTACCCCATAGAGATAGTGTCTCCATATCTTTAGGGCAAATACTACCGCGGCCAATTCCAAGTCATGGACGGGGTAATTCTCCTCATGCTTCTTCAGTTGACGAGAAGAATATGCTATGACCTTCCCATGTTGCATTAGAACGCATCCGAGGCCAATGCCAGAAGCATCAGTGTAGACCTCGAATTTCTCTCCTCCAATTGGTAGGGCTAAGACTGGAGCTGTGGTGAGATGATCCTTGAGAGTTTGGAAACTGCTTTCACATTCCTCGCTCCATTCATATCGGATCTCCTTACGAGTTAATCTTGTAAGTGGTACGGCGATCTTAGAGAAATCTTTGATAAATCGCCGATAATAGCCTGCAAGACCTAAGAAACTTCTGATCTCGCTTGCATTAGTGGGTCTCTCCCAGTTTCTCACAGCTTCAACTTTTGACGGATCCACAGATAAACCGTCCTTGGATATGACATGTCCGAGAAAAGCCACTTCTTCAAGCCAGAACTCGCATTTGCTGAGTTTAGCATATAATTGATTTGTCCTCAAGACTTGCAATGCAATCCTCAAATGCTCTTCATGTTCTTCCTTAGTCTTAGAATATATCAATATATCATCGATGAAGACTACTATGAATTGATCCAAGTAAGGCCTGAATATGCTATTCATTAACTGCATAAAGGCAGCAGGGGCATTTGTTAGTCCAAAAGGCATAACAACAAATTCGTAATGGCCATACCTGCTTCTGAATGCGGTCTTGTGAATGTCATCATCCTTGATCCTTAATTGATGATATCCCGACCGGAGATCAATCTTGGAGAAATATTTGGATCCTGAAATCTGATCAAACAATTCATCGATTCTCGGCAGTGGATACTTGTTCTTGATAGTAAGATGATTCAACTGTCGATAGTCAATACACAATCTCATGGATCCATCCTTCTTCTTTACAAATAAGACTGGTGCTCCCCACGGGGAAGTACTTGGTCTAATAAACCCTTTTCGGATTAGTTCCATCAACTGCTCCTTCAACTCCTTGAGTTCAGCAGGGGACATTCTATATGGTGCCTTTGAAACCGGACCAGCACCAGGGACTAAGTCGATGGTAAAGGCCACATCTCTTTGCGGGGGTAATCCCGGCAGTTCTTCCGGAAATACGTCTGGGAATTCTCGTACTACTTGAACGTCTTCTATCTTGGTTTCCTTAGCTTCTTTATTAGTGACAAAAGCAAGGAAGGATACACATCCTTTCCTGACGAGCTTGCTTGCTCGAAGAGCCGAAATAAGAGGGGATTTGCTTCGACTCTTAGGACTAGTATAAGTCAGTTCTGGAAATTCTTTGAAAACAATCTTGCTATTACGGCAATCAACCGTTGCCTGGTACTTAGATAACCAATCTGCTCCTAGTATAACATCATATTCTTTTAGATCTAAGCAGATAAGATCAATAGGAAAATTCTTTCCTCGAACCAATACCTCACAATTTTGGTAATGATGTGTGATATCCGTCTCGTTTCCGAGAGGAGTAGACAATATTATCTTCATCCATTCTGGTTCTAGAGGTAATGGGTCAGCAAACTTCTTGGAAATAATGGAATGCGATGCACCCGTATCAAATAAGACATGTGCATATTTGGAACAAATTTTTAATGTACCTTCCACCAATCCGCCTTCTTCTTCTGGTTCGGTCTCTTGGATTGCATGAAGACGCGCGTTCCTTGTCACTGGGCGTTTACCCTCACCATCTTGGTCATTCATTAATGGACAATCGGGAATCCGATGTTCACGACTCCCACAACGGAGACATGCTCCTAATTTCCTCCAGCATTCTTCTGTTTTGTGACCAGCCTTGTCACAATGCTTGCATACTACGTTTGAAGGGGTAGTGGTGATAGAGAAAGGCTTGGATTTCTTGAACTTCTGATCTTGAGAGGAAGAACCTCCATTATTGGGCCTCTTCTTAAAGTTGGGTTTAAAAGAACCCGAACTTGTGACTTGCTCCTTTTTGTCTTTCCCACGGATCCTATCAGATAGTTCCGTGGCATCTTCAAGCAACTGAGCTCGGCGCACTATTTCAGTATAAACTTGAATATCCATAGGCGCCAGTTGAGTAATGTAGTGGGGCCTAAGCCCATTAAGAAATCTACGGGCTTTCATCTTTTCCGTGCCAATTAAATGCTTAGCATATCTAGACAGTCTAGAGAACTGTGCTTCATAATCAGCCACCGATAAAGATCTTTGCTTTAATGCGGCAAATTCGGCGGCCTTCTTTTCCTGGACCCTATCAGAGAAATATTTGGCGTTGAAATATTCAACGAATTCTCCCCATGTAACTTGAGTTGGGTCAATTGTAGCTTCAATCGACTCCCACCAGCATCTAGCATCCTTTTCTAACTGGAAAGTAGCTAATAAGACTTTGTCCTGATCCGTGCATTGCATGACACGGAATATACGTTCAATCTCCCGAACCCAATGCTCGGCATCGTCTGGATCGGTCGATCCCATGAACTTCGGGGGATTCATATTCTTGAATGCTTGGTGTAAGCTTCCAGCTCGTGGAGCACCACCTTGTGCTACCTGTTGTAGCACTTGGGTCATCCCTTGAAGGGTACGCTGCATGTTGCGCCATTGAGCACGTTCGGCAGCCATTATCCTACAATTACAATAGCTATGTTAGTATTATATCACTATGATTTTATAAAGGACTCATTGATCATTTAACCCTTGGTTCTACCCACTCTCACTTGGTTAAAGGTTTTGAAACCTATCCTTGGACTTGGGTTTCCTAGGAATTGAATACCTTAGGCTCTGATACCACAAAGACTGTCACGCCCCGAGCGCGGAAGATACCCGGAGATGCGCGACGTGTCTATATCAATCATGTCAATCAGAGTGGTCATGTATTCGACACAAAGACAGAGATGCGCAAAATAGCAAGATAACCCAATCCTTTATTTCATAATGGATAGACTATTACAAATCCAATACTCTGTTAAATAAAAAGGAAAAGAATACATAGTTGACTCAAGAAACTATAGAAAAGACTAGACGACACTTGTAGAAGCTCTATCACTTTCACTCTTGACCATTCCCATCCGATTGACTTCCATCGTCGTCGGACTTACCTGAAAAGTAAAAAGGGACAAACGGAATGAGCGAACGCTCAGTAGGAAATTATATCTCAAGTACTAGCAAGGGGTTTAAGTAATTACATTTTCATGAATGCAATAAAGCTATGCATGCTCGCATGAAACGACAAGATAGAGAGAATGTAATATCAAAGAAATAAGATGAACTTTCATGAACAAGATACAAGTTATTCAAGATATTCAAGCAAGTACCATTATCGAGTCATGTCAAGAACTTTGGCTATCATGTATCAAGCAAGTAAATTACCCTTTTTCGGGCCACGCATTTCATTTCATGTCAAGTACGAGTCAAGTACAAGATGTGTGTGGAATGTCCAATCAAGCAAGTCAAGTACTCGGTATAATGCCAGATACCTTATCATTTTAACTCCCATGGGCACAAGTACTTTCGGGTGCTCCTCCCAGGACCAGATCGGGCCCTATATGCGCAGGCATTTATCATGTGTTTTGACATCCACTCTTGTTTATATAGCCAATATAGAATTTCAATAATCAAGCTTGTAGACACGTATGACAACTTTGATAGAATAGAGTCCAAAATATGACAAAGGACATAGAATGGCGATAATAACGGTATAATCACGATGTCGATAAAACTAGGTAGATTATGGTTCCCTTAACTTAGGTACCATGACAAATCAATATGGACATTCTTTATCTAGAATTGAGGTCCACATGAATATTAGATCAAGCAAGATACCCTCATTCTTATCATAGAATTGGGGTTTACAAGAATGACACGATATGGCATGATATCATCATCCCATCAAGAATTTCTTATGATATACTCTTTGTATAATCATAAGGGCCGGTATACCATGTTTCTTTTAGATTGACATGGCAAGGATCGTGTAATGGGTTTTTAGGGTACAACCAGCTCAGTCGGCCTTGAGGGAATCCAAGGCTACGAGGAGTCTTACGGAGGTCTCTATGACTAACTCGCTAGTCCAAAGGAACGGAATGTCCAATGGAGAGCTTGTATGTCAATGAGAGTTGAGTGTGATCGATAAATCAACATGAAACGTGGGACTATACTCACGGAGTGGAGAATAGTGCCGGTATATATATATATGTATAATATATAAACCATCGGTTAGCAAATCAGAGGAAAAATCAGTTTACAGTAAAATAACGACTTAGGTCAAGTCGTGTCTCAAGTAATTAACGCCTAACTGAAGGGCGTTTACATATATTGCCAATTTGCAGAATTTCCATTATTTCATTAATTTATCAAAACACGCCTTTCCTGGGGGCGTTTCTTAAAAGTTGACGACTGCAGGGGCAGGCGTCTCATCATTTACATATTCGACAGGATATAATTATTCTCAGAAATTTATCAAAAACGCGCCCTTGGAAGGGGCGTTACTTTCAATTCCATTTTACAGAATATGTGAGTTTCAGGATTTTAACAGATACACGCCCTAGTAAGGGGCGTTTATTTTTAATTCACGCCCTATGATGGGGCGTTTACATATGGAAAACGACTTTGTCCAAGTCGTGAATTTCAAGATTTTAACATATACACGCCCTAGTAAGGGGCGTTACTTTTAAAGTCACGCCCTATGATAAGGCGTTAATACGTGGGAAAACGACCTTGTACAGGCCGTGAATACAAGAAATTGCAGGACATTAGATTTGGAGACAGGATCATGCATTAATAATCAAGGTTTCATATATAATCCGTTCTTAACATGCTTAAGTCATGATCTCGTAAAATTAACGCCTGTGTACAGGACGTTTCTTAATAAATTGACGACCGCTGTTATGGTCGTTTATTTTAAAATAGCGCCCTATTCCAGGGCGTTTCTTTCAAACAATTCAGAAAACACACCGAAACCATATGTATATAGACCGTATGCATGCCATGCTTATATAATATCTTTCACTAATTTTATTTGGGCTACAGTATCTTGAGAAAACCTACCTTAATAATGGATTTGAAGATGACCGTGAGGGGTTTGACTAGCAGAGGATGATGCTCGGTTAGGCTCCTGAAGACCACGGCTATTGGTTGATGGAAGAAGACGATGGCTTTGATTGTAGAAGAAGAACTGCAGTTATCCTATAAGAAAATAAAGAAACTGTATCAGTTTCTTTGTGATCTGAACATCATACGAAGTTAAATAATTTTTACCCGGATGAAGAACTATGCTTCTTCAAAACGTAGGGGCTTCTTAACCTGTAACAGAAGAAGATGAAGAACTGTTAGTTCTTCATGTAACAGACGTAGGGATTTAAGGAAAATAAGAAGGAATGCTCCTCTTACGTACCTCTGCAGACGAACGAATCAAATAGGTTTAGGGTTTAAATGAACGAGAGTTTTTATAGGATTTTGGATGTCCTAGTAGGGTTGGTGATTGTGTGGAAGTAATACTTCTATGATAGAGTCATTACCACGTTTGAACTCTTTCTAATGCTTATCACTTACCCTGGATAAGTTCTGGGTTCGAACGGCTCACGAATGGAATTAACGCCTTAGGTCAGGGCGTGTATTCTTGAATTAACGCCTTGCATAAGGGCGTTTCTTAAAAAGCGCCTTGAAAAAGGGCGTTTCGTGTTTTAAAACACGCCCAAGATAGAGGCGTTTCTTTTACTTGCCTATTTGGTCGGGAGAGTTGACGACCGCACGTGTGGGCGTCCTTTCTTTAGTCACGTCTTTGATAGAGGCGTTTCTTTTTGAATTAACGCCCTAATAAGAGGCGTTATTTTTAATTTGTCTTATTTCGTCCAATTAACCCTATTCCTTTTATATATTACTTCTGTAATATATATATGTTTTAATTTATTTCAATTATTCATTTATTAGGGTTGCTACAAGCGCTCGCCAACTTCATCATCGAGAGCATCGTTCCGGTTGAGGACAGGCCTCCGACAGCAACCGGGCCAACCTGGGAGCTGTTAGTCGATGGATCGTCCAACTCGGTCGGCAGCGGCGCAGGGATCCTCCTAAAGTCCCCCGAAGGAATAGAATTGCAATACGCCCTGAAGTTCAACTTTCTGGCGTCCAACAATGCTTCCGAGTACGAGGCCCTTATCTCGGGAGCCCGCATGGCCCGACGGTTGGGGGCCGAGCGAGTCAGGATCCACACCGACTCCCAGCTAGTTGCAAGCCAGGTCAATGGCGAGTACGAAGCTCGGGAGGCACCTATGATCAAATACCTCCAGTTGGTCCGGAGCCTGGCCCAGCAGTTTGAGGAGTTCGAGGTAGTCCGAATAGCTCGGGAGCAAAACTCTCGGGCGGACGCCCTCTCCCGACTGTCCTCCTCCCTAGACCCGGAAGGTACACGATCGGTCCTCCTAGAAGATCTAGAGCGCCCGAGCATAGACTCGGAGCTCCTCGCCATTGACTCGGCCACTCCCGGTGACTGGCGCTCCCCCTACCTGTCCTGGCTACGGGACTCCCAGGAGCCCTCCGACCCTCGGGAAGCCCGCCGAATGAAGTACCAAGCTCGGCGCTTCATCATCCTCGACAACGTTCTCTACCGAAGATCGTTCTCCGGGCCCCTTCTGAAGTGCCTCGGTCCCGACGAAGCAAGCCAAGTTGTTGAAAAGATTCATCAAGGCCTGTGCGGAGCACATTCAGGAGGTCGGTCGCTGGCCAGAATCTTGCTAAGGCAGGGGTACTGGTGGCCTACCCTACAGCGCGACTGCACGGCTTACGTACAACAGTGCGACCGTTGCCAGCGGTTCGACCATTTGGTCCATCAGCCGGCCACGGAACTTATCACCCTTACCGAGCCCTACCCTTTCGCTCGGTGGGGGATCGACATCCTTGGGCCATTCCCAACGGCTCAATCCCAGAAGAAGTTCATCATCATCGCCATCGACTACTTCACCAAGTGGATCGAGGCTGAAGCTACAGCAAGGATCACCGAGATAGTCACCTGGGGCTTCGTTTGGAAATCGATCATCTGTCGCTTTGGCATCCCCCGAGTGATAGTGAGCGATAACGGGCGGCAATTCGACTCTCGGTACTTCCGAGACAGATGCGCCGACCTAAATATCCGCAACCACTTCACTTCAGTCACCCACCCTCAGGCCAACGGGCTGGTTGAAAATGCCAACAAAACCATCTTGAAGGGCATAAAAACCAGACTCGGCAAGGCTAAGGGTAGCTGGCTCGAGGAACTGCCTAGCGTACTATGGTCGCACCGAACGACCCCCAGGACGGCAACCGGTGAGACCCCTTTTCAGCTGGTATATGGCACCGAAGCCGTCGTTCCGTTAGAGATCGCCAATCCGTCTCTCCGAGTGATCAGCTTTTCGCCCGAGGCAAATGAGCAGAAGTTGCTTGAGAACCTCGACCTGGCAGACAAACTCCGAGAGATCGTGAACGTCCGAGCTACAGAATACCAGTGCCGCCTCACTCGGTACTACAACGCCAAGGTCTGGGGCAGATAATTTCGTCCAGGGGACTTCGTCCTCAGGAAGACCGAAGCCTCTCGACCACTGGAGGCGGCGGGCAAGCTATCCCCCAACTGGGAAGGCCCCTACCGAGTGATCGAGACGCTCGGGAAAGGTGCGTACAGGTTGGCCACAATGGAAGGGGAACCCATTCCCCGGACATGGAACACAACCGCACTACGCAGATTTTATTTCTGAAAACTATATCAACAAATCGGGTAAAATAAAATCCCCTTGTTTTGCATTCATTCAAGATAATTGTTGGTACATCAGAAAGGCAACTGCCAATACATTACATAGTGAAAAGCAAAAATCCATCTAGCACCACGGCAGACGGCCATCGCCCGGCCGACCCGGTCTTGACCTTCTCGCATCCAGCCACTGACTCTGCCTCGCGTAGAAACTGGCTCGGACAAGAGATGGTCGACCCAGTTGGCTCGGGTGGACCGTGACAAGGGTGACAGAGGGATGACAAGGAGAAGGCCACCTTTCACGCGAGGAAGGCTACCTTCCATGTTGGCAACAACCTGGAAAAAGGAGCGCCGTGAAGGTCTCCTCTCTGCCAATCCACCAACTCCTTGGAGGCGAACAGAAAGCAAGCAGCCCCCGAAGAGTGAAAGAAATGAAGAACAAAAGAGAGAGAAAGAGGCTGCGGACAGAGGTGAGCCGCCTCCTCCCCTCCCACGGAGGGGAATGGCGGCCGGCATCCCTAACTCCCCCATCCGCCCTCCATCTCGGCGTCCGCCCGGAAGCCTCACCGGAGCCAAGAGGAGGCAAACGGCATGCCCCTACACGTAGAAGCCCTCTCCAGATCCGCGCGGCGACCTTCGGACCCGTCTCATGCACGCGCGGCGACCGTGGGATCCGACCGATATTCCAGGACAGCTGGAACCGGCCGCTCCCCGTCGTCTGCGGCATCACCTTCTGAAGGGTCCTCCATGCTCCGATCGCGGCGGCGCGACGCAGAGCGAAAACGAGGGAATAAGAGCAGACCACCGGCGAGGGTCCTAAGTGTTAAGAGGGAAGGAGCACCCTTCGGTCCATTTTATAGGCCAAGGGAGGCCACGCGCCTTAAACGACTCCCCCCTCAAAAACACGCTACAGGACCTCCCCTGGAAGGTCACCTCCAATTCTTCGACCCCCGCCCTAGCGGGATTCGCGAAGCGCCTCGACTTTCAAAGCATGGTGGAATGAAAGGATGCCCCGCCAGAAGTCTCCCAAATCGGCATGCGAAAATGGTGCAAAGAATATCGGCACTTTCCAACTGCCCCCGATACGCCAGCCAATTCACGGCAAAGATAGCGATCAAACAAAGTAAGTTCTTTATTGCCTCCCATAAAGAAGTCCTCTTACAAGAGGAAAAATAGACAAAAAGGGGAAGGGGCAAAATAAAGCAAAATACATCAAGCCTCGGGCCCACTTTGAAGCTCAGGAACAGCAGTAGGGGACGCATCACCCCCGGTACCTTCGGTGACGGCCGGCCCGGACACTGACCTCGCCTATGTGAGAACTGTCCCGGTCGTGAGCCCTCCCGGAGCCTCCGGAGTTGGTGACCCCGCTGGATGTGACTCCTCCGGTTCTTCCCCGGCCGAGGATGAAGAGCTGGAAACTGACTCATCCGAGTCATAACTCTGGCCGTAAGGAAAATCGCCCCCGGCAAGGTGCTCATTGGCATAGCTCATCGCCCGGCGATAGCCCTGCCTGAATCCCTTTCGAGCACCTCGGCGGAGCGCTACCTCATAGTAGGGGAGGGTAGCTTTAATCAAGTCGGCCGAGTAAGCTTCCGAGTCTTTGTAACGCTCGATCGCCTCCGCCTCGACCTGCCCTACCCTTCCGGCAAGCTCAACCCGAGCCCGCTCCGCCTCGGCCGCACGCTCTTCCACCCTCGACAGACGCTCCTCTAGCTCGGTCATCTTCCGCTTGGCTTCGATCGTCTGGCCCTCCGCCCGGGCTCGGTCCGCCTCGGCCTCAGCACGAAGGCACTCCGCGTCCTCCGCCCGATCCTGCAGCTCGCCGCGCTCAAGCTCCCAGAGGCCATCCAGCTCGATGTGACGCTGACGCTCATCTTCCAGACGTTTACTCTTCCTCTCGAGCGATTCTTGGGCCCTTGCTAGCTGCTCGGCCAGCACCTCGGCTTCCCGTCGGCTCGACCGTGCCAACTCCCTGATTGCGAGGAACTCCCGCCGGAGCCCCTCAAGCTCCCCCTCGAGCCGGGCTAGTTTTCCCTCGCATCCACCAAGGGTCCAGGCAAGCCTCGACCGTTCCGCCTCCGACCGGGCGTGCGCCTCCGCCATCACGGCCGTTGTCCGAGCTACGGCCAGGCCGCCCTCCATCAGGACATCAAGGACCCCGGCAGGAGTGTTGCGCCTTTCTCCCCCACTCATCCTCTCGGCGATCGACCGGCAGAACTGGTACAAGTCACCCGAGATATCGAGCCTGTCCAGAGGCTCCGGCAAAGGGGACCGCTCCACCCTGGGCACCCCGCCAGAAAACCCTGTTCGGGCAGCGAAGCTGACCGCCCCGCGCGCCACGGTCGGTTGGGGTTGTGACGCCTCCCCGGGCGAACCCCCACCCTCGACCGGCGCCGCGGGATCGACCGCACCAGAAACTTCTGGCACGTGTGGCCGCAACGCCCCCGTGGGCGAACCCCCATCCGCGCCGACCGATCCCTCGGTCCCAGCGTCGGCCACACCGGCATCGGCCCCCTCTGCCCCCGCAGAGGGGAGAGCCGACCCATCACCTCCCTCTGAGGGGCCCCTGGTCTCCTCGGCCCCCTCTCGCCCGGCGGATGGGAGAGCCATCCCGGAGGGGTCGGCCCCATCCTGCCCCCGAGGGGGGAGTGCCACCGAGCCAGAATCGCCCCCGACGGTGGTAGAAAGGCCGGCCTTCTTGGCCCTTTTCCTGGCCTTCACGGCCTCCCGCAGTTTCCCCGCCAGGGGATCCTTGCGCTTCAGGCCAATCGATCGAGAAGACCCCTCGGGGGCCACCCCCTTGCCCTTGTCTCGGGCCTGGGCGCGACCCGCCGAGGCATCAGGTTCATCGGCTGCTGAGACATCTCCCAGATCGATGACCTCGGCCGCCTCCTCCAGAGGCTCCCGCCTTACGTCTGCAACAAGGAGAATCCCCAGTCAGAAGGAGGAAAGGAGCTACCACCCCAGAAAAAGAGCCTCAAGAGCTGTACCTGTCGACGTCAACCGCGAGAGAAGACACCGTTCGATGTTCTCCGGCGTCACCAGCTCCTCGGTCGATCGACGGTCCTCCAGTAGACGGGCAACCTGCTGCTCTACGTAGGGAGGGAATTCCTCCTAGCGAGGGGGCAGATTCGGATGAAAGTTGGGCGAGGTCCGACATCTCCAGATCTCGTCCGTCGCCACCGCCTTCACCCAGAAGAAGTGGGTCTTCCACCCCTTGTGCGAGGAGTCCTTTGCCGCAAGCGAGATGCAGCTCTTATTCCTCCGCGCCTGGATGAAGTAGAAGCCTTTTCCCGCCGACGGGTGCGCTTTCAACTCAAAGAAGAAATGGAAGAGGTCCAAGGAAGGAAAAATGTCGTGCTGACGACAAAGAATCCGGAAGGCCGAGAGCAGAAGATATGAGTTGGCCACCAGCTGAATAGGCGCCAACCGGAAAAAATTAAGAAGCTGCAGCATGAAAGGATCGAAAGGGAGACGAAATCGCTCTTCCAAGCCAGAAGAAAGGTGCAAATGTGCTCCCCGCGATCATCCAGACTTGTCTCGTGCGGAGCGGCGACAGCAAAGCTATATCTGAGAGGCAGGTGAAAATGATGCTCCAGCCTCCGCACCTCCGCTTCCCCCAACTCACTGTAGTTGGGGACGGGTTCCCGCCTCTCGGGCACAAGCTCTGAACTCTGACCCACCATCGAGTCGGGGGAAGATCCCTCGTACGAGCTCGAAGACTCTGGGGGAGAAGGAAGTTGCCGGACCGCCTCTGCGGTTATCCTCGCCAACTCCACGAACGCCGCCGCAAGGCTCCGCGTCTCCGCTGTGCTCTCACGACGCATCAAGAAGCAAGGAAAGCCTAAAACCCTGGAAGCCTAGAACGATGAACAGCGCCCCCTAAAAACCCCTGAGGGTGGTGGCGCGCCGTTCCGTGCTCTGAGAAAAAGGGGGGCCCCTTCGTTTCGAATCCGTCAGGATCATCATTACGGGCCTCGGCGACCGCTATAAGCGGCTCCATAACGCCAACGAAATTCCACCCACCTGAGCCACGCAGGTCCAAAGCCTCGAAAAACTACTCATCCGAGCCTCCTTGGCTCGGGAGTAGGAGGGGGACAAGTGGAGAGGGGGATTTCCGCAGCCCACCACAAAGGCAGCCCAACAAGACCCACAAGGTCCAACCAAGCGAGCCCACCCAAGTGATAGCCCACAGGGCCCACTTAGGGAAGAAAAGCCCAATAAATAAGACTCGAGGAACTAACTCTCCCTGGCGGCCTTCTAGGCTCGGAGGGCCCGAGACAACGGTCAGGTCCCAAGGAAGGTCCGGCCTAAAGCCCTCTCCCCGTCCGAGAGAGATAGGCTCTAGCCAACCTATCCGACCCCACCTTCGCCGGGCCATGCCTATCGCACGGACAAGAGCTAGCATCCCCGAGGCTCGGTAAGGCCGGTTGATTATCCGCATGTGCATCCGTTCAGAGTCCTCCGCCAGCGGGAGAGTCAGGGGAGCCGCCGGACTCCAAGGGGATAACGTTCCCACGATCAGGCCATGAAAGCCCCCGTTAAAGACGTAACTCCCGCCGGGAACCCCTCAGCTTGTAGGACTCCTGAAGGCGGCACACTATTTAAGCAAGGGATACCCTCCGGAAGAAGGTAAGAGAAACAAGGCATTCACACACCCTAAGCTCCTAAGCACGATTCGCTTCACCCTCTGGTGGAGAGGATTCTCGCGCATCAGCTCTCTCCTCCCCCCATTATCGCTTCCACCATAGCTCTACTGACTTAGCCATCGGAGGGTTTTCCCCCAGGGAGATCCCCTGGGCCCTCTGATACGTTTCCCTCTCTTACAGATTCATCTTCTAGTGATCCATAGCCCGCTCAGGACTCAACGTGAGATCTCGCCTCTTCAATGTCTTCTCTTGATCCTCTTCTACCAAACGAATTTGATTATATCCTGAAAATCCGTCCATGAATGAGAGGGTCTCATACCCCGCTGTGTTGTCTATCAACACATCAATGTTCTTTGGACACGCGCGGTAAAGGTCCCGGAAGTCGATGCAAATCCTGACTTTCCTATCTTTCTTCATGACCGGGACAATGTTTGCCACCCATTGAGGATAAAGGATGACTCTAATAAACCTGGCTTGATGGAGCTTGTCGACTTCTTCTTTCATTTTCAAAGCCATTTGAGGGTGGAAACTCCTTAACCTTTGTTTTACCGAGACGGACCCTGGTTTTAGGGTCAAACGGTGTTCGACCAGGGTTGAATCCAGACCCGGCATGTCCTCGTAGCTCCATGCAAACATGTCCTTATATCCCTTGAGAACTTCAATTAATGCCTCTTCTTTAGAGGGTGGTAGATTATCACTTATGAGGATGATCCTAGGGTCTTCCTCAGTTCCCAAGTTGACTTCTTTGGTGGACTCTTCTACGGCGGTTTACGGCTCGTCGAATCTCCTTATTCCACTAGCATACGCGCCAGCCGCATCCTCATATTCTTCACCCTCATCTGGGCCCGTTATTCAGATGGGGGATTATCCGCAGGAAGCACATGGGGGGTCGCATGTTGTGTATTCAGCCGAAAAATGTCTGAGGGTCACCAAAAGAGGCAAGATCAAAGACCCGGAATGCGAATGGGACAAATGGTTTGATATACGGGACGTTTCCGTTGCACTGGAAAGGATGTTCTCGTCTCCCCAGCTTGAAGGACCACTGTTGATCTCCGGAATGCAAGAAAATATCATTACTGTTGCCAAGGTCCCAAACTATCCTCGTCCTTGCTAGAAGGACCCTATCGCCAGCGGATCCTCATCCGCCATCACCATCACCACCGACGACTCATTAGCCGTCATCTTCTCCATTCACTCGCCGCAACCTTTATTGCTATCATCTTCCTGGGCTAGACGGTTGTCTGATGATCTTCCCAGATCCCCCTCTCTACTTACATACCTGCGCTAGTTTCTCAACCCACGCCAGGCCTTCAATCATGATCTGCTCTACGAGCCTCCCAATCCTCTAGCCATAACCACTTTTTCCTCTCCCCGTGAAGGCCAATATACACACCTCAAGGGGCCAACTAACTATACTCACCATCGACCTCTACTTTCATTGCCTATTTATTCAAACCTCTTGGTTGATGTCTCCCGGAGACTTAAGGGGGAAACCCTGAATGAGAGGGAGCTGCCGGGCCGCCGATAGTTGGCCCCGACTGAAGCAGTATGTGGGGAAAAATAGGGGTTTGAGATTGCTAAGGGAACTGGAATGAGGGTGGTTGTTGGCTCGCTTGCCCTTGAAGCGAGGGAGATTGGATGGCTTGTGCCAGCGAAGGAGATGGAATGGCCCGCACCAATTCTTGGAGAGGTGCGATGGCCGGAGTTGATTCCTGGGGAGCGGGGGAAACATATTTACCCTTCAGAATGGCCTGGAAGGCCCGGAGCTGCTCAGAGGTAAGCTCCGTGTTGGCGAGTCCAACGACTAGGCTTCAAATCTTAAGTAGTTCTAATCAAGTTGACTAATACAAATGACATAGATGAATTGATACAACTGGCATAAGTGAACTAATACAATAACACAAAGGACATGACAATTTGATAACTTCACTCTCACACTCATCACTCAGTCTCATTCCCTTCCGAGTGTTGGTTGACATCCAAATTACCTGAAAATATTAGAAAACAACTAGATGAGCGAATCGCTCAGTAGGATTTACATCTCAAATTTCAACATGCTTTAAGTAAATTACAAGTTCATTTAATGTAAATAATGCATGCAGACAGGTAGTTGTCAAGGAATTATAAAATCGATAAGAATAATATGGAGATGACAATGTAGAGGTAATAGCAGGAAAGTAACAAATGGGATAACAATAAAGATCTTATATCAATCAAGCAATGGTGAATAAGTAATTCAATCATGTATACAAGAACTGGCTATTTCGATTAAGCAATTAATATCTCAAGTCATGTATTGCCCATTCAGGCCACTCAAGTCAAGTCAAGTAAAGAGAGAGAGGGGTGGAATGTCTCCAATCTATCAAGTACTCCGGTGTAATGCTAGACACCGCAATGTGGTCAATAAACTCCCATGGGCACAAGTACCTTCGGGTGCTCCTCCCAAGACCAGACCGGGCCCTATATGCACAGCATTAGTCATGTTTTGACATCCACTCTCATTTATAGCCAATATAGAATTTCAAGGCTTGACTAGTAGGAGATATAAGGTAGATTTTGTGGAATGGAAGTCAAGAACTCACATTATGTAGGAAAATCAATGTAAATCATGCGACAGGTTAAAGGGTAAAATCAATGCAAATTATGAGATAGGTTAAAATCAGAAATTTTATTAGACCAAATTAGCGCCCTTGGGCTAAACAGGTTTACAAGTGGGTGATTTGGTGTAATTTTCTAAAATTTCAATTTTTTTTGACGATGCCATCAGGCGTCTTAAATTCTGAATTTTGCACCCCGGTCAGGGGCGTCATTTTAGATGGGGGTTACTATTTCTCAGTATAAAAATTGTAAGATTTTCATGATTTAGTTCAATAGTTATGGATTTTGAATGGGTTAAACAATTGATATGGAGATTTACTACTTGCTTAACTTTGGTAACTGACACATTCTAATAGGTCATCAGAACACTTAAAAATGGATAGTAATATGTTCTAACATATATATGTTTCTAACATGTTGGCTAACTAGTAATATATTCTAAGGTATTCTAACAGGTTGCAAATGGTCTAACTAGTAATATGTTCTAACATTTTCTAACATATAGGTTGGCTAACTAAATAGGTTGTTAGCCGGATCGCTAACATGGTCAAACAGGTTACAGGTTACAGGTTAATATGTTCTAACATATTCTAACAGTTTAACAGGTTGGCTAATTAGTAATATATTCTAACATATTCTAACATATTTCAGGTTGGTATATATTCTAATATATATCAAGGCAGCAGGTCCGTGCAGGTTATATTCTAACATTTTCTAACAGGTTGCAGGTTGGTAACTAGTCTAACAGGTTGGTATATATTCTAACACTTTTCTAATTATTAAGAGTTACAGGTTGGCTAACTATTAATAACATTTTCTAGCATATTCTGATTGGTATATTTTCTAATATATACCAAGGCAGCAGGTCCGCCCTGGGGTTAAATTAATTTTTTTATGCTTTCAGAAATTAATTTAATAAAAATAAAAATTAATTCATACAAAAATAATTTTTCAGTATTATAATATCTGAAATATAGAAATATACTTTTAGGTTAACTTGGAATATTTTAATATGATGCTATACACATAACATGGCTAAACACGTTTAATTAAGATGGCTAAACATTAAATTTGTTGTCTAAATAGTGAATAGTCTTTGACAGGTTTAAGATGTTTAAACAGTGAATGCAAATGTTGCTAGATATGACATTAACATGTTTAATACTTGTCTACACAATAGAAATGACTCAAAGTCAACTTTTGTAGCGTATTATTTGATTCAATTGTAATGTTGTGTTAAACAAGTTTATGGTAGCGTCTGTCATAACAGACGTGAGCTCTTGTTTGCATAACAGATGTGAGCTCTTATTTTATAAGAGACGTGACTCAAATATACTTCTAAACATGCCTTGGATCAGACATGTCTGCCTAAAACACTTAATATGAAGATTTACTTCGATTAACTTTGGTAACTAACATGTTCTCACAGGTTGGCTACAGAGATGATTGATTATGGATTACAAAAGCATGATAGATCTCTACAAGTCAGGATAAAACGTGCTATATAGACAATAATATCTTATGGAGATGAGCCTAATTACCTAGATTGCTTGGCTAATTAGCAACTGGTTTAGTTAAAAGATGAGAACACCTACCTCTCTGAGACGACAGCTAGGTATAGGTGGAAGAAAAAGGGCAGCTTTCTTCTGCAACGTCAGAGGAGGCTCCTCCTTCTCTGCAGCAAGTCTTCGGAAGAATGAAGGGAGTCTCAGTATAGGGAGTATTATAGTGTTTTGGGATAGTCAGGAGGGGGACAAGATCCTACATAATTCGCATCTCAGTGCGATGCCAGCTCAAACGTGATGTTCATGTTTGAGAAGGACATATGCCAACACAGGTTTGTCTGGAAAAATCACAAGCCTGGAGGCGGGTCGTGTAAGCTAAATTATAGGGGCGCACCATCATATGTTAACAATGATTACAACGCTTAGAAATTTTATATCTAATTAACTATGTTAATAAAAATAGTAAATTTCATATTTTTATGATCCCTAGATTTTTGTGATATTTATCAAATTTTTATTTTATTAAAATATGCCAGAATAAAATTCAACCCGAAACTCTGTATCTAACTTTAAAGATTTTTATCTTTAAAAATTGATGGAATCAATTTATGAAATTTCATGGCTAGGATGCTTATATTTATCTCTTATTTTTCATAAAATTTATTTCTCAACATTTCTTTAAATAAAATTAACACTATTCATGTACCTAAGGTTGGTGCAAAACCTGTTCAAGCGTAGGTATAGGTCAATAAGGTTGGTGCAGGTTTCTGTCATGGTTGCACACACACTAAGTCTATACATCTTTCACTTCAAAGTCTGTACATCGCATGCCTGAGCATCCCTCTTCAATGTGCATACTTTCATATATGCATTTGTGCATCATTATAGAAAGTCTGTACTTCGCCTTGTAGCATGCACGCATTCAAAGTCCATACACTCTTCTCGCAAGTCTATACATCGTCCTGTTGCATGCACACTAAGTCTATACATCCATCAGGTCAAAGTCTGTACATCGTCCTGTTGCATGCACACTAAGTCTATACATCCATCAGCTCAAAGTGTATACACTCTCGGACCAAGTCTGTACAGCCCGTGTGCTCCATGCATTCAAAGTCTATACATTCCTATCTTTACCTACGTTCACTAGTTTAGCAAACACACAAGTCTATACATTGCATGCACACTAAGTCTATACATCCATCAGCTCAAAGTCTGTACATCATCTTGTTGCATGCACACTAAGTCTATGCATTCAAAGTCTATACATTCTTATCTTTACCTACGTTCACCAGCTCAAAGTCTATACATTGTCTGCTAGCACACACGCATAGTCTGTACATTCCTGTTGCATGCACACTAAGTCTATACATCCATCAGCTCAAAGTCTGTACATCGTCATGTTGCATGCACACTAAGTCTATGCATTCAAAGTCTATACATTCCTATCTTTACCTACGTTCACCAGCTCAAAGTCTATACACTCTCGGACCAAGTCTGTACAGCCCGTGTGCTCTATGCATTCAAAGTTTATACATTCCTATCTTTACCTACGTTCACCAGCTCAAAGTCTATACATTGGCTGGTTGCTGCAACACAAAGTCTGTACATTGTCCATTTGCTGCAACTCAAAGTCTATACATTCTTTCGTGGCATGTCTGAGCATTCATTTCCAATGTACATACCTTACTATCTACATTTGTGCAATCCTTCAGGCAAAGTCTATACATTGCTTGTTGTTGTGTTCGTGCATCGTGTTCCATATAGGTTTCTGCCTCGGTGCAAGTTTTGCTAGCCTATAACGTATACAAATGTATAGCTTAAAGTCTATACATTGGCTGGTTGCTACAACACAAAGTCTGTACATTATCCATTTGCTGCAACTCAAAGTCTATACATTCTTTCATGGCATGTCTGAGCATCCATTTCCAATGTACATACCTTACTATCTACATTTGTGCAATCCTTCAGGCAAAGTCTATACATTGCTTGTTGTTGTGTTCGTGCATCGTGTTCCATATAGGTTTATGCCTCGGTGCAAGTTTTGCTAGCCTATAACGTATAATTATTTGGCACAAAAGGTAAATGGTGGATGCTGGTATTGGAACCTTGGTCACTAGGTTGAAAGGCACATCACTTAACTAACTACACTAGGAAGTCACTTGTTAAGTGAATAATCTTTACATCTGATAACTTAGTGTTCCAACTTCTTACATAAGCTTCCTCTAGAGTTTATCTAATATTTTTTTTATTTGGAAAATATTATTAATAAAAAAAATTATCATTTTTTTTATACGGGGTGCTACACCCTCCCCCACTTAAAAGAATTTGGTCCTCCAAATTCAATTGCATATATGGAGACAACGAGGGTGAGAATTACTTACAGACTAGAATAATTCTGGAAATCTCCTTCTCATAGACTCCTCGGTTTCCCATGTAGCTTCTTGTTCTAAGCATCGATTCCATTGAATTTTAACCATAGGGATCGTCTTGTTCCTTAGAACTCGGATTTCTTGGTCGAGGATCTTTACTGGCCTTTGCTCATAGGTAAGGTCCTTCTGTATCACCAAGTCAGTGTGATCGATGACGTGGAGAGGATCGTGCATATACTTCTTCAGCATAGAAATATGGAATACATTGTGCACTTCCGAGAGTTGAGGAGGTAAGGCAATGCGGTAAGCCACCTCGCCCACTCTTTCCAATACTTCAAATGGACCGATAAACCTTGATGTAAGCTTGCCCTTAACACCGAATCTTCTAATGCCTCGGTCGGGAGATACCCTGAGAAATACATGGTCACCCACTTGAAATTCCAAATCTCTCCTTCTGTTATCAGCATAAGATTTCAACATGCTTTAAGTAAATTACAAGTTCATTTAATGTAAATAATGCATGCAGACATGCAGTTGTCAAGGAATTATAAAATCGATAAGAACAATATGGAGATGACAATGTAGAGGTAATCGTAGGAAAGTAATAAATGGGATAACAATAAAGATCTTATATCAATCAAGCAATGGTGAACAAGTAATTCAATCATGTATACAAGAATTGGCTATTTCGATTAAGCAATTAATATCTCAAGTCATGTATTGCCCAATCAGGCCACTCAAGTCAAGTCAAGTAAAGAGAGAGAGGGGTGGAATGTCTCCAATCTATCAAGTACTCCGGTGTAATGCTAGACACCGCAATGTGGTCAATAAACTCCCATGGGCACCAGTACCATCGGGTGCTCCTCTCAAGACCAGACCGAGCCCTATATGCACAGCATTAGTCATGTTTTGACATCCACTGTCATTTATACCCAATATAGAATTTCAAGGCTTGACCAGTAGGAGATATAAGGTAGATTTTGTGGAATGGAAGTCAAGAACTCACATTATGTAGGAAAATCAATGTAAATCATGCGACAGGTTAAAGGGTAAAATCAATGCAAATTATGAGACAGGTTAAAATCAAAATTTTATGTCACGCCCCGAACAAGGCGGAAGTATCGGCACGTACAGTTTGGGACACGCTAGCAAGAGAGGGAACTAAATCTAAAACAATACACAAGTGCTACAAGATGGAAATGCTAAATGATTAATAATAAACCACGACTAATACAATAATCCTCAAGTTCAACTTAATACAACTGGAATAATCAACCACTAAAACTCAATAACAAACTGAAACTAAATGATCTCCAAACACAACTAACAATAACACACTGCTAACACACTAGAACTGATACACTCAAGACATCACTCCTGCCCTTCCCCATCGGTAAGCGCGTCACCTGAAAAGCCTGGAAAGGGGGAAACAACGGGGTGTGAGCTAACGCTCAGTAGAAAGTAACAGACATGTATAAGTGATTAACAGTTTAATTACATTTTCAAAATGTCATGCTACAAATGATAAAAACAATAAAAAGATAACGATGATATCACGAAACGAAATTCAAAGATCTTGTAAGGTCAAGAAATATAATGAATAGAATAGTAAGACAAGAATTTATTACAGGAGATAACGATAAAAAGTTGGCCATATCAAGTCGATTCAAGTCATGTCAAGCACGTATGTAATTTCATTTCCACGTCCAAGTAATGAGCAAGTACAGTAACCACAAGTAGAGTATAGAACAGTGACGAGTGGAAAGTGAAAAGTAGTAGAAAGTAATGTAGAGAGTAGTGGAGAGAGTAGTGGAGAGAGTAGTGGACAGTCCTAGATTTAACACATGTCAAGTACTGGTGCCAAATGCCACACCTAGTCATTCACCTCCCAGGGGTACACGTAGTGTTCGGGCGCTCTTCCCAGGACCAGACCGAGCCCTTATTTATTTGCCAGGCATTGATTTCTTTGGATCAAAGATCCCACGAATCTAGACTTCCACAGTTTATGGCCAGAATTCCAAGGTTTAAACTAAGTAGCAATAACAACTTCAAGTAGGAAGGAGATTCATTTCCAGAATTTCAAGGTAAGTATAATCATCAAGGAGATTGAAATCAAGTCACAACAAGAGTTAATCGTGCTGCGCTACTGTACAACAGCAGCAATCAAACAAGCTAATCAACATATTAATCCTAATCATCAAGTTAAGATATCATGATTTAACCATTATCATTTGCATTAAGACAATTGCCAAGAAGCTGATTCAAGATGATAAGGCAAAGAACAACTCCCACAGGAGTGAAATAGAATGCATTAACAGAGATTTAGTTACACCATTAACCACTAATTATGTGAGTTTCTATTTAATCTTGTATGCATTGAAAATGAAGATGATAAACGGTGTGTTTTTACACTAAGTTTGCATGTATGGACCAATGTTAATTGAAACTAAAAAGGGTACATGAATAGGTCATTAGTTCCTCAAAAATGTAGTTTTCAAAGTGTTTAGGTTGAATGGTTTAATTCCCCGATGATCCGGATTGATCCCGGGGTCAAATCATCAAAAAAATGGGTTTACACTGCATGGGTCGACCCCTGGAAAAATTCCAGGGATGGGTCGACCCCTGGGTCGACCCCTGGCTACCTGGCTGCATGGGTCGACCCATGGGTTGACCCCTGCAGGTTGTGGGTCGACCCATTGGGTCGACCCCTGCAAGGCAGCAAGCTGCTCCTTGCAGGGCTGAAATGGGTCGACCCACGGGTCGACCCCTGGGTTTCCAGACCCAAAAAGCTTCATAAAACTCCAAGAATTTGGGTCTAAAAGTATTGGGATCATAACCATAGACTCTAGGGTCATTAATATGCATCTTAGGGTCATAAAACATAATTTTAAATCATGAATTTCGATAGGAATCCAATGAAATAAATCATATTCTATGAAGAACACAAGTAAAGTCTAGCTTGCTAGCATGCTTCTAATAACACACGAAATACTCTAGGCATGATCTATAAAAATTGGGGATTTTGATGTCAAAAGAAAGCTAACATGCTATTGATTACATTCATGTATGTTAATTAGAAATTGGGCTGTTATCACCTACCTCAAATTGAAGAAGGAACTCGAAACCTAGAATAAAGAACAACTTGATAGCACCTCACTAAAACTTCGATATCTCCACGGATACCTAATGAAAATTGGGGCTTTTGCCACCAATGGAAAGAGCTCGATGAGAGGTACAATTTGCTATACTCATGATCAAGATTTGGTTGAGAATTCCTACCTCAATAGATTGATCAAAGAAGGATGAACGGAAGCCAACGGCCTACTGACCGACCTCCACAAATCGAACTAGATCTCTCCAGATCCAAAATTTCAGCGAACCCCACAGCAGCCAAATGAAAGAAGACTCGTAGGGCTTCATTTTGATAGCTCATAGAGCTTCTAGAGCCTTCTGAATTGGGAGTATTTGCTGCTGCAAGCTACGAGTTTAGAAACGGCGTCGAAATCCTTGACTTGACCTAACTATGTCGGCAGCACGTTTTGGGGCTAAGTTTACCTCAAATTGATTGAGGGTAAATGTTCCTTTATGTAATACCTTTCATTTGCCTCTGGAATCACCCCATTTGGTTGAGAATCAAGCTCGAATTTGATGTTCAAAGTTTGGGTGAATAGTAAATTCGAATTTGAGTTAGGTGGGTTGTAAGTCAGGCTTAATCCACTGATTAGGCCTAGATAATGATTTAATTAGGCTTACTCCAAGAAGACAAAAGTGTTAGTCGAAGCATCTATTATTTAATTACTATTTTTATGAATTTTTATATGTTAGATAAAATTCCATTTCTACTATTCCGTAATTAATTAAATATTAAGTTCGGAAGAATTAGTTCGCTAATTCGGCTTAATAAACGATTGTATTAGGCTTAATTGTAGAAGACAAAGTTGATAAACAAAATTAATTCTACAAGATGTGATTTTTGGGGATTTTTAGAAAATAGAAGAAAAATGACTTATTCTATTAATTAATTAATTAATCCAATTAATTTGGATAATTCTCATTAATTTCAAATAATTTCAAATAAATTCCAAATAATTACAAATAACTTTCTAAATAAATTTCTAAAGAATTTGGGGTCTTACACCCTCCCCTACTTAAAGGAATTTGGTCCTCCAAATTCACTGCACTAAAACTGAGAGTAGAAAAAGATCGCTCACCTAGAATAGATCGGGATACCGCTTTCGCATAGTCTCTTCGGATTCCCATGTAGCTTCTTCGGTCCCACGCCGACTCCACTGAATCTTGACCATCGGTATCGAACGATTCCGGAGTTGCTGATGCTTCCGGTCCAGAATCTTGACAGGTCTTTCCTCATAGGTCAAATCTTCCTTCAGTTCAAAATCCACTTGCTGAATGATATGAGTGGGATCGTACACATATTTCCGTAACATAGACACATGGAAAACATTATGTACGCCAGACAAATGCGGTGGTAAAGCCAGTCTGTATGCCACCTCTCCCACTCTATCTAGAATCTCGAATGGACCAATGTACCTCGGACTCAGCTTGCCATGAATGCCAAATCTTCGGATCCCTCTCGTCGGAGAGACCTTTAAGAACACATGCTCGCCAACCTGAAATTCCAATGCCCTTCTCCTGTTGTCGGCATAACTCTTCTGTCTTGACTGGGCTACCTGTAATCGGTCTCGGATAACACGGATGTTCTGTGATGATTCCGAAACAAGATCTGGTCCAAGCCACTGTTTCTCACCTACCTCGTCCCAACACAACGGGGAACGACAACTTCTACCATATAGTGCTTCAAAAGGAGTCATCTGAATGCTAGACTGATAGCTGTTATTGTAGGCGAATTCAATTAATGCCAAATGCTCACTCCAATTACCACCGAAATCAATCATGCAAGCTCGCAGCATATCTTCCACTATCTGATTGGTTCTTTCAGTCTGTCCATCTGTCTGTGGATGAAAAGCAGTACTGAAATTCAGACGAGTACCCAAAGACTCTTGCAGTCCCTTCCAGAAATGTGAAGTAAATCTGGGGTCTTGATCAGATATTATATTCACTGGAATACCATGCAATCTCACCACTTCCTTTATATACAAAGCAGCCAATACATCAATCGTCCACTTCGACTTAATTGGTGAGAAATGAGCCGACTTTGTCAATCGATCGACAATCACCCATATCGCATCAAATCCACCACGAGTCCTAGGTAGACCCATAATGAAATCCATGCCAATACTTTTCCACTTCCATTGGGGTATGTCGAGTGGTTTCAATTTCCCTGCTGGTCTGAAATGTTCGGCCTTAACTTGCTGACATACCAAACATCTGCTCACAACACCTGCAACTTCTCTTTTCATATTCGGCCACCAAAAGGACCTTTTCAAATCTCGGTACATCTTAGTGCCTCCAGGATGAATGGTATATCTGGATCTATGAGCTTCCTCAAGAATGTTGTTCTTTATTGTAGCCTCATCCGGAACACAAGTTCTGCCTTTAAATAATAATCTACCATCATCGGCCAACATGAAATCAGGTCTGCTACTCAAGCTTCCCTTGATCTCTACCAACTCGGGATCATTATCTTGCAAGGACTTGATCTCTATCAATATTTCAGGTTTAAGTTGAATCTGAGCAATCAAGATCCGATCATTGACAATATTGAGATCCAGACTAGATAATTGTTCCAACAATCTCCATTCTTGTAACATGAGACTTGACAATCTAGCTACCGGCTTCCGGCTTAATGCATCTGCCACAACATTACCTTTGCCAGGATGATACTCAATCGAGAAGTCGAAGTCTTTCAAGTACTCCAACCATCTCCGCTGCCTCATGTTGAGTTCCTTTTGAGAGAATAAATACTTCAAACTCTTATGATCCGAAAACACTGTAAAGGTTTCTCCATATAAGTAATGCCTCCATATCTTCAAAGCAAACACGACTGCAGCAAGTTCCAAATCATGAACAGGATAATTATCTTCGTGCTTCCTCAACTGCCTAGAGGAATAGGCAATCACCTTCCCATGCTGCATGAGTACACAGCCTAAGCCAATACCTGATGCATCAGTATAAACAACAAATCCTCCTTCACCAGAAGGTAAAGCCAAAACGGGTGCAGTAGTCAAACACTCCTTCAGAGTCTGAAAGCTTCGCTGACAATCATCTGACCAATCAAACTTGTTCTCCTTGCGGGTTAATCTTGTCATAGGTACTGCAATCTTGGAGAAATCTTGAATAAATCTCCGGTAATAGCCTGCCAGGCCTAGAAAACTTCTAACTTCAGTTGCACTAGTAGGCTGCTCCCAATTCTTCACTGCCTCAATCTTCGAAGGATCAACAGAAATACCTTCCTTGGTGATAATATATCCGAGAAAGGACACTTCTTGTAGCCAGAACTCACACTTACTGAACTTAGCATATAGCTGATGATCTTTCAATAGTTGCAATGCCATTCTCAGATGCTCAGCATGCTCCTCCTCATTCTTAGAATAAATCAGGATGTCATCAATAAAGACTACGACCCATTGATCAAGATAGGGCCGAAATACATCGTTCATCAACTGCATGAAAGCTGCTGGAGCATTCGTTAGACCAAAAGGCATAACGACAAATTCAAAATGACCATACCTGCTGCGGAAAGCCGTTTTATAAATATCCTCTTCCTTAATCCGCAACTGGTGATATCCAGATCGAAGATCGATCTTAGAGAAATATTGAGCTCCCGCTATCTGGTCAAATAACTCGTCAATCCTCGGCAAGGGATATTTGTTCTTGACAGTCTGCTGGTTTATTTGCCGATAATCAATGCACAACCTCATCGGACCATCTTTCTTCCTGACGAACAATACAGGGGCTCCCCACGGAGAAGTACTAGGACGAATAAAACCCTTCTCGAGTAATTCCATCAGTTGCTGCTTCAGTTCCCTCAGTTCCGCAGGAGACATACGATAAGGAGCCTTAGAAATAGGAGCTGTGCCAGGAATAAGATCAATAGAAAAGATAACTTCCCGCTCAGGCGGAAGTCCTGGTAGTTCTTCTGGAAAGACATCAGGAAAATCTTGGACAACAGGAATGTCCTTAATCTCCATCTGCTGCTCAGGAGTTGCACAAACAAAGGCTAGAAAAGCTTCACACCCATGCCTCAAAAGCTTATCAGCTCGAAGAGCCGAGATGAGCGGTACGGAGTTATGGTGCTTGACTCCCGTAAAAGATAAACCAGAATGTCCAGTAAAAGTCACTGAGCTAGAACTACAGTGAACATTGGCCTCATACTTGGCCAACCAATCTGCTCCTAGGATTACATCATAATCCTTCATATACATGCAGACCAAATCTGCTGGAAAGTTCTGTTCACCTATCATAACCTTACTAGAATGATAGAAATACTTGATTGTTGATCTAGTGCCAATAGGGGTTGAAATCTCTAACGGAGTATTCATCAAAACAGGTTCCACAGCTAATGACTTAGCAAATCTCCGTGAAATAAAAGAATGTGTTGCACCAGTATCAAAGAGAGCAAACGCGGGCTTATCGATTATAGTAAGGGTACTGTGAGCGACGTCACGCGGTTCGGAGTTCGATGGAGCGGGGAAGAGGATGCGGAGAGCGCGCGGGCTCCTCTTTTTGTTTGTTTTGCTGTTTGCTGCAACACAGAGATGAGAGAAGAGAGAGAAGGGGCCACCACGGGAGATTGCTCCGGCGGGACGAGCGGGACAAGTATAATATAGCAAGATATGGGGTTCAAACGGCCATAGCGGGAAGTGACTCGCCGCGACCTCGGGGGGACGGGAATGGTGCAGAAATTAAATAACAAGAATTGAAACGGCCATTGGGGAAGTGACTCGCCGCGGCCTCGAGAATATGAGCAGAATATAGCAGAATATAAAGGAGAATATAAGAACAGAGATTTAAACGGCCATTGGGGAAGTGACTCGCCGCGGCCTCGAGAATATGAACAGAATATAACAGAATACAGAGAGAATATAAGAACGGAAATTTAAACGGCCATTGGGGAAATGACTCGCCGCGGCCTCGATGATATGAGCAGAATATAGAGAGAATATAAGAACGGAAAATTTAAACGGCCATTGGGGAAGTGACTCGCCGCGGCCTCGATGATATGAGCAAAATAAAACAGGATATAAAGAGAATATGAGAACAGAAATTTAAACGGCCATTGGGGAAGTGACTCGCCGCGGCCTCGATGATATGAGCAAAATATAACAGGATATAAAGAGAATATGAGAACAGAAATTTAAACGGCCATTGGGGAAGTGACTCGCCGCGGCCTCGATGAAAAGATGTGATCGCCAGGGGCCGAAAGACCCCAAAATAAGAAAGTGATCGCGCCTACCTCAAGAGCGGGAGATGGCGGGTTGCTTCTTCCTCTCCTTCCGGCCGGCCGACGGAGAGGGCTTTCCTCGGGTACCCTTGCAAAATAACGACAAATAAATGACAAGTGGATTAGAAAGATGGAGGTGTAGTATTCAAATCCTTGCGATAAAAATAACGAAATGATGGCAAGACACACACCTGGTTGGTGTTATCTTTTAAACCCCTCTCGGACTTGAGTAGGAGGAAAATGAGATGATGGATGCAAGAAGTATAAGAGAAGAGGCGCCCTTGTGAAGGGGGATAGAGGATGCAATATGATGAATGTAAAGAACTATGGAGAAAAAGGGGAAGAAAAGGCTTATTGGATGAGCCGAGGGTGAAATCCGGCGGAGCTCCGGCAGCGTGGGGACGACGTGGAAGCGCGGTGGATGAAGACGACCTTCCTCTCGCGAGCGTGGGCACCCGAGAAGTCGGCAGAACCTCCACCTACAAAAGACCCGACGTGTTAGAAAATGACGCTGTAGCCTCTGGGCTCCGGCAGCCTATCGGATCACTGCTTAGCTCCCCTAGAACTGAGGGGGTGGGCCTCTATTTATAGAGCTCCGGAAGGTGGAGGCGTCCAGGACCCTGGACACCTCCATCAGGGCCGAAATAATATTTTATTCTATTTTTATTGATTTTTTTAGAATACTTTTGTGGAGGCGTCCAGGGCCCCGGAGGCCTCAAACAGGTCCACCGAAAACCGACGACGGCCGCACGCGGTTTTGTGAGCGGCGCCTCGTGATTCAGAAATGGGCGCGTCCAGCTGACCGGACGTCTCTATAATTTGGCTTTTTCCACACACGACAAACCGTCGTTCGGTGGGCGGCGCCCGTGAGGGAATTGATGGAAGCGTCCAGGGGCCTGGACGCCTCCAAAATTATATTATTTTATTATTTTTCTTTTGTCTTTTATACCAGGCTTGGCATTATATATTTTTTTATATGTTTTTATGGAGGCGTCCAGGGGCCTGGACGCCTCCATTAATATATATTTTTTTATTTATTTTTTTGTTTTTTGTATGCCAACTGGCATTTTATATTTTTTTTATATTTTGTTTTTATGGAGGCGTCCAGGGGCCTGGACGCCTCCATTAATTTATTATTTTTTATTTAATTTTGGGCCCTAAAAAAATAAATAAATAGAATTAAAAATATGGGGGCGTCCAGGGGACTGGACGCCCCCATTAAAACCCACCCGGGTCCTCAATCGGCGGCTGCCCGACAGACACCTTCTTGGTTCCGCAACCTCTTGATGCGTCTGACTGGTGTTGATGCCGTCCGAATGCCGTGACGAGACGATCCCGGATGTCGAAAAGGGCGGAAGAAGACTCAAGAAAAGGAAGCACTCAAGTGATTCGAAACGCGTAAGCCGTCGCGGGGTGTTGTATAGTAATATGACATTTTCTCAGGAGACGTCAGGAATGGCGTGTCTACAGCTGCCCCGCCTTGGCGTCTGCTTTGCAAGGGAGCGATACGTAGTGGAATGGTATCGAAGTGGAGTGAAATGGAGTGGGAGCGGACTGATAAGTCGATGCCAAGGTGTGATGAGACACGCTTTTGACGTTACTGTTTGGAATCTTTCCTGGAGTTTCAATGAGGCGACCTTGAAGAAGGTCTTTCAAATATTGACGATTGCTTGGACGGAGATCAAATAAGGGAGGGTGAGATGTGCGCTCAGGCACGAAACAAAAAGGGACCAACTTCTCGGTGTGGAAGTACCTGGGTCATAAACCGGAGGTTTCACCTTTGGGGAGCGGTTACCAGCCAATGTGGAAGTGCTGCGGCCAAGGTGGGTCAAAAAAAGGTAAAGGAATATCTGAGGGTCTGTCCAAACAAGGGTCTCCTTTGGAAGAGCAGCGTCGGGGCCGTCTCTAGGAAACTCGGTATTTCATTCGGAGTGGAATATCTCATATTTGTGAGAATTGAAACACAATGGCTTTCACAATCGAATCACTTGAATGATCTTCCGCAATAAATCAAAGTCCTATATGAATGCATGCTGGGTTTAAAGAAAAATTCAAAACAAACTAAAATAGAAAATAGCCAAGGATAATATTGTTAACTTGTGAAGAATGGGTCAGGATACCGATCCGGTGAGCTGATACTGGGCTGGGGCCCGTTTATCCGCGCACCAACTCACTGAATGGAACCGTCGTCCCCATGCTACCACAAATTAATGGCCTATCCGTACAACCCAAACTCTTCCGGGATCATCACCGTTTTTGTTGAAGGGGAACTCAAATCCCAGATTCGTTCGGGCCGCAAGGTCCTTGACATGTTCTAGTAGCGTAGGTATCATATACTATGATGCATGACATGGTGGGACCAACCAATGAAAGGTGGGACAGGAGATAGGACAAAGACGTCCGTTAGTAAAACCCGCACAGGCCAGCAAAGGTTAGCAACATCAAAAGGTAACAGAATCGCACCACAGTTCAAAGGAGATCCAGACAAAATCTTGACAATGACCACTGATGTGACATGTTCTGTCCTGTAGCACCCTCCCCTTCCTATAAGAACTCCCCTTAGGCTAGCTCATTCAAATGCACCAAGGTGGGTTTTGGAAGCTCAGGAGAGGAAGGAGAGGAGAATTTAGAGATTTCAGGATGGAAGGAGAGTCTTCCCGCGTTATGAAGAGGAGCAAGCCTAGCAGCGAGATTAGGCGACTTTCCGACCTCGAGGGTCATCTGAGTGGGACGATCATGTCGCATATGGTAAGCCGACTCTTTTCAAATTTCTGCACGTGAACCTTCTTCTTACTTCCTTCATTTCTTCTTCTTTCCTCTCCCAGCCATATCCACTCTTCCCAGGCCCGAGGAAGTTTTCCAAACTGCCATGGCTTTCAAAGCTGACTTCCAATATCTCCATTGGCATGAGGGCCATACTCTCGAAGTGGCATCTGCAGGGGCTCCTTATTCACGCCAAGCATTACGAGAAGATTCGTATGGACTGGGCGGCTATGGGCGCGCTAGTGGAGGTCTGGCATCCCCAGACCCACACTTTTATCTTCCCGACCTTCGAGGTGACCATCCTCCTCGAGGAGGTGGAACTTCTGCTTGGTTTGAAGAAATTCAAGAGTGACGGGAAGGTGAAGGCTATGCGGATGCTGACACGGGGTACTTCTGAAAGCATCCTTGGAAGCTTCATGCCACCCGACGCAGCCAGAAAGGTCCGTACTCAAAAGGGGATCGATCTCCAAAAGCTTGCGGAGTGGGTCACGGACGCCCTGAGAGGGTCACCAGACGATGACTATTTGGAGGGAATCATGAAGGGGTTCACTATCTGTCTGGCGGGTGCTCTCTTGTTCCCTTATACCGACAACATAGTGGAGGAAGACCAACTGAGTGCTATCTACGGGATTTGGCATGGAAAGAGGGTGGGACCCGCTGTCGTCGCCTACCTGTATAGTGGCCTTACTGCCTCGAGCATGGGTAAGCCTCCATTTGGTTGTGCACTTGTCTTGAATTGCTGGCTGGATTTGCATTTCAAATTCGACCACCGTGAGGGAATGCCAACCGCTTCGAAGCTCTTCCAACAAAGCCCGCTTCACCACATAGCCGACGTGTTAGGCTTTGGTGGTACTGTAGTGAACCGCGTTCCGTGGCTGAAGAAACGTGAAGACTGGCGGTCTCACTTCCGCACCGTGACACAAGGCTTCTTCACTTGCGCACCGGCATGTTTGCTTTCGCTTGATCTCCTCATGAGGCCTTCTCCCGAAGTTGATCTTCAACTGATCGGCGTGACCGAGTTTGTTCTTTACAACGCGCATCGGTGCTGCCTGCAGATTGGCATCCCACGCCATTCGTTCCCGCCACCGACTGGCATCGTTCCTTTGAAGAAGAGGGAGTTGGGCACTGAAGCGGACGCGAAGGAAGCGAAGGCCATTAAAGCACCTTGGAAGACAAGTGTTGCGGGAAAGGCGTTAGCGCACGTGGTGGAAGAATGCGAGCCGTGGAGGGCTTATGTAACCGAACTGGGGAAGTTAAGGCCTAAGGTGCCTAAACCCCTGATGTAGTTCACTCTGCTTTTCTGATGGAATAAAATTTGGCATTTGGATGTTTTGGACCCTCGTCCCCTTAATTATTATCTTTTTTATGGTTTTTTTTTCTTTATGTTTTTTTTATTTTGTTTGGATTATATACATATTCTTCTTTTTTTTTACTTTTATTATATATAAATATTTTTTTTGAAAATGTTTTATTATGGGGGCGTCCAGGGGCCTGGACGCCCCTAATTTTTATTTATTTTTATTTGATTTTTTGTTTTGGGGGCGTCCAGGGTCCTGGACGCCCCAACTTTTATTTTTTTTATTTTGTTTGATTTCTTGTTTTGGGGGCGTCCAGGCGCCTGGATGCCCCAAAATTTTTTTGAATTTTGAAATAAATAAAAATTATGGGGGCGTCCAGGCGCATGGACGCCCCAAAGAAGCTAATTCCTATTTATAAGGGCTGCCCCCCCCCCCCCTTTTGCTCATTTACTGTTCAATCTGACGACCCAGTCACCCTAGACGACCTATTCTTAGTCCCCATGGAGCGAGGAGGATCGAGCCAGGGTCCAGGGAAGCGAAAACGACTGGCTCGTCGTGCGAGGAGGTTGAGGGATGATGCCGAGGAGGCTGCAGCAGAGGAGATTGCTGCGGAGGAGGGGATGGAGGTGCCTCTCCTGGCCGCGGAGGCTGCTGCGGATGCTGGTGACGCGGGAGAGGACGATCACGACCCGGTAAGTACCTCGGAATCCTCACTCTGTGGTTCAATAGGCTAAAACGGGTGTGCGAGAGGCTGTGAGAGAAAGGTGGGTAGTGAGAGAAGGAGGCGTCCAGGGGCCTGGACGCCTCCACGTTTTGTTTTTATTTTTGGTTATTTATTTATTTACGAAAAGTAATAAAAATAAGGAGGCGTCCTAGCTCCAGGACGCCTCCATTATAATATATATATTTTTAATATATTTATCTTATTTTGGCTTTGTTTTTGTTTTTTCTAAAAAAAACAAAAATAAAGGAAAAAAAGAGGAGGCGTCCAGGGGCCTGGACGCCTCCTCAAGAAAATATAATTTTTTTTTAAAAATGTAAAAAATAAAATAAAAGAATAAGTAGTATATATACAGTGTTATTGTTTTATGACTGTTCATGATGCTGATGTGTTCTTTGTTGGTTTTGTGGTTTGCAGGGCGTGATGAAGGGCCGGATCAGCTGGTCCTTGGTGGTGGCAGCATACCGTGGGCTGCCGGATTTCCAGAGGGCGCGTGTGGACGCCATGGGCTTTGGAGCTTTCCTTAGGATCGAGCCCTTCCGGCTCGACCTTCCTCTTATCCAGGCATTGAGGGAGCGGTGGCACGCACCGAGCCGGGCGTTTCTGATGCCCTGGGGGCACATGGTGCCGACGCTGGAGGACGTGGCTCGGATCACTGGGCTACGAGTTGACGGAGAGGCAGTCAGTGGGGTCACCTACCCCGACTACCGAGAGAGTGCCCTAGACCTGCTGTGGTTAGAGACGAGCGTGACTGATAGAGATAGCAGGGTAGTCGGCCGAGTGGAGATCATGGAGGCGCTCGGATTCGTCGACCCGCGTCAGCGGGTTAGCGAGACTGGAGCAGAGTTCTTGGCTCGACTGGAGGGGGATGCTCGTGCTGCTTTCACCCAGGACCCGAGCGAGCGGGAGCTGGTGGATCTAGACCTTCGGAGGTTCCTTTTCTTCTTCCTGGGCCGCCTTCTGCTGGGGACGAAGGGGGATGGCATCCACTGCCGTTTCCTCGGGATCTTGGCGGATCTGGACAGAGTGGGGCACTATGCGTGGGGAGCGGCTCTGCTTGCCCATCTGATTGCCGATCTCTCCCAGACTTCGGAGAAGGAGACGACAGTCAGCGGCTTCGCACCTTTCCTCCAGGTAAACATTTTATTTATGCATTCCCACAGTTAAATATGCAATTATTGTACTAATGATGTATGATGGATGCAGGTGTGGAGCTATTACTATTTCCCGATGGGGAGGGCTAGGCATGGGAACAGGAGGGTCGTGCCTCTGGCGCGGCAGTGGAGGCCGGTCGTGGTTGCAGCACCCCACGGCTACCAGCTGGCGTCACTTCGTCGGGAGCTGAGCGAGTATCCCGAGGCCATGGTATGATGCGTATGATTTTTTTTGTGTTTATGCATGTCACTGAATGGTAACTAACATGATGTATGTATGGTGATGCAGGTGGTGTGGAGGCCCTACCTGGGCATGGGCGATGCTGGCCAGCCCTGGGTTGTAGCGGGTCTTCCTCGCTTCAGGCGGGACGTGTGGGTCCATTGCCTGAACGAGATTGAGCCGCTGCGGCTTTGACTGGTCATGAGGACGTTGGGGCTGGCCCAAAGAGTGGGTAGACGTAGATGCGCCGGCCCGCATTGGGCGGAAGACCAAGGGGAAGGCGAAGATCGTGGACTGGCGTACGTGCTTCCCAGCATAGTACCAGGACTGGCAGCAGGGCGGGGTCCCAGTAGTGTCCCACGTACAGGACAGCACAGACTACATGAGACGGTACCGAGCTACGTACGGGGACCGCCTCTCCTTGGGTGGTATGGCAGGGGTAAGTGAAATGAAATTGCTCCACCTTTCTATATGTATATGCATGGGACACTAACTTATGTGTAATGCAGGATGCTCGTGATACCATGATCGCCGACCTGCGGGCCCAGTTGGCGGACGCCAGGCGACAGTTGGTGGCCATCCGACAGGAGTTGGAGATCCTGGTGAGTTTATGCAATGCATTTTTTTTGTGACCTGGATTTTTGATGCTTAGCCTTTGACTGACGTTTGCCCCGTGTTTCAGCGGGCCCACCAGACAGCGACAGCCGGGATGGCTGGCGGAGCGGGTTCCAGTTCGCGGGGCCCTCCTCCGGAGGTTTCTGCCCTCCAGGAGCAGCTGGCGCACGCGGTGGCTCAGGCTGAGGAGGCCGAGCGTGACCGCGAGGCTCGAGTGAGTGTTTGCTTGGCCCCGACCCTTTTCTAGCTGCTTTCCTTCTATCACTGTTCTCTTACGGTGCATGCGTGCTTTGACAGGTGGCCGAGATCCGAGAGGCCCTGGCGCGTGCTGTTCGTGCCGAGCAGGAGCGCGACGCTCGGGTGGCGGAGCGTGACGCCCGGATTGGGGAACGTGACGCCCGGATTGTGGAGCTGGAGGAGGAGCGTCGAAGAGAGGCTGAGGAGCTCCCTCGTGACGTGCTGGATCTGCGGATCGCCCTCGAGTTGTCGAGGAGGGAGGCAGTGAGAGAGAGAGAGGAGAGGGAGAGAGAGAGGGAGGAGCGACAGCGGGATCAGACCGAGAGGAGGGCTCTGGAGGCCCAGCTGCTGGAGCTCCGATTGAGTCTTGGCACGGCGGAGGGGAGGCTTCGGGAGAGCGAGGAGCGGTACCAGAGGGCGAAGGAACGCGGGGCGCGACTTCGTCAGTCTGGTTCTTTTTCCATGGGCAGCTATCTGGTTTCTTCGGCCGAGGAGCGTCGTCGCGCCTTCGAGGCTGGAGTGCCACCGCAGGGCGAGGCGAGCACGGCTTCTCAGGGTTCACAGAGGTCGCGGAGGCCCCCTAGGGATCTCCGTCAGAGGAGGGAGGAAGGAGATGACCAGGAGGGTGACGGTGAGAGTTAGAGAGTTGCTTGTACGTCACCCTTCTCACTGTATGATGTACTTTCGGCTATTATATGAAATGGAAATGGCTTTTGTGTTGTGTGTACTTTTCTCTCTCCCACAGTTTCTTTTTTGCACTGAGTTGTCCCTTGAGGCACGCTCCGCGAGACCTTGCCCTGAACAGCGGAGAACTACGCTTTGCACGGGGGGATTTTGTTTCCTTTTCCCCCCTTTTGGGCGCGTCCAGGCGCGAGGACGCGTCTTAATCCTTGATTTTAAATTTAAAGCGACGGGTGGTCCTTTCTTCTCCCGTGCCTTACCCGCAAACGAGCCCGCCTTCTGCCGAAACTCGCTTGCCCCCCTTTCTGTCTTCCTCTTCTTTTGATCGATGGAGTTCAGTGGGCCCGACCATGGTGAAGGTGGAGAGGGACGAGGAACTCCTCGCCCAAGGAGGGACGCGCCCGAGCACGGAACGGCGTCCATGGAGGAGGAAGGGCCGCTCCGGGCCCCCGAGGGGCCCGATGGCGTGGGAGGAGGTGAACACGGTCCGGTAGGTCCTCCGATCTCTTCCTCTTTTAATTCATTTTGGGTTTTGAAGCGAGCCGCGCGAGGAGGAAAGGGTTCGGCGAGTGTTGCACTCAAATGATGGACGCGTCCTAGACAGGGGACGCGTTCCTTTTGACTGATATGGGACCCCTTTCTTGGTGCAGGACATGGCAAGGACCCTGGGCCTGGCCGATGAGTGGGCGAGTGCGGACGAGCCGAGCCGCGTCAGGAGGGAGAGTCGCGGCAAGGCGAGGCTCGAGGACTGGCCCGTACGTCTCCCTGGACAGCAAGGGGGTGTACTGGTGCAGGACAGTGCCGACTTCCTGCGGCGGCAGAGAGAGAGTTACGCGGGGCTTCCCCAAGCTGGGGACACGCGTGGCATCGGCGGCTCGCACGCCCAGCTGTCAGAGACTAGGCGGCAACTGGCCGTCGCTCAACATGAGCTGTCGCTCCTGGTAAGTTACGTGCCGCCCTTTTAACTTCAGATTTTGGAGTTTCACTGACGGCCGTTGTTTATTTTGTTCCAGCGTGCCCAGCAGACAGCGACGGTGGGAGTGGCTGGCGGATCTTCTAGCTCCTCGGCCCCTTTTCTCGAGATTGCTTCCCTCCGGGAGCAACTTGCCGGTGCGGTGGCCCGTGCGACCCGGGCGGAAGAGGAGCGTGACGCCTGGGTGGCGACTGTAGCGGAGCTGCGGCATCGTGGTGAGGAGAGACCTTCTCCAGACATCCTGGAGTTAAGGGTTCTTCTGCAGATGATGAGGAGAGAGGTAGAGAGAGAGAAAGCCGAGAGAAGGTCCGAGCGACAGCGGGATCTGACCGAGAGGAGGGCCTTGGAGGCCCAAGTGAGGGAGCTCCAGCTGGGCCTTCAGGCCGTCGTGCAGAGGCTAGGAGGGATGGAGACGCGCTACGAGAGAGCGCGAGAGTTCGGGGAGCGACTCCGCCAGTCCGGTCGCTTTGCCGCCAGTGGCTTCTTTGCCACGCCAGGGGAGGAGCAGCGAGTCACTGCTGCGGAGCAGGCGCCCAGAGGCGAGGCAGGTGCTACTGCACGGGGATCCCGGAGGCTTCTGAGGGACCCTCACCTCGGGGGAGAGGAGGAGAGTGCCCGGAGAGATGAGTGATGGTGAGGATTGGCGGGCTAGTGGACCCGTCACCTCTTTATGCTTATGATGTTTTTGACAGCTTATGTAGAATTATGAATGGAGTGATTTGATTTTCTGATGCTTGTTTGTCCTCTTGTGCGTTCCTTCTTCCCTACACTTCTTCTCCTTTGCACTGTTCCCATGTGACGGATCTGTCGAGACTCCGCCTCGAGCAGAGAATCACGTCTTGTTGTGACCATTTTCCACGGGAATCTGCCGTCGAAGTCAATACTGACGGCCCTAGTTCCTTTTCCCGGATGTTGTGCCAAATTTTGCGGGCGTCCTCCAAAACATGATAGGGTATCCCTAGACAACATAGGGGCTATTCGTCCTATTCTTCGTCCAGTCAATCACCCTGTGCGAGCGGTGAAGCGACACATGGGGCCGCTTGGCCGGTGTCTTATTGCGAGGGCTATCATCGACAGGTGATGGAGGCAATCTTGGCCCGCACTCCTTCCATTTCTATAAATTCTTGTCCCTTTTATCTTCCCAGGTATATCGAGGAATAACTCGAGGAGCACAAGTTCTTACGGGAGAGGAGGAGTTCAAAATTCTGAGAGTTGGATGGAGGGCGAATCTTCCCATTCCTCGAAGAGAAGCAGGTCCAGTGGTAGTAGTTCCAGGAGGCTTTCAGACTTTGAAGGGCACTTCAGCGAAAGGGCCCAATCACAACTCGTAAGCCAAGTTTTCTTGCCCTTTTCTCATTTTTTCTTCCTTTCTTCGACCAAACCTCACCCCCATTCCTTGTATGTGTAGGTTGTGATGAAATCACAAATCTTATGGGAGTTGGTAGTAGCAGCGTACAGGGGCCTCCCAGATTTTCAGAAGGCGAGGCTAGACGTGATGGGATTTGGTACCTTCCTTCGGATCGAGCCGATCCAGCTTGACCTAGTCCTGATCCAAGCCTTGTGTGAGAGATGGGACCCAGTGAGCCGGGCATTCTGATGCCCTGGGGGCACATGGTGCCCAGCTTGGAAGATGTGGTCCGAATTACGAGTCTCAAGGTGGATGGCGAGGCAGTGACCGGAGTCACTTACGCGGACTACCGAGAAGGTGCCCAGAAGTTACTGGGTTTGGACCTAGATGGTCGGAAAAATAGGTCGGTAGCTAGGGCGTCCCTCATGGATGCATTAGGGCTCACCGACACTCGTCGGCGGGATGACGAATCCTCAGAAGAGTTCATGGAAAGGATAGAAACAGGATGCCGTGCCGTGTATTGCACAGATTTCGGCAACTGGGAAAGATGTAACATAGATTTGAGGAGATTTCTCCTCTTCCTTTTGGGGAGATTGGTACTGAGCTCGAAAGGGGACGGTATCCAATGTTGCTTTCTGGAGCTGCTGTCAGACCTTGAAAGAGTAGGGTACTATGCCTGGGGAGCTGCCATGCTGGCGCACTTGTTTGCAGGCCTATTCCAAGAAACGGATCGTGAGATGACTGTGAGTGGTTTCACACCATTCATCCAGGTATTTTTTGGTTTTGCTTGTTTTGTATTTTTTTTGTTATTTTCGCAAGGTGCTGATGACCTGCGCCGAGCAGCTATGGAGTTATTATTACCTCCCTATGGGGAGAGCTCGACATTGGCGACCCGTGATGGTGCCGCTAGCCAGGCGGTGGGAACCCGTCATGAGTGCGGCACCCCTAACCTACCAACTGATGGTGTTAAGGCGGGAGCTACAGGAGTTCCCTACAGCGATGGTAAACTGGAGACCCTACTCAGACATGGTCGATGCCAACCAGCCGTGGGTTCTAGCAAGTCGTGCCCGGTTCGGACGGGAACTATGGATGCACTGCCTGAATGAAATCGAGCCGCTTCGGCTACGATTAGTTATGAGGACTTTAGGACTGGCTCAAGAATGGGTGGATTCAGCTGCGCCACCTCGTGTCGGGAGAAAGACGCGGGGACCGGCGACTTGCATTGACTGGCGCGTGCGATTCCCCGAACAGTATGAGGACTGGCAACGGGGTGGCACGATTGTAGAATCACAGGCGCGGGACAGCGAGGACTACTTGCGTCTATATAGGACAAAGTACGCAGAACGGTTCCAACCCCGGGGACTTGTGGAGGTAGGTTTCCCCTTTTTCTCTTCTCTTCTTTCTCCTTTTCTTGGTTTTTCTGGTAAAATGCTGACTTGTAAGGCTGCAGGATGTCCGGGATGCCATGATAGCGAATTTACGAACTCGCTTGCAGAGATGGAACAACAGTTGGGCGATGCCCGCGGAGCTACGAGCGCCTTGGTAGGTGTACAGTACGTTCCTAATTAAAACCCCAGATTCCAGATGTTGGCTGCTAATTCACATGGTCGTAGCATGCCCAGATTGGCGCGGCCTCCCCAGCGATGGGAGTAGGTGGTGCCTCTTCCAGCTTGTGGATTCCCACCTCAGAACTTGACTCGCTTCATGAGCAACTTGCTCACGCCACGCAGCGTGCTGCGGAGGCAGAAGGGATGCTCCGTATACAGGTAAAAGTTTCAGCGTTGAGTTCTCTTTGTTTACGCCTTATCGCGTATCTGAGATGGTACACTCGGCAGGAAAAGGAGACGGAAGAAGCGCTTGCCCAAGCTGCGCAGAAGGAGGCTAGGATAGCAGAACTGGAGAGGGAACTGCGGCGTCATCCTGATGACGACTCATCCAGGGATGCTATGGAACTGAGGATCACTCTCCAGTTAGAGAGGGAAGACCGTGAGAGAGAACGGGCAGAGAGGGAAAGAAACGCAGAGAGAGAAAGAGCCAACAGTTTGGCTGAAAGGGAGGAGCGAAGGGCCATGGAGGCCCAACTATTCGAACTCCGAATCGGCCTTGGTCTTGCTGAACAGTGGCTGAGAGATGGTGAGGAGCGCTACCGAAAAGCACGAGAGCGTGGCTTTCGTGTTGGTAGCTTCTCTGCTGCTTCCGTGGATCAACGCCGGGATGTGGGAATAGGAAGAGGAGTACAGAGCGGCAGGAGTACCGCTTTTCGTAGTTGGGTAGCACCTTTGAGAGTGTTTTGCCCGGAGAGTAGTGGGACGAGTAATGCAGAGAGAGAGGGCGGAACTTGATGTAAATTTTTTGGTTTTTTGGAATAAAACACAAGGTTTGGTTTGTTTGTTTTTCACCTTTGCTTCAGTTACCTGAATCCCTGCACATATCACTGAAACAAACAAATCAGAATTTCTGTTCTGACTTGGCCCCTTGCTCAATAAGCAAATGGTCACTGTGACTGTCCTTGATAACTGGTCAAGGGGCCAAGCCTTTATTTAACGAAGGCAAGGGAAAGATGCGGTGATGATAAATGCGACAGGCAAGCACACGAATGCAAGCGGTATTAAAAGTGAGATGCTGCACGCAAATGTAATCATGCAAAATTGATTTGTTTTCTTTTTTTTTTTGATATATTTTTTTTTTGTTTCATCATAAAAAGATTTTTTTTGTTTGCAAATATGTACATTTCTCTTTTCCATTTTTTTGTGCTTTTATCATTTCAATTTTTTTTATTGCTAACGCCTGGCAAGCACCCAAATGGCACCTAACCTACGTGAGACAGGGGTTTCTTACTAACCTCCCAGGTATCTTAAGTGCACATCTAGGTTGATTTGGGCCTCTAGACCCCTCGAATGACGATCCCGCCGGCTAAGACTTACCCTGATGACAATACCGTCATGCCATGCTTAGGCTCCCAGTTGCTTCCGACCACAGGGATTCACCCAAAAGGTGTTTGAGGTAAATGATTTGCCCGACCCGGGTCTGTTTCCTCACAACTCTAGATGGTATAAGATGGAACACCCTGGAACCCTAACGACCAACCGCGCGACGCTGACCCGGAATCAGACGCCGTCGCACCCATAGGTGACGCGCTTGCATTGGCCTAAGCCCGAGGTTAAACAAGAAGACATCAAGGTGGTAAACAGGGGTCTTGACCAGCCAGAAACACGGAGACTCCTTCGCAGCGATAGCTTTTGCTTTTCAAAGTAGGCAACCAAAATGTGTATATTAAAATAAGGTCGCAGACCCTGGGCAGTTTTCACCTTTCAGAAACTCCATCGAACCTTCATCTTTAGAGGGAGAAGGAAGAGCGTAGGGGATAAACCTCCTGAGAGGACCGGCAAAGCCGTTAACCCGGCGAGCGAATAAGGGCCCATTAACTCTTTCCTTTCGGACAACTTCGGACCAAATCTCGAGCATTTACATTCCACGGCCCCCCTTTGTGGATTCAGACTTTTGCTTTGAGGGGTTTCGTTTATCGCACCAGGCACGGTCACGACCAGGCTTTTCTCTTGATTTTGATTTTGTATTTCTTTCTGTGAGGGAGATATAGTCGTTTGACGTTTGTGGGCTCCCTCTTCGTATGCCTGCGGGGACACTGCCCTCTTCTCGTGCTCTGATCGATGCTCGAGGAAATGGGTCCTACTCTTGCCTTTGGGGTTTGAGTTTCGGTTTCTCATGCTCAGCGTTTTAAGGGCGCCGACTGTCTCATTTGGTCGAAGAGAAAAGAATAAAGATTACAGCTTCCGGAGATCTTCTGGGTGGAGCCCCACCGTAGGTGATGCTACCGATTTTTTTTGAATAAAATACATAAGTGAGCAGATGTTAGCTTCCTTCGAGCGAGCATAGGCCGACGTGGCCGGACAGGGATCTCCACGGTTCTGGCAAACCAAGACCCGGTGCCTACCAAGCCTTAATGGGCCCTATCCTAACATGAAGGTTAGATGCAGGGACTTAACTACATGGTGACTGCCAGGCATCGGCGTTTTGAATTTTCCATATTTTTAGTGGTTTTCAGTATTTCTTTATTTTTGATGTTTTTTTATCTTTTCATCATTTTTTTTTTGTTTTGTGCTAAGGGTAGTATTTCTTAAGATAAAGCCCATTCCAAGGGTGGGATAACTCGGTCCCTTCGGCGTTGATTAGCTTGTAGGCGTTGCCAGGGTACACGGCTTGAATTACAAATGGTCCTTCCCAATTGGGTTGGAGCTTAGAACGCGGCCCTCCAGGTTTGACAAAAATTCTTTTTACGACCATCTCACCGACTTTGAATTTTCTCTCAACGACTTTCTTTTGGTAAAAGCGAGCGAGTCTATTTTGATACACACGCGCGTGTTCGGCGGCGGCCAGCCGCTTCTCATCCAAGAGTTCCAACTGGGCGAGGAGTGAATTACGACGATCGTCGAGGGGAAATTCTCGTCCAATTGTACCCTGAGAGAAGGGATCAGAGTCTCGTAAGGGACTACCGCTTCCATACCATAAGTGAGGGCAAATGGAGTCTGCCCGGTGGGGGTACGGATTGAAGTGCGATAGGCCCATAGGGCTTCGATAAGCTTTTCTGGCCAGTCTGAAAACTTACTAGACTCGCAGGTTTTTTTGATGATTTTGAGCAATGTTTTATTGGTGGCCTCCGCTTGGCCGTTACCTTGTGGGTAATAAGGCGATGAATGATGCAATGCAATTGCGTACCTTTTGCAGAGGTCCTGTAGGTCCTGAGAAATGAATTGTGGCCCATTGTCGGTGACGATCGTGCTTGGGATGCCGAATCTGGCGAGAATGTTCTTCATGATGAACTTGCAGACTGTTGACGCCTTGATTTCCGCGTAAGCTTCGGCTTCGGCCCATTTGGTGAAGTATTCCGTCGCAGTAAGGATGAAAGATTTCTGCTTGGTGAGGGAATTGGGATCACCTAGGGGACCAATGATGTCGAATGCCCACATGGAGAAAGGCCATGGGGAGGATATTGGATGAAGTGAGGAAGATGGTGAATGGATTTTATCGGCGTGAAGTTGACACTTGACACACCTACGGACATAGACAGCACAATCCTCTTCCATAGTGGGCCAATAAAAGCCTTGACGAATGATCTTCTTGGCGAGCATCTGACTATTCACGTGGCCACCGCACACACCCGAGTGCGTCTCTTCTACACATTTCCAAACCTCATCGTCACCAAGACATCTTAACAGAATACCAGTAAGGCTCCTCCTATAGAGTAGACCTCCAATCAATGTGTATTTCTGAGCCACCCTTCTTATGGCTTTCTTGTCCTCTGTGGTGGCCCCTTCAGGATAAGACTGATCTTGGCAATATTTGACAATTTCATAGAACCATGGTTTCTCTTCATCAGCCAGTTCTTCTTCGGCCTCTGCCAACATGAGCTCCCTCTTCTCAAGGATATCTTCCTGCAGGATCTTCCTTGCTATCCTGTCTTTGATGTTTACGTAGGAAGCATCATCGACTGCAGGGGCGTGAAGTTTGTAGATGGAAATGGACTTAAACCATCTTCCTAGAGGGAACCTTATGGATGATGCCAATGAGGCGAGGGCATCGGCGAGAATATTCTGATGACGAGGGATATGAACAAAGATCAGTTTGGTGAACAGTTTGGCAAAGGCAGCAGTGAGTTCTTGGTATGGCTTGAGTTTGGGATCGCGAGTGCGATACTTAGTGAGCACCTGGCGAAGGATGAGTTGACTATCACCTACGACTCGCAACTCAGTGATACGAAAAGAATGAGCGAGTCCTAGGCCAGCTAGAAGAGCTTCATATTCGGCTATATTGTTGGTGACTGGAAATTTGAGCTGGTATGCCAATGGGAATGTGAGGCCTTCCGGCGACAGGAGGGCGATGTCGATTCCTCTCCCTTGAGAATTCAGAGCTCCATCAAAATATAGTGTCCACATTGGCTCATCTGATTGGTTGATGGACATTAGTTCCTCATCTGGAAACTCTGATTGGACGGGATCGAACTTGGGAAGAGGATGGTGAGCGAGATGCTCGGCTATGGCATAACCTTTAATCGCCTTTTGCTGGATGTAGGTGATGTCGAACTGAGAGAGAAAACTTTGCCAGCGTGCTAGCCTATCCGTAAGGACGGCTTTCTCCAGAAGGAATTTGATAGGATTCATTCGAGCAATCAAGTGGACTTCGTGAGCCAAGAAGTAGTGCTTCAATTTCTGCACTACCCAAACGAGGGCAGCACAGGTTTTCTCCATGCCGGTGTACTTCTGCTCACAGGGATTGAGAAGTTTGGACAAGTAATAGGTTGCCCGTTCCTTGCCTTCTTCATCAGCTTGTGCGAGGACGGCTCCCACGGAGTCATCCAAGACTGAGATGTAAAGGATCAGAGGTTTTTCTGGTTTAGGTGGAATGAGAACGGGTGGACTAGCCAGATATTCCTTCAACCCTTCAAAAGCTTTCTGACATTTAGAATTCCAGTGGAATTCTACTCCTGGCTTGGTCAACTCGTAGAGAGGTCTACACCTTTGTGAATGTTGAGACACAAACCGACGAATAAACTGCAGCCTGCCGATTAAACCTCGGACTTCCCTCAAATTCTTGGGAGGCGGCATATCCCTGATAGCCTTGGCTTTGTCGGGATCTATCTCGATCCCTCTTTTACTCACAATGAACCCCAGCAATTTACCTGACGACACACCAAACACACACTTTTTCGGGTTCATTTTCAATTGGAACTCTCTTGACCTTTGCAAGACCTTAGCCAAAACTTCTGGATGTTCCATCCTGGTCCTTGATTTCACCAATAAGTCATCCACATACACTTCCAGATATATGTGCATCATGTCATGAAATATGGCCATCATCGCTCTTTGGTAAGTAGCTCCAGCATTCTTTAATCCGAAACGGCATGACCACGTAACAATATGTTCCCCAAGGGGTAGTGAATGACGTCTTTTCCTGATCCTCTTCTGCCAAACGAATTTGATTGTATCCTGAAAATCCATCCATGAAAGAGAGGGTTTCGTAGCCTGCCGTGTTATCAATCAGCACATCAATGTGAGGTAAGGGAAAATCATCCTTTGGACACGCGCGGTTAAGGTCCCGGAAGTCGATGCAAATCCTGACTTTCCCATCTTTCTTCATGACCGGGACAATGTTCGCCACCCATTGAGGATAAAGAACGACTCTAATGAACCTGGCTTTGTGGAGCTTATCGACCTCTTCTTTCATTTTCAAAGCCATCTGAGGGTGGAAACGCCTTAACCTTTGTTTTACCGAGATGGACCCTGGTTTTAGGGTTAAACGGTGTTCGACCAAGGTTGAATCCAGACCCGGCATATCCTCGTAGCTCCATGCAAACGTGTCCTTATATTCCTTGAGAACCTCAATTAATGCCTCTTCTTCAGAGGGTGGTAGGTTGTCACTTATGAGGATGATCCTAGGGTCTTCCTCAGTTCCCAAGTTGACTTCTTTGGTGGATTCTTCTACGGCGGTTGACGGCTCGTCGAATCTCCTCATTCCACTAGCGTATGCGCCCGCCGCATCCTCATATTCTTCACCCTCATCTTCAGTGGGGCATTCTTCATCCGTGATCTCGTAGACTCCATACCCTTCATCAGATGCACAGTCGCCCTCGCATTCTATTTCGGGTAGCTGGATGGGATTTTCTAACAACTGGGGGATGACAAGAAGGGCCTGACACCTGGCGGCCAAATCCAGAAGGAATCGACGAGGGATCTGCCTACCCTTGGATTTCTTCCTAGGTACTACCCTTGGCCTATCATTCCTAGATTGACTGACAATATTTACAGAAGAAGAGGAAGACGAAGAGGATGGTGTAGAATGTACAGGAGAAGACCCCTCAGAGGAGGGGTAGAAAAGGTCGCTCATCGGACCTTGGACGGGTGGTCCGCAAGGCGGTACGCACCCGTGGGAGATGTAGGAGGTTTCCTCAACGAAGATGTGTTGTTGGGGAGTTTGAAAATTGACGTTTTTTTTTCGTTTTCATTTTTAATGACAAAGCAGTGAAAAGAGATTGGAGGAGAGAGAAAAGTGGTTATGGCTAGAGGATTGTGAGGCTCATAGAGCAGATCATGGTTGAAGACCTGGCGCGGGTTGAAAAGCCCGCGTAGGTATGTAAGCAAAGAAGGGGACCTGGGAAGATCATCAGACAATTGTCTGGCCCAGGAAGAAGATATCAGCAAAGGCTGAGACGAGTGGATGGAGAGGATGGCGGCTAATGAGCCGTCGACGGCAATGTTGAGGACGGATGAAGATCCGTCGATGACAGAGTCCTTCTGGCGAGGACGAGGATAGTTTGGAACCTTGGCAAGAGTGGTAATATTCTCTGGTATTTCGGAGATCAATGGTGGTCCTTCAAGCTGCGGAGACGAGAACATCCTTTCCAGTGCAACGGAAATGTCCCGTATGTCGAACCATTTGTCCCACTCGCATTCCGGATCTTTGATCTTGCCTCTTTTGGTGATCCTCGGACATTTTTCAGCCAAATATACAGCATGTGATCCCCCATGTGCTTCTCGTGGGTGATCTCCCATCTGAACAACGGGCCCTCTGTTGAAGTGGTTTGATAGAGTCCACGTGAGGGGCTTCCAATCTGCCTTGAACGGTCCTTTGAAGCCTAGGCCAAACCTGCGGTTCGGCCTAATTTCCTTTGGCGGTTTGAGCATACCCTGTAACTGTGCGCCCAGACCCTTTCCTTGTTGATAGCCGATGTTCCTCATAATCTCCCAACCTTTGGAGTGAAAAGGGAGACATGATGTTGCGGTTGCCCTGACCGGCTCCTTTGGTGCTAGTGGAATGTGAGATGGATCACGCACGTCCAGCAGTGATAATATGGGCCGATGAGATGGCCAAACAGAGGGCAGAGAGGTGTTGATAGCATCCACTGTGTGAAGGACAGGTGTACTGACCACTTTAATAATTCTCCCATTGTAAGGAAACTTCATGCACTGATGGTTGGTGGAAGGCACAGCGTCCATGGCTTCGATGTAAGGGCGACCCAGTATAGCCTTGAATGTGGGGTCCATGTCGAGGACATGGAATTCCGTAGGAATTGACATGGGGCCTAGTTCTGCCTTCAGAATAATCATCCCCTGTGGCGGCCTTTTGCTATTGTCATAAGCCGTGACCGTGATCGAGGAAGGTCTTATTTGTTCCTCGTTGACCCCACACAACTGAAGAGTGCTCATGGAGATCACATTTATGGATGCACCCGTGTCCACAAGACACGGGTTTATGGATACCCCATTAATTTTTATTGAAATGCACAGTGCATATTTCGAGCTTCCTTGGGAGCGAGCTCGTAGTTGTGAAACATGATGGCTGGTTGTGTGTCTGTTGGGGTCAGGACGGTCGAAATCTTCTCCACGGGGAGGTCTTCATTAACCATGACCTTTTGAAGATATTCCATCAAGGCCGCCTGGTGGGATGTGGATCTTTGAAGTAGCTCTAGGATGGAGATCCGGGCAGGCGTCTTGTCCAAGTGTTTCAGTAGATCATACTGTGTTCCAGGGATAGCTCTTTCTGGTTGTTCTGCATCATCCTTCTCTGGCTGAGATTGCTCGGGATTCTGACTGTTGTGGGGGAAAACCCTGTGGAAAATCCTTCCACTCCGGAGCACCATTGCCTGCGGCTTTTGTACCTCTGTGGGGGTAGCAGTGGGTTTTAACAGGGGTTTGAGGGGTAGTAGTGGAGGAATGGTTGATGAAGCAGGGGTGATGACGGGAGCAGGGATTCTGATGAGGGGTTTGTTAGGTGGAGGCATGGCGGAGGTAGAGGGGATATCGCGCGGATTATGAAGGATAAGGGGTTTGGAAGGTGGAGGTGGAGGTAAGGTTTGAAACGGGTAAAGGTTTTGAGGTGGATGGTGGGTGATGAGTGGTTTTGAAGGCATTAGTGGTGATGTGGTGGAGAAAGACGGGGTTATGTATGGTGGACGGATGATAAGGGGTTTAGAAGGCGTAGGGGTAAATGTGGTAGAGGTGGATGGTAAAGTGGGGGAGTGGGAGAAGGTGAGAGGGTGTGAAGGCGTAGTAGAAAGTGTCGGTTGATAGGAGGTCGGGGTGCGGATGAGAGGGCGTAATGGTAGTGGAAATGGTGAAGGCGATACCGATGCGGGTTGATGAGAGAGAGGTGCTACCCGGGCAAGGTGAGGGGGTTGCATGACGATAGGGTTGGAGGTATAAAGAATGGAGGTACTTTCCTGGTGCCACACCTGCTCTCTCCCGACTTCCGGGAAGGAGGAGATGGGGTTAACCTGATGATTGGGCTGTTGGTGCTCCGGTAGTGGATTCTGGATTATGCCCATGTCGGGCTGTTGTTGTGGGGCCTGCTGAGGCTGCTGTTGTTGTTGTGGTTGCTGCTGCTGCTGCTGTTGTAACTGCTGCTGTGGCCTCTGAGGAGGTCTCCTAGCCTTGAGAGCCGCGACGTACCGTCTCATCTCATCCCAATCTATTTGATGTTCATCATTCATATCATGGATGTAATCTTTGAAATGGAAGCAGTAATCCACTGTGTGTCCCGGCTGCCTGTGGTAGACGCAGTATTTGGAGGTATCAACATTGGGGGGCCACGCGGGCCTTTCTCTGGGTAGGGCGAGTTGGTTTGATGCCATGAGGGCATTAAAAATATCTGCTAAGGTTTCTGGCAATGGTGGATAGTAGGCTCTCTTAGGACCGAGCGGCCTCCTTTGTTGCTGTTGGGGACCATAGTTCCCCGGGGGTGGAACTTGGTTGTACTGAAGCGGTGGTTGTTGTTGCTGAGGTTGTGGTTGTTGTTGCTGGGGTTGGCGTAATGGAGGCATATTATCCTGGGGTGGATTATTTTGGGGTGGAGGACGAAGAGGGAAAGGACCTGGTTGAAGGGGAAGTCGGGGCATTTGTGGAGGCCTTGGGTTGACTGCATAGTTGGCATTGTTGACCGCACTGACTTGCTCATTTGTCACGACCCCTTCTGTGGCTCCGCCCGGGACACCAGCGCCTGTCTTTCTGACCACTTTGGGCTTCGGCGACTCAAACATGTTCATGATGGGGGAGTCTTTTAGCTGGGTTTGGATGTACCGGGCCCTTTCATAGAGTTCCTCCATTGTAGTAAGTTTATTCATGGCCAGGACATGTCTGAACTGTGGGGTTGCATTAGACACAATCATCTTCACTTGTTCGGGCTCGGAGAGGGTATCCCTTATTCTTTCCGCCAGAGACCTCCATCTATCAGCATATCGGACAAAATCCTCGTCGGGTTTCATCTTTTCGGCCACTAGGTCGGTAATGGAGAGTGAGGGACCGACCCTATCCCTATATTTCTGCAAGAACCTTCTCTGGACTATTTCAAAATTCTCGGCCTCGCGGGGCTCCAGAGAATAGAACCACTCAAGCGCGGGACCATCCAATGATCTCCGAAAGAGGTATGCCAGGGACCTCTGATCGTTTTGCCAGTAGAGGACTCATACATGAAATCCTTGAGGTGAATGAAGGGGTTGCCGGTACCATTGTATCTGCGGTACGTGGGCATTTCGGAGGGAGGAAGATGAATGACGGGAAGGATTGGCAAAGCAACCTCCGGGGTGGCTTTCACGTCCACCATTCTTCTCAGATTTTGAAACTGCTCGTCCATGCGATTGAACCTATTGAGGAGCGATTGGGCGAGCTCCTCTGGGGGTGAAGGTGGCACTTGCCACTGGGGGAGAAACTGTCTCCCGGAGACTTGAGGGGGGAACCCAGAATGAGAGGGAGCTGTCGGACCACCGACAGTTGGCCCCGGCTGAAGCGGTGTCTGGGGAACAACGGGAGTTTGAGATTGTGACGGGAACTGGAATGAGGGTGGTTGTTGGCTCGCTTATCCTTGAAGCGAGGGAGACTGGATGGCTTGCGCCAATGAGGAGATGGAATGGCCTGCACGGACTCTTGGAGAGGTGCGATGGCCGGAGTTGATTCCTGGGGCGTGGGGGAAACAGATTTCCCTTTAGAATGGCCTGGAAGGCCCGGAGCTGTTCAGAGGTAAGCTCCGTGTTGGCGAGGACGCCCAGTAAGGAAGTGATATCCTGTGGCGGGGACGTGTCCCCGGCAATAACCTGCACCTCATGCGAGGGGTCATGAGAAGGACCCGAGTCCATAGCATAGACTCGCGGGTCGGCTGTCAAACCACGACTAGGGTGGTTCTCCTCAGAAGACTCGTGAGACATGCTCACAGTTTTCCCAGAACGCAAAAACATACACTAGCAAGTAGGTAGCAGAGATTATCAAACAAGTGGATGCCTTTACGCCCTTTTTTGTGTTTTGATTTTGATGATTTTTTTTGTGTTTTTAGCGAGATCCGAAGTTCACACAAAATGGGGACCCTAGTTTATTTTTGTTTCACCGCCGTGTCAGCTAGGGTCTCTCGTCTCACCACGAATGAAATGACTAACTCCGGGGAACTTCAATGGTACAACCAGCCCAGTGAACGAAGAGGAGATTCTTCGATGTCGGGGACTTACGGAGGTCCCAGTGTAGGAGATTCTAGTCCGTTGAGAGGAATTCCCAAACGGAGAGTCCTTCCTTCACCGGGAAAGGGTGATCCTCAAAAAAATGAAAAAAGGATAGAAAAGAGGAATGGATGTATGCAATGGAATGCTGACAGATATATAGGGTAAGAAAACAACAGAAATAACAGACATATAATAAACAATCATCAATCACAACTGATAGTGCTGCCGTGAGCACAACGGGGGCGCGCGGGGGCGCGAAGGTGGAGAGGCACGGGTGGTGCCGAACTTGCAAGGGTAGCCGAAAGGAAGCAGTAGAAGTCCCACCGTGATCGCCAATCTGTGAGCGACGTCACGCGGTTCGGAGTTCGATGGAGCGGGGAAGAGGATGCGGAGAGCGCGCGGGCTCCTCTTTTTGTTTGTTTTGCTGTTTGCTGCAACACAGAGATGAGAGAAGAGAGAGAAGGGGCCACCACGGGAGATTGCTCCGGCGGGACGAGCGGGACAAGTATAATATAGCAAGATATGGGGTTCAAATGGCCATAGCGGGAAGTGACTCGCCGCGACCTCGGGGGGACGGGAATGGTGCAGAAATTAAATAACAAGAATTGAAACGGCCATTGGGGAAGTGACTCGCCGCGGCCTCGAGAATATGAGCAGAATATAGCAGAATATAAAGGAGAATATAAGAACAGAGATTTAAACGGCCATTGGGGAAGTGACTCGCCGCGGCCTCGAGAATATGAACAGAATATAACAGAATACAGAGAGAATATAAGAACGGAAATTTAAACGGCCATTGGGGAAATGACTCGCCGCGGCCTCGATGATATGAGCAGAATATAACAGAATATAGAGAGAATATAAGAACGGAAAATTTAAACGGCCATTGGGGAAGTCACTCGCCACGGCCTCGATGATATGAGCAAAATATAACAGGATATAAAGAGAATATGAGAACAGAAATTTAAACGGCCATTGGGGAAGTGACTCGCCGCGGCCTCGATGATATGAGCAAAATATAACAGGATATAAAGAGAATATGAGAACAGAAATTTAAACGGCCATTGGGGAAGTGACTCGCCGCGGCCTCGATGAAAAGATGTGATCGCCAGGGGCCGAAAGACCCTAAACTAAGAAAGTGATCGCGCCTACCTCAAGAGCGGGAGATGGCGGGTTGCTTCTTCCTCTCCTTCCGGCCGGCCGACGGAGAGGGCTTTCCTCGGGTACCCTTGCAAAATAACGACAAATAAATGACAAGTGGATTAGAAAGATGGAGGTGTAGTATTCAAATCCTTGCGATAAAAATAACGAAATGATGGCAAGACACACACCTGGTTGGTGTTATCTTTTAAACCCCTCTCGGACTCGAGTAGGAGGAAAATGAGATGATGGATGCAAGAAGTATAAGAGAAGAGGCGCCCTTGTGAAGGGGGATAGAGGATGCAATATGATGAATGTAAAGAACTATGGAGAAAAAGGGGAAGAAAAGGCTTATTGGATGAGCCGAGGGTGAAATCCGGCGGAGCTCCGGCAGCGTGGGGACGACGTGGAAGCGCGGTGGATGAAGACGACCTTCCTCTCGCGAGCGTGGGCACCCGAGAAGTCGGCAGAACCTCCACCTACAAAAGACCCGACGGGTTAGAAAATGACTCCGTAGCCTCTGGGCTCCGGCAGCCTATCGGATCACTGCTTAGCTCCCCTAGAACTGAGGGGGTGGGCCTCTATTTATAGAGCTCCGGAAGGTGGAGGCGTCCAGGACCCCAGACACCTCCATCAGGGCCGAAATAATATTTTATTCTATTTTTATTGATTTTTGTAGAATACTTTTGTGGAGGCGTCCAGGGCCCCGGAGGCCTCAAACAGGTCCACCGAAAACCGACGACGGCCGCACGCGGTTTGGCACAACGCGTGGTTTTGTGAGCGGCGCCTCGTGATTCAGAAATGGGCGGGTCCAGCTGACCGGACGTCTCTATAATTTGGCTTTTTCCACACACGACAAACCGTCGTTCGGTGGGCGGCGCCCGTGAGGGAATTGATGGAAGCGTCCAGGGGCCTGGACGCCTCCAAAATTATATTATTTTATTATTTTTCTTTTGTCTTTTATACCAGGCTTGGCATTATATATTTTTTTATATGTTTTTATGGAGGCGTCCAGGGGCCTGGACGCCTCCATTAATATATATTTTTATTTATTTATTTTTTTGTTTTTTGTATGCCAACTGGCATTTTATATTTTTTTATATTTTGTTTTTATGGAGGCGTCCAGGGGCCTGGACGCCTCCATTAATTTATTATTTTTTATTTAATTTTGGGCCCTAAAAAATAAATAAATAGAATTAAAAATATGGGGGCGTCCAGGGGCCTGGACGCCCCCATTAAAACCCACCCGGGTCCTCAATCGGCGGCTGCCCGACAGACACCTTCTTGGTTCCGCAACCTCTTGATGCGTCTGACTGGTGTTGATGCCGTCCGAATGCCGTGACGAGACGATCCCGGATGCCGAAAAGGGCGGAAGAAGACTCAAGAAAAGGAAGCACTCAAGTGATTCGAAACGCGTAAGCCGTCGCGGGGTGTTGTATAGTAATATGAGATTTTCTCAGGAGACGTCAGGAATGGCGTGTCTACAGGTACCTTCGACGAGTCCGCCATCATCAGAAATCCCAGTTTCATCTGCATGTAAAGCTTGAAGCTTGCCTTGTGGTTTCTTGAAGACTAGAGGTTTTGCCGGTGTAGCTTGCTCCGATATGAGAGGACAATTGGGGATACGGTGCTCCTTGCTTCCACATCGCAAACAGGCGTGTAGCAACCCTAATAAATGAATAATTGAAATGAATTAAAACATATATATTACAGAAGTAATATATAAAAGGAATAGGGTTAATTGGACGAAATAAAACAAAATTAAAAATAACGCCTCTTATTAAGGCGTTAATTTATAAAGAAACGCCTCTATCCATGGCGTTACTAAAGAAAGGACGCCCACACATGCGGTCGTCAGTTCTCATGCGACCAAATGGGTAAGTAAAAGAAACACCCCTATCTTGGGCGTGTTTTAAAACACGAAACGCCCTTTTTCAAGGCGCTTTTTAAGAAACGCCCTAAAGTAAGGCGTCAATTAAATAATACACGCCCTGACCAAAGTCGTTAATTCCATTCGGAACCGTTCGAACCCAGAACTTATCCAGGGTAAGTGATAACTATGAGAAAGAGTTCGAATGTGGTAATAACTCAATCTTGGAAATATTACTTTCAATCAAACACTACTTTTGTTAGGACTCCTAAATCCTATAAATAGTCTTGATCGAACGAACCCTAAACCCATTTGATCGAACGTCTGCTGCTAGGTACGTGAAGAACAAACTGTTCTTCTTATTTTCTTTTGTTTTCTTTTTTTTCTTGCTTCAGATTATGTGAAGAATAATTATTTTCTTCTTGTCCAGGAAACTCTGCTGCTGCCGAAGAATAGGTAATATTCTTCTATCTTCTTAAAATATCGATTACAACTATGAAGAATATTAACATCTTCATATTTACTTCCTTTCTCTTCCTCTACAGGTTCTGTAGCGTGAAGATCTCTGAAGAACGATTGTTCTTCTCCTTGTTGTTGCTGCCACTGTTCGTAAGTCGCAGTAGAAGCCTCTTCATCAAAGCCATCATCTTCTGCTAGCCAAAAACCCCTCACGGTCATCTCCAAATCAACTCTTAAAGGTAGGTTTTCTCAAGTTACTGTAGCCCAAATGAAATTAATGCAAGATATATATATATATAAGCATGTCATGCATATGATTATTATAGTTTTCATGCGTTTTCTGAAATATTTTGAAAGAGACGCCCCTGTCAAGGGCGCTAATTTACAAGACACGACCATGTCCAGGTCGTCAATTTAATATTTGACGCCCTGTACACAGGCGTTAATTTCATGTAAATCTTCAGAACGGATTATCCATGCAATTACATGAAATCAATCAATAATTGTTAACGGTTAAAAGTCAATAAGCATGAAACATCAAATCTAAAATACTGCATCTGATTTCCTGCCAATTTCCTGTCATGACTATATGATTGTTATCATTGATTATCGTGCAAATCTTGCTTTCCCAGTATCTCTTGAATTCACGACCTAGACTAGGTCGTTTTCCATATGTAAACGCCCCATCATAGGGCGTGAATTAAAAATAAACGCCCCTTACTAGGGGCGTATCTTTTAAAATCCTGGAATATATATTTTGTGAAAATAAGAATTTAATGATTAACGCCCCTGACAAGGGCGCGTTTTTGATAATTTCTGAAAATAAATATGTTCTGAAAAATATTGTAAATAAAAAGACGCCTGCTACTGTAGTCGTCAACTCTTGAAGAAACGCCCCTTCCCAAGGCGCGTTTTAAATAAATTATTGAATTATTAAAAATTCTGCAAAACGGACCATGTGTAAACGCCCTTCTGTTAGGCGTTAATTACTTGAGAAACGACTTGACCTAAGTCGTTATTTTACTGTAAACTGATTTTTCCTCTGATTTGCTAACCGATGGTTTATATATTATACATATATATATATATATCGGCACTATTCTCCACTCCGTGAGTATAGTCCCACTTTTCACGGCGTTTTATCGATCACACTCAATTCTCATTGACATACAAGCTCTCCTTTGGACATTCCGTTCCTTGGGACTAGCGAGTTAGTCATAGAGACCTCCGTAAGACTCCTCGTAGCCTTGGATTCCCTCAAGGCCGACTGAGCTGGTTGTACCCTAAAAACCCATTACACGATCCTTGCCATGTCAATCTAAAGAAACATGGTATACCGGCCCTTATGATTATACAAAGAGTATATCATAAGAAATTCTTAATGGGATGATGATATCATGCCATATCATGTCGTTCTTGTAAACCTCAATTCTATGATAAGAATGAGGGTATCTTACCTTTGATATACTGTTCATGTGGACCTCAATTCTATATAAAGAATGTCCATATTGATTTGTCATGGTACCTAAGTTAAGGGAACCATAATCTACCTAGTTTTATCGACATCGTGATTATACCGTTATTATCGCCATTCTATGTCCTTTGTCATATTTTGGACTCTATTCTATCAAAGTTGTCATACGTGTCTACAAGCTTGATTATTGAAATTCTATATTGGCTATATAAACAAGAGTGGATGTCAAAACACATGATAAATGCCTGCGCATATAGGGCCCGATCTGGTCCTGGGAGGAGCACCCGAAAGTACTTGTGCCCATGGGAGTTAAAATGATAAGGTATCTGGCATTATACCGAGTACTTGACTTGCTTGATTGGACATTCCACACACATCTTGTACTTGAATCGTACTTGACTTTACATGAAATGTGTGGCCCGAAAGAGGGTAATTTACTTGCTTGATACATGATAGCCAAAGTTCTTGACATGACTCGATAATGGTACTTGCTTGAATATCTTGAATAACTTGTATCTTGTTCATGAAAGTTCATCTTATTTCTTTGATATTACATTCTCTCTATCTTGTCGTTTCATGCGAGCATGCATAGCTTTATTGCATCCATGAAAATGTAATTACTTAAACCACTTGCTAGTACTTGAGATATAATTTCCTACTGAGCGTTCGCTCATTCCGTTTGTCCCTTTTTACTTTTCAGGTAAGTCCGACGACGATGGAAGTCAATCGGATGGGAATGGTCAAGAGTGAAAGTGATAGAGCTTCTACAAGTGTCGTCTAGTCTTTTCCATAGTTTCTTGAGTCAACTATGTATTCTTTTCCTTTTTATTTAACAGAGTATTGGATTTGTAATAGTCTATCCATTATGAAATAAAGGATTGGGTTATCTTGCTATTTTGCGCATCTCTGTCTTTGTGTCGAATACACGACCACTCTGATTGACATGATTGATATAGACACGTCGCGCATCTCCGGGTATCTTCCGCGCTCGGGGCGTGACAGTCTTTGTGGTATCAGAGCCTAAGGTATTCAATTCCTAGGAAACCCAAGTCCAAGGATAGGTTTCAAAACCTTTAACCAAGTGAGAGTGGGTAGAACCAAGGGTTAAATGATCAATGAGTCCTTTATAAGATCATAGTGATATAATACTAACATAGCTATTGTAATTGTAGGATAATGGCTGCCGAACGTGCTCAATGGCGCAACATGCAGCGTACCCTTCAAGGGATGACCCAAGTGCTACAACAGGTAGCACAAGGTGGTGCTCCACGAGCTGGAAGCTTACACCAAGCATTCAAGAATATGAATCCCCCGAAGTTCATGGGATCGACCGATCCAGACGATGCCGAGCATTGGGTTCGGGAGATTGAACGTATATTCCGTGTCATGCAATGCACGGATCAGGACAAAGTCTTATTAGCTACTTTCCAGTTAGAAAAGGATGCTAGATGCTGGTGGGAGTCGATTGAAGCTACTATTGACCCAACTCAAGTTACATGGGGTGAATTCGTTGAATATTTCAACGCCAAATATTTCTCTGATAGGGTCCAGGAAAGGAAGGCCGCCGAATTTGCCGCATTAAAGCAAAGATCTTTATCGGTGGCTGATTATGAAGCACAGTTCTCTAGACTGTCTAGATATGCTAAGCATTTAATTGGCACGGAAAAGATGAAAGCCCGTAGATTTCTTAATGGGCTTAGGCCCCACTACATTACTCAACTGGCGCCTATGGATATTCAAGTTTATACTGAAATAGTGCGCCGAGCTCAGTTGCTTGAAGATGCCACGGAACTATCTGATAGGATCCGTGGGAAAGACAAAAAGGAGCAAGTCACAAGTTCGGGTTCTTTTAAACCCAACTTTAAGAAGAGGCCCAATAATGGAGGTTCTTCCTCTCAAGATCAGAAGTACAAGAAATCCAAGCCTTTCTCTATCACCACTACCCCTTCAAATGTAGTATGCAAGCATTGTGACAAGGCTGGTCACAAAACAGAAGAATGCTGGAGGAAATTAGGAGCATGTCTCCGTTGTGGGAGTCGTGAACATCGGATTCCCGATTGTCCATTAATGAATGACCAAGACGGTGAGGGTAAACGCCCAGTGACAAGGAACGCGCGTCTTCATGCAATCCAAGAGACCGAACCAGAAGAAGAAGGCGGATTGGTGGAAGGTACATTAAAAATTTGTTCCAAATATGCACATGTCTTATTTGATACGGGTGCATCGCATTCCATTATTTCCAAGAAGTTTGCTGACCCATTACCTCTAGAACCAGAATGGATGAAAATAGTGTTGTCTACTCCTCTCGGAAACGAGACGGATATCACGCATCATTACCAAAACTGTGAGGTGTTGGTTCGAGGAAAGAATTTTCCTATTGATCTTATCTGCTTAGATCTAAAAGAATATGATGTTATACTAGGAGCAGATTGGTTATCTAAGTACCAGGCAACGGTTGATTGCCGTAATAGCAAGATTGTTTTCAAAGAATTTCCAGAACTGACTTATACTAGTCCTAAGAGTCGAAGCAAATCCCCTCTTATTTCGGCTCTTCGAGCAAGCAAGCTCGTCAGGAAAGGATGTGTATCCTTCCTTGCTTTTGTCACTAATAAAGAAGCTAAGGAAACTAAGATAGAAGACGTTCAAGTAGTACGAGAATTCCCAGACGTATTTCCGGAAGAATTGCCGGGATTACCCCCGCAAAGAGATGTGGCCTTTACCATCGACTTAGTCCCTGGTGCTGGTCCGGTTTCAAAGGCACCATATAGAATGTCCCCTGCTGAACTCAAGGAGTTGAAGGAGCAGTTGATGGAACTAATCCGAAAAGGGTTTATTAGACCAAGTACTTCCCCGTGGGGAGCACCAGTCTTATTTGTAAAGAAGAAGGATGGATCCATGAGATTGTGTATCGACTATCGACAGTTGAATCATCTTACTATCAAGAACAAGTATCCACTGCCGAGAATCGATGAATTGTTTGATCAGATTTCAGGATCCAAATATTTCTCCAAGATTGATCTCCGGTCGGGATATCATCAATTAAGGATCAAGGATGATGACATTCACAAGACCGCATTCAGAAGCAGGTATGGCCATTACGAATTTGTTGTTATGCCTTTTGGACTAACAAATGCCCCTGCTGCCTTTATGCAGTTAATGAATAGCATATTCAGGCCTTACTTGGATCAATTCATAGTAGTCTTCATCGATGATATATTGATATATTCTAAGACTAAGGAAGAACATGAAGAGCATTTGAGGATTGCATTGCAAGTCTTGAGGACAAATCAATTATATGCTAAACTCAGCAAATGCGAGTTCTGGCTTGAAGAAGTGGCTTTTCTCGGACATGTCATATCCAAGGACGGTTTATCTGTGGATCCGTCAAAAGTTGAAGCTGTGAGAAACTGGGAGAGACCCACTAATGCAAGCGAGATCAGAAGTTTCTTAGGTCTTGCAGGCTATTATCGGCGATTTATCAAAGATTTCTCTAAGATCGCCGTACCACTTACAAGATTAACTCGTAAGGAGATCCGATATGAATGGAGTGAGGAATGTGAAAGCAGTTTCCAAACTCTCAAGGATCATCTCACCACAGCTCCGGTCTTAGCCCTACCAATTGAAGGAGAGAAATTCGAGGTCTACACTGATGCTTCTGGCATTGGCCTCGGATGTGTTCTAATGCAACATGGGAAGGTCATAGCATACTCTTCTCGTCAACTGAAGAAGCATGAGGAGAATTACCCCGTCCATGACTTGGAATTGGCCGCGGTAGTATTTGCCCTAAAGATATGGAGACACTATCTCTATGGGGTACAGTTTACTGTATACTCCGATCACAAAAGTCTCAAATATCTATTTTCACAAAAGGAGCTGAACATGAGACAAAGACGTTGGCTAGAATATCTCAAGGACTTCGACTTCAGTATACAATACCATCCCGGAAAGGGTAATTATGTGGCTGATGCCCTTAGTCGAAAGCCGAGAGCAAAGATAGCAAATTGTATGATACAAGAATGGAGGTTACTTGAACAATTCTCCGAGCTCAATATAAGCTTGGACACGGAATCCAAATTTGTCACACTATCCCATGTAAGCATACAGTCAGATTTGTTATCTGAGATACAAACACTTCAGGATGATGATCCTATGTTAATAGAAATCAAAGGCAGATTAGAAGGACAATCTGATTTTCAACTAACTTCTGATGGAAGATTATCGTTCAAAGATAGAACTTGTATACCCGATTGTCCGGAATTAAAGAAGAAGATCTTAGATGAAGCTCACAGATCAAGATACACTATTCATCCTGGATCAACTAAAATGTACCAAGATGTAAAGAGGAACTTTTGGTGGCCCAATATGAAAAGAGAAATAGCGGACTATGTATCACGCTGTCTCACATGCCAACAGGTCAAGGCGGAACACCAAAAGCCTGCGGGAAAACTACATCCTCTAGATATTCCTAAGTGGAAATGGGAGGATATTGGTATGGACTTCATCATGGGTTTGTCTAAATCTAAAGGAGGACATGATGGAATCTGGGTTATCATTGACCGATTGACTAAATCGGCACATTTCTTGCCAATCAAAAGCCGATGGTCGATTGATGTGCTAGCTGCACTATACATTAAAGAAATAGTCAGGATACATGGAATTCCTGTCTCAATCGTGTCTGATAGGGATCCCCGTTTTACTTCTCATTTTTGGAAGGGATTACAACATTCGTTGGGGACAAGGCTCAACTTTAGTACTGCTTTTCACCCACAAACGGATGGTCAGACCGAGCGAACTAATCAAGTTGTTGAAGATATGCTGAGAGCATGCATTATTGACTTTGGAGGAAGCTGGCATGACCACTTACCTTTAGTTGAATTTGCATATAATAATAGCTACCAAGCTAGTATCCAAATGGCACCTTTCGAAGCCTTATACGGAAGGAGTTGCCGATCTCCCATATGTTGGAACGAAGTTGGAGAGAAACAACTATTAGGTCCAGACATGGTAAGGGATACAACTGAGAAGATACAGGTAATCAGAGAAAGATTACAAGTTGCTCAGACCAGACAAAAGACTTATGCAGATACAAGAAGAAGAGATCTTGAATTCCAAATCGGAGATCATGTATTTCTTAAAATATCCCCTGGACGTGGCATACGAAGATTTGGTGTTAAGGGCAAGCTTACGCCAAGATTCATCGGACCATTTGAGGTACTCGAAAGAGTTGGCGAGGTTGCTTATCGCATCGCGTTGCCTCCTCAGTTGTCCGAGGTACACAATGTATTTCACATATCTATGTTGAAGAAGTATGTGCACGATCCGTCACATATTATTGAGCATGGAGATCTGGTGATCCAGAAAGATCTCACATATGAACAGAGGCCCTTGAAGATATTAGATCGAGAAATACGAGCTCTAAGGAATAAGGTTATTCCCATGATCAAGGTGCAATGGAATAAGAATCCTGAACGCGAAGCGACATGGGAGACCGAGGAATCTATGAAGAAACGATTTCCCGAGTTATTCTAAGAGGTATATGTCCTACACTCTCCGCATGTATAATTATATATATATTGAATTTGGGGACCAAATTCTTTTAAGTGGGGGAGGGTGTAGCAACCCTAATAAATGAATAATTGAAATGAATTAAAACATATATATTACAGAAGTAATATATAAAAGGAATAGGGTTAATTGGATGAAATAAAACAAAATTAAAAATAACGCCTCTTATTAAGGCGTTAATTTATAAAGAAACGCCTCTATCCATGGCGTTACTAAAGAAAGGACGCCCACACATGCGGTCGTCAGTTCTCATGCGACCAAATGGGTAAGTAAAAGAAACGCCCCTATCTTGGGCGTGTTTTAAAACACGAAACGCCCTTTTTCAAGGCGCTTTTTAAGAAACGCCCTAAAGTAAGGCGTCAATTAAATAATACACGCCCTGACCAAAGTCGTTAATTCCATTCGGAACCGTTCGAACCCAGAACTTATCCAGGGTAAGTGATAACTATGAGAAAGAGTTCGAATGTGGTAATAACTCAATCTTGGAAATATTACTTTCAATCAAACACTACTTTTGTTAGGACTCCTAAATCCTATAAATAGTCTTGATTGAACGAACCCTAAACCCATTTGATCGAACGTCTGCTGCTAGGTACGTGAAGAACAAACTGTTCTTCTTATTTTCTTTTGTTTTATTTTTTTTCTTGCTTCAGATTATGTGAAGAATAATTATTTTCTTCTTGTCCAGGAAACTCTGCTGCTGCCGAAGAATAGGTAATATTCTTCTATCTTCTTAAAATATCGATTACAACTATGAAGAATATTAACATCTTCATATTTACTTCCTTTCTCTTCCTCTACAGGTTCTGTAGCGTGAAGATCTCTGAAGAACGATTGTTCTTCTCCTTGTTGTTGCTGCCACTGTTCGTAAGTCGCAGTAGAAGCCTCTTCATCAAAGCCATCATCTTCTGCTAGCCAAAAACCCCTCACGGTCATCTCCAAATCAACTCTTAAAGGTAGGTTTTCTCAAGTTACTGTAGCCCAAATGAAATTAATGCAAGATATATATATATATAAGCATGTCATGCATATGATTATTATAGTTTTCATGCGTTTTCTGAAATATTTTGAAAGAGACGCCCCTGTCAAGGGCGCTAATTTACAAGACACGACCATGTCCAGGTCGTCAATTTAATATTTGACGCCCTGTACACAGGCGTTAATTTCATGTAAATCTTCAGAACGGATTATCCATGCAATTACATGAAATCAATCAATAATTGTTAACGGTTAAAAGTCAATAAGCATGAAACATCAAATCTAAAATACTGCATCTGATTTCCTGCCAATTTCCTGTCATGACTATATGATTGTTATCATTGATTATCGTGCAAATCTTGCTTTCCCAGTATCTCTTGAATTCACGACCTAGACTAGGTCATTTTCCATATGTAAACGCCCCATCATAGGGCGTGAATTAAAAATAAACGCCCCTTACTAGGGCGCGTATCTTTTAAAATCCTGGAATATATATTTTGTGAAAATAAGAATTTAATGATTAACGCCCCTGACAAGGGCGCGTTTTTGATAATTTCTGAAAATAAATATGTTCTGAAAAATATTGTAAATAAAAAGACGCATGCTACTGTAGTCGTCAACTCTTGAAGAAACGCCCCTTCCCAAGGCGCGTTTTAAATAAATTATTGAATTATTGAAAATTCTGCAAAACGGACCATGTGTAAACGCCTTTCTGTTAGGCGTTAATTACTTGAGAAACGACTTGACCTAAGTCGTTATTTTACTGTAAACTGATTTTTCCTCTGATTTGCTAACCGATGGTTTATATATTATACATATATATATATATATCGGCACTATTCTCCACTCCGTGAGTATAGTCCCACTTTTCACGGCGTTTTATCGATCACACTCAATTCTCATTGACATACAAGCTCTCCTTTGGACATTCCGTTCCTTGGGACTAGCGAGTTAGTCATAGAGACCTCCGTAAGACTCCTCGTAGCCTTGGATTCCCTCAAGGCCGACTGAGCTGGTTGTACCCTAAAAACCCATTACACGATCCTTGCCATGTCAATCTAAAGAAACATGGTATACCGGCCCTTATGATTATACAAAGAGTATATCATAAGAAATTCTTAATGGGATGATGATATCATGCCATATCATGTCGTTCTTGTAAACCTCAATTCTATGATAAGAATGAGGGTATCTTACCTTTGATATACTGTTCATGTGGACCTCAATTCTATATAAAGAATGTCCATATTGATTTGTCATGGTACCTAAGTTAAGGGAACCATAATCTACCTAGTTTTATCGACATCGTGATTATACCGTTATTATCGCCATTCTATGTCCTTTGTCATATTTTGGACTCTATTCTATCAAAGTTGTCATACGTGTCTACAAGCTTGATTATTGAAATTCTATATTGGCTATATAAACAAGAGTGGATGTCAAAACACATGATAAATGCCTGCGCATATAGGGCCCGATCTGGTCCTGGGAGGAGCACCCGAAAGTACTTGTGCCCATGGGAGTTAAAATGATAAGGTATCTGGCATTATACCGAGTACTTGACTTGCTTGATTGGACATTCCACACACATCTTGTACTTGAATCGTACTTGACTTTACATGAAATGTGTGGCCCGAAAGAGGGTAATTTACTTGCTTGATACATGATAGCCAAAGTTCTTGACATGACTCGATAATGGTACTTGCTTGAATATCTTGAATAACTTGTATCTTGTTCATGAAAGTTCATCTTATTTCTTTGATATTACATTCTCTCTATCTTGTCGTTTCATGCGAGCATGCATAGCTTTATTGCATCCATGAAAATGTAATTACTTAAACCACTTGCTAGTACTTGAGATATAATTTCCTACTGAGCGTTCGCTCATTCCGTTTGTCCCTTTTTACTTTTCAGGTAAGTCCGACGACGATGGAAGTCAATCGGATGGGAATGGTCAAGAGTGAAAGTGATAGAGCTTCTACAAGTGTCGTCTAGTCTTTTCCATAGTTTATTGAGTCAACTATGTATTCTTTTCCTTTTTATTTAACAGAGTATTGGATTTGTAATAGTCTATCCATTATGAAATAAAGGATTGGGTTATCTTGCTATTTTGCGCATCTCTGTCTTTGTGTCGAATACACGACCACTCTGATTGACATGATTGATATAGACACGTCGCGCATCTCCGGGTATCTTCCACTCTCGGGGCGTGACAAGGCGCCTAGCTTGCGCCAGCACTCCTCTATCTTGTGACCCGAACGATCATAATAGTTGCACACGCCCTTGAATGGAACAATAGGGCCAGGCTTCTTGTCTTCATGCCTCGGCATCTTGCCCTTCCATGATCCGGACCCGCTCCACGAACCAGGTCCACTAACAGGCCTCTTCTTGGTATACCCGGGTTTGACACTCCCAGAACCCTTAGGTAATTCTTTCTTGGTGCCTTTCCCACGGATTCTCTCCGCCATTTCAAGAGTATCCTCTAGAACTTGCGCTTTCCTCACCATCTCGGAATAAGTGGAAATCTCCATCGGAGCCAATTGGTTGATATAATGAAGCTTCAAACCATTGAGAAAGCGCTTCGCCTTCATCTTCTCGGTGGAAATGAGATGTGTAGCATATTGAGAAAGCCGTGCGAATTGAGCCTCATACTCCGCCACGGACAAACCTCACTGTTTCAAGGCCGCGAACTCTGCCGCTTTCTTCTCTTGCACTCTATCGGAAAAATACTTGCTGTTGAAGAATTCCTCGAACTCTTCCCACATAACTTGCCGATCTCCGAGAGTTGCCTTGATAGAATCCCACCAAGTACGTGCATCATGTTCCAGTTGAAATGTGGACAAAAGGACACGCTCCTGGTTGGTGCATTGCATAACTTCAAAGATTCTCCCCATCTCATCTAGCCAGTGCTCGGCTTGGTCAGGGTCAGTCGAACCAGCGAATCTAGGCGGGTTCATTCCGCGGAAGTTCCGGTATAGATCACCGGTGCCATGCTGTGCCGCTCCTGCCTGAGCTACTTGCTGAAGGGCCTGAGTAAGGCCTTGAACCGTACGCTGCAGGTTCCTCCATTCAGCACGATCAGCTGCCATCTACACGAGAAATAGATTACTTAGGTTCAAATAAGATAGATAATTACACGATTAAGAAACGAACTTAACCCAAGTTCTACCCAATCTCACAGGTCAGGTCTTAAACTTTTACAAGGTTAGGGATCTAGTGCACCTAGACACGACCAAAAACTCGGTACCTGGCGGAGGTAATCGGTCCGAAGACCACTCGCGCAAGTGTGCGACCTTCCCGATAGGCGTAGCCTAACGTTCGGGCAACACCTTTTTATATACCGGTTATTGGGATGCAATGCAAGAAAACTTAAACTTAGGAAACCTAGGAATGTGAAACCTAGGGCTCTGATACCAACTAAACTGTCACGCCCCGAACAAGGCGGAAGTATCGGGACGTACAGTTAGGGACACGCTAGCAAGAGAGGGAACTAAATCTAAAACAATACACAAGTGCTACAAGATGGAAATGCTAAATGATTAATAATAAACCACGACTAATACAATAATCCTCAAGTTCAACTTAATACAACTGGAATAATCAACCACTAAAACTCAATAATAAACTGAAACTAAATGATCTCCAAACACAACTAACAATAACACACTGCTAACACACTAGAACTGATACACTCAAGACATCACTCCTGCCCTTCCCCATCGGTAAGCGCGTCACCTGAAAAGCCTGGAAAGGGGGAAGCAACGGGGTGTGAGCTAACGCTCAGTAGGAAGTAACAGACATGTATAAGTGATTAACAGTTTAATTACATTTTCAAAATGTCATGCTACAAATGATAAAAACAATAAAAAGATAACGATGATATCACGAAACGAAATTCAAAGATCTTGCAAGGTCAAGAAATATAATGAATAGAATAGTAAGACAAGAATTTATTACAGGAGATAACGATAAAAAGTTGGCCATATCAAGTCGATTCAAGTCATGTCAAGCACGTATGTAATTTTATTTCCACGTCCAAGTAATGAGCAAGTACAGTAACCACAAGTAGAGTATAGAACAGTGACGAGTGGAAAGTGAAAAGTAGTAGAAAGTAATGTAGAGAGTAGTGGAGAGAGTAGTGGAGAGAGTAGTGGACAGTCCTAGATTTAACACATGTCAAGTACTGGTGCCAAATGCCACACCTAGTCATTCACCTCCCAGGGATACACGTAGTGTTCGGGCGCTCTTCCCAGGACCAGACCGAGCCCTTATTTGTTTGCCAGGCATTGATTTCTTTGGATCAAAGATCCCACGAATCTAGACTTCCACAGTTTATGGCCAGAATTCCAAGGTTTAAACTAAGTAGCAATAACAACTTCAAGTAGGAAGGAGATTCATTTCCAGAATTTCAAGGTAAGTATAATCATCAAGGAGATTGAAATCAAGTCACAACAAGAGTTAATCGTGCTGCGCTACTGTACAACAGCAGCAATCAAACAAGTTAATCAACATATTAATCCTAATCATCAAGTTAAGATATCATGATTTAACCATTATCATTTGCATTAAGACAATTGCCAAGAAGCTGATTCAAGATGATAAGGCAAAGAACAACTCCCACAGGAGTGAAATAGAATGCATTAACAGAGATTTAGTTACACCATTAACCACTAATTATGTGGGTTTCTATTTAATCTTGTATGCATTGAAAATGAAGATGATAAACGGTGTGTTTTTACACTAAGTTTGCATGTATGGACCAATGTTAATTGAAACTAAAAAGGGTACATGAATAGGTCATTAGTTCCTCAAAAATGTAGTTTTCAAAGTGTTTAGGTTGAATGGTTTGATTCCCCGATGATCCGGATTGATCCCCGGGTCAAATCATCAAAAAAACGGGTTTACACTGCATGGGTCGACCCTTTGGGTCGACCCCTGGAAAAATTCCAGGGATGGGTCGACCCCTGGGTCGACCCCTGGCTACCTGGCTGCATGGGTCGACCCATGGGTCGACCCCTGCAGGTTGTGGGTCGACCCATTGGGTCGACCCCTGCAAGGCAGCAAGCTGCTGCTTGCAGGGCTGAAATGGGTCGACCCACGGGTCGACCCCTGGGTTTCCAGACCCAAAAAGCTTCATAAAACTCCAAGAATTTGGGGTCTAAAAGTATTGGGATCTTAACCATAGACTCTAGGGTCATTAATATGCATCTTAGGGTCATAAAACATAACTTTAAATCACGAATTTCGATAGGAATCCAATGAAATAAATCCTATTCTATGAAGAACACAAGTAAAGTCTAGCTTGCTAGCATGCTTCTAATAACACACGAAATACTCTAGGCATGATCTATAAAAATTGGGGATTTTGATGTCAAAAGAAAGCTAACATGCTATTGATTACATTCATGTATGTTAATTAGAAATTGGGCTGTTATCACCTACCTCAAATTGAAGAAGGAACTCGCAACCTAGAATAAAGAACAACTTGACAGCACCTCACTAAAACTTCGATATCTCCACGGATACCTAATGACAATTGGGGCTTTTGCCACCAATGGAAAGAGCTCGATGAGAGGTACAATTTGCTATACTCATGATCAAGATTTGGTTGAGAATTCCTACCTCAATAGATTGATCAAAGAAGGATGAAGGGAAGCCAACGGCCTACTGACCGACCTCCACAAATCGAACTAGATCTCTCCAGATCCGAAATTTCAGCGAACCCCACAGCAGCCAAATGAAAGAAGACTCGTAGGGCTTCATTTTGATAGCTCATAGAGCTTCTGGAGCCTTCTGAATTGGGAGTATTTGCTGCTGCAAGCTACGAGTTTAGAAACGGCGCCGAAATCCTTGACTTGACCTAACTATGTCGGCAGCACGTTTTGGGGCTAAGTTTACCTCAAATTGATTGAGGGTAAATGTTCCTTTATGTAATACCTTTCATTTTCCTCTGGAATCACCCCATTTGGTTGAGAATCAAGCTCGAATTTGATGTTCAAAGTTTGGGTGAATAGTAAATTCGAATTTGAGTTAGGTGGGTTGTAAGTCAGGCTTAATCCACTGATTAGGCCTAGATAATGATTTAATTAGGCTTACTCCAAGAAGACAAAAGTGTTAGTCGAAGTATCTATTATTTAATTACTATTTTTATGAATTTTTATATGTTAGATAAAATTCCATTTCTACTATTCCGTAATTAATTAAATATTAAGTTCGGAAAAATTAGTTCGCTAATTCGGCTTAATAAACGATTGTATTAGGCTTAATTGTAGAAGACAAAGTTGATAAACAAAATTAATTCTACAAGATGTGATTTTTGGGGATTTTTAGAAAATAGAAGAAAAATGACTTATTCTATTAATTAATTAATTAATCCAATTAATTTGGATAATTCTCATTAATTTCGAATAATTTCAAATAAATTCCAAATAATTACAAATAACTTTCTAAATAAATTTCTAAAGAATTTGGGGTCTTACATTTTATTAGACCAAATTGGCGCCCTTGGGCTAAACAGGTTTACAAGTGGGTGATTTGGTGTAATTTTTTGAAATTTCATTTTTTTTTGACGATGCCATCAGGCGTCTTAAATTCTGAATTTGGCACCCCAGTCAGGGGCGTCATTTTAGATGGGGGTTACTATTTCTCAGTATAAAAATTATAAGATTTTCATGATTTAGTTCAATAGTTATGGATTTTGAATGGGTTAAACAATTAATATGGAGATTTACTACTTGCTTAACTTTGGTAACTGACACATTCTAATAGGTCGTCAGAACACTTAAAAATGGATAGTAATATGTTCTAACATATATATGTTTCTAACATGTTGGCTAACTAGTAATATATTCTAAGGTATTCTAATAGGTTGCAAATGGTCTAACTAGTAATATGTTCTAATATTTTCGAACATATAGGTTGGCTAACTAAACAGGTTGTTAGCCGGATCGCTAACATGGTCATACAGGTTACAAGTTAATATGTTCTAACATATTCTAACAGTTTAACAGGTTGGCTAATTAGTAATATATTTTAACATATTCTAACTTATTTCAGGTTGGTATATATTCTAATATATATCAAGGCAGCAGGTCCGTGCAGGTTACATTCTAACATTTTCTAACAGGTTGCAGGTTGGTAACTAGTCTAACAGGTTGGTATATATTCTAACACTTTTCTAATTATTAAAAGTTACAGGTTGGCTAACTATTAATAACATTGTCTAGCATATTCTGATTGGTATATTTTCTAATATATACCAAGGCAGCAGGTCCGCCCTGGGGTTAAATTAATTTTTTTATGCTTTCAGAAATTAATTTACTAAAAATAAAAATTAATTCATACAAAAATAATTTTTCAGTATTATAATATCTAAAATATAGAAATATACTTTTAGGTTAACTTAGAATATTTTAATATGATGCTATACACATAACATGGCTAAACACGTTTAATTAAGATGGCTAAACATTAAATTTGTTGTCTAAATAGTGAATAGTCTTTGACAGGTTTAAGATGTTTAAACAGTGAATGCAAATGTTGCTAGATATGACATTAACAAGTTTAATACTTGTCTACACAATAGACATGACTCAAAGTCAACTTTTGTAGCGTATTATTTGATTCAATTGTAATGTTGTGTTAAACAAGTTTATGGTAGCGTCTGTTATAACAGACGTGAGCTCTTGTTTGCATAACAGATGTGAGCTCTTATTTTATAAGAGACGTGACTCAAATATACTTCTAAACATGTCTTGGATCAGACATGTCTGCCTAAAACACTTAATATGAAGATTTACTTCGATTAACTTTGGTAACTAACATGTTCTCATAGGTTGGCTACAGAGATGATTGATTATGGATTACAAAAGCATGATAGATCTCTACAAGTCAGGATAAAATGTGCTATATAGACAATAATATCTCATGGAGATGAGCCTAATTACCTAGATTACTTGGCTAATTAGCAACTGGTTTAGTTAAAAGATGAGAACACCTACCTCTCTGAGACGACAGCTAGGTATAGGTGGAAGAAAAAGGGCAGCTTTCTTCTGCAACGTCAGAGGAGGCTCCTCCTTCTCTGCAGCAAGTCTTCGGAAGAATGAAGGGAGTCTCAGTATAGAGAGTATTATAGTGTTTTGGGATAGTCAAGAGGGGGACAAGATCCTACATAATTTGCATCTCAGTGCGATGCTAGCTCAAACGTGATGTTCATGTCTGAGAAGGACAGATGCCAACGCAGGTTTTTCTGGAAAAATCACAAGCCTGGAGGGGGGTCGTGTAAGCTAAATTATAGGGGCACACCATCATATGTTAACAATGATTACAACGCTTAGAAATTTTATATCTAATTAACTATGTTAATAAAAATAGTAAATTACATATTTTTATGATCCCTAGATTTTTATGATATTTATCAAAATTTTATTTTCTTAAAATATGCCAGAATAAAATTCAACCCGAAACTTCGTATCTAACTTTAAACATTTTTATCTTTAAAAATTGATAGAATCAGTTTGTGAAATTTCATGGCTAGGATCCTTATATTTTTCTCTTATTTTTCATAAAATTTATTTCTCAAAATTTTCTTTAAATAAATTTGACACTATTCATGTACCTAAGGTTGGTGCAAAACCTGTTCAAGCGTAGGTATAGGTCAATAAGGTTGGTGCAGGTTTCTGTCAAGGTTGCACACACACTAAGTCTATACATCTTTCACTTCAAAGTCTGTACATCGCATGGCTGAGCATCCCTCTTCAATGTGCATACTTTCATATATGCATTTCTGCATCATTATAGAAAGTCTGTACATCGCCTTGTAGCATGCACGCATTCAAAGTCCATACACTCTTCTCGCAAGTCTGTACATCGTCCTATTGCATGCACACTAAGTCTATACATCCATTAGGTCAAAGTCTGTACATCGTCCTATTGCATGCACACTAAGTCTATACATCCATCAGCTCAAAGTGTATACACTCTCGGACCAAGTCTGTACAGCCCGTGTGCTCCATGCATTCAAAGTCTATACATTCCTATCTTTACCTACGTTCACTGGTTTAGCAAACACACAAGTCTATACATTGCATGCACACTAAGTCTATACATCCATCAACTCAAAGTCTGTACATCGTTTTGTTGCATGCACACTAAGTCTATGCATTCAAAGTCTATACATTCTTATCTTTACCTACGTTCACCAGCTCAAAGTCTATACATTGTCTGCTAGCACACACGCAGAGTCTGTACATTCATGTTGCATGCACACTAAGTCTATACATCCATCAGCTCAAAGTCTGTACATCGTCCTGTTACATGCACACTAAGTCTATGCATTCAAAGTCTATACATTCCTATCTTTACCTACGTTCACCAGCTCAAAGTCTATACACTCTCGGACCAAGTCTGTACATTGGTTGGTTGCTGCAACGCAAAGTCTGTACATTGTCCATTTGCTGTAACTCAAAGTCTATACATTCTTTCGTGGCATGTCTGAGCATCTATTTCCAATGTACATACCTTACTATCTACATTTGTGCAATCCTTCAGGCAAAGTCTATACATTGCTTGTTGTTGTGTTCGTGCATCGTGTTCCATATAGGTTTTTGTCTCGGTGCAAGTTTTGCTAGCCTATAACGTATAATTATTTGGCACAAAAGGTAAATGGTGGATGCTGAGATTAGAACCCTGGTCACTAGGTTGAAAGGCACATCACTTAACCAACTACACTAGGAAGTCACTTGTTAAGTGAATAATCTTTATATATGATAACTCCGTGTTCCAACTTCTTACTTAAGCTTCCTCTAGAGTTTATCTAATATATTTTTTTTATTTGGGAAATATTATTAATAAAAAGAAAATTATCATTTTTTTTATACGGGATGCTACTCCCTCCCCCACTTAAAAGAATTTGGTCCTCCAAATTTAATTGCATATATGGAGACAAGGAGGGTGAGAATTAATTACGGACTAGAATAATTCTAGAAATCTCCTTCTCATAGACTCCTCGGTTTCCCATGTAGCTTCTTGTTCTAAGTATTGATTCCATTGAATTTTAACCATAGGGATCGTCTTGTTCCTTAGAACTCAGATTTCTTGGTCGAGGATCTTTACTGGCCTTTGCTCATAGGTAAGGTCCTTCTGTATCACCAAGTCAGTGTGATCAATGACGTGGAGAGGATCGTGCACATACTTCTTCAGCATAGAAATATGGAATACATTGTGCACTTCCGAGAGTTGAGGAGGTAAGGAAATGCGGTAACCCACCTCGCCCGCTCTTTCCAATACTTCAAATGGACCGATAAACCTTGATGTAAGCTTGCCCTTAACACCGAATCTTCTAATACCTCGGCCGGGAGATACCCTGAGAAATACATGGTCACCAACTTGAAATTCCAAATCTCTCCTTCTGTTATCAGCATAAGATTTTTGTCTGCACTGAGCTACCTTGAGTCTCTCTCTGATAAGGTGTATCTTTTCAGTTGAATCTCTAACCATATCTGGGCCTAGAAGTTATCTTTCACCGACTTCATCCCAGCATATTGGAGATCGAAAACTCCTGTCATAAAGTGCCTCGAAAGGTGCCATCTGGATACTGGCTTGATAACTGTTATTGTAGGCAAATTTGACTAGGGGTAAGTGGTCCTGCCAGCTTCCGTCGAAATTTATAATGCATGCTCTTAACATATCTTGAACAACCTGATTTGTCCTTTCAGTCTGACCATCTGTCTGGGGATGGAAAGCAGTGCTGAAATTAAGTTTCGTCCCCAGAGAGTGTTGTAGACCCTTCCAAAAATAAGAAGTAAAGCGCGGGTCTCGATCAGATACTATAGACACATGAATTTCATGCAATCCAGTAACCTCCTTGATATATAGGGCAGCAAGAACATCAACCGACCATCGGCTCTTGATAGGCAAGAAATGAGCCGATTTAGTAAGGCGATCGATGATTACCCAAATTCCATCATATCCGCCCCTAGACTTGGGCAAACCCATGATAAAGTCCATACCGATGTCTTCCCATTTCCACTTGGGGATATCTAGTGGATGCAATCTTCCAGCGGGCTTATGATGTTCCGCCTTCACCTGTTGGCATGTCAAGCATCTAGACACAAAGTCTGCTATCTCCCTTTTCATGTTGGGCCACCAAAAGGTTATTTTTATGTCTTGATACATCTTAGTGGCTCTAGGGTGGATCGTATACCTTGATCGGTGAGCTTCTTCAAGAATCCACTTCTTCAGCTCAGGACTGTCTGGTACACATGTCCGTTCATGGTATAATAATCTGCCATCGAGTGCCAACTTGAAATCAGATTTCTCGTCCAGCTTTTCTTTTATTTCCACTAGGGTAGGATCTTCTTCTTGCAACCTCTTGATTTCAGCTAGCAAATCTGGATGTACACTTATGAGAGATAGAGTAATACACCCGTCATTCTCATCCATGCTTATATTGAGTTTAGAGAATTTTTCCAGCAGCTTCCATTCTTGAACCATACAGTTGGTTACTAGGGCTCTCGGCTTCCGACTAAGGGCATCTGCTATGGAATTACCCTTACCAGGATGATATTGTATAGTGAAGTCGAAATCCTTGAGATACTCGAGCCAACGCCTTTGTCGCATGTTCAGCTCCCTCTGAGAGAATAGATATTTAAGGCTTTTATGATCGAAGTATACGGTGAATTGCTCTCCGTAGAGATAGTGCCTCCAGATCTTTAAAGCCAATACCACTGCGGCTAGTTCCAAATCATGCACAGGGTAGTTTTCTTCATGCTTCTTTAATTGCCGGGAAGAGTATGCAATGACTCTTCCATTCTGCATCAATACACATCCGAGGCCGATACCAGATGCATCGGTATATACCTCATACTTCTCTCCTTCAATTGGTAGAGATAAGACCGGAGCAGTAGTCAAGAGATCCTTCAAAGTTAGGAAACTCTTCTCACAGTCTTCACTCCATTCATAAGGCACTTCCTTGCGAGTCAATCTGGTAAAAGGGACAGCAATCTTGGAGAAGTCCTTAAAATGCCGGTAGTAGCCAGCTAGACCCAAGAAGCTACGAATCTCCGTTACATTCGTTGGTCGTCCCCAATTTTGTACAGCTTCGACCTTCGCAGGATCCACAGAAATTCCATTCTTTGATATGACATGGCCTAAGAAGGACACTTCTTCAAGCCAGAACTGGCATTTGCTGAATTTGGCATATAGCTTGTTGTCTCGCAATATCTGTAATGCCTTTTTAAGATGCACTTCATGATCTTCTTTAGTTTTTGAATAGATCAATATATCATCGATAAAGACCACAAGAAATTGGTCTAAATAAGGCCTGTAGATGTTGTTCATTAATTGCATAAAAGTTACGGGGGCATTTGTTAGTCCAAAAGACATAACAGTAAATTTGTAATGTGTTGTGCCTCTGTGGTTTTGATGATTAGTTTTGATGTGAGTCATACACTGTGAGTCACCATGCATTGATGTTCTGTTTTGATGATTGATTTGGTTTTGATGATTGGTGTTTGATGTGAGTTACTGTGAGTCATCTTGCTGAAATGAGTCATCTTCATATGTTCAGTCATTTTGATGTTCAGCCATGTTATCTGCTACATAAAGCATTCATACATCACAGTCAGCATAGTGTGGGCCGACCCCTTTGTAGATGGGTCGACCCCCCAGATAAGTGTAGTGTATACACTCTTCGGTTGGGTTCAACTGAAGTCTGCACATCAGCCTGCATGATTTCAAAGTATGTACATTGCACAGCATGCATCAATTCCAAGTAGGTACATCGTCTGTTCATGAAGTATATACATTGTACTTGTGATCAATAGCTTCAAGTGTATACACTCTCACATAATACACACATGCTTAGCTGCTGTTCTAAGTCTGCACATTGCCAAAGTCTGAACAGTCATCGTCTTAGTGCATCTCAAGTCTATTCATTGGTATAGTAATGCAAGTCTATACATCGTTCGTCTCATATGCACATTTGAGTCAATGTCTGCACAGCATAAGTCTATACACTTTTGCATCTCATTTAGCGTCTTATATGCATGTTTGAGTCAAAGTCTGTACAACCCAAGTCTGTACACTGAGGACGCTTGTTAGCTTTCAAAGTCTATACATTATCTACAGTGCATCCAGCTAGTCTATTCATTGGAGCGTCTTGTTCAGCGTCTCATGGCAAAGTCTGCACATTCTATTGTTCAACGTCTGCATGCATTACATGAAGTCTGTACACTGCATCGTCTCAACTTGCGTCTTACTGAGCATCCATTCACTGCAAAGTCTATACAGACTTCATCGTCTTAGAGATCGTTTCATGCCTTCACCTAAAGTTTGTACATCCACCGTCTTTTCCAGCGTCTCACACTTGCAAAGTCAATACACTGGTCGGTGGAACAAAGTCTGAACATCCTTCAGTGAACTTCGAAGTCTATACATTGGGAGCCTTTTACCTATGTTCAGTTCTGAAGTTTGTACATCCTTCAATGAACCTTGAAGTCTATACATTCGCTGCAGAGATCACTGTCAAGTTTATACATTGGTCTTCATATTCAAAGTCTGTACATTGCTCTTCATATTCGAAGTCCATACATTGGTCTTCAGCTAAAGTCTGTACATCGGACTTTCACTTAAAGTCTGTACATCGCTGCTTTGTCAAAGTCTATACATCGCAGCTGTGGTGAAGTCTGTACAGCCATTCTCTTATCAAAGTCCATACATCCTTCTGTTGGAATTCCAAGTCCGTACATCGGACTGTTTGAGCAAATCTGTACAATGTTTCATTCACATTGGAAGTCTAAACATTGGGGGCTTTCCCTACGCTTTGGCTAAGTCCATACATTGGCATACTGTTCATGCTTCAGTCATCAAACTCTATACAGACTTAAGCGTCTCATTCTGCGTCTTACATCAAAGTCTGTACATCGCCTTCAATCATCAAGTCTATACATCGTGGGCTTCATTCCTTCTAGTCTGTACATCCTTCAAGGGCCAAGTGTATACATCGCTTACAGGTCACACGTTCAAGTCTGAAGTCTATACAGCCTTGGTTTCTGCATTGAAGTCTATACACTGGTTGAGCTTCGTGAAGTCTATACAGTGGCTAAGCATCGTGTAGTATATACAATGCATTTCATCTTCAAAGTATGTACAGCCGTTGCCCTCTTATGTGAAGTCTACACATTGGGGAAAAGTCTGTACACTGCATTCATCTTCACAAGTATATACATTGCTTTTGCTTTATCTGCTCAAGTCTATACAGTCTGAAGTCTATACAATGCTTTGCATTCACAGAGTCTGTACAGGGTGTTTAGACTTAAACTGATGACTTATCCGATGCTCTGTCTGACAGGGATTCTTACCGATATTGATGACCTGGCTCATGATCCCAGGAGGATGAGGTATGCAGATGCTGACACGTGGATGAAGAAGCCTCGGATCTGGCGAATTCCTTGGGCGGGAAAACGTGGAAGCCACGTGCCTAGGGGCTGCTGCTGCTACTGCTATATATACGAGCCTTCTTCCACTAAAGAAGACTGATCAAAAGAAAAGGAGCAAAGTCTATACATCCAGTCTGAGAGCAGCAGAGAGTATTCGATCCAGAGAAGAAAAAGAGAGAGAGTGAGCCGAAGAGAATAGAGGAGCAGAGATCGAGAGAGTGAAAGAGCAGAAGAAAAAAAGAGCTACAGTAGAAAGCAGAAGAAGAAGTGAAGAGAAGAGACAGAGAGAGCCTGCGAAAGAAGAAGAAAAGAAAGAGAAGAAGAGCAGAAGGAGAAGAAGAGAAAGAGAGAGTTAGAGAGCTCGTGAGGGTTAAGAGAAAAAGAAAGTGAGAGAGAAGAGAAGAGAAAGAGAAGCTTACCTGAAGATCTGTCTACTAGACCGTGGATCAAATCCAGCCCAGTCAGCTCCATGCGAGCCACATCTGTGTTATCTTTCTTTACAGCTTTCTGATCGCTGTGTATTTTTCCTTTCTTATTTTCCTTTTTCATTTGGTTAGCTTTGTACTTTCGATCCTCTGGACTGAGGTCGGGTCCCTCCTAGTCTGGAGGAAGAGAGGTCTGCGACCTCTAGTTTGCAAGTGGCTGGAAGTCACTTGTGTGTTCCCTCCGGTTTGGAGGAAGGGAGATCTGATCTCCGGTTCTGGGCTTGTGGGTTGCAAGTCCAGGGGTCCCTCCTGGTCTGGAGGAAGAGAGGTCTTCGACCTCTAGTTTGCTGGTGACTGGGAGTCACTGGTGGGTTCCCTCCTGGTCTGGAGGGAGAGAGACTTCAGTCTCTAGTTTCCAAGTGGCTGGGAGTCACTTGGGTGTCCCTCCGGTTGGGAGGAAGAGGGGAGGTTGTTCCCCTGGTCAAGCTGTGTGGCAGCAACTGTTTGCAGACTGAGTCTGCTTGGTTCTAGCGTTTGCTAGTGAAGCCTCACTCCGGTTGGGAGTGAGGGGTGGATGTAGGTCTGGAGGACCGGACCACCTAAAAATCTATTGAGCAGTGGTTTGATTGCTTGATTTGCTTCCGCTAGATGCTTGAATAGGCACGCTCCATCTGCTTGTTATTTTGTTTAATCGAATTTGCTTAATTCCGAAACTTGCCTAGCATCTGAGTTTTTAAATTGGGCATTATTCGTAGCAGGATACATTCACCCCCCTCTGTATCTGGGCCTAGCACCCTAACAGTTGGTATCAGAGAGGTGTCTGCATACAAGGTCCAGCAACCTGCAGATTCGATCTCTGGTTTTCGGTGCTAATTTATTTTTAGTGCATCAATATTCCTGTTGCATTAATCTGTTGTGTTCTCATGGCTCATCCACCAATTTTCAGTGGTACGCATTTTAATGCATGGTTCACTAGTCTGAAGAATTATATCAAATCTGTAAATTCAGGCCTGTGGAAAGTAATTTCACATGGTCCTCATGAACTACCAAAGAAAAAGTCCAAATGGACTGACAGTCACAAGTCTATGCATGAAGAGAATCAGATAGCTATAAATCTAATGAAGGCAGCTACTGATAGAGCCTTTCACTCATGCTTCGTTGATTGCAGTTCTGCTAAAGACATTTTGGATATACTGAAGCGAACTCAGGAGATAGATGTGGACAGCTGCATGATGGCCAACAGAAGAAATCAAAGTGGTAGCGATCAAGGCAGCAATCAAACTGAAGAAGATGATGATGATGAGGTAAATCTCTTCGAGAATTTTTCTCTAGAAGATTGGGAGAATGCATATGCTGAATTATTTGAATCTCATGAACTGTTAAGAAAATAGTATAAAAAATTGAAGAAGGGTACTGGTTTAGATAGTTCAAGTTCTCCTTGTAGAAATTGTGTTGAATTGAAAAATATTCATGATGCCTGTATGTCTGATTTTCAAATATTGAAGAAACAAGTTTCATTATTGAAAACTGAAAATCAAGATCATATAAATGTGATATCTGAACTCAAAGAAAAATTCAACTCAGATAATGATAATCAGACTCTTGTGAACTATCATGACCAATATGAAAAATTGCTGAAAAACTTTGAAAGTGTGAACTCAGATTTAAACAAGTTGAAATCTGAAAATGATTCTCTCAGAACATCTGCTAATAAAAATGATAAAAAACATGAGAAACTTGAGTAGGAGAAGAACTTATTTGCTGAAAAACTTGAAGCCATCAAATCTGTGAATGTGGAATTACAGAAAAATATTGAAAAGAAGGAAAAAGATTTGAAGGAATTCAAGGCTGGAAGAAAACTTGAAACTAACTCAGAAGATCAGACTTTGATAAATGAGTTAATTCAGAATGACAAGCTTAAGGAAGAAAATGAGAAATTAAAAATGCTGAACTCCACTATGTCTGAGAGACTGCTAGCCTTAGAAAGAGGAAAAACTGTGTGTGTTGAAGATTCTGATAAACTGAGTAATCTGGAACAGGAAGTTGAAAAATATAAAACTGCTAACAAAGTTTTGAATGAAGCTATGAATTGCTGTGAGCAAGAGATTGCCAGTTATGAGCTACATATTTCCTCTTTAGAAAATGAAATTTAGGATTTGAAAGTTTCCTTGTCTAAATTTATTGATGGGCAGAAAAACTTAGACAAGCTACTAGGTATAAAAATCAACCCTAGGAAGGAAGGGCTGGGCTACAATAAGATAAACAAGAACGAACTTCAGAACAAAGTTATGACATCTTTTGTAAGTGGTTCAGATGTAACCACCACCTCTAAAGACAAACAGCCCATTGCTCAGAAAATGTTGGGAGCAAAGGATAATTTTAAGAAAGAGGGACTGGGCTACAGTCCAGTCATGAGGAAGGTCGATGGATCCAATTTGAAAACTATTTTTGTTAAATCTTCTGAACAGGAAAAGCCTTCTACTTCATCTTCACCTCAGTATAAGGCTAAGAAAACAGAAAAACATGATAAAAATGAGAAAATGATTGGAAAACAGAAATAAAATAAAAAGGGTCCATCAGTGTTTGCTGATCACAGTCCTCACACACACTCACATGCATCTAAAAAGAAGATTATCTGTCATTACTGTCATAAAGTTGGACATCTGATGCATGAGTGTAAGTTGATGGAGAAGGATGATAAGAATGCTAGGAGATATCATGATAAAAATCTTTCATCTCAGAAAAGGAAAATTGAGTGTTTTCATTGTGGTAAACTAGGACACAAAATTTCACAATGCTGGTTTGTTAGTGATAAGAATAAATTTCATGCAAACGATCATGCTCTTAACAAGAACAAGTCTGTTCCAATAAACTAGCATATGACATGCTTTAATTGTGGAAAATTGGGTCATAAAAGATTTGAATGCTGGCTGAATGCTGGTAAGAAAAGTTCTAATTCATGCTTTCACTGTGGCAAGATGGGCCACATTGCAGCCCACTGTTGGCATGCTCAGGGTAGAAAATTAAATTCTAAAACTGTTAAATTCCCTGCCATTAACAGAAAGTCTCCTGCATGCTATCACTGTGGGAAGCCAGGCCACAGAGCTGGAGATTGTTGGCATGTTCAGAATAACTCTGCTAAATTCCACGTTGCGAAATTTACATGCCATCATTGTGGGAAGTCAGGTCACAGGGCTGCAACCTGTTGGCTGGCAGGATATCAAAACCAAACTGGTTTTGACAAATAGAATTTTTATTCTGTTAACAAGAAATCTCATGCATATGCACATAGAATTCATGCTAACAAGAATGTGCATAAATCAGATCTGAAAACTGCTCCTAGAAATGTGCTGAGAAAACCTGCTAGGAGTAATACTGTTATATCAGGACCCAAGACTTCTTGGGTACATGTTTCTGCAAAATAACATTGCTATGCAGGTGTGCCTTGGGACTAGAATAAAAGGGGTAATGATCCAAGGCACTCAAGAATGAATAACCCCATTCTCACACTGTTCGGGTAAACTCTCTACATTTCATGTTTTGAAATTCATCGAATGCATGCATGCTAAATCTGTTCTTGCATATTCATTCATCATCTGCCAGTTGCATTATTTTCTGATCATGCATTTGCTGAGAGTTCTGAGCAAATATCAGATTAAAAAGGGTTGTCTGTATCTGATGCATACATAGGCTAATTACAATTGCTTGATAATTATGTTATGCATAAACTCTGAAAACAAATTACATTTTGAATTTTTTGAAAAATCTGAACTGCTTATGAGTGTGACTTGAAATTTGTGTGTTGCAATAGCTCACTGAAATTCTGAATTGCATATAGGACTGCATGTTGAATAATCATGCATGACCTCAATGGTATATAAATGGTAAGGTACCAAAAGGCAGGGAGGTCTGTCTGGAGGTTCTTACTATGTGTGAGGTGGTCTTTTAGACCAAATGCTCTGCCTCGTACCATGGGTCACTTTGCTGGTTAGGACAGTCTGAATGTGCATAAATCAAAATCATATGTTCAGTGTCTCATGGCAAACATTGTATGGTTTCAGGGGGAGTTAATTGCATGTCCTTGCATAGCATTCAGTGTTGTGTTTTTGCATACATATAGTGCATCGCATTTCATTTCATTGAAAATGCCAAAAAGAGTGCTCGAATGCATAGTGTCAGGGGGAGTCAATGCATTGCATGTAGGTGGTCAAATGCATACATGTGTCAAAACTCATTGCATATTATTTCTTATTGATTTTGTTGACAAACCTTAATCATATTCTGAAAACTTTGAGCTTCACAATCTCTCTTAACAATTGGTATTTCTCCTATCAATTGGTATCATTTAGGTTCAGAATTCTATCAGTCCTTAATGAAGATTTCAATGGGACTATCTCGATCATAAATCTGAAAACTCTTGAACTAGAAATCTTTTATTATACATTTTTATGAATGACTGAAATAACTCATGTGGTTTAAGTTTAATGTATTCAATGAGTTTGACTTTAAAATCTCTTAAAAACATCTGAAGAATGTTTAATAAATATTAACCATATGTTTCATGCTGTGTCTTGAAAACTTCTGAAATCTGCACTTTTGAATACATGACTTCAACTGATTAAGTACATGAAACTATTATTGATTTGAAGCAAATGAATTTTTCTGAAATGTCTAAAGGGTAATATCTATCAGAGCAATGACATTGGTCACTGAGAAACACATGTCCAAAGGACTGTGTCATGAGGTGCCTTAGTTAACTCTGATTAAGAATTCATTAAAATTCAGGCAGAGCAATGGCATGCACACTGAGAAATACAACTCACTCATCAAGAAATGACTTGGAGTGTGTCATGATATGTAAATGCTATCTCTGTTCATATATAGCATGACAGTTAGTCACACTAAGTGCTTAGGGATATTGGCCTCTGATCAAGGTATATCCTCTAGTTACAAGGTGTGCACTGAACTAGACTGCTTGTAAAATTTGTAGCATGAAAAATTATTGAACATATCTCAATATTTGAATATTGATGCTAAAATCAAATTGCTACAACCCTAGACAAAATAATATGACTTCATAATTGCTTAATCTCAATACTAGTGCATGTAATTCTGAAAGAAGTCAATAAATCTGATTGTGTAAGACAAAGGGAGGACAATCAAGATAAATATGAGGGCTTGGTTCATTTTTATTAAAACATGGTTTTAGATATCAATACAGAATTTTATTGATAAACTCTGCATACATCATGTTTAAACCATGCTGTTCAAAAAGCTCATTCATAAGCCCCTATAATGGAAGACTTTAAAAAATTATGTTTTGGATTTACGAGATTGATATCTCCTTGAAAATCTTGTTAAATTATTTCTGTTTGGAGCTTATTTATAAATCTGATTATTTGAACTTTTTCTGCTCACTGTCCTTAATTCATTGACCTGAACTACCTCTGTGGTCTCCTTCTCAACAATATCAATTTGGAGTCATGCAACACATGCATATCAATTGGCATCTATTCAGGGGGAGCTTTCATGTCATATGCATCATGCTGCATAGAAACTCTTAAAGGGGGAGAATTGTGTTCTTGCATTCTGGTATCTGCATCTGCATTCATTCCTCCCAATGGTTCGTCTTGATTATATCAAAGGGGGAGACTTTTACCAAAGGGGGAGATTGTTATTCAATCATTGCATGGTGGTTTCTTTTGCAATCTCAAACTATATTTTTTTTGATGAACTCAAAGGGGGAGAATAGTTTGAGACATCAGATTGACTCACTGTGTAGAGTTGCCATCATCAAAAAGGGGGAGATTGTTGTGCCTCTGTGGTTTTGATGATTGGTTTTGATGTGAGTCATACACTGTGAGTCACCATGCATTGATGTTCTGTTTTGATGATTGATTTGGTTTTGATGATTGGTGTTTGATGTGAGTTACTGTGAGTCATCTTGCTGAAATGAGTCATCTCAATATGTTCAGTCATTTTGATGTTCAGCCATGTTATCTGCTGCATAAAGCATTCATACATCACAGTCAGCATAGTGTGGGCCGACCCCTTTCTAGATGGGTCGACCCCCCAGATAAGTGTAGTGTATACACTCTTCGGTTGGGTTCAACTGAAGTCTGCACATCAGCCTGCATGATTTCAAAGTATGTACATTGCACAGCATGCATCAATTCCAAGTAGGTACATCGTCTGTTCATGAAGTATATACATTGTACTTGTGTTCAATAGCTTCAAGTGTATACACTTTCACATAATACACACATGCTTAGCTGCTGTTCTAAGTCTGCACATTGCCAAAGTCTGAACAGTCATCGTCTTAGTGCATCTCAAGTCTATTCATTGGTACAGTAATGCAAGTCTATACATCGTTCGTCTCATATGCACATTTGAGTCAATGTCTGCACAGCATAAGTCCATACACTTTTGCATCTCATTTAGCGTCTTATATGCATGTTTGAGTCAAAGTCTGTACAGCCCAAGTCTGTACACTGAGGACGCTTGTTAGCTTTCAAAGTCTATACATTGTCTACAGTGCATCCAGCTAGTCTATTCATTGGAGCGTCTTGTTCAGCGTCTCATGGCAAAGTCTGCACATTCTATTGTTCAACGTCTGCATGCATTACATGAAGTCTGTACACTGCATCGTCTCAACTTGCGTCTCACTGAGCATCCATTCACTGCAAAGTCTATATAGACTTCATCGTCTTAGAGATCGTTTCATGCCTTCACCTAAAGTCTGTACATCCACTGTCTTTTCCAGCGTCTCACGCTTGCAAAGTCAATACACTGGTCGGTGGAACAAAGTCTGAACATCCTTCAGTGAACTTCGAAGTCTATACATTGGGAGCCTTTTACCTATGTTCAGTTCTGAAGTTTGTACATCCTTCAATGAACCTTGAAGTCTATACATTCGCTGCAGAGATCACTGTCAAGTCTATACATTGGTCTTCATATTCAAAGTCTGTACATTGCTCTTCATATTCGAAGTCCATACATTGGTCTTCAGCTAAAGTCTGTAAATCGGACTTTCACTTAAAGTCTGTATATCGCTGCTTTGTCAAAGTCTGTACATCGCAACTGTGGTGAAGTCTGTACAGCCATTCTCTTATCAAAGTCCATACATCCTTTTGTTGGAATTCCAAGTCCATACATCGGACTATTTGAGCAAGTCTGTACAGCGTTTCATTCACATTGGAAGTCTACACATTGGGGGCTTTCCCTACGCTTTGGCCAAGTCCATACATTGGCGTACTGTTTATGCTTCAGTCATCAAACTCTATACAGACTTAAGCGTCTCATTCTGTGTCTTACATCAAAGTCTATACATCGCCTTCAATCTTCAAGTCTATACATCGTGGGCTTCATTCCTTCTAGTCTGTACATCCTTCAAGGGCCAAGTGTATACATCGCTCACAGGTCACACGTTCAAGTCTGAAGTCTATACAGCCTTGGTTTCTGCATTGAAGTCTATACACTGGTTGAGCTTCGTGAAGTCTATACAGTGGCTAAGCATCGTGTAGTATATACAATGCATTTCATCTTCAAAGTATGTACAGCCGTTGCCCTCTTATGTGAAGTCGACACATTGGGGCAAAGTCTGTACACTGCATTCGTCTGCTCAAGTCTATACAGTCTGAAGTCTATACAATGCTTTGCATTCACAGAGTCTGTACAGGGTGTTTAGACTTAAACTGATGACTTATCCGATGCTCTGTCTGACAGGGATTCTTACCGAGATTGATGACCTGGCTCGTGATCCCAGGAGGATGAGGTATGCAGATGCTGACACGTGGATGAAGCTGCCTCGGATCTGGCGAATTCCTTGTGCGGGAAAATGTGGAAGCCACGCGCCCATGGGCTACTGCTATATATACGAGCCTTCTTCCACTAAAGAAGACTGATCGAAAGAAAAGGAGCAAAGTCTATACATCCAGTTTGAGAGCAGCAGAGAGTATTCGATCCAGAGAAGAAAAAGAGAGAGAGTGAGCCGAAGAGAATAAAGGAGCAGAGATCGAGAGAGTGAAAGAGCAGAAGAAGAAAAGAGTTGCAGTAGAAAGCAGAAGAAGAAGAGAAGAGAAGAGACAGAGAGAGCCTGCGAAAGAAGAAGAAAAGAAAGAGCAGAAGAGCAGAAGGAGAAGAAGAGAAAGAGAGAGTTAGAGAGCTCGTGCGGGTTAAGAGAAAAAGAAAGTGAGAGAGAAGAGAAGAGGAAGAGAAGCTTACCTGAAGATCTGTCTACTGGACCGTGGATCAAATCCAGACCAGTCAGCTCCATGTGAGCCACATCTGTGTTATCTTTCTTTACAGCTTTCTGATCGCTGTGTATTTTTCCTTTCTTATTCTTCCTTTTTCATTTGGTTAGCTTTGTACTTCCGATCCTCTAGACTGAGGTCGGGTCCCTCTTGGTCTGGAGGAAGAGAGGTCTGCGACCTCTAGTTTGCAAGTGGCTGGAAGTCACTTGTGTGTTCCCTCCGGTTTGGAGGAAGGGAGATCTGATCTCCGGTTCTGGGCTTGTGGGTTGCAAGTCCAGGGGTCCCTCCTGGTCTGGAGGAAGAGAGGTCTTTGACCTCTGGTTTGCTGGTGACTGGGAGTCACTGGTGGGTTCCCTCCTTGTCTGGAGGAAGAGAGACTTCGGTCTCTAGTTTCCAAGTGGCTGGGAGTCACTTGGGTGTCCCTCCGGTTGGGAGGAAGAGGGGAGGCTATTCCTCTGGTCAAGCTGTGTGGCAGCAACTGTTTGCAGACTGAGTCTGCTTGGTTCTAGAGTTTGCTAGTGAAGCCTCACTCCGGTTGGGAGTGAGGGGTGGATGTAGGTCTGGAGGACCGAACCACCTAAAAATCTATTGAGCAGTGGTTTGATTGCTTGATTTGCTTCCACTCGATGCTTGAATAGACACGCTCCATCTGCTTGTTATTTTGTTTAATCGAATTTGCTTAATTCCGGAACTTGCCTAGCATCTGAGTTTTTAAATTGGGCATTATTCGTAGCAGGATACATTCACCCCCCTCTGTATCCGGGCCTAGCACCCTAACATAATGCCCATACCTGCTTCGAAATGTAGTTTTGTATATGTCTTCTTCTTTGATCCTCAATTGGTGGTAACCAGACCGAAGATCAACCTTGGAGAAATAGTTAGCTCCAGACAATTGGTCGAACAGCTCGTCAATTCTCGGCAGCGGGTACTTGTTCTTGATTGTAAGATGGTTCAACTGCCGATAATCAATGCATAGCCTCAATATTCCATCCTTCTTTTTAACAAAGAGCACGGGTGCTCCCCAGGGGGAAGTACTCGGCCTAATGAATCCCTTTTTCAGTAAATCCATTAGCTGCTCTTTTAGCTCCTTCAACTCGGCGGGAGACATTCTATAAGGTGCCTTAGACATAGGACCGGCACCAAGAATAATGTCGATAGTGAACGACACTTCCCTCTCCGGGGGTAAACCAGGTAATTCTTCATAAAAAATATCTGAAAAGTCCCGAATTACACGGATGTCTTCAATTTCAGTCTTCTCGACTTCCATGGCAGTCACGAAAGCTATGAAAGCCACACATCCTTTATTCACAAGTTTGCTAGCTCGAAGAGCTGAGATGAGAGGGGATTTATTCCGAAGGCATACATAAACTAACTCTGAATAATCCGTAAAAGTTATCTTGCCATGCCGGTAGTCTACCGTTGCTTGGTAGGTGGATAACCAGTCAGCTCCGAATATGACATCATAATGCTCCATATCAAGGCATATCAGGTCGACTGGCAGATTGTTACCTTGGACCATAACCTCACAACTTGGGTAGTGATGCATGATATCAGACTTGTTTCCAAGAGGTGTAGATATTACTAAATCTAACCATTCAGGTTCTTTAGAAAACGAGGCAGTAAATATCTTGGAAACAAATGAATGAGTTGCTCCAGTATCAAATAGAACTTTAGCAGGTTTAGAGCAAACAGTTAATGTACCTCCCACGATTCCTCCTTCCATGGATTCCGTCCCTTAAAGAGCTTGTAGACGGCCTTGTTTCTTTACCAGACGCTTCTCGTCTTTGTTGGCTTGATCCTTCATCAAGGGGCAGTCGGGGATTCGATGCTCTCGACTCCCACATCGGAGACATGCTCCCAGTTTCCTCTAGCATTCCTCAGTCTTATGACCATCCTTGTCACAATACTTGCAGATTTCCTTGGAAGGTGTGATGGCAGAGGAAGGCTTATTGTCGATTGTGGAGAAGGGCTTTTTTGCTTTTCTGGAACCTCTTCTCTTTGGAAAATTTTCCTCCATTGAAGAATCACTTCTTGCCAAATGGTGGTTTGAAGTTTCCCGGACTAGGGACGGGTTCCTTCTTGTCCTTGCCTCGAATCCTTTCAGAGAATTCAGTGGCATCTTCCAGCAATTGAGCACGCCAAACCATTTTCGAATAGACTTGGATGTCCATTGGCGCAAGTTGTGTAATATATTGGGGCCATAGCCCGTTGAGGAATCTCCTTGCTTTCATGTTTTCCATACACACCAAGTGGGGTGCATAACGGGAAAGTATTGAGAATTGGGCCTCATATTCGGCCACCTTCAGGCTCCGTTGCTTTAACGGGGCAAATTCCACGGCCTTCTTCTCTTGAACACGGTCAGAAAAATACTTGCTGTTGTAGTGTTCAACAAACTCCGCCTAGGTGACATGGTTGTTGGGCAGTGTTGCTTCTACGGATTCCCACCAGCATCGAGCATCCCGTTCCAGTTGGAACGTAGCCAATAGAAGCTTCTCTGTATCTGTGCATTGCATTACACGGAAGATCCTCTCAATTTTCTTCAGCCAATTCTCGGCATCATCAGGGTCCACCGAACCCATGAATCTTGGTGGGTTCATGTTACGAAAATCCCGGTGAAGGTCACCAGCTCCACGATGAGCACCGCCAGCACCGCCTTGCGCCACTTGCTATAGCGCCTACGTAAGTCCTTGCACAGTGCACTGCATCTTGGCCATTGTGCTCTTTCAGCGGCCATAATCCTACAAAAGAATTAAGGTGTAATAAATATTGGGTTTCGTTATTATGGGGTCAATTGTCATTGTTAAACATAACCCTTGGCTTTACCCATCTCACCAGGTAAGATCTAAACATATCCATAGACAATTCTATTAGACATTTCTATCTTTGGACTCGGGTTTTCACCTAGGAAATTGAAATCCTAGGCTCTGATACCACGAAGACTGTCACGCCCCGAGCACGGAAGATTACCCGGAGGAGTGACACGTCTATATAGATCGTGTCAATCATGTAATTATCAGAGTGCGCAAATAACTAAGATTTGACTTGAAATTAATACAAATAGTACGAGCTGACAATTGTCACAACTAATCAAAGGACAAATACATATGTTCCCAGAGTCCAACGACTAGGCTTCAAATCTTAAGTAGTTCTAATGAAGTTGACTAATACAAATGACATAGATGAATTGATACAACTAACATAAGTGAACTAATACAATAACACAAAGGACATGACAATTTGATAACTTCACTCTAACACTCATCACTCAGTCTCATTCCCTTCCGAGTGTTGGTTGACATCCAAATTACCTGAAAATATTAGAAAACAACTAGATGAGCGAATCGCTCAGTAGGATTTACATCTCAAATTTCAACATGCTTTAAGTAAATTACAAGTTCATTTAATGTAAATAATGCATGCAGATAAGTAGTTGTCAAGGAATTATAAAATCGATAAGAACAATATGGAGATGACAATGTGGAGGTAATAGCAGGAAAGTAACAAATAGGATAACAATAAAGATCTTATATCAATCAAGCAATGGTGAACAAGTAATTCAATCATGTATACAAGAATTGGCTATTCCGATTAAGCAATTAATATCTCAAGTCATGTATTGCCCATTCAGGCCACTCAAGTCAAGTCAAGTAAAGAGAGAGAGGGGTGGAATGTCTCCAATCTATCAAGTACTCCGGTGTAATTCAAGACACCGCAATGTGGTCAATAAACTCCCATGGGCACAAGTACCTTCGGATGCTCCTCCCAGGACCAGACTGGGCCCTATATGCACAGCATTAGTCATGTTTTGATATCCCCTCTCATTTATAGCCAATATAGAATTTCAAGGCTTGACCAGTAGGAGATATAAGGTAGATTTTATGGAATGGAAGTCAAGAACTCACATTATGTAGAAAAATCAATGTAAATCATGCGACAAGTTAAAGGGTAAAATCAATGCAAATTATGAGACATGTTAAAATCAGAAATTTTATTAGACCAAATTGGCGCCCTTGGGCTAAACAGGTTTACAAGTGGGTGATTTGGTGTAATTTTTTGAAATTTCATTTTTTTTTGACAATGCCATCAGGCGTCTTAAATTCTAAATTTGGCACCCCGGTCAGGGGCGTCATTTTAGATGGGGGTTACTATTTCTCAGTATAAAAATTGTAAGATTTTCATGATTTAGTTCAATAGTTATGGATTTTGAATGGGTTAAACAATTAATATGGAGATTTACTACTTGCTTAACTTTGGTAACTGACACATTCTAATAGGTCGTTAGAACACTTAAACATGGATAGTAATATGTTCTAACATATATATGTTTCTAACATGTTGGCTAACTAGTAATATATTCTAAGGTATTCTAACAGGTTGCAAGTGGTCTAACTAGTAATATGTTCTAACATTTTCTAACATATAGGTTGGCTAACTAAACAGGTTGTTAGCCGGATCGCTAACATGGTCAAACATGTTACAGGTTAATATGTTCTAACATATTCTAACAGTTTAACAGGTTGGCTAATTAGTAATATATGCTAACATATTTTAACATATTTCAGGTTGGTATATATTCTAATATATATCAAGGCAGCAGGTCCGTGCAGGTTACATTCTAACATTTTCTAACAGGTTGCAGGTTGGTAACTAGTCTAACAGGTTGGTATATATTCTAACACTTTTCTAATTATTAAGAGTTACAGGTTGGCTAACTATTAATAACATTTTCTAGCTTATTCTGATTGGTATATATTCTAATATATACCAAGGCAGCAGGTCCGCCCTGGGGTTAAATTAATTTTTTTATGCTTTCAAAAATTAATTTACTAAAAATTAAAATTAATTCATACAAAAATAATTTTTTAGTATTATAATATATGAAATATAGAAATATACTTTTAGGTTAACTTAGAATATTTTAATATGATGCTATACACATAACATGGCTAAACACATTTAATTAAGATGGCTAAACATTAAATTTGTTGTCTAAACAGTTAATAGTCTTTGACAGGTTTAAGATGTTTAAACAGTGAATGCAAATGTTGCTAGATATGACATTAACAAGTTTAATACTTGTCTACACAATAGAAATGACTCAAAGTCAACTTTTGTAGCGTATTATTTGACTCAATTGTAATGTTGTGTTAAACAAGTTTATGGTAGCGTATGTTATAACAGACGTGAGCTCTTGTTTGCATAACAGATGTGAGCTCTTATTTTATAAGAGACGTGACTCAAATATACTTCTAAACATGCCTTGGATCAGACATGTCTGCCTAAAACACTTAATATGAAGATTTACTTCGATTAACTTTGGTAACTAACATGTTCTCATAGGTTGGCTACAGAGATGATTGATTATGGATTACAAAAGCATGATAGATCTCTACAAGTCAGGATAAAACGTGCTATATAGACAATAATATCTCATGGAGATGAGCCTAATTACCTAGATTGCTTGGCTAATTAGCTACTGGTTTAGTTAAAAGATGAGAACACCTACCTCTCTGAGACGACAGCTAGGTATAAGTGGAAGAAAAAGGGCAGCTTTCTTCTGCAACGTCAGAGGAGGCTCCTCCTTCTCTGCAGCAAGTCTTCGGAAGAATGAAGGGAGTCTCAGTATAGGGACTATTATAGTGTTTTGGGATAGTCAGAAGGGGGACAAGATCCTACATAATTCGCATCTCAGTGCGATGCCAGCTCAAACGTGTTGTTCATGTCTGAGAAGGACAGATGCCAACGCAGGTTTGTCTGGAAAAATCACAAGCCTGGAGGGGGGTCGTGGAAGCTAAATTATAGGGGCGCACCATCATATGTTAACAATGATTACAACGCTTAGAAATTTTATATCTAATTAACTATGTTAATAAAAATAGTAAATTACAAAATTTTATGATCCCTAGATTTTTGTGATATTTATCAAAATTTTATTTTATTAAAATATGCCAGAATAAAATTCAACCCGAAACTCCGTATCTAACTTTAAAGATTTTTATCTTTAAAAATTGATGGAATCAGTTTATGAAATTTCATGGCTAGGATCCTTATATTTTTGTCTTATTTTTCATAAAATGTATTTCTCAAAATTTTCTTTAAATAAAACTGACACTATTCATGTATCTAAGGTTGGTGCAAAACCTGTTCAAGCGTAGGTATAGGTCAATAAGGTTGGTGCAGGTTTCTGTCAAGGTTGCACACACACTAAGTCTATACATCTTTCACTTTAAAGTCTATACATCGCATGCCTGAGCATCCCTCTTCAATGTGCATACTTTCATATATGCATTTCTGCATCATTATAGAAAGTCTGTACATCGCCTTGTAGCATGCACGCATTCAAAGTCCATACACTCTTCTCGCAAGTCTATACATCATCCTGTTGCATGCACACTAAGTATATACATCCATCAGGTCAAAGTCTGTACATCGTCCTGTTGCATGCACACTAAGTCTATACATCCATCAGCTCAAAGTCTATAAACTCTCGGACCAAGTCTGTACAGCCCGTGTGCTCCATGCATTCAAAGTCTATACATTCCTATCTTTACCTACGTTCACTGGTTTAGCAAACACGCAAGTCTATACATTGCATGCACACTAAGTCTATACATCCATCAGCTCAAAGTCTGTACATCGTCTTGTTGCATGCACACTAAGTCTATGCATTCAAAGTCTATACATTCCTATCTTTACCTACGTTCACCAGCTCAAAGTCTATACATTATCTGCTAGCACACACGCGGAGTCTGTACATTCCTGTTGCATGCACACTAAGTCTATACATCCATCAGCTCAAAGTCTGTACATCGTCCTGTTGCATGCACACTAAGTCTATGCATTCAAAGTCTATACATTCCTATCTTTACCTACGTTCACCAGCTCAAAGTCTATACACTCTCGGACCAAGTCTGTACAGCCCGTGTGCTCCATGCATTCGAAGTCTATACATTCCTATCTTTACCTACGTTCACTAGCTCAAAGTTTATACATTGGCTGGTTGCTGCAACACAAAGTCTGCACATTGTCCATTTGCTGCAACTCAAAGTCTATACATTCTTTCGTGGCATGTCTGAGCATCCATTTCCAATGTACATACCTTACTATCTACATTTGTGCAATCCTTCAGGCAAAGTCTATACATTGCTTGTTGTTGTGTTCGTGCATCGTGTTCCATATAGGTTTCTGCCTCGGTGCAAGTTTTGCTAGCCTATAACGTATAATTATTTGGCACAAAAGGTAAATGGTGTATGCTAAGAAGTCTATACATTGCTTGTTGTTGTGTTCGTGCATCGCGTTCCATATAGGTTTCTACCTCGGTGCAAGTTTTGCTAGCCTATAACGTATAATTATTTGGTACAAAAGGTAAATGGTGGATGCTAAGATTGGAACCCTGGTCACTAAGTTGAAAGGCACATCAGTTAACCAACTACACTAAGAAATCACTTGTTAAGTGAATAATCTTTACATATGATAACTACGTGTTCCAACTTCTTACTTAAGCTTCCTCTATAGTTTATCAAATATATATTTTTTTATTTGAGAAATATTATTAATAAAAAAAATTTTATCATTTTTTTATACGGGGTGCTACACCCTCCCGTTGGGGATTGTAGATCTTCCTAAGTTCTACCTTCATCTCCTCCCATGAGGTAATGGGTTCTTTCCTCCTAACCCTTCTTAATCCATCTTTGTGCTCCCACTTACTCTTGGCTTGACCCCGAAGTCGTCCCTTGGCCTTGCGGACTCTCGCAGGTCCATATACCCAAGTCCTCTCAGAGTCTTTATCCATGGTAGCCTACCATTTTAGGTAGGCATTAGGACTAGATCCGTCAAAACGAAGGTCCCCATCTACAATGATGTCCATGAGGAGGGGGTCAATCGGACTCTTGTGGAAGGCCGAGTTGTTGGGAGTTAACCAAAGAGGGCTATACATGATGATGCACTGGGTGGCCCGATGATGACTCTAAACGCGAATGCACCCTAGGACCAACTTGTTGAGAGACAAGTTGTGAACCTGGCTCTGATACCAAATTGATGTGACACCACTTATGAGAATGCATCAATTAGGTTGTGGATCCTTGGACCTATCACGCAAACACAACGCACAAGAGTGAATCGCGTAACTTGCCGAACCATCGTCGCGCCCACAATCCCTGGGGTGACTCGGCGAACTCGATGCCAAGTGGAGGTGGTGGAACAAGACCCTTGCTGGTAGAGGGCCAGCAGGGCTAGGGTTGCTCTCCCAAGGGTACGGTGCCCACACTCAAGGGGCTGGCTAGGTGCCAAAGGGGCACTGCTCACTCTCTCTCTCACAACTCCACAGTGACCACACGTAAGCTGGGAGCTCCGGGGTCGAGCGCTCTCTCACCGCCAGCGGAGCAATTCTACGGATATTAAATAAACAAGAACTGAAATGAGAGCAAGGGTTTAGAGCTTACCTGGTCGGTTTGAAGGAACCAACCCCGTTCGGAGACGTGGGCGAGCGGGGAAGTGTGGGTTCCCCACACATTGCGTCGGTGAAGCTTCTCCATGTTTAATAGATTACATGGACTACTCATCTCGCAGGAGGGGGGAACTCGGGATGGGGAGAATAAGAGTATAATCAAACACTACCTCCACACAGAGAGGGGCGCTAAGCCGGCCAAGCGGGGAAGGGAGGGTAGCTTAGTAAGAAGACGATTGATCCCTTCGCCGGTTCTGCCCGCTTCTGTGACTGCCTGATCGGTACTCGCTGCTGACGCTGCCACGGGCTCTCCTAAGCTCGGAAGTCATCGAAACCAGCGCCAAATCTTCACTGATTGAGCCGGGAGGGCTCCTGAATTTTCTTGGGACTTATAGACGTCGCCGACGGCCGGGGCAGATTCTAGATCTGGACCGTTCTGTACTGGCTCTGAGTGGTTCTAGAGCACTGCAGCTGGAAGAAGAAATCACCACGAGCACTCCAGAAGTCCGAACGATGCGGGACCAAAATGGATGTGAATGTGATCGAGTCCTCTTTGAGCAAAAACGAGGGAGATCACCGGGGGAGGTCGGAGTAGGGAGAAAGAGCCCGAAGAGTGGGAGGGTATCTCTGCTAGCTCTGACCGGACTGACCTGCGCACCCGGGGGAGATTAATTGGAACGATGAGCTCCAAACTCTGAACGACGCTCCGCTGGTTGCGTTGGATAGAAGACTGGTAGAAGTTCATCCCGGTCAAACAGCGTGCCAAGGGGAGCCGAGGTGTGGTCGCAGAAGCTTCTGCACTGTGGCTCTTATCTCCACTCGGATGCCGGGTGCGCGATCTGACGAGAACGAACCTCTCAGACAGCCCCGAACTCGGATCGAGGCGGGATCACCTCGCCTACGAAGCTATCTTGAAGACCTTTCCGGAAATATAGGATGTGCTACCAGGAGCTCTGGGATGTGGTTGCGGCCGGCGCTGCAACAGGCTGTGAATCAGTAGATCTTCAGCTGCACACAGATTAGTAGAAAAATGGTTGAAATGGAGGGTTTCTTTGGTGGAGGGGTATAGGATATTGGGGGATTGATGTTGTGGAAGTGTTAGAAGATGGGATGGGATATGGGGAAGAAGGGGATGGAGGTGGAGACGGCCTGGTGCAGGAGGATATGGGGGGGACGATGGTGGTGGGAGCTAGCAGTACAAGGGAAGGGTAGAGGATAGGTGGAGGTCTTGGGGTGACAATGGGGATATGGAGAGATGGTGTGGTCGACCAAGGCTGAAGGGGGGGGGGGGTTGGGAAGGGGCTGGTCGTAGCCACCAAGGGGGAGGGAAATTCAAAAATGCTTTTGGGATGTGAAGAGGTGCTTGGGGTAGTGGAATGGGTGCTTGGGGGAGAGGAATGGTTGCCTTGGAAGGTGAAAGGGTGCTTGGGGCTTGGTGTGAATAATGGTGGGATTGAATGGACCTTTGGAAGGTGAAGGGTTAGGGCTGATGTGGAGGGTGAGGTGGCAAGGGGGAGGAGAGAGAAGGCTACGAATTGGAGAGAGGGGAGAGAGGAGAGAGAGAGGGGGTCGCCCCCTAGAGAGAGAAGGAGAGGGGAGAGAGAGAGAGGGAATCACACCCTAGGAGAAGAAAATCACACAATTTCTATGGAAACTTAAATTCAAAATCTCATTCAATAGTTCTCAAGTGGGAGAATGGGGTCCTATTTATAGGAATCCCACATTTAAACATAAGTCCCTGACTTTTGGACTAATGACCAGACTACCAAGGGGAAAGGGGCGCCCATGGGCCTAGCCCATTAAATTGGATCCAATTAGCTAATCTAATGGCCCAATTGACATATGACTTATGTAAATGACTCTTAACCTTGGTACTTGACTCAAATAAAAGGAAAATACAATGACATGACTCAAATAAAAAATACATAGGACTCAAAAATAAATAACTAGACCATGTCAGAAGCATCCGGGGCAAGGAGACAGGCCCTGAGTGTGGGATCGGGTGGTGATGACCCCATCAGGTAAAGCACAGTGTAAGGACTGAGTGTGATCTTATAGCACAGGACAACAGGGATCTCAACACCCATTAACTGAATGTGAGATGACTAGCTGAATGTGTGACCAAATTGATTTCCTTGGCAATGCTACCAGCTAGGTGCCTGTGTGCAAGAGTGCAACAGGTAGCCAACGGGGTGCAGGCAAAACGCTGCGGCCCAAACGGTATAAGGATGAAGCAAAGGTGCAGATCTAAAAGCTTGAGTGTTCAAAGAGAATAACCCCGATTGCATATGATTAAGTGAGCACACCAACCTGTGAATGGAGATAGGGGATATGGAGCAATCACATAAAATACACAACCATAACACAGGGATTTTAAGGTGGTTCGGTTGCAGATCCACAACCTACGTCCACCCCTCACCAAACCCGGTGAGGCTTTACCACAAGCTGTAAACGCAGCACACTTCCTACGCACAAACCGCTAGGGACGGTTTTCCACACACACACACACGAGGACGAGGTCCTCCACACACACACACAAGAAAAAAGGAGAAACACAAGAAGAAAACTAATGCATGTGCAGTAAACAAAAACCTTCCTGATATGATGATGAGGCACGGTAATGCATAATCAAAAAGGGATAACCAGACGGTGACTTCAGATTTGCTCTTGTAGCACCTTGGAACAGATCTGGACACAAGTCCGATCTAGGTTCTCCTTAGGCTCAGTTTGGACGTGAGAGGGGCTACACTCCTCTCTTGGATTTTCTCTTTCTTCACAGCTCGAGAGACACTTCGAATGACAGTGCAAGATTGCGAGGCAATGAGGACAGAGTTGGATGGCTGAGTGAGTGGTTGGCTGGCTGGCTGAATGAGGATCCTACTCAGATCTTTCTCATGTTCTGCTCTTTCTTTCTCAGGATTGATCTTTAACTTTAGCAGTAGTGATAGCAGCAGCAGCAGCAACAGCAACAGCAGAGATAGCAGCAGTAGCTCCTTCAAGCATGGGGTCCCTTTTTATAACCCCCAAGCAGCCCTTGGTAGCATCTAATTGGCCAGAGAAACAAAGAGAGTAGGAGCTCCTAAGTCAGATCTGTAGGATCTTCTTTTCTACAGGCTGGGCAGTAAAAGACGTCCTCTTGTCCTGTGCAGGCTTAGAGATAGAGCAGCTGATTGGGTGGAGGAAAAAAGTTATGTACCAGGAAAGGTGACTTTTCCTACAAAAGGTAGCTTGCTTTTCCACTGACCAAAAGGACTGATATAGCAACCCATGATTACCAAAAGGTTGACTAACCAAGGAGACCTTTCCAGACCTCAAAAGATGTGTTTTTGGACACTTGCGGTTCCTATTTTTACTCTCTGTATCACCCAGTTGAAATGATAGAAAGCTGCTTAAAACGGAGGTAGTTTGGCTCACTGAGACACTCCATCAAACACCTTCTATTGATTCAATAAGGTCGGTGCAGCTTCTGGACGTGAACAGTGAGGTCGGTGCAGATAAGATCCTTGGCCTTTGGCAAGGTCAGTGCAACTTTGGATTTCTCAATGGAGGTCGGTGCAGTTTACTGTTCTACCAGGCATTGGTAAATGCACATACGAAGCTTGGTCCTCAGCAGGGTCGGTCCACATTAAGAGCCTCTTTAGTAGAGGTCGGTGCACATTTAGATATCCTTCAGATGAAGTCGGTGCTAGTTTCAAGGTCAGTGCACGCTTCAAGGTTCCTCGCATGCAGGTCAGTGCACATTCTGAGTAATGTCGGTGCACGCTTCAGTTCCACCAGATATAGGTCAGTGCACATAAGTAGGTCTATGCATATCACTATTTGCAGCATAGAAATCGGTGCACTTCCTGAGCAAGGTCCGTGCACAATTTGAACTCCAGCAAGAAGGTTGGTGCATATCACTATTCCAAGCACACTTCACGGTCCGTGCATGTTTAGAGCTTAGCACACCAAGGTCTGTGCACATTTCTATTGGCTTCATGCAAGTCAATGCACATCACTGTTGCCGCCCAGTAAAGGTCAGTGCATGTCTTCCCGGCTCGTAGCTAGGGTCGGTGCACATCTTCCCCGCTCGCAGCTGTTGCAGGCGTATGTAGGTCGGTGCACGTTTCATTCCGCCCAGGCAAGGTCGGTGCAAGTTGTGAGCAAGGTCGGTGCACATCTTTGTTTCTGCCCAGTCACGGTCTACATGAAGGGCAGGGTCGGTGCAGCTTTCATTCTTGGAGCGTTCACGGTAGGCTTTCATACTTGGAGCGTTCACGGTAGGTGCAGCTTTCATACCAATGCACATGAAGGTCGGTGCAAGACCAAAACAAGGTCGGTGCAAGTCACTGTTTGAGCTTAGTGAGGTTGGTGCACATTTTGAAACTTCTTCAGTTTCTTCAGTTCCTTGGAGTAATGACCCTAAGTAAGATCTGCCTTGATTTTTGTGCAATCTCTTGCCTTGATTTCTGTGCAATCTCTTTCTTGATTTTTGTGCAACCTTTTGACTTGATTTCTATGCATTTGCACCTTCGCCTGAAACTTATACAAGCTTGCATCATCAAAAGAAATTAAGACTCACAAATGAGTCATGGTTAGACATCATCAAAAACAACATATATCCAACATGCCACATCCTTCTGGCGGTTCCTGTTTGACCGTTTCAACCGTTCCAGGTGTGGGTTGGGCCTGGCGGCCGCACGATGAGCCGCCAGAGCCTAGGTGATGGCCGAAGGTCCGACCACTAAACCCAATTGGCCGGCGTGGCCTTTGAGGCGTTCTGACCGCTGGTTTTTAACCGTTGGAGGTTTTGGGGTCTGGCGGCTGAAGGTACGCCTGCTACATGCCCTGTGGCGGCCCTATATAGGACCGCTCGTTCTTTCGTGACCCAGGGTGTGACGGCTCATTGTTGAACCGCTACAGTACCTGTGGCGGCCTAAGGTTGGGCCGCTAGAGTTGTGTGGCGGCCCAAGAGAGGACCACCAGGTGATTACCGTGCTTGCGATGTCGGGTTCGTATTGTGTTCGTCTCCGGTCGACCCGGTTGTGACCCAGGGGTCGACCTTCGGCCTCGTGAGTGTCCCGGAGACCCCGTGAGTTCCGTGTCCATGTTTCTGGGGTGTCTGGAGGTGCCGTGTTACCTCGATTAGCATGTCCATAGGTGTGGTGGGTCCGGGTGACCCCATGTCTTCCGGGCTTTTGTGTTACACTTGATCGAGTTACCGTGTAACGGTGTGAGTGTGGTGGGATTCCCCCGCATGTCGTGGGTTTCTATGGAAGAAGGTTCTCGTGTGGGCCTCGAGTAAGGCCTTGGACTGCAAGTCCAGTCGTCCAACTTGGAGCTAGAGGTTTTTCGCTTTTCTCTGGGATGGGGAATCGGCGAGGCGGCCTGTGAACTGTCTTGGGAATCATGCTTCTGTGTTTTTCACGTGGGCCATATGCGTGGCCTTGGACTATGAGTCCAGTTGCGTAGCTTGGGGCTGGAAGGCTTCTAAGTTCCCTTTTCGAGGGAATGGTCTCGATGACTCGTGAGCTACCTCGATATTCATACTACCATGATTTTAGACCTAGGGATTAGGCTAGATTGACAGCCTTGTGCTGTTGCGTACGACGGTCTTGACCCCGAGTCTCGTGACTCAAGGACCGTTGGATTTAGTGAGTCTAGAGAACTATCCAGATTCCAGTGGCTCGATGCCACTTGGTTCTTCTCGACTTTCACGCATGATGCGTGCGTGTTTCTCGGAGTTTCTCCTTGGAGAGTGGTTACATCAGTGACTCCCCATTAGTCGTAGCCTTCCGACACGCGAGTGGTCCCACTAGGGAGTGGTGGCGAGGCTACCCCGAGAGACGATTTTTAGACTTGTTTCCGTTGGGCCGCACGTCCTGCAGCTAGAGTCCGACTGAGGGGAAAACCAGACAGAGGGCCAGACCATGGACGCACAGTCTGTGTGTGCACATGTGGTTGGGGGCAGTTAGACCCGTGCTGACGAGCACGACCGCAGCTAGTTCTTGTTCTGTTGTTACTAGTACGGTGTCCCCCTTCCACCAGGGGTCGAGGGGGACACCTGAGGCACGGTCTAAGACGTCAGTGGATGCATCCGGCCTTGCTTCTGGTGGGCAGGTACTCCTGTCACGTGAGACGTGACTCTCCTGTTTCTGGGTGTTGTCCCCGGTAGATGGCAATCAAGAGGGGAGGGGTGAATTGATTGGCAATAAAAATTTCAACAATGAACTTTTTGAAAAGATTAAATGGAAGGACCAAAATGAAGCACACTCTTCTCACCCGATGATGCTAACACACGAACAGTGGAAATATAGAGAAATCTGAACAGTTGAGATTTGAACAACACTTCGCTCGATAAGAAGCCCACTCGTAAAAGAACGTAGAAGCAAACCACAATGAACAAGAGGATTTTAGGTGGTTCGGGTTCACAACATTGTCCCCTATGTCCACCGCTCACAGAGTGAGGATTACTTCCACTATAGAGTGAAAAGCCACACACACACACGCTATGAAGCACACAGCCACACACACACACACACGTGCGCTGCGACCGACAAACACACACTCACACACAATATTTCGTTCAAGAGAAATATTCAGATATACAATGATCCTTCAGAACTGAAATACAATGAACAGAATATATGCAATAAAGATCTTGAGGTCGCCAGAAATCCCCCTTTCAAACGATGACCCAGCTGAGGTTCTTCATTTCTTGGTCGGTGATGCAGGATGTAGACAGATCTTCAAGAGGAAGCCCAGATGATGATGTGCAGCTCAAGATCCATGTTGCCCAGCTTCAAATAAGGAGGAAAAGCTTCAATCATTGCTCAGGATGCATCTAATCAGCAAGGGGATCGACCTATTCTCGAAGTAGACTTCTTCTATTCATACTTGGAAAGGCTCCCCACGAACTTTCTTCTCCTGTAGGACAAAACAGGGATGTGATCGAATATTCCTTTTTCCTCTACATTTTTGGTCGCCCTAATCATTGGTTTTATAGTCCCAAAGAGGGGGGGACACGTGTGACAAGATGGGAGCCTCGGATCTCCCAACATTAGGGTAAAACAGGATCAAAAACGGCGGCAGCTAATCGGATCTGGAACTGGACTGGCGGTCCGAAACTCCAGGGGTCGACTGATTGGGTCGACCCTCGAAGACACTACAACACGAGACAAGGGTGCCTGAGAATGGGTCGACCCATTCTCGCTTAGCATCATCCGAGCCATCTCAATGAGGGTTCTGTTCTTTCTCTCCATGACGCCATTTTGTTCTGGAGTTCTTGGTGCTGAAAATGTATGCGAGTATCCATGCTTCCTACAAAATTCATCAAAATCAGTGTTATCAAACTCCTTACCATGATCACTTTGAATTCTCTTGATGGAACATCCTTTCTCAATCTCCACTTTCCTGCAGAAACCTTCAAACTCCTTCAAAGCATCATTTTTATGTGACAAAAAGTACACCCAACAAAATCGTGAGAAGTCATCTACAATAACAAACCCATATAACTTGCCGCCTAGACTGTGAGTTCTACTAGGTCCAAACAAATCAATATGAAGAACTTCAAGGGGCCTAGTGGTAGTCACATCATTCTTGCTTTTGAAAGAGGCTCTTGTTTGCTTACGTTTGCTGCATGCCTCACATACTTTGTCTGGTTCAAACTTCAGCTTTGGCATCCCAACAACTAAATCATTTCTGGACAACTTTGTAAGAACATTAAAACTAGCATGCCCAAGACGGTGATGCCACAACCAAGCATTGTCAGAGTTATTTACAACTAAGCAAAGATTATTGTGTGATGTATCATCTAAGTCTATCATATACACATCATTTTGTCTAACCCCTATAAACATTATTTCCGGTGTGGTTTTATTTACAACAGTGCAGTGCATTGAGTCAAAAATCACATTGCACCCTTTATCACAAGTTGACTTATACTAAGTAAGTTATGATTCAGAGCTTTAACCAACAAAACATTTTCCACACTATGAGGAGATCCCTTACCAATCTTACCTTCTCCAATGATTTTTTCTTTTGTCCTTGCCCCCGAAGGCAACAAGTCCACCATCCTTTTCCTTGAGGTCTACAAAGATTTCTTTGTTCCCGGACATGTGTCGCGAGCATCCACTATCGAGGTAGCATTTGTTTCTTTGAGCCTTCATGCAGACCTACAAAACATCAAAACAAGAAGACTTCTATGATTTTGGTACCCAAGCTTGCTTGGGTCCATATCGGTTAGAAGCTCTTGATCTATTCAACCACATTGATTTTCTTGCAAATTGTTCCTCATCAGTCAACATTAACCTACATGTATACATGGTGTGACCATACATTCCACAGTAGAAACATGAAACAACCTTTTTGTTAAGATTTCTTTTCTTGTAATCATTCACGTATGGTTTGTGAATCGAAATGTATTTCTCACTCTTTTTATGTGAAGAGCATGATGAAGATGAAGCATTAGCATTCACAAAGTAAGTTTGAGTTTTGTTTTCAAAAGCTTTCTGGTTGCATGGCTCATATCCTAGCCCTTCCTTTCTAAAATTCACTCTCATTCCTAGCATGGTGTCTAGATTTTGCTTTCCTTTGACAAATCTAGCTAGTGATTCTTTCAGATCTTTCACCTCCGCCATCAAAACCCATTTTGCTTCTTCAAGTTCCATTTTATCCTTTTCCAAGGCTTGCACTTTAGCGTTCACTTCTTCAATGGCTTTCATAGATCTTTCATCATTTTGTTATTCTTCTTTTAAACATGTTAGTTCTTCTTCAAACAAAATGACTTTGGAATTGAGCATTTCATTGTCATAAGATAGTGTTTCAAGCTTGGATGATAATTCAGCACATTTCAGACATGGAGATTCATTTGACATACTTTGGTCAATCTTTTTTTTTAACATTCTATTTTCAGACTTCAAATTTTTACATTTTTCATACAAAGCTTCATAAGCAATTTACCATTGTTCACATGAGAGATCTTCAGTTTCAGAATGTACCTCATTGGAGTCTTCATCATTCGCAATTAGACATAATGTTTGGACAAGCTCGTCCAACTCATCTTCTGATTTATCTTCGGTGTCATCCTCATCGCTCCAAGTCGCCACCATTGCCTTAGGCTTCTTGAACTTCCCTTTCTTGAGTTTTTTCTGAAGTTCGGGACACTCTCCACGCATGTGCCCTGGTCTTTTACATTCGTAACAAATGATCTCTTCTTTCTTGCTGCTTTCTCCCTTCCTTGGAATCATCTTCCTTGGCGCTCTTCTGAATGGGGCTCCTGCACTTCTGGATCTTCTAATGAATTTTCTTGCCCTTTGTGTTATCATGGCCACTAGATCTTCATCCTCACTGTTTGAACCATGTCCATCTTCACTGTCATCCGATCTTTGGAGGTTGGTCTTCAAATCCAGGCTTGAGATCGGCTTCTTTTTCTTGACATCTTCCTCATTCCTTTTTATGTTCAGCTCATAGGTCATTAATGACCCAATTAGCTCATCAAGCGTCAGAGTACTGAGGTCCTTTGAGACTTCAATGACCGTGGCCTTAGTATGCCATTGTGGTGAGAGGGACCTTAATACTTTCCTCACAAGATCCTGGTTGGAGTATTCCTTCCCGAGTGCCTTTAGCCCGTTGGTGATCTCCAACAATCTAGTAAACATCTCTGAAATGTTTTCATCCGGCTTCATCATGAATAATTCGTAGTCCCGGATGAGCAAATTCACTTTTGTCTCCTTCACTTTCGATGTTCCTTCATACATTAAACGGATTTTGTTCCACATTTCCTACGCGGAAGCACACATCGAAATTCGTGAGTACTCGTTTGGATGAATTGCACATTGAATTATATTCATAGCTTTGAAATTAGCTATGCACTTCTTGATATGTTCTTCTCCCCACTCTTCCTCTTTAGGAGGCAATTGATATGGACCATTACTAATAATATACCAAATTTCAAATTCCTGGGCCCTCAGGAATACATACATCCGATTCTTCCAATATGAGTAATTCGACCCATCGAAGAACGGTGGTCTATGTATAGAGTGCCCTTCGGGCATCAGCCCCTTGTTTGCCATTTACTGGATCTTACTCTTAGATCATGACATTAGTAAAAAATTAGAGACCGGGCTCTGATACCAATTGAGGGTTCTTGTCAATTAATGGTTCGACCCAATTAGTAAATGGCATCCGGCCTTGCTTCTGGTGGGTAGGTACTCTTGTCACGTGAGACGTGACTCCTGTTTCTGGGTGTTGTCCCCAGTAGATGGGAATCAAGAGGGGAGGGGTGAATTGATTGTGATGGGGATCGACGCCGAGCATGTACATTTTATTTTGCATCTATGTCCTTTAGTTTATTTTTATATCCATGGGAAAGTATATGCGTAATTGTAAGGCTTTGTAAGTCAATGCGTCATTCCCTTGGATTGTGTGGGTTTTTGTGCAATTGTGTAGTAGGTCCAGCTAGGGGGGCCCTCAGCCCTTTCCCATTGGTCCATGTCATCCTTGTGGGGCTGGTCAACCCTCCTAGGTGGCATATAGAAGCCTTGACTAGTCAATTATCCACATGGGGGACAATGGGACCAAAAAAGTCCAACTTGGAGGCCATGGTCAAGGGGGCGCCCAAACCCACTAGGATTAGTTTAATTTTATTTTTTTTGACCACTTTAGGAACTCCCTAATATGTTCTTCCAAACCTCATATCTATGGGCATTTAGTGTCTTTTTACATTTATTATATATAGCTTGTAATTTCCATTTGTTTGAATTAATGAGAAGAAAAAAATTGAATTGTCAAGAGCTCCCTTGTGAGAATTTCGACCCCCCCTCTCTCTCCCTCTGGTTTTCATCTTCCCCAACCCCATTTCTAGAGTGGTATCCCTTCTATCATCTCCTCTTCACCTCCGGTAATCGTCTCTGCCGCCGTTCGTGCCGCCATCGAGCCGCCACGAAGCTATCGTCGGAGTTCTGTCCATTCAAGATAGTTGCTACTTCCACGAATTTCTGCTATCAGCCACGACATCTTCTTGAGCTGGGATTTTGAGGGCGTGTTCCAGAGGTCCCCTCCAGCTCTCAAAAAAATTGGTTTGGTCTCCAGATCCCTAAATCTATTTTTTAATTTTTGTTCCCCATTTCATTCCAGATCTGGCTGCTTTCAGTCCAGATCCACTTCCACCATGAGTTTCTAGTCTTCGGACCTCTTCTTGATTTTTTCAGGAGCTCCTAAATATAATGGGAGTTCTTTCCACCTTCCTCTCTACCTCCAATTTTTTTTGGAATTTTGATAGCTCATTTCATATTTTTAGAAATTCCCTTTCCGATCTATCTATAGTTCTGTCAGTCTGTTTCCAGATCCGACCACCAGTCAGTGAAAATTTCATAGAAAATCGTATCCTCCACCAATCTCTCCACAAAAAATATTTCCGTTTTCCTCTCTTTCCCCTCCACAACTTTGATGAAGAGCTCAGGAGTTGAATCGGACGTCTATCTCACGGTCAAAGGCAACTCTCAGGAAAACTCTCTACTGTTCTGAGAGTTCGGGTACTATACAACAACAGCTTCAAAAATAGATAAGGCCCTGATCCGTGAAGATCCAGCTTCTCTCTCCAGTCCTATCTTAAAGGATTTCGAGAGAGCTTTCCAACGATACATCCTGATCATCGATCCGACATCGGAATTGGTCGCAGCGAGTGATCACACCGGGTCGTGAGTCTGAAAATAGCAAGCGCAGGTCCGTGGTCGAGAGAGCTTTCCATCTTTCCCCAACCGGCGTTCCAGAGCGCCACCACCCCAGGGAGCGCTCCTCCAGACGTCCCCCACTACAGCGGTGCCACCCAGTCCCACACGGTCCCTCTGGCCAGCACATGGGCCCCACAGTCACGAGTTCGTGTGCCGCTGAAGCTACGCGAGAAGCCGCCCGCCAACCCAAAATCGGTCCTCCCGGGCCCACTTGTGTAGCCCTTTACCTCCCTGCGTGGAGTGGGCAGAAATATTCACTTCTGTCTTCCCCACGCCGAGAGCGTGGAAGTAACGTATTTGCTCCTACACTTGACATTTGCTTTATTTCATATATATTTATTTATGCCACTGCTAGAGAGCATGTTTTAGGTCCGTTAGCTCGCCATATTATCATTTACCGCTGCTGTGAGAGAGAGTGTGACCGTCCCGTGACCCGATCCGGACACGAGAGAGAGCCGAGCACCCTAGCTCATTGCCGGTTTCTCAACCGCGCACGTCCGACACTTCCCGCACTAAGGGGCTATCGCGAGCTTGTCTAGAGTCTTAGGTTCGCATTCCTAATTCGAGTCGAGTCTGTGGTCCGTCCCGCATCAGTTTGGTATCAGAGCTAGTTGAGTCTAGGGTAGTCTTTGTGTCTAAACAAAAAAAAAAGTGTCATTTAAGTCTAAGTGTCTAAGTCAGTCTTAGGAGTTACATTTGCATACCATTAATCGGTATATAAAAAGGTGTTGTCTGAACGTTAGGCTACGCCTATCGGGAAGGCCGCACACTTGCGCGAGTAATCTTCGGATTGATTAACTCCGCCACGTACCGAGTCCTGGTTTACGTCTAGGGTCCTTAGTGTGCATGCATTCCAACCTTGCATAGTCGGTCTAGTGTCTTGTCACCGTGTGTATACATGTCCATGTCCGCTACCCATGGCCGTTCTCCAAGACTATACGTCCAAGTGGTCATCCTTTGTGGCCCAATTCAATGCCATCATGGCCCGAGCCTTTGATTTTACCCCTCTCATTACTAAGGCCACTCTAGCCAATGGGTCCACAACAGAACTCCATTTCACCGATAGGGAGTCGGATAATTGGGTTTCTCTTGACATCGTGGAGTCCCTCTCCAAGACAGGTGAGATTATCCGCGATGGTGATTTTGCTTGTGTCGAGTTCCAAAGGAGGATCGGCTCCGTTCTTTACTCCGATGGCGCATGGTGCAAGATCGGCACACTTGCTGGTCCATGCATCATTTTAGGGCAAACGTGGTTAGGAGAAAGAAAAGCCAATCTTGACTGGGGTAAAAGGACTTGCACCTTATACCCACCTTACCTACCCGGCAAGATCATCCTTAAGGACAGGGCTCAATCGAGTACCCTCGTATGTCCAGCCACCCAACCCCAGTGGCCCACTCCACATTCGGAACCATCATGCTTGGAGCCACCTCACCCCGAGCCACCCGTGTTTCTTACGGGGACGCTATACATAGCTGAGCCACTTCTTAGTTGGCTCAAGGATGGCTTGCTCCAACGTCCTTACCCTTCTATGGACCCCACCTTACCTATAGTGCCCGTCAACTCCTTTCACACTACCTTTCGGTCTAGTCACCATGTTGATACATTGGATGACCTTATTATGGGATTAGACACGCAATGGAAGTTGACGCATTCGTTGGCCCGAAGCTTTGACCAACCCACTAGTCTTAGCCTCACCCATCCGGCCTTAGGGTCTATTACCTCCGTGTGCACCGTGGGTTGTATCACCACGGAGGTTCTATTATTCCTCCCCATGTCGGCCGAACCCGACTTCATTCCCATTTGCCCAAGGGAGGAATCCTATTTTCTACACATGTCCGTCGTCCCACCGATCATAATGTATGACGGTGACTATGAATTCCAAACTTGGGACCATATCATGTTGGAACCCATCTCACGGGGTCATGCCTTCTTCGACCCTTTTGACCCCTTCACTAGTGAACCTCCCAAGCTACCATCTTCACTCCACTTCCTCTGCGGAGTTTACTATCATGCCTTTTCCACTTGGGCCAAGCAACCTCCACATAGCCATAGGTCCGAACCATCATTTGGGGGTAATGAAGACTTTGGTTTCCCCGATCCATCTAAACCACCCGCACCTCCCGGACTTCCTACATCCAAGCCCAATGTCCATGATTGGTGCATCGTAGGATGTCTAGGAGTTCCCCATGACGTCAACCTCCGGTTACGTCAAATGCATGCATGGCACACATTTGGGTGTCCTGGTCCGCCGTCACCCATGTACGGGTCGGACTAATAATAGGTTTGTCTAGAGTCATGCATGAGTCAGTGTGCTTTTTCTTTGTGTGGTTTGTCTGTCTGCATGTGTCTTGTGCAAACTCATTGATGTCAGTCCCTTATGAATATGAAGCGAGTAGACTCACTCGAGGAGTTGGGATCGGTTCTATATCTACACCCGGATCTAGTCACCTACAGGGACTCAGCGGTGATTCCTAGTGAGTCTTCGAGCCGCCACCTCCCCTTTTGAGAGTGCCCCACTCGGAGTGTCTACCTCTAGCCCATAGCAGCTTGTGCATATCGAGTATATATGGAATGAGCAGGTGATGGTCACTTGGAGTGGCGCATACCCGCGTTACTTGGCACGGTGACGGATCCGCCGGAGCACTCGAGCAGCCGCACCTCTTACTCGACGGGGTCGAGTTCCCCCCACCCGGGGAGAGTTGATGGGGATCGATGCCGAGCATGTACATTTTATTTTACATCTATGTCCTTTAGTTTATTTTTATATCCATGGGAAAGTATATGCGTAATTGTAAGACTTTGTAAGCCAATACGTCATTCCCTTAGATTGTGTGGGTTTTTGTGCAATTGTGTAGTAGGTCCAGCTAGGGGGGCCCTCAGCCCTTTCCCATTGGTCCATGTCATCCTTGTGGGGCTGGTCAACCCTCCTAGGTGGCATCTAGAAGCCTTGACTAGTCAATTGTCCACATGGGGGACAATGGGACCAAAAAAGTCCAACTTGGAGGCCATGGTCAAGGGGGCGCCCAAACCCCCTAGGATTAGTTTAATTTTATTTTTTTTGACCACTTTAGGAACCCCCTAATATGTCCTTCCAAACCCCATATCTATGGGCATTTAATGTCTTTTTACATTTATTATATATAGCTTGTAATTTCTATTTGTTTGAATTAATGAGAAGAAAAAAATTGAATTGCCAAGAGCTCCCTTGTGAGAATTTCGACCCCCCCTCTCTCTCCTTCTGGTTTTCATCTTCCCCAACCCCATTTCTAGAGTGGTATCCCTTCTATCATCTCCTCTTCACCTCCGGTAATCATCTCTGCCGCCGCCACCGCCGCCGTTCGTGCCGCCATCGAGCAGCCGCGAAGCTATCGTCGGAGTTTTGTCCATTCAGGATAGTTGCTGCTTCCACGAATTTCTGCTATCAGCCACGACATCTTCTTGAGCTGGAATTTTGAGGGAGTGTTCCAGAGATCCCTCAAGCTCTCACAAAAATTTGTTTGGTCTCCAGATCCCGAAATCTATTTTTCAATTTTCGTTCCCCATTTCATTCCAGATCTGGCTGCTTTCAGTCCAGATCCACTTCCCCCATGAGTTTCTAGTCTTCGGACCTCTTCTTGATTTTTTCAGGAGCTCCTAAATGTCTTGGGAGTTCTTTCCACCTTCCTCTCTAACTCCATTTTTTTTTGGAATTTTGAAAGCTCATTTCATATTTTTAGAAATTCCCTTTCCGATCTATCTATAGTTCTGTCAGTCTGTTTCCAGATCCGACCACCAGTCAGTGAAAATTCATAGAAACTTGTATCCTCCACCAATCTCTCCACAAAAAATATTTCCGTTTTCCTCTCTTTCCCCTCCACAACTTTGATGAAGAGCTCAGGAGCTGAATCGGACGTTTACCTCGTGGTCAAAGGCAACTCTCAGGAAAACTCTCTACTGTTCTGAGAGTTTGGGCACTGTACAACAGCAGCTTCAAAAATAGTTAAGGCCCCGATCCGTGAAGATCCAGCTTCTCTCTCTAGTCCTATCTTGAAGGATTTCGAGAGAGCTTTCCAACGCTACCTCCTGATCGTCGATCCGACATCGGGATTGGTCGCAGCGAGCGATCTCACTGGGTCGCGAGTCTGAAAATAGCAAGCACAGGTCCGTGGCCGGTTATTCCGGCGGGTGTCGATCGGAGCCGCCCGGCCTCCGACCGGCATTCTAGCGCGCCGCCACCCCATGGAGCGCTCCTCCAAGCGTCCCCCACTATAGCGGTGCCACCCGATCCCACACGGTCCCTCCGGCCAGCACGTGGGCCCCACAGTCACGAGTTCGTGTGCCACTGAAGCTACGGGAGAAGTCGCCCACCAACCCGAAATCGGTCCTCCCGGGCCCACTTGTGTAGCCCTTTACCTCCCTACGTGGAGTGGGCAGAAATATTCACTTATGTAATTATTGTGTATTAACTGTCCGGAGTACGAGTTCGGCCGGGTCCGTCTTCCCCACGCCGAGAGAGTGGAGGTACCGTATTCGCTCCTACACTTGGCATTTGCTTTATTTCATATATATTTGTTTATGCCGCTGCTAGAGAGCATGTTTTAGGTCCGTTAGCTCGCCATATTATCATTCACCGCTGCTGCGAGAGAGAGTGTGACCGTCCCGTGACCTGATCCGGGCACGAGAGAGAGCCGAGCACCCTAGCTCATTGCCGGTTTCTCAACCGCGCACGTCCGACACTTCCCTCGCTAAGGGGCTATCGCGAGCTCGTCTAGAGTCTTACGTTCGCATTCCTAATTCGAGTTGAGTCCGTGGTCCGTCCCGCATCAGATTGGCAATAAAAATTTCAATAATGAACTTTTTGAAAAGATTAAATGGAAGGACCAAAATGAAGCACACTCTTCTCACCCGATGATGCTAACACACGAACAGTGAAAATATAGAGAAATCTGAACAGTTGAGATTTGAACAACACTCCGCTCAACAAGAATCCCACTCGTGAAAGAACATAGAGGCAAACCACAATGAACAAGAGGATTTTAGGTGGTTCGGGTTCACAACAGTGTCCCCTACGTCCACCCCTCACAGAGTGAGGATTGCTTCCACTATAGAGTGAAAAGCCACACACACACACACACGTTGTGAAGCACACAGCCGCACACACACGTGCGCTACGACTGATAAACGCACACTCACACACAGTATTTCGTTCAAGAGAAATATTCAGATATACAATGATCCTTCAGAACTGAACTATAATGAACAGAATATATGCAATAAAGATCTTGAGGTCGCCAGAAATCCCCCTTTCAAACGATGACCCAGCTGAGTGTTGTGCCTCTTTGGCACAAACATGTGCTATGTTGATTTGATGATAGCAATGCTGTTTTGTTTTGATGATAGCAGCACAGTGAGTGCTTTGTGAGATTGTGTTTTGATGATAGCAACATAACTTGTTTTGTGGAGAATGCATGTGTATGACTGATATATTGGTTGTGCTTGATATCTGCTCTGTGCGTTGCTTTTCTGTCTGCATATAGTTTGATGACTAGCAAGTCTATACACTGCAGGGTAAAGCATTTCAGAGTCTTTACATCGTTCATGCATGTGCACATTTCATGGACAAAGTCTGCACATCGCCCTAGATTGCATTAGCAACTCCATACATCATCAGGGCTCTTCATGCATGTGCATAGTCTATACATTCGTTACAGTGCACACACTATCTCAACTTGCATCTCATGCATATAGTAAGTCTATACATTGCTACAGTAACGCAAGTCTATACATCATCCGTCTCATGCATTTTCTTAGGCTAAGTTTGTACAGCCTATCGTCTCATGCAGCGTCTTACGCAAAGTCCATACATTGCACTGTGCATCCTACGTTGAACTTCCAAGTCTATACATTGAAGTAAAGTTTGTACATCCGTTAGGCTTGCTCATGCATTGTTCTTCTGAAGTCTGTACAGCCGTGGCTTCTGCCTCAAAGTCTGTACATCTGTTTCAAAGGCGAACTCTATACATTGTGCATCCTTGGGTTAAAGTCCATTCATCGGAGGTCTGTACAGAGTTTCTCTTGGCTTTAAGATGAAGTCTGAACATTGCATAGTCTGCACATTGCATCACTATTCTGCAAGTCTATACACTGGCTGCTGCACTCTCATGAAGTCTTCACCGGTGCTAGTGTAAGTCTATACAACGCCCAGTGTTATGCTTGCAAAGTATGTACAGCGGTTGCCTTCTTACATAAAGGCTATACATTTACACTGTAGATGCACGCACTGTTCATAAGTCTAGACAATGGAAAGTTTGTACATCGTGCATCTTTAAGTTGAAGTCTGTACAGAGTCAGCGTCTCGTTGATCGTCTCTTGATGTGTCTTACGAAACATTTCATTTAGCAAGTATGTACAGTTGACCATCTCAGGCAGTGTCTCTTTGTGCGTCTCTTGCAAGTCCATACAACGCTTCAGACTAAAGCCTGTACATCAGACAGTGTTTAGGCGAAGTCTATACATCCGTCTGTACAGTGTCTTGGCCACCGTCTCACGACCACCAAGTCTATACTTTGGTCGGTGGCAAGTCTGCACATTGGACTCTTGATCAAGTCTACATATTCAAAAGTGTTCTTCCAAGTCTATACATTGGAAGCTTCACCTATGTTTCCCTTTAAGTCTATACATCGGTAGCTTTACCGTCGTTTCCCTTGAAGTCTATACACTGTTGACTTTACCGTCGTTCCACTTTGAATTCTATACACTTGACTGTCTTTGCCTTGGTCAAGTCTATACAGAGCTCCCGTGTTCAAGTCTGTACAGCCGTTTGCATTAGATCTCAAGTCCATACATTGGTCTGCAATGGCTAAGTCTGTACACTGGACTCGTATTCACAACGTTCACTCAGCAAAGTTTGTACATTGAAGTCACGCTTCACAAAGTCTGTACAGACTTTCTCATTTGCACAATGCATTTCATTCATAAAGTCTGTGCACTGTCCATGTTTCATGTAGCGTCAACTCAGTGTGTCTTGTAGCGTCAACTCAGCAAGTGTGTACATTGCTTGGTTAAGTCTATACTGTAGACACGCCAAAATTGACGTTTTGTTGATCAAATCTCATGTTATTATATAAATGCCCCAAGTGGACTTCAATATTCCTATAACATGAAGTTTTTCTATTTTTGTGAGTTTTTCTGCATTTTTCCTGTATTTTTGTGAGTCACGACTTGATTAAGGGCGTTAATTTCAAAAATAACGACCTGTTGTAGGGCGTTTTCAAAGAAAGGACGACCGTATGTGAGGGCGTCAATTCCTGGTGTTATCCCTTAATTTCTGGAATTATCTATTTTCAAAATAAAAGGCATTTTGTGAGTAACGCCTTTTCTCAGGGCGTGATTTTAATTAACGCCGTTATCTCAGGCGTGTTATCTCAGCTTTCAAACAAGGCAAGGTTTCGTTTCCAAAACTAAATCCAGGAAGAAACGCCCTTTCCTAGGTCGTGTTTCAAGAAAACGTCTCTGTGAAGGTCGTCAATTCATAAAAGACGCCCTGTATTAAGGCGTGTTTCACTCCAGAGTCCTTCCTTTTTCCATCTTTCCCTCACAGTTCCCTGCTGTCTTTGGACTCTTGCTCGATCTTGATCCTTCCCTGGATGCCTCATTGCCTGTTCTTATCATTCCTTGGTTTGATCACATCCGCTTGAGGCATTATAAATTGAAGCCTTGATCGATCGTGTTGAAGGTTAAGCACTTTAACGTTCAGAGGGTTAAGCGCTCAGAAGCTGAATATCATCACGAGCAGAGCCTTCTTCATCCTTTGCTGCCTCCCCTCTGCATCCTTCGATTGGGCTGCATCCGGTGCTTCGTCCATCTACATCCATCAACACATTCATTCGGTTTTTTCCCTTTACTGTCGCCAGGGACAGCAGGGTTCTCATCTTTTCATCTCTTTTGTTTTACTTCATTCATACCATCATCCCTCCGTCCTTTATATCTCTATTCACCCTTACATCTGTTCACGTCTTGTTGCATTTCTTTTTATCATCAAACTCCCCTTCCCTTAAGTCTTCTTAAGGGGTTTAAAAAGAAAACAAAAAAGAAGGTGCGCATGTTGATGTCTTTTCATCATTTTTATGTTGGTTTTTGACTGATACTACTGCACTTTGGCTGATCCCCTTTCTTTTGCTTGTCTTTCATTGTCTTTCTTACAAGGTAATCAATCAAGAAAACCCACTTCGTCGGCCGGCCGATTGGAGTTGGAGGAAGAGATCCACATTCATCCCGCATCCCATCTTTCACCAGGTACATGCGATCTTATTTTTTTTTATTGAGGTAAACCCTCTGGCGATCACACACTCCCCTTGTGCACCTCGTGCATTGTTTCATCTCCACCATTATTTAATGTTTCCCTTTTCCCTTCCTTTTTAACCTCACTCCAAAAGTGTGGATTTTAAAGGGATCCACAAATTGGCGATCACGGTGGGACATCCACTGTTTTCTTTGTTGATTACCATCTCCATTGGCACCCTCGTGTGCCCTTTCCCCTTTGACACCCTCGTGTGTCCTTTCCCATTGACACCCTCGTGTGTCCTTTCCCCTTAGGCACCCTCGTGTGCCCTTTCCCCTCGGTACCCTCGGTACCCTTTCCTTTGTGCCCCTCGGGCACCTTCCATTGTGCACTCTGCACACTCCCCGGATCAGTCAATTGTTGCTTATTAACGCCTTCGACGAGGGCGTCTTTTGATTTAACGCCCCTCACAGGGACGTGTTTTTATTAATTAACGCCCCCTTCAAGGGCGTGTCTTTATTGCATCTGCTTGCCTGATCTTCACTATTTTCTCGTCTGATATTTAGCGCCCCTTACAGGGACGTGTTTCATAGATTAACGCCCATCTCCAGGGCGTATGTTTCTATAACTGCGGTGTGTTGCATGCTGATTATACTGTCTGTGGAATAACGCCCCTCTTCAAGGCGTTTCATTTCTTATCAACGGCTGTCATTAAGGCGTTTCTCTTTATCATAACTGCTGTTCGCTGCATACTTGTCATATTGCCTGTGAATTAACGCCCCTCTCAGAGGCGTTTCATTTATTATCAGCGCCTTCCATCAGGGCGTGTCTCTGAGTTTTGACGCCCTCAGTTGCAGGCGTCCTTTATTTATAACGCCTCATCCTAAGGCGTTTTGTTCCCTACGGTCTGTGAGCCCCTCACAGAATTTACGACAGCCACGCTGCCGTGTTTTCATTTAGTCACGACCTGCCACAGGGCGTGTCTTTCCTCTTGCTGTGAACACGACCTTTCCAAGGGCGTGTCTTTACTGTTCTTTTTCACAGATTGGCTATTATTCATTGCTTAGCATTTGTCTTGATATTATATTACTGCTTGGATCATCTTGGTTTGCTGGCTTGGTTGAGAGACCTCCTCTCTCTATCCTAGGATCCACACACCCTTCTTGGAATCGGGACGACCCTCCATTGAGCATTCCGTCTCTTTGGACTGGAAATCCCTTTTCCAAGACCTCCATAAGTCCCCGCACCCGTGGATTCCCTCACGGACGCCGGGCTGGTTGTACCCTCGAAGTACCTGGAGTTTAGAGAACCTATACGTTGTTAAAAGAGAGAAGAACTTAGTTGACCCGGAGGTTACATTCGGATCAAACTAGGTCTCATTTGGCAAAAAGAGTGAACCTTCACAAATAATCCACCCTAAATTCGAACATCAAACATTAAAATCTTGCGTTTCTTGCCAACCTTGTTTGCATAAACATAGTTGAGTGATTTGATTGCCTTGTTTGGATTGTGTATTTTGTGACGGTTCCTTCATTGAACATCCTCTTTCTTAAGAATGAAGCTCCGTTCAGGTAAAACCATCAACATGTCAGGCCACGGGTACTCTTATGATGATGAGAATGAGAACATATTTGGTCAATATGAGGACCCTCCCCAGGATTCTTTTTATTATGAGGGGAACTACCTTCCTCCTCACCCCCATTACTCACAAGTCCATGTGGTCGATACCACTGTCCATGAGGCGGACCCTTCGTCTCAAGTTCCATCTTCCAACACTTCGGGGAACCCTTCCCCATCCATTAATGTCTCAGATTTGATCCAAGCTCTCTCCCAGTTGGACGACTCCCAACGGCAAGCCATTCAGGCCGCCTTAAAGGGGAAATCCGTCCTTTCTTCTTCTTCTAATCCCCCTCCGGCCGTGAGTGGCCATCAAATCATTAATGACCAGGCGGTCTTGCATCCTCCCTCCTCTCGTCCACAAACGCCTACTGCGGCCATCCCGGCCCAGCAGGCGAGCTATTCAGCAGTCAGGCATCAATCCTCCCAACCTCCTCGGGTTCTACGAACGCCTATACCACATTCTTTTATTCAAAACCAGGCCCCAGTCGAGCCCGATACCAACACTCTTTTGCTTCAGAAGCTAGCCAGCATGGAGGAGCAGCTCAAGAAGGTTACAGCAACCAAGAATGCTCCGGAAATTTCTCTTCCTACGTTGCCAGTGTTCCATTTACCACCTTCTGAAATGCCGAATTTCCGGCGATATAATGGGACCGGTAACCCATTCATTCATTTAAAGGACTTCCGATATGAGACTTCTTTCTGGCAAGACAATAAGGCCTCTCTGGCCTATTTATTCAGAAGATCTCTTGAGGGACCCGCCCTCGAATGGTTTTATTCTCTGGAGCCAGCTGATGCCGGTGACTTTCGATGTTATCCAAAGGAAATTTTGCAAAAGTACAGAGACCGGGTGGGACCTTCCCTTTCTGTTACAGATCTGGTCGCTGAGAAAATGAAGCCCGATGAAGACTTCATTATATTTGCTGACAGGTGGCGGTCTATGGCCGAAAAATTGAAGACACATTGTCGGAACAAGAGCAAGTAAAAATGGTCATTTCTAATGCAACTCCTCAATTCCGGCACATTTTGGCCATGAATCGGCTGACAACGATGGAAGAGCTCTATGAAAGAGCTCGTTATATACAAACACAAATGAAGGATTCGCCCATCATGGGCATGTTTGAGCCGAAGCCTCGGCTGTTTAAAAAGAATACAAATGTCAACAGTGGGCCCACGACTGAGGGCACTGTCACAAACGAGCAGGTTGGCGTAGTTGGTCACCCCCACCACCAGTCAAACCCACGACCTCCGCCACCTCCACAGCAAAACCCCCATTTTACCTCCGCTCCACAGCGCCACTTCACACCCCAACCTTCTTTTGCTCCATCACCGAGCCAAGCGCCTCGCAACGACCCTCCAGCACCACCTCAATACCATCAGGTCCCCCCACCTTCCAACTATGGCCAACAACAACGGAGACCACCGCTTGGCCCCAAGAGGGCCCATTATCCGCCACTCCCAGAGAGTCTCCCTGACATTTTTAATGCTTTGATGGCCGCCAACCTGCTCGTCCTACCAAAAGAAAGAACGGTGTGGCCCGACAATGTTGACACATCCCGTTACTGTGCATTTCACCGCGCCCCTGGTCACAACCTTGATCGTTGTTTCCATTTCAGAGATCATATTTATGATTTGAATGACCAGGGTGGCATTAATTGGGATGAAATGAGACAAGTCATCGCCACCATGAAAGAGAGAAGGCCACATCGGCAACAGCAAAATCAACAACAGCCAGCTCCGCAGCAAGCTCAGCCACAGCAAGCTCCAGCACCCCAGCAGGATATGGGGATTGTCCGTAATCCATTGCCGGAGCACGCTCCTAATCAACACGTGAACCCTGTCACGTCTCTCTACGAGGTGGAGAGAGGGCAGGGATGGCACGAAGAAAACGCCTCTGTCGGGGCATTCCACCATGATCCAAACCAAAATCAAACTCCGCGCCTTTTGCGCGTTCCTCCTTCTCCTTCTAATCTCCTATCGGGACGTTCTCTTTTACGCCCCGTTAACCCACCTACCACCACCAATTCCGCGACCTTGCCGGCTCGCTCTCTTCTTAACCGCTTACCACCACAGCAGCCTGCCATTCCACCTTCCACCACCAATCCTACATCCGCGACCTCCAGGCCACTCCTACTCCGCTCACCGACAGCACCCGCTACCCCCTCTACCACTCCTACACCGGCAAGAGTTCCTCCACCATCAGTACAACCACCTTTTGTGCCACGATCTCTCCTTATTCCACCACCTGCCAATACCCCTCGCATTCGGATATCCCTTTCTTCTTTCACGCCTCCGGCGAGGGCACCTTCTTCAAATACTCCTCCCATGCCTCCCGCAGGGGCATCTCTATTAAACACCACTACTACGCCTCCCACAGGGGCGCCCCTTTCATTGAATTCACCTTTGGTATCCCCTAGCAGGATCTCTGCTACCGACATTCCTTCCTCCTCTTCCAACCCTCCCCCTAATATTGCCCCGACAGAGGCGCGTCAAGGCGTAGCGCCGCTCCGTAGTGGACGGATGTTCCACCGTGTTTTCCCACAGAGAGAGCTAGAGCCCGTACAGGGGACGCAAGAGCAGAACAAGAACAGATTCAGTGCCGGGAACTCAGTATGATCTGTTAAAGCACCTGGATCGCACTCCAGCCAGAATCTCCATTCTTGAATTAATCAAGAGGTCCACCACTCATCAGCTGGCCTTGAAGGAATACCTGCAGAAGGTTATGGTCAATGAGGACCTCCCGGTTGAACAGATAATTACAGTCTTAACCCCTACTAGCAGTCAGCCGGCAATCACATTCCATGAACATGAGTTAGCACCTCTACCGGCAAGAAAATATGCCCTATGTATCACGGTTGATATCAACAAAGTAGCCGTTAAGCAGTGTTTGGTAGACACCGGTGCATCTATCAATGTGTTGCCTCCGAGCACTCTGAAGCTATGCGGTATCCCTGAGAGCCAGATACGGCCATCCACCATTACTGTCACAGCATATGACAATACAAAGAAACCCCCTCTGGGTATGATTACTCTCAAAGTCAGTTTGGGTCCAGCCACCATTACGGCAGATTTCCATATTCTGGATATGGACCCGACCTTTAATGGTATCCTGGGTCGCCCTTATATTCAGCAGCTTGACGCAGTGCCCTCTACAAACCATCAGTGCCTTAAGTTTCCGCACAAGGGCCGCATTATCAAGGTGACCAGCGTGCCGATCTTACCAGAGGAGGACATACATGTAGCTTCATCAGTTCCTTCCATGTGGCCAGCCAACAAGCCGTTATTATCTGTGTTGGACATTCACTGTCCACGACCGATGCTATCTGAGACTGTTACCACCGTTGCCATGACACCCCTGCCTGCTAAGGGGAAGAAGAAAAAGAAAAATATGATGAATACCCCCGGCTGGAACATTCTGATAAGGATGGGATATCAAGATGGCAAGGGCCTGGGTGCCAAACTCCAGGGCAAGATTAGGCCCATTAAGCCTCAAAAAGTGATTGCACGAGGCGGCTTAGGCTACAAAGCACCGGACAAGAATGAAGGAGAGCCGTGGGCTGTTATGACGTCCACCTTCAAGCCAGATCGCCAGCCACTCACCTGGACTTTAAAGACACATTTTGTCACCGGTGGCGTTCAGAACAATGAACAGACTACCGTCGTTACTTCATTACTTGATTGTCAGGATGTGCACGCTAGACAGTTTGCGCGGCACATTGCCCCACTGGCCACTTACAAAACCTTGGAGACTTTAAGGCCAGATAAAAGAAGAAAAATGGGTGACCCGGAATGTGACTGGTACAGGTGGTTTGACATGAATGATATCACTTTCTCTTTAAGCCGCCTGTTCATGCCGACAGATCCAGAATGGCCGCCATTGATTCAAGAACTGATTGAAATGCCTGCCGCAATCACAGATAAAAGGCAGATGTTAAGTGACTACACAGATACGGGAGAGCCAGATGTCCCCTTTGAAGAAGGATTCTCCGTGGATAGGCTGTGGGCCGGCCTTTTCTCCCTCACTTCTGTACATCCGTCTGTGTTGGTTTCTCTCTATTCCCGTGGGTTTGGTCACGTGCCGCGACCACCACCGATTACCATCAACTTATCTCCCAATTCAATTCAGATTTCCTTCCCTACTGCTCCTTCGCTCCTCGAGCGATTTTCCAAAATCTCCATCTCGCCCCCGAATGGGCCATCTTTGATTAAATCTTTCTCCAAACTTGCAATCTCCACTCCCCCCGCTATTCTCCCCTCGCATTGCTTTTTACTTGAAAAAGAAAATAAAAACGACGAAAAAGATAAAAATGAAAAAAAAAACGCCGATTTCCCAACTTTCCAATCCTCCATTTCTGTTGAGGAGACTTCATACTTTTCTCCCGAGCGCGTCCCGACCCAGGGGCCGCTCTTCCAAGATTCCTTGGTAAGTCTTTTCTCCCCCTCCGATGAGGGGTCCTCCCCTGTATCACCTCCTGTATCCACTTTATCACCTCCTTCTTTCCCTTATAATCAAGCTAGTTGCTCTTCCTCCCTTTCTTCCTCTTCTTCTAATAAAAATCACGGGGTAAATTCACACAAGAAGGCCAAGGGTAAGCAGATTCCTCGCAGATTTTTGTTGGAATTGGCCATTAGATGCCAAGCTTGTTTAGCTCTCCCTGAGTTTGTGGAAGATCCAATTATCCTGCCAGAATTAGAAATTGAGGACTTTGTTGCTTCTTATGAGGGTTTGGGCGTTTATGAAATCATGAATGATGAAGACCCTATTGAAGAAGGGGATGAAAGTTATGAAGAATATGAGGACGAGGCTGATGCTTTTGCTAGTGGTATGAGAAGATTTGACGAACCATCAGCCTCAGTAGAAGAACCTACCAAAGAAATCAACTTGGGTACCGAGGAAGACCCTAGGATTGTCCTCATAAGCAAAAATTTGCCGCCCTCCGAAGAGAAGGCGCTCATCTTAGTTCTTCAAGAATACAAGGACACGTTCGCATGGAGCTATGAAGATATGCCTGGATTAGACCCTGCGCTCGTTGAACACCGTCTTACACTTAAGCCAGGATCTGTCCCGGTAAAACAACGGTTGAGGCGTTTCCACCCTAGCATGGCTTTGAAAATGAAAGAAGAGGTCGATAAACTCCATAAGGCTAGATTCGTTAGAGTCGTCCTCTATCCCAATTGGGTGGCTAACATTGTCCCGGTTATGAAGAAAGATGGAAAAGTTCGAATTTGCATAGATTTTCGGGACCTCAACCGGGCGTGTCCTAAGGATGACTTCCCCCTCCCTCATATTGATGTGCTGATTGATAACACGGCAGGATTTGAGACTCTTTCTTTCATGGACGGCTTTTCAGGCTACAATCAGATTCGTCTGGCTGAAGAAGACCAAGAGAAAACTTCATTCACTACACCATGGGGCACATATTGTTATGTGGTCATGCCCTTTGGACTTAAGAATGCTGGAGCCACTTATCAAAGGGCCATGATGGCAATTTTTCATGACATGATTCATATTTATATTGAGGTGTATGTGGATGACCTGGTTGTGAAATCAAGGACAAGGATTGAGCATCCTGGGGTTCTGGCTAAGGTTTTGCAGAGATCACGAGAATTTCAATTGAAAATGAACCCCAAGAAGTGCGTATTTGGCGTTTCTTCAGGGAAATTACTTGGATTTATCGTTAGCAAGAGGGGAATTGAGGTTGATCCCAACAAGGCAAAGGCCATTAGAGATATGCCTCCTCCCAAGAATCTGAAGGAAGTTCGAGGATTAATCGGGAGGTTGCAATTTATTCGCCGCTTCGTCTCCCAGCATTCACAGAGATGTAGGCCGTTTTACGAGCTTACTAAGCCGGGAGTCAAGTTTAATTGGGATGATAAATGTCAGGCAGCCTTTGACGGATTGAAGGATTATTTGGTCAATCCTCCTGTCCTGAGGCCGCCAATTCCAGGCAAACCACTTATTCTTTATGTTTCAGTCCTGGATGACTCCGTAGGTGCTGTCTTAGCTCAAGTGGATGAGGAAGGTAAAGAGAGGGCAGCATACTACTTATCTAAACTCCTTAACCCCTGTGAGCAGAGATACTCAGCCATGGAAAAGACTTGTGTAGCTTTGGTTTGGGTAGTTCAGAAGTTAAAACACTATTTCCTAGCTCACGAGGTTCACCTCATTGCTCGCATGAATCCAATCAAATTCCTCCTTGAAAAATCTGTCCTCACTGATCGATTAGCACGCTGGCAAAGCTTCCTTTCTCAATTTGACATCACTTACATTCAGCAAAAAGCTGTCAAAGGTTATGCCATTGCCGAACATCTTGCTCACCACCCTCTCCCCCGCTTTGATCCTGTCAATTCAGAGTTCCCAGATGAAGAATTAATGTCCATTAATCACCCCCCAGATCCTATGTGGACGTTACATTTTGATGGAGCTCTTAATTCTCAAGGAAGAGGGATCGGCATGGTTCTCTTAACACCCGAAGGAGTCACCATTCCATTTGCTGCTCGGCTCACTTTTCCCGTCACCAATAACATAGCCGAGTATGAAGCTCTTTTGGCCGGTCTTAAAACTGCTCATCAATATGGTGTCACCCATTTGCGAATCGTCGGTGACAGTCAGCTTATTCTACGCCAAGTGTTGGTCAAGTGCCGCACTATCAATCCTAAGCTCAAGCCCTACCAAGAACTCGCTTCAGCTTATGCCAAACTCTTCACTAAATTGATTTTCGTTCATGTCCCGCGTAGCCAGAACATTTTGGCCGACGCACTTGCTTCCTTAGCCTCCGCTTTAGTCTTCCCTCCTGAGCGTGATTTTCATGTCCCCCTGATTCATCAGCGTGATACTCCAGCCATTAGGGATCGTGCTTTTCTTGATATTAGGGATCAGGTGCTTGAGAAGGTTAGACGGAAAGAAGCTCTTGAAGGTAGAGAGGTCATGCTATTGGATTGGCAAGAAGAGTTGGCTGACGAAGAAAAACCTTGGTATTATGAGATTGCCAGGTACTGTAATGATCAGTCTTATCCCGAGGAAGCCACTGCTGAAGAAAAGAAAGCAATTAGGAGAGTGGCTCAACGTTATACTTTGGTTGGAGGTGTGCTCTACAGAAGAGGGCTCACCGGTGTTTTATTGAGATGCCTCGATGATGATGAATCTTGGAAAGTTGTGGAAGAGGCGCATTCTGGCGTGTGCGGTGGTCATGTGAACAGCCAGATGCTAGCTAAGAAGATTCTTAGACTAGGGTTCTATTGGCCCACTCTTGAAGAGGATTGTTCTATCTATGTTCGAAGGTGTGTTAAGTGCCAACTGCACGCCGACAAGATTCATTCTCCTGCTTCTTCACTCCATCCTACGTCCTCCCCATGGCCTTTTTCCATGTGGGCTTTTGATATCATTGGACCTCTTGGTGATTCGAACCTCCTGACCAAGCAAAAATCATTCATTCTCACGGCAACGGAGTACTTCACCAAGTGGGCGGAAGCAGAAGCTTACGTGGAAATTAAAGCATCAACCGTCTGCAAATTTATCATGAAGAACATCATCACGAGGTTCGGCATCCCAAGCACCATCGTCACCGACAATGGACCTCAATTTATCTCCCAAGATCTCAAGGATCTCTGCAACAGGTATAACATTGCATTGCATCATTCTTCTCCCTATTATCCGCAGGGCAATGGCCAAGTAGAGGCCACTAATAAAACTTTAATCAAGATTGTTAAGAAGACGTGCGAGGCTAATAAATTCTCGGATTGGCCAGACAAGCTGGTTGAAGCTCTTTGGGCCTACCGCACTTCCATTCGAACCCCCACTGGGCAAACTCCTTTTGCCCTTACTTATGGAATGGAGGCCGTAGTCCCTTATGAGATTCTTATCCCCTCTTTGCGAGTACAATTGGATGAGGAGCTCTCTATCAATGAACGTCGTGATTCACTCCTTGCCCAATTGGAACTCCTAGATGAGAAGCGTCTGGTCGCCGCTGAGCATGCGCGCGTTTACCAAAACAGGCTCTCACGTTTTTATCAAAAGAAGGTAATTGAGAGAAAATTTAAGGTCGGTGAAATGGTAATCAAAAGAATTTTTGTAAAGCCGGGTGGCCCTCGTTCAAAGCTCCAACCAAATTGGGAAGGGCCGTTTGTCATAAAAGATGTTTATCCTGGCAATGCTTATAAACTGGTTAATGCTGAAGGAGAGGAATTAACTCACCCCTGGAATGGTTTGTATCTCAAGAAATATTACCCCTGAACAAAAATCCAAACAAAAATTGAAAACTTCACAAAAATCCAAAGAAAATAGAAATCTCCCAGATAATCCAAAAAAATCTGAATATTTCCAAAATCCAAAACAAAAGAGTTTTCTTTCATGATTCTCCCTTTTGGGCTGACATAACATGCAAAGGTCACCGGTCCGAAAGGTCAAAATCCAAAATCCATTTATCAGTCTTGCTAATTTAAAATGGGAGTTGACCCCGCACACACTACACACTTTACTCTTGAGCTCAAGCAGTGCAAAATCTGATGGAAAGTCGAAATCAAACTAAAGGCGAAAGACGATATCCATTCTTTTTTGCTTCGGCCCACAAGAGAGGAAGGGAGGTCTTGAGGTAGACACGCCAAGCCTATCCGCCGCCTTAGTAGGAGGAAGTCAGGGCCCAAAAGGGAACAAATGCCACAAAAGCCCAAGTACAATTAGGTTGTTCATCAGTTCAAATCTATTCAATGCAAATCAATTCCGAAGTGAAAGTCAAATGGTGAAAAAGAAAAGCATGTCAAGAGGGCAAAGTCCCCGCAAGGAAAACCTTGGGCGTATGCATGCATTATGAAGAGGCAAAAAAGGCAACAAAGCGTCCCTACGCCAAAGACCGAACCCCAACAGGCATAAGGATAGGGGAGGTAGCTTTGCCTCAGGCATCTTTGAATCTTTTGTGAACTTCCTCATAGCTTCTCTTTTATTTTTGGAAAAGTCATGAACCAGCAGAATGGTCGAGACAAACTGAAGAGAATGCACTGTGCGAAATCTTGTGTATAAGTTTAACCATATTCACGCCAATTCCCCTATTTAATTATTCAAGAAAGGTTAATGGAACTTAGAAGATGACCAAGTAGGGCCCACCGCCTTGATTTCTTTATCAGCCCAATTTGGGAGGAATACAAATTAACGCCTTTGTTCAAGGCGCTTTTATGCTGATTCACGCCTAGATCATAGTCGTTTCTTTAAAAATAACGCCTCCTGGAAGGTCGTGTTTTCAACAAAATTCAATAATCTTTGCACGGTAACGCCGTCTCCAAGGGCATCTTTCACGATAGTAACGGCCTAATCTAAGGCGTGTTTTTTTGAAAAATCTTCAAAATATATATATATATATATATACTGAAAAGAACAAAAATAAATTCTTCATGTTGCATGAATTGCATTCTTGCCTGGACATCTTTTAATTATTGTTTGCATACGTGTGATTGCATGAGGCATCCCCGAGTTTTGATTATTTCATTTTGCCTTATTAAAGGCTTGGCCCCTTGACCCATTATTAAGGTCAAAATATTTACACCCTTTGCTCACCGGGCAAGGGGCCAAGTCGAACAGATAAATTAACCTGTCTGTTCAAGTGAAAATCGCAGCCGCAGATACAGGGCAAAGTAAAGCAAACACGAGGAACGAGAGGAAAAAAAAAAGTACACAAACACAAGTCCACAACCACACAAGTGCTCAGGTAACAAAAGCTCAAATCTCATATATATATGTGTATCATCATGTCTATCATGTACAGGTGTGAAGGTGGAGGAGTACAAGTACAGAACTCTCAACTCTCGCCTCCACCCTCCTCTACTCTCCTGCTCTCAACCTCCTCCTCACCATCCCGAACTGGCGCCGGTGGAGGAGGCATAGGCCCCCGTGAAGAGGCCGGAACCCGAACGTGTCCTCCTGCCTCGCTCCTCTCTCGGAGGGAAGAACCCGCCACAAAGGTGGAGCTGGTGAAGGAGTACCCCGCAGCCCGTGCTCGCTCAAGGCCTCGCTGCAACCGCTCCTCGGACACTCGAAGCCGCTCCTGGGAAAGGATCAACTGGGTCCTCGAGTCCGCCAGCTCACGCTCTCGTGCCAACAACTGCTCCTGGAACCGGGCACGCTCCGCCTGGTGCTCCTCCCGCTCACGAGCCCGCTCCTCGCGCTCCCGAGCACGCTCCCTCCTCTCCAGCTCCAGGGCAACCCGCAGCTCGGCCACGTCTTGAGGAAGCTCACTGCGTTGCTGCAAGGCCCGCTGAAGCTCTACGATCCGCTGATCGCGGATCGACAACTCGGTACGTATCGCCTTCAGCTGAGCAGCCTACAAACAGGTAAACAAATCATCAGTTCCACAGTTCAATAATTCATGAAATGAAATAACAACATGTGACCAAAGGTAGGTCACGCACCTGTGAGCTCGTCGCTCGGAAGCCCTCATCTACGCAGATAAGAGTGGCTCGAAGCTCTTCACTCTGTAAAAAATGAATTTTTATCAGTGCACAATTTATATCTAATCATTGTTTGAATGAGGTTTCAAGTTCAGAATTTACCCGTGAAGCAAGGTCACGCTCCGCCACCTCGGCTCGCGCTATCGCACCAGCCAGCTGCTCCATCAGTACAGTCACCTCTGCACTGGGCCCCCTCGAGCTGGAGGCCTCCCCTGGATCTCTCCTCGCTACTCCCTGCTGGGCACGCTGCATTCATTAAGACCGTCAGTGGCTAATCATTAATTCAACACAACAAAAGAAAAAATTCATTTGCATATAGGAATAATTTAAACACTCACCAGGGTCTCCAAGTCTGCCCGTGTGGCAGCTAGCTGGTCCTCCAGGATGTGGAGGTGGGCCTGTGCATCTATCGCCGCTATGTCCCTCGCATCCTGCATTCATTACATGTTAATCGCATAATAGTTACATAAGCATTTGCATTTAATTTAGAAATAAGTGCATTCATACATACCCCTAAGACCCTCATCTGAGGTCTGCCGGCGTGAACCTCCCAGTAGCGCCGGAGGTACTCGGAGCTGTCAGTCGCGTGGGAAACGACTGTGGTCCCGCCTCGCTGCCAGTCGGCGTACTGCTCCTCGAATCGCACCCTCCAGTCGGTCGTCTTGGTGCGACCGCGGGTCTTCTTGCCAATTCCTCGAGGCTCTCCGACCTCGATCCACTCCTGGGGCAGGCCCAGGGTCCTCATCACCAGTCGAAGCCGTAACGGCTCAATCTCGCTCAAGCAGTGTAGCCACAGCTCACGCCCGAAGCGAGGTCGCCCCGATACGACCCAAGGCTGGCCCTCATCGGTCATCCCCTCATATGGTCTCCACTGCACCTGCATTCATGAACACGCATCATTATCATTTCATCATATTCAAATAAACAACAAAAAGAAATGCATATCATTCATTCATACATACCAGCGAGGGAGGGAAGTCGCGGAACTCTCTCCGTAGAACCCACAACTCGTAGTCAAGTGGGGCGCCAAAGATAACAGGCACCCAGCGTCGTGCCAGGGGAAAAGATCCCTCAGCTCCTGGCCGTGGGTCAACGCGCCCCATCGGCATGTATAGGTGGCTCCACACCTGCATCCATGCATTGCAGTTAGTACTATATTCACATGCATCATAACAAAGAAAAGATAAGAAATGAGAAATTGCATACCTGAAGAAGAGGTGAGAAGCCACTGACGGTCGTCTCACGGCCTGTCCCCGTGGACAGATCGGCCATCAAATGCGCCAGCAGGGCCGCTCCCCAAGCATATGTGCCAACCGTCTCCAGATCCTCAAGGATGCCTAAGAAGCGGCAGTTGATGACATCGGCTTTCGTCCCCAGCAATAATCTCCCGAGCAGCAGCAGCAGGAACCTCCTCAGGTCTCGGTCCGCTCTCTCATGGTCAGTCGGGTCCTGGCAGCATGCCGCTCTCACCCCGTCGGTCAGTCGCTGTGCAAACTCACCTAAGGTCTCCCCCGACCTATGCCTGGCATCTCCTAGACCCATCACCGTAGTCAGGTCCGTACGGAAAATGGTCCTACACTCGCTAGGTCCCACGTAGACCATCTCAAGCCCTAGTAGCCTCTGGGCCATCTCTGAATAGTCAGAATAGGTGAACCCACTCACGGCCTCACCATCTACCCGTAAACCTGTAATCCTGGCTACATCCTCTAAACTAGGAACCATATGCCCCCAGGGCATCAGAAAAGTCCGGCTAACCCTATCCCATCTCTCCCTCAAAACCTGGATCAGTGCTAGGTCAGGTCTAAAAGGCTCAATGGATAGAAAAGCCCCAAATCCCATGGCCTCTACCCTAACCCTCTGGAAGTCGGGGAGACCCTGGTATGCTGCCCAGACCATGACCCATGAGATACGGGTCCTCATCAACCCCTGCATGTATTAAAAGAGAATTGGTTTTCTTAATTACTTGAGTATCCATGTGGAATTACATTTGATTTGGGTTAAATATTCAATTTTAGCGTTTTTGGAATTCACGGCCACCCTCAGGTCGTTTCTTGATAAATTCACGCCCCTGTGGGGGGCGTTTTTCAGAATGAACTTTAATGTAACGCCCTTAATGAGGGCGTTTTTTATGTTAATCACGCCTCAGTCTTAGGCGTTCTTTGGTGGCTGTTTTGCTATTTCTGAAACATATTTCTAATCACGCCTCGGTGTAGGGCGTTTCTTGTTGAATTAACGCCCTGTGGTAGGGCGTTTTCCTAAAGGTGGTTAATTTTGGGTCGTTAATGAATGAAGCGACGCCCTCTGGTTTGGGCGTCTCTTATTGAATTAACGCCCTACTGGAGGGCGTGGGTTTCTCAATTTAACAGAAAAATCAAATAACTGACAGCATGCGAAATAATTCATGAAAATATTTTTGGAAATTGTTTAATGAGCATGGAATTCATGAAAAATCATAAGTTTTAAGAAACGACATGCTTCAGGGCGTTTTTCATGAAGGATAATTAATTTTCAGAAATTAAAAATAATTAACGCCCTGGATTAGGGCGTTTCGTTTATGAGTAACGCCCCCACGGGAGGCGTGTTTTTTCTGAGTTGCAGGTTTAATGCCCGAGGGCCATGAAAAATCAAGAAAAAATATAAATAAAATAAAATAAAATGGAATTGGGGAGGGGGAACCTACCTTCTTGTGCTTCTGGGGTTGTGGCCGTGGCAGTGGCCGTCTGGGCCGCCGGAGTTGCCCCCGGGGAGCGACCGCCGCCGTGCACGGCGGTCCTTCTTCTCCTCCTTCTTCTTCTCCTTCTTCTTCTCCACCTTCTGCATCTTCTGTTTCTTCTATTGCTTCGCCCGTTGCTCCGTCGGCCTCGTCGCCGCCGGCCGTCGCCGGCTCATCTTCAAAGGCCACGACGGCGAGCTCCTCCACGGAAATCTCTTCCTCTTGGGCGTGGGAGGCGTCGAGGTCAACCACGTCTGGGGCACTAACTCTTTGGCGTTTGGCCATGGCTGGGGGAGTGAGATTGAGCGAGTTGGAGAGAGTGAGGGAAGAGAACGAGAGAGAGGCTTTGAGGGCTTCGGTTAGGGTTTGCAGAGAAAAGGGCGAAATAGAATGGAAGGAGGAAGAAGAAGGAGGCCTGGTGGCTTTTGGGTTTCGAAAAGAAGACACGCCCTTGAGAAAGGCGTTTATAATTGAATTCACGTCCATTCTTTGGGCGTTTTATGGAAATTGACGACGATGATTAAGGCGTTAATTTATTTTGCATGGGGAACGATAACCGTCGTCAGACGCATTGAATGGGCGTTGATTGATGTGAGAGAAGTCATCATTGCTGTTTGAAGTAACGCCTCTGGTAAAGGCGTGTTATTCTTGAAACGTGACTATGGAAAAGGCGTTATTTTTGATGAGTCAACGATTATATTCTTTTGGGTTTGAATCTGTTCACGCCTTTCTTGAGGTCGTCATTCAAAGTAACGCCCACTGTTGCAGGCGTCAATTGTTGACGAAGGGCCCGTTGAAGCGCCTTGAAATAAGGCGTGTATTTGTTAATTCGTGACGCTCTTGGAGGCGTTATTCACAACAGAAACACAGTTTTTTGGATGATTTCGATCCTAATCACAGTGGCAGTTGGCTCAATCAGAAAATAATCTTTATTATTTTGAAAAGAGGAACTACAATGACTAATGAGCCACTTTGGGCCTTAATTTTCTCAATGAAGTTACATAATTTTTCCACTGTTCCTTGTCTTCATCCGAGTCTTCTACAGGTTGATGAAGCTTGCTTAGCCTCCATAAAGCTTGAATGGTGATAACCTCCTCACCATCTTCATTATTGCCTAGATCCCTTGATTTGATTGGAGGAAGATGAGAGACGTCCTCTAAGTGTTGCCTTGGGAGCCCAAGCTGAGGAAGGCACCGGTGTGCATTATATAAAACGAAATCCGAAGCACCGATAAGACGAAGGTCCGTCCCGATGGAGAAGCGTGCACGAAGTTCCTGCATTTTGAATACACCCGGGGCGCAAGTAAAAAGATTCTTTGGCATTACCTTTAGGTGCTCCCTCCAATCCCCTCTCTTCTTGATTTGAGGAATTCGGTTGGTCACTCTATTGCTTATACCTAATGAGCCGGTTATATATGAGAGTGGGCTCTTTGAGAAAATTCTTGAGGGTTGTTGGGCTTCGTGGCATGAGTCGAATTTGAAGTGTAGATCAACCCAACTTGAGAGTGCTAGCATGCACCCGTAAATGGGCCTTCCCATGGACGCCGCTGTGAGCCCGCTATAGAGATATGCTAGGATCGCCGGTCCAACTCTCTCTTCTTCCCATAAGCTCACCACTGCGCTCAATTGGGACTCCTCTAGAAAGTCCTCCGTGGATGGGAATAAGAGTGCTCCTGCCAAGCACACCATGAAGGCTTTGGTCACTCTTTCTATCTCCTCTTCCTCTTTAGCTTGATCCGCTCTCTTGTACACCCACGAGGCGAGCTTCAAGAGGTTAACTCCTTTGGTGACCTTGATTTGGTTCACTATATTTGGGCTAGGTATTAACGAGGTTAGCAACTCGTGGGAGGAGATGGGCCTTGGCATGATGGCCATCTTTTCTTCTTCTCCGTGCTTCATCTTTTTCAAGCCTAGGATCATCTCTACTTCCTCCAGCAAGATGGTGGCTTCAAAAGTGGAAAATAAGAAAGTATGGGTGGAAGGATGCCATGTCTCAATCAATGCTCCTATGGCAGCCCAATCTATGTGGATTTGATCATAATGCTTGGCATGGGTTATCAACCCCAAGAGATGCCATCTAGCTACATATACCCTCATGTCTGATGTGAATTTGGAGAGGATGAGGGGCAACCATTTGATTTGGACATATCTTCTAGCCCCTGGAAGATTTGGGTACTCCTGTGAGAGGAGGGGAAGAAAACAAAAAGAAGAGGTACATGAGCATATGACATGAGCATGTGAGTAGTTCGCCAGAACAGTATGCACAATAAAGAAAGTTGAAACTAACCTGATTCATGCATATCCTGCTGCTTATATGACCTTGGATATCGTTAATCCTGGGAGTTGAGTTTTTTTGTCTTTTCAGTGCCCTGTCCATCGTTAGGAGAGGCTTGGACGGTGCAACCTGCAGAGCAGATGAAGAAGAAGAAGAACGAGAACACAGAGTTTCGGCGGCTGCAGGGTTGTGGTTGTTTATGTTGAAGGAGGGCCTCCTATTAATAGAGATTTAGAGAGTTGTAAGGCTGTTGGAAGTTAGAAGTTCGATTGGGTTAAGGACTGTGCTGTTAAATTAGGAAACGGAAGTTCGTGCTGAATTAACGACGTTGGTTAGGGCGTCTATTTTTAAATTGACGACTTGACTGACGACGTGTTATATTTAACGCCCTAGCATGGGGCGTGTTTTTCTAAGCCTCCGTTACTGTTTACGCCTTTGAGTAGGGCGTGTTTTAAATGTTTAACGACTTATGGTCAGGCGTTTTCATGCTGTTAACGCCCTATTCTTAGGCGTGTTTTATTGGATTATGAATTTTGACTTCTTCATGCTTTGACGCTTTAATGAACCTAAGTGCTATTATTTTGATGAAATTGTCTATGATTAAGCACTTATGATCATGTCATGTTCTGAATTGATGGAAAAAGGCTAATAAGTTTCAAAGTGCAGAAGTTTGCAGGATTCGAGGCGTTTGGATCACTCATAGGAGCAACATCTTGCCACCTTGTATCTGTTTCTTGTAAGCATTGTTACTATATAATATCTACGCTATTATATTATGTCAAGGACCTTGTGGTTCTGATGAACCTGAAATTTGAGTTCCCCTTCATCAAAAACGATGACGATTTCAGGAGAATCTTGATCACACGGATAGGCCGTTGAGTTGTTAAGAGTTTGGGACGATGGTTCCACTTTCTGAGTTGATGCGCGGACAAACGGGCTTCGGCTTAGTGTTAGCTCAGAAATATGAATTCTTGACCAGACCTAAACAGCTTGGCAATATTATCCTTGACTATTTTCTATTTTCTATTTTAATTTGTTTTAACCTTTTCTTTTAGCCCAGCATGCATCATGTAGGACTTTGAGTTTCATGCTGAAAATCTTCATATTATGGCAATAATGAAGTTCACTCGCTCTCGATTGAGTTGACATGAGATATTCCACTTTAAATCAAGTACTTCGTTCTATTTGAAGCCATTCAGGCTGATTCCTTGGAAGTGTTCCTTTTGTTGGATCTTTATCCCAATTCTCTTTACTTTTCTGCAAAATTTACCTTGGTTGCAGCACGTCCACATGGCTGGTAATCGCTCTCCAATGGTCTTTCCCTGCCGTGCCCACGCGCACACCCTTTATTACTTAGTTTAACCTCCTTTTATCCAACAAATCGATTGTTTCCTTGGAACCACTCAGAGTTGTTTCATTCAGAATCTTGAAAAGATTTCAAATGCTTAGTGTTGAGGCGTGTCACATCACACCTTGGCGTCTCCTTATCAGTTCGTTCCACTTCATTCCTTTCATTACACTTCGCTCCATTTCCGTCTCACTCCCTTGCAAAGCAGACGCCAAGGCGGGGCAGCTGTAGACACGCTAAAATTGACGTTTTGTTGATCAAATCTAATGTTATTATATAAATGCCCCAAGTGGACTTCAATATTCCTATAACATGAAGTTTTTCTATTTTTGTGAATTTTTCTGCATTTTTCCTGTATTTTTGTGAGTCACGACTTGATTAAGGGCGTTAATTTCAAAAATAACGACCTGTTGTAGGGCGTTTTCAAAGAAAGGACGACCGTATGTGAGGGCGTCAATTCCTGGTGTTATCCCTTAATTTCTGGAATTATCTATTTTCAAAATAAAAGGCATTTTGTGAGTAACGCCTTTTCTCAGGGCGTTATTTTAATTAACGCCGTTATCTCAGGCGTGTTATCTCAGCTTTCAAACAAGGCAAGGTTTCGTTTCCAAAACTAAATCCAGGAAGAAACGCCCTTTCCTAGGTCGTGTTTCAAGAAAACGTCTCTGTGAAGGTCGTCAATTCATAAAAAAACGCCCTGTATTAAGGCGTGTTTCACTCCAGAGTCCTTCCTTTTTCCATCTTTCCCTCACAGTTCCCTGCTGTCTTTGGACTCTTGCTCGATCTTGATCCTTCCCTGGATGCCTCATTGCCTGTTCTTATCATTCCTTGGTTTGATCACATCCGCTTGAGGCATTATAAATTGAAGCCTTGATCGATCGTGTTGAAGGTTAAGCACTTTAAACGTTCAGAGGGTTAAGCGCTCAGAAGCTGAATATTCATCACGAGCAGAGCCTTCTTCATCCTTTGCCGCCTCCCCTCTGCATCCTTCGATTGGGCTGCGTCCGGTGCTTCGACCATCTACATCCATCAACACATTCATTCGGTTTTTTTTCCCTTTACTGTCGCCAGGGACAGCAGGGTTCTCATCTTTTCATCTCTTTGTTTTACTTCATTCATACCATCATCCCTCCGTCCTTTATATCTCTATTCACCCTTTACATCTGTTCACGTCTTGTTGCATTTCTTTTTATCATCAAACTCCCCTTCCCTTAAGTCTTCTTAAGGGGTTTAAAAAGAAAACAAAAAAAGAAGGTGCGCACGTTGATGTCTTTTCATCATTTTTATGTTGGTTTTTGACTGATACTACTGCACTTTGGCTGATCCCCTTTCTTTTGCTTGTCTTTCATTGTCTTTCTTACAAGGTAATCAATCAAGAAAACCCACTTCGTCGGCCGGCCGATTGGAGTTGGAGGAAGAGATCCACATTCATCCCGCATCCCATCTTTCACCAGGTACATGCGATCTTATTTTTTTTTAATTGAGGTAAACCCTCTGGCGATCACACACTCCCCTTGTGCACCTCGTGCATTGTTTCATCTCCACCATTATTTAATGTTTCCCTTTTCCCTTCCTTTTTAACCTCACTCCAAAAGTGTGGATTTTAAAGGGATCCACATATACGCTGCTTCATATGCAGTGAAGTCTGCACATTGCTGAATGCTCTTCAAAGTCTGCACACTGGTAAAGCCTATACAGACTGTGTTTGCCCAAGTATGTACATCGTTCAAGTCTGTACAGACTTTACCTTGTTCAAGTCTGTACATCGTCAAGTGTCTTTGGCAAAGTCTGCACATTGCTGAACGCTCATCAAGTCTATACATTGGCTTTAAGATGAAGTCTACACATCAGAGTGCATTGCATTTGTTCATGGCTGCAAGTCTATACATTGTGTGTCTTGTTCAGCTAAGTATATACATTGGACGAGTCTGCATCGTGCATATGTTCTGAAGTCTATACATTGTGAAGTATATACACTGCTTTAGCTTCGCCTTCACAAGTCTATACAGCGAGGTCTATACACTGCAATGCATATACTTAAACTGATAAGCTGTTCGTCTGTGTGACTGGCACCCTTCGTGAAGTCTAAAGAATGGCACGTGATCCGAGGTGCCTGGCTCATGATCCAAGGATGGATGAGATACCAGGATGCTGACACGTGGCCAAAAGTTCTGGGCGGGAACTGTGGAAGCCACACGCGCCCTAGCTGCTACTGCTGCTATATATATACAAGTCTTCTTCATCCAGAGTAGGCTGATCGAAGCCTTGAGAGCAGAAGCAGAAGAGCAGAGTGCAGAGACTTCGATCCAGCAGAAGAGAAGAAGAAAAGAGTGAAGAAAAGAAAGAGAGACAGAGAGCAAAGAGTAAGAAGAGAAAGAGGAGAAAGAAGAGAAAGAGAGAAATAGAGAGCTCGAGCTGAGAGAGTGAGAGTGATTGGGTTGTCTGGCTTTTTGGATCAAATCCAAGCTAGAAGTGCTCATCGAGAGCTATATTTTGTGCTTTATTGTTTCAGCTTTCCGTTGCTGTCTTGTTCTATCTTTCATTTTCCTTTATACATTTCTTCAAGCTGTTAGTCAGCAGAGCAAGCTGTAAGGCTCAGCGTTTGCAGTGGAGGATTCCACTGGACGGGTTAAGCTGTAATCCCCAACGGGTTCAAGCTGTGAGTCAGCAATGGCTAAGCTGTATTGCCCAGTGGAAGCAAGCTGTGATGCTCAGCGGATGGCAAGCTGTGAGGCCCAGTTGATGTATGGGAAGCTGTGATGCCCAGCTGTTCAAGCTGTGAGTCAGTAGGAAGCCACACTCGGGTTGAGTGTGGGGTGGATGTAGGTCTGCTGGACCGAACCACCTAAAAACCCCTTGTGCAGTGGTTTGATGTTTCTATCTGTTTGCTTCTGCTAGATGATTGCATAGGGGCGCTCTAAGTATTTTTTTTCTGGTTGAGCAGAAGAGTTGATCAGTTTTCTTAGAGTGTTTTAATCTGTTCTGAGTGAGCAAAATCTTGTTTGAGCGAAATTCTATTTGGGTGAAGGTTTTTAAAGGGCTATATTCATTCACCCCCCTCTGAATACATAGCACCGAACCCAACACTTGGTATCAGAGAGGGTCTCTGATCTATCAGATCTAATAATCCTGAGATGTTCCTGCTAGTGTTTGGTGCATTTCAGAGTGTGCTTTCTATGCTCGTTGTTTAGTTTCACTGAGTTAGTGCTTTGCCGTGCTTATCTGGTTGTGGTGTTTTCTTGTCGATTGCTTTGTGCTTTGAGTCTGCTTGTTATCTGCTTTGATGGCTAATCCTCCGATATTCAGAGGTGATGACCTTGGCCCATGGCTGGAAAAGTTGCATCGGTATGTAAGCACAACCGATCCTGACTTGTGGAAGGTAATAACTCACGGTCCATATAAACTGTCGAAAGATAAATCCAAATGGACCAAGAAGGATAAGCTGAAAGACTCTGTCAATAATAGAGTTGTAGTTTTATTAAAAGAACCAATTGACAGATCTCTAATTGAATGCATTTCTTCTTGCAGGTCTACCAAAGACATTTTGGAAAAACTAAAGCTAATCAGGACTCACAGCAAATGCTTGATGGCTGATCGGAGAAATGCTAATGATGAAACTTCATCCAAGGTAAACTCTGAATCTGGAGAACTTTCAATTGATGACCTATGGAATATAAATGAGGAACTTAATAATAGATGTGAACAATTGAAATCTGAGAATAAGAGATTGAAAAAGAAATGTGATCAGATAACTTTGAAAGTTCTTTGTAAAAATTGTCTAGATCTGAAACAATCTTATGATGCATGTATGTTAGATGTTCAGAATTTTCAGGAACAAAATAGTTCTCTAAAACTTGAAAATCAAACATGTCTGGACAAGATATCAGAACTTGAGAATCAGCTGAATGAGAAGAAAAATGAACATATAAAAGACATGCAAGAACTGACTCAAGTTAATTCTGAATTGGATAAACTGAAACTTGAGAATGAAGGATTTCAAAAGAAAATTGAAAATCTCATGGGTAGAATAAATGAAATCAATGGGGAGGCTTCACATTCTTCTTCTGCTGAATTAACCTGCCATATGTGCTCAGCTCTAAGAGAACGTAATGAAGATCTTTATAGTGAGAATGAATGGCTGAACAAACAAATAGTCTCACTTAAAGAGGATCACAAAAATTTGGTTGCTGAGAAAATTAAAGTGGAAGAAAGAGAAGAGGAACTAATTGAGAAACTGGAATTGATATCCACTAATGAAAAATGTGATGCTGAAGTTAAGAAGCTGACCAAAGAAAACATTGAATTAAAAGCTGAAATTAAAAATTTGAAATGGTTAAATACTGGCTTGTCTGAAAAACTTCTCACCATAGAAAAGGGAAAAGCTGTTTGTAATGAAAAATCTGAAAAGTTAAGCAACTTGGAACAAGAAATTGAGAAGTATAAAACTACAAATAAAATCTTAAGTGAATGTGTCAATTGTAGTGAACAAGAGATAGCAAGTTATGAGCTTCACATAACATCTTTAGAAAACAAGATTCAGGATCTAGAAAAATTAGCATCTAATTCTGCTAAGAATGAAAGAAAAGTAAAAACTGTTGTGAAAATAAAGGATGATAATCTAAGAAAGGGGACAAGCTGTAGTCCTAATGTTAAGGAAACTACCAGAAACCAGCTATATACTACCTTTGTGCATAGTTCTAATGTAGCTGGTACCTCAAGGCAATCCCCAAAACAAAATGAAAATCAGAAGTCACCTTCAAAACCTGTCTTTCAGTTCAAAGCTCAGAAAATTGAGAAGCAAATAAAACATGTTGAGAATAATCAGAAATTGAAAATAAAAAGTCAAACAAAGAAGGTAAAGAATAATTCTGGTTATACTCCGAAATTTATTAGCTCTGCTGAATCTGATGCTTCTTGTACTCATTCGCATGCATCTAAGAAATCATATGATAGAAACCATGCTCCTAGGAAATCTGATGCCTCTTGCTACTATTGTGGTAGGCATGGTCATTATATGGATGACTGCAGTGTGATGAAAAGTGATGATATGATGCATGATAATTTTTTCTCAAATAATCATCACCACCCCAAAAGAAACATGTCTGCTTCAAACCAACACATCATTTGTTATAATTGTAACAAACGTGGTCATAAAGCTGTTGAGTGTTGGTTTAGGCCTTCATGGGGTTTTAATGGCTCAAGAGGTAAGCACCCAAGGTGCTTCGAATGTGGGAGGCATGGCCACAAAGTCAAAGATTGTTAGCATGCTAAGGGAAGAATAATTAACTCCAAACTTGCTAAAATCCCTGTAAAAGGACATGCATTCTATAAGAATTTTGACTGAATGAATTCTTCATGTTTTGAATGTGGAAAACATGGCCACACAGTCAAGGACTGTTGGCATGTTCAGAAGAATCATATTAACCCCCATGCTGTCAAATTCCATGCAAAACAATTTGTGAAATTCTCATGTTTTAATTGTGGAAAATCTGGCCACAAAGCTTCTGATTGCTGGGTGGCAGGGTTTAGAAAACAGAATGCCCATGCACACAACAGAAATTTTAATGTTCATGCACATGAATTTAATGCTTTCAATAAGGTGCATAAAAGGAACTTAAATTCTGTTAGTTATCATGGTAAGTCTGGTCAATTTGGTTATTTCTTGTCCAGCCATAAGTTGATGGGCTGTGATGATATTTCTGTTAAAAGACCATTCAGAACACCTGTGAGGGTTAATTCAGGACCCAAGACTTCTTGGGTTCCTGCAGGATCAACTTGATTTTATCTTGCAGGTGTGCCTTGGTGGGAGAAATAAAAGGGGTTAACCAAGGCACTCAACAAGAAAATCCCAGGATACTCCATTTCAGGTCAGTTCTGAACTTTGCCTTAAATTCATCATCTGAATTTGTGAGTATGAAAAATGTGAATTCCATGTTGATGTGCTCGTTTGATGTCTGATGATCTCTTATTGCTTAGCTGATCAGTCTGCAATCCAGACTCAGCTACTGAGTTTTATTCTGAATATCTGATGTTCTTCGCTTGCTATATGTTGAACTGAATTTGAATGGTTCTTTAGTGTATACAGTTGATGCACTATATAGACTTTGTGTAAATGCATGTGTTTTGTGTCAGGGAAATGCATGCTTGTTGTTGAATGCATACTTGGACTGAGTGTGAATGGTTCATTTAGTGTACACAGTCAATGCATGTGTCTTATGTCTGCATACATCATTTGCATGACTGTCAATGATGCTGTTCAATGCATGTAGGACTGCTTTATGTTGCATTATCTTGCATAACCCTGGTATATCAAATGGTATGTTACTAAAAGGCAGGGAAATCTGTCCGGAGGTTTCTACCATGTGTGAGATGGTCTTTGAGACCGGGTTCTCCGCCTAGTACCATGGGTCCAGTCTTCATGTAGAACAGTGCATTGCATCATATTTTGAAAAATCTGAAAAAGGATAAAAATGTTCATGACTTGGATGCATAAACCTGAATTGATTGCATACTTGTCTCATGTATCCTTGGTGCATAGTCTGCATGTAGAATAATGTGTTGCATAGCATAATCCTTGCATCATGGTGTCAGGGGGAGCTGTGAGTTTAGTTCAACTCTTGAATCCTATTTACTCCTCATTGTCCTCATTCAATTGATTCATATCTTTTGACATCAGATGCCATTGAACCATATTGCCAATTGCTATCTTTTCCCTATCATTTTCACTGAACAACAGTTCTGTATCTGGTTTAGTACATTGAGTTGTGATTATTGCAATTGTTCTTTTATAAGAATTTCTCTTACAAATTGAAAGGAATTAAAGGTTTAACCTTTATAAATTGGAGAGTTAAGTGTCTGCACTTCAGAATTTGAGGTAAAAGAAAACTCTTATAGCTCATAATCTTTGTCTCATGGCTAAAATAGAAAAATTTTTTTTGTAAAGCCTAAATGTGTTGGACTAGAAATGTCTAGAACAGGTGAATAAGAGTATGTAATGATTTTTTTTAACAATCACTCTAAAAGAATTAAGGGCAGCAGTAAATAAGATCATAAATGTAAAAGAGCTGAACATAGTGACAGAGCAATGGCTGATTGCACTGAGAAACTGTGAACTCCTCTAAAGAAGCAGGAGAATTCACATGTCATGAGGTGCTTCAGAATATCTCTGTTCATAGGGTCAAATCTATAGGGGGAGTCCTCACCAAGTAACTGAGGGTACTGGCCTCTGATTAAGGTGTACCCTTAATGTCAAAAGTGAAGATTATTCATTGTAAGTCTTGATCTGAAATAGATCTAGTAGTTTATGCCTAGTAACTGGGGGTACCTGCCTCTGATCAAGGTGTACACCTAATGTCAACAGCAGAAATGCCACTAGTCTATTCACTTAGTTCAGGTTCAGAAATTGAAAAATGAAAATCAAACTGCTGTAACCCTTTGAAATCAAAAGTCAATGAGTGAAAATTATTTTTCTCAATACATATTCAAGTTGCCTTTCCTGAAATTCCATGTTTAATCACAAAAGGGTATTATTTCTGACTTATCTATTAATACCATGTGCCCTAAATTCATTGTTATAAATGGAGTCTATAAACTCTTTTTCAGGGGTCAGGTGTTTTACTCTAGATTTATCACTGTTAAACCTGAATTTTTGAAAATTGTATGTTGATGATTCTTATACTTTAACTATTGTTTATAATCAGGCTTATTTTCTGAACCAATGATTCAGCTGTTGTCTAGTGACCCTCCTACCTTCTCTACCTTTGTATATCTGTCCATATTCCTTCTCAAAGGGGGAGCAATTATTTAGGGGGAGAAATAATTCAGGGGGAGTCATACCTTCAGGGGGAGTTTATTGCATGCATACTGCCATGTTGCACTCTTGTTTATACTATTATTCTCTTTTTGATTATGTCAAAGGGGGAGAAAATTTTGTGTGTGATTCACTGTCATATTGTGTTGCCATCATCAAAAAGGGGGAGAATGCTGTGCCTCTTAGGCACAAGCACGTGCTATGTTGATTTGATGATAGCAATGCTATTTTGTTTTGATGATAGAAACACAGTGAGTGCTTTATGAGATTGTGTTTTGATGATAGCAACATAACTTGTTTTGTGGAGAATGCATGTGTATGACTGATATATTGGCTGTGCTTGATTTCTGCTCTATGCGTTGCTTTTCTGTCTGCATGTAGTTTGATGACTAGCAAGTCTATACACTGCAGGGTAAAGTATTTCAGAGTCTTTACATCGTTCATGCATGTGCACAGTTCGTGGACAAAGTCTGCACATCGCCCTAGATTGCATTAGCAAGTCCATACATCATCAGGGCTCTTCATGCATGTGCATAGTCTATACATTCGTTACAGTGCACACACCATCTCAACTTGCGTCTCATGCATATAGTAAGTCTATACATTGCTACAGTAACGCAAGTCTATACATCATCCGTCTCATGCATTTTCTTAGGCTAAGTCTGTACAGCCTACCGTCTCATGCAGCATCTTATGCAAAGTCCATACATTGCACTGTGCATCCTACGTTGAACTTCCAAGTCTATACATTAAAGTAAAGTTTGTACATCCGTTAGGCTTGCTCATGCATTGTTCTTCTGAAGTCTGTACAGCCGTGGCTTCTGTCTCAAAGTCTGTACATCTGTTTCAAAGGCGAACTCTATACATTATGCATCCTTGGGTTAAAGTCCATTCATCGGAAGTCTGTACAGAGTTTCTCTTGGCTTTAAGATAAAGTATGAACATTGCATAGTCTGCACATTGCATCACTATTCTGCAAGTCTATACACTAGCTACTGCACTCTCATGAAGTCTTCACCTGTGCTAGTGTAAGTCTATACAACGCCCAGTGTTATGCTTGCAAAGTATGTACAACGGTTGCCTTCTTACATAAAGGCTATACATTTGCACTGTAGATGCACGCACTGTTCATAAGTCTAGACATTGGAAAGTCTGTACATCGTGCATCTTTAAGTTGAAGTCTGTACAGAGTCAGCGTCTCGTTAACCGTCTCTTGATGTGTCTTACGAAACATTTCATTTAGCAAGTATGTACAGTTGACCATCTCAGGCAGTGTCTCTTTGTGCGTCTCTTGCAAGTCCATACACCGCTTCAGACTAAAGCCTGTACATCGGACAGTGTTTAGGTGAAGTCTATACATCCGTCCGTACAGTGTCTTGGCCACCGTCTCACGACCGCCAAGTCTATACTTTGGTCGGTGGCAAGTCTGCACATTGGACGCTTGATCAAGTCTACATATTCAACAGTGTTCTTCCAAGTCTGTACATTGGAAGCTTCACCTATGTTTCCCTTCAAGTCTATACATCGGTAGCTTTACCATCGTTTCCCTTGAAGTCTATACACTGTTGACTTTACCGTCGTTCCACTTTGAATTCTATACACTTGACTGCCTTTGCCTTGATCAAGTCTGTACAGAGCTCCTGTGTTCAAGTATGTACAGCCGTTTGCATTAGATCTCAAGTCCATACATTGGTCTGCAACGGCTAAGTCTGTACACTGGACTCGTATTCACAACGTTCATTCAGCAAAGTTTGTACATTGAAGTCACGCTTCACAAAGACTATACAGACTTTCTCATTTGCACAATGCATTTCATTCATAAAGTCTGTACACTGTCCATGTTTCTTGTAGCGTCAACTCAGTGTGTCGTGTAGCGTCAACTCAGCAAGTGTGTACATTGCTTGGTTAAGTCTATACGCTGCTTCATATGCAGTGAAGTCTGCACATTGCTGAATGCTCTTCAAAGTCTGCACACTGGTAAAGTCTATACAGACTGTGTTTGCCCAAGTATGTACATCGTTCAAGTCTGTACAGACTTTACCTTGTTCAAGTCTGTACATCGTCAAGTGTCTTTGGCAAAGTCTGCACATTACTGAATGCTCATCAAGTCTATACATTGGCTTTAAAATGAAGTCTACACATCAGAGTGCATTGCATTTGTTCATGGCCGTAAGTCTATACATTGTGTGTCTTGTTCAGCTAAGTATATACATTGGACGAGTCTACATCGTGCATATGTTCTGAAGTCTATACATTGTGAAGTATATACACTGCTTTAGCTTTGCCTTCACAAGTCTATACAGTGAAGTCTATACACTGCAATGCATATACTTAAACTGATAAGCTGTTCGTCTGTGTGACAGTCACCCTTCATGAAGTCTAAAGAAGGGCACGTGATCCGAGGTGCCTGGCTCGTGATACAAGGATGGACGAGATACCAGGATGCTGACACGTGGCCAAAAGTTCTGGGCGGGAACTGTGGAAGCCACACGCGCCCTAGCTGTTGCTGCTGCTATATATATACAAGTCTTCTTCATCAAGAGTAGGCTGATCGAAGCCTTGAGAGCAGAAGCAGAAGAGCAGAGTGCAGAGACTTCGATCCAGCAGAAGAGAAGAAGAAAAGAGTGAAGAAAAGAAAGAGAGACAGAGAGCAAAGAATAAGAAGAGAAAGAGGAGAAAGAAGAGAAAGAGAGAAATAGAGAGCTCGAGCTGAGAGAGTGAGAGAGAATAGGTTGTCTGGCTTTTTGGATCAAATCCAAGCCAGAAGTGCTCATCGAGAGCTATATTTTGTGCTTTATTGTTTCAGCTTTCCGTTGCTGTCTTGTTCTATCTTTCATTTTCTTTTATACATTTCTTCAAGCTGTTAGTCAGTGGAGCAAGTTGTGAGGCTCAGCGTTTGCAGTGGAGGATTCCACTGGACGGGTTAAGCAGTAATCCCCAGTGGGTTCAAGTTGTGAGTCAGCGATGGCTAAGCTGTATTGCCCAGCGGAAGCAAGCTGTGACGCTCAGCGGATGGCAAGCTATGAGGCCCAGCTGATGTACGGCAAGCTGTGATGCCCAGCTGTTCAAGCTGTGAGTCAACAGGAAGCCACACTCGGGTTGAGTGTGGGGTGGATGTAGGTCTGCTGGACCGAACCACCTAAAAACCCCTTGTGCAGTGGCTTGATGTTTCTATCTGTTTGCTTCCGCTAGATGATTGCATAGGGGCGCTCTAAGTATTTGGTTTCTGGATGAGCAGAAGAGTTGATCAGTTTTCTTAGAGTGTTTTAATCTGTTCTGAGTGAGCGAAATCTTGTTTGAGCGAAATTCTATTTGGGTGAAGGTTTTTAAAGGGCTATATTCATTCACCCCCCCTCTGAATACATAGCACCGAACCCAACACTGAGGTTCTTCATTTCTTGGTCGGTGATGCAGGATGTAGACATATCTTCAAGAGGAAGCCCGGATGATGATGTGCAGCTCGAGATCCATGTTGCCCAACTTCATATAAGGAGGAAAAGCTTCAATCCTTGCTCAGGATGCATCTAATCAGCAATGGGATCGGCCTAATCTCGAAGTAGACTTCTTCTATTCACACTTGGAAAGGCTCCCCATGAACGTTCTTCTCCTGCAAGACAAAACAGGGATGAGATCGAATATTCGTTTTTCCTCTACATTTTTGGTCGCCCTAATCATTGATTTTATAGTCCCAAGGAGGGGGGGCACGTGTGACAAGATGGGAGCCTCGAATCTCCCAACATTAGGGCAAAACATGATCAAAAACGGCGGCCGTGAATCGGATCTCGAACCGGACTGGCGGTCCGAAACTCCGGGGGTCGACCCTTTGGGTCGACCCTCGAAGACACTACAACACGGGACAAGGGTGCTCGAGAATGGAAATTTCTAGGGGTCGACCCATTGCGCACAACCGGCAAAAACTGAGAAACCCGAGGGGCTCGGGTACCAAAAAGGGTCGACCCATGGGGTCGATCCACGCATCGTATTGCTAAAAACTGAACACCCGAGGGCTCGGGAGCACCTAGGGCTCGACCCATGAACTACTTCTCAACACAAAGAAAATAAAAAGCTGTCAGCCATCAAGGGTCGACCCTTTGGGTCCACCCCATGAAATCAAACATGTTATTCATTTCTAAGTGATGATTATAAACAAGGATGAACCCTTGGGATCAACCCATGACAACTATAAAGGAAATCAACTTATCAAAGGGTAAGGTTTTGTTTGGATCTCACCAAGCATCCTTGAATGAGTTAGGAAGTGAGCTTCATTCCTGAGTACTGTAAAAACACAAAATTGGAGTTAGATTGAAACTTTGACAAACATAATTCAAAGCACTTACTCAAAGAGAGATGATCTTGATCCTGCAAAAATACCTCCTCTGACATCATTAGTAGATCAAGATCTAAGAAGAAAAAGGTAATTACATAGTAATGCAGTTCAAAATGAGTTTGATTAAATTTATTCATCCAACAATAGTTCTAGTCTAATATAGTGTTTGGTCATCATCAAAATCCAACAAATAGAACATTCACGCAGGGGGTACAACAGTCTCTCCCTTTTTGATGATGACAAAATACTATGCTAGATTTTAGGATTGACAAGAAAACTTTTATTTACAAAATTTCTGAATCAACACCTCAACAAAAAATTTAAGATGAAAACCTCCATATACATAACCATGTGAGCTCAAAAGGATTTAACAAGCTGAATGAAATCAAGGCCACATACCAAGGTAGGAGAACCCCAACATTACATCAAACCACAACCACAATGTTGAATGCACATTCTTTCCATGTACCAAGCTGAAACATTTAAGAAGCATAAAACATAAAACACAAGGCCTCATCCAAGCACTGTAAGATTGACCAACCAAAGGCATCATCCATTGTTTTAGCCGACAACAGAGTTTTTAAGACTTATAAAGTCTGAGTTCATGAGTTACAAAAATGCATACATGAGGAATGCCATGAGATGCAACATTTCTAACTGAACATTTCTAACTGACAGACTAATGAAAGCAAACATGCAAGCAAGCACACACCACACATACTATAATATAATAGTTTTAACCAAGCACCCACATATCTGAATTTCTCCCCCTTTGGCATCATCAAAAAGAAGAGGGAGAACAGGTTAATAATTGTGTTGTATCATTGGAGCTTCATAATCTAGTCCGAGGGTGGAGAGTATGGAGCATGTGACCCTCTAAGTAAATTCATCATTTCTTCAAACATCCTGGTTTGGGCGTCAAGAGCAGTAGTGTTTGCATCAAGAAAGAAGGACCGAGTGTGGGCAACATGGGAAATCCTCAAGTCAGTTACTTCATTGATAAGGGCATCCATTCTCTCCCCATACTTGTCTAGTCGGCCATCTATGGAATCCAATCTATCAGTGATCATCTGAGAAAACCCACCAGGCAGTGCCTCATCAGGAAGTTCTTGTTGTTGTGGTTGATCTGCTTCAGCTTCTTCACTATCCTCTTCTTCCTCTGAGATGACTTGTACTTGTCCAGATTTGATCTTACGAACCAGAACACCATTTTTTAACTCATAGTTCATGTTCTTGCAAATTGTGGGGATGGAGTAAATGTCATTCTCATGCACTGTGTGATATCGTTCTTTGGACAAATCAATACCGATTGATTCAAAGACTGCTGTCAAGGCTGCTGCATATGGTAGAGTGCGGTTTGTATGCTGCAAGCATGCGGATATGTGAAGTAGTATAGTGGAAGGGAAATTGATAGGGAGACCCTTCATCAGACAGAAAAATAGGAACATATGGAATTCAGTTACTTTGTCTCTTCCACCACCCTTTGGTATCAAAATGGTCGTCATCATGTGGTGTAGAATGCGGTGCATGGAGGGAAAGCGATTTGCATTCAGACTGGTGGTAGACCTGTGTCCCATTTCCTCAGAGGTCATCATTTGATAGACCTCTTCTTCATCAAAATCAAGATCACCAAAAGTGTAACCTTCATGACATGGTAAACCAAGAGCATTACCCAGAAATTCGGGTGTCAAAGTAATCACTTCTCCATTTACAACAGTAAACTGCTTGTTAGCTTTGATTGTCATATTGCCATAGAACTGGTTCACTAACTTGTAATAAACACGACGGTGTGCAGACATGAAATGATCAAGGTTTGGTTGACTACAAATAATATCCACTAAGCCTGGCAAGTATTCAACCAAATTAACAAAATCTACCGCACGAGGGCGGAGAACTTTTCTGTGTGCAGCTTTGTTACCGGAGGCCAAGGCTTGCGATTTCATTGCTTCTAGCTCTTTTTCTTTGGATCGTATCTCTCTTGTGCGGCTGGAATTCTCTCGCTGACGAGCAGAGCGGCTGGATTTCTCCCCCTGACGAGAAGACCACCGTTTGGGTGCCATCTGAACCACCGGACAAATCAGAATCTGTAGAGGATTCCTAGATCTTGTTGGTTCGAAAAGAGGAGCCCCTCACTCAAAAATAAAGACTCTCCAAACACCATGGCCTTACCTCAGAGGATCTGGGAGGAAGAGAGATGCTTATGGACGCAGCAAGGAGAGAAACCGTGAGTAGCCACCGGTGAGATCTTGCCTTTAAGGCTGGAGCGGCATTGGGTTGCAAGAGAGGGGTTCAGGGCTACCAAGAGGTGGTGGCTGGTTGAACTAGGGAGCTGGGGCTATAATATAGCGTTAGGGCTGAAGAATAGAGCGTTCACGCCCTTTCCGAAATGGAACGGTTCGCGTTTTACCGCGACCGACCGTAATGGGTCGACCCGATGGGTCGACCCACGAGACAGCCCGAGCCCCGTTTTGAGCAAACTGACAGGGGTCGACCCCATGGGTCGACCAATCCCCTGTTCAGATGGAGATTTTCTTTTATATGAAAATTTGGAGTTCCAAGAAGGATAGGCTCGATTCCCCAATGATTAAAACATATGAAGGCCAAGGAAAAAAGATATCTTTGAGGTTTGAATCATTTGGGGAGGAGACTTGAGAAATTGGGAGTGTGATGTGATCTTGTTTGAGAAATCGGTAGTGTGAGTCTGGTGTGGTATTGATTGAGTGATCAAGTGAGTATGAACCAAATCAAGTGACTGGGTTTCCCGCCATGCCTCTCGCAGCGCTATCCTCCGTCGGTGGCTATGGCGCTGATTGTGCTTTCTGCTCTCCTCCGGGGGAACCCCCTCCAGCGTAAGCAGGAGCTCTTCAGCCTCCTTCCTCTTCGGAACTAGCTGGTCCCCATCGCTTATTTGCTCAGGTTCTAGTTGAATCTCAGCAGAAGGCCAAGGTCGCTATCCCGATCAAGAATTCAAGCTACACGGACCTTGGGGAGCCGGTGGTTTTCTTCTCCAAGACAGATCTACATGCCTCGATGCTTCCTCTATCGTTTGCCATTGTAGCTAAATGCTCATATGGACGGCCTGCCTTCCCTGATATCAAGAGTTGCTTGTCGCAGCGTCTGGGTCTGACTTCTGATTTCATCATCAGCAGGCTTAGCCAGCGACATCTGCTCCTGCGTTTTGATTGTGAGGCAGACATTATGAAGCTGTTATTATAGAAGAATCTCTATATCAAGGGTTTCTTGTTTCGGTTCTTTCGCTGGACGGCTGACTTTGATTTCGATGCTGATCCCCATATAGCTCCGTCTAGATAGGCTTTCCATCGCTTCCGACGAACCTGTACCACGAGAACTGTATGTGGTCTATTGCAGGTAACTTCGGAACTGTTCTTAGAATTCATGAAAGGACCCTGGCAATGACAGAAACTTCAGAGGCTTTGGCTTGTGTTGAATTAGACTTGTCTGCCCATCGTAAAGAATGACTGTGGATAGATTTGGATGGGAAGGGATTCTGGCAGAATGTCAACTACCACCGAGTGCCCTCATTGTGTTCGTTCTGTCATAAGCTTGGCCATTTGGAGAATGATTGCAAGAAGAAGTATGGCAAGGCAGCTCGTCCCACTATAATTCCTATTCCGACTCTAGAAGGGAGACCTCCCCGGCAATTATTTAGGCCTCGTCAAGCTGGCCCTCGAGTTGCTCGACATAATGCTCCACAAGGTAATATGTTTGTAGCTCTGTAACAGGTAACTGAAACTATGAAACAAGGTTTGGGAAAGCAAAGCTGTCATGATGACACAATGGGAGAACTGGCCAGTGGTGCGATGAATCAAATTTTTGAATCTAGAGAAGAGTCAAAACAAGCTTCTCCTAAATCACTTAAGCCTGTATTATATGAATTTGTTGCAGTCTGCACTCAGTTGGCTGTAGGTCAGGAGCTCCCTTCATGCCAAATTCAGTTTCCCATCCAAGACTCTGGTTACTAATTGGTAATAGCATCTCACTTGAGTGGTTCACATCTGGGCAAGATGCAGCCAAGTTGCTCTTCTGAAGTTGGAGAAGTTTTGCACTCCAAGTTGCAAGTGCCAGTGACTGGCTCTGAAAAAGAGCCTAGCCAGACTTGTCAAAAAATAGTTATGGAGGAGAGCTCTAAAGTTGAAGAAGAACAGAGCTACTCAGATGAGCTGCTACAAGAGATTCAGAGGGCAGGTCAAAGAGTTGCAGACAAGGCAGGGCAAGATACTGCCATTATGAGGCCCTCTCTGCTGGAAAGAAATGTAGGAAGGGGAAGGAAAGAAGTTGGGGGGGTTTTAACCAGATCTTGAGCTAGCTCGGCGGAAGCTAAGATTAGACAATTTTTATGATGCTCCCAATTCTAATTTGGAATATTAGAGGTGTAGGGAACATAGGTTCCCGTAGATGTCTTCGGCATTTAGTTCAAATTAATAAGGTCAGCATGGTAGCAATTTGTGAACCAAAGTTGTCCTTTAATAAAGTTGCTCAGCTCAGTAGGTTTCTCAAGTTGGAGAGATTTGTTGGTAATAATCTGAGTGACTCCAAAATATGGGTCTTCTGGAAAGCCAGTCATAATTTGGAGGTTATTCAATCCTCCCCTCAATATATCACTCTTGGTCTGAAGAATGGAAATGAGTTTTCCTCATTCTACTCTTTTGTTTATGTTGCCTGTGATCCCCCACTTAGGCAAGGTATGTTTGATGATCTCATTTCTTTTGCTCTTTCTGTGGTAGTTCCTTGGATAGTGGGAGGGGATTTTAATTGTGTTCTGCGGTCATCTGAAAAGATTGGTGGTGCTAGCCCATCTTTAGCTTCTATGGCAGATTTTAAGGGTTTCCTGTGTCAGCTGGCCTCATGGATGCGGGTTTTATAGGTCCAGCTATGACCTGGTCCAACAATAGAGCTGGGCAGGCCAATATCCAAGCTCGATTGGATCGGGCTCTTTTTAATAATCATTATCAGTCTGCTTTGCCTCAGCTTGTTGTCAAGCACCTGCCTAGAGGCCCCTCGGACCATGCTCCTCTTTTACTGTCTATGAACAAACACACATTTGGCCCTACCAGATTTGTGTTCCAGAAGATGTGGTGCTCCCATCAATCCTTCCTACAAATTGTTTCTGACGCCTGGCAGCAGGCTCAATCTGATCATCCCAATGCCTTGGTCAGGCTAACTATCAAGCTTAAGGCTATTAGACTCTCCCTTCGAACATGGAATAAGTAAGTCTTCGGTGATGTCTCCCAAAATGTCAAACTGGCAGAAGCTGAGCTTGAGTACAAACAGGCTGTATATGATTCAGATCCTTCTCAAAGTAACAAGGTTAATCTTAATGCAGCTTGTGCTGGGTTATGCCAAGCCCTATACAGAGAGGAGGTATTCTGGAATCAAAAAGCTCAGACTGACTGGATTGAGAATGGGGACAGGAACACTTCCTTTTATCATGCTGTGGCTCTATGTAACCGGCGTAGGAGCTTTATTAGCAGACTTAGAGTTGGTGAGTCTAAGATCTGGTGTTATGAACAGGATGTTCTATGTAACCATGCTGTAACTTTCTTTAATAAGCTTTTTTCTTCAGAGCAGCACTCTATAGACCACTCTCTTCTGGACTGCATCCCCCATATTATTACTGCTGATCAGAATTCTATTCTTTGCACCATTCCAAATGGGGAGGAGGTCAGGAAAGTAGTATGGTCTCTCAGTGGTACAAGCTCTCCAGGGCCTGATGGTTTTTCAGGAGCCTTCTACACTTCTACTTGGGACATCATAGGTTCAGATATCATACAAGCCGTCCAAAGTTTTTTTATGGGATTTCCTCTACCTCGCAGTGTTTCTTCATCTCTCATAGCTTTGGTTCCCAAGGTTTTGGATCCTAGGACTTTCAATGATTTCCGACCGATAAGTTTGTGCAACTTCTCTTACAAAATTATTTCTCGGATCATCACTGAGCGCCTAGCTCCTTTTCTGCCTAATATAATTTTTGAGGAACAGGGGGCTTTTGTTAAAGGTCGATACATTCTGGACAATGTTGCTCTTGCCAGGCAATTGATGGTGGATATCAACAGGAAGGTTAGAGGCCATAATGCTATTTTTAAATTAGATATGGCTAAAGCATATGATAGAATGGAATGGGATTTCATTTTTGCAGTTCTGAGGAAATTTGGTTTCAGCTCCCGATTCACTTCTTTAATTGGCATGCTCCTCTCTAACTGCTAGTTTTCTGTCAACCTCAATGGTTCCACGACTGGTTTTTTTAAATCCAGCAGAGGGATAAGGCAGGGAGATCCCCTTGCTCCATATCTCTTCATTATTGCTTCTGAAGTGTTAAGTAGGGGCCTTTATAAAATGTTTCAATCTGGGGTGCTGCGAGGGTACAGTGGGCCTAGACATTCTACACAGGTCTCTCATTTGTTATATGCGAATGACACTCTAATTTTCCTCAATGCCTGTAAGTAGAACATTATCTCCTTTCAGTATTTTATTGAGAAGTATCAGTCAAGTTCTGGGCAGTTGGTAAATGCTGGAAAGAGCAGTTTTACCCTATCTTCAAAGGCCCCCTCTTCTCTTAGACAATCCATCCAAGCTTTAACTGGATATAAATTCATGTCTGATGAATTCTGCTACCTTGGTATCCCTGTCAAAAAAGGGAGATACATATGCTCGGACTTCCAATATCTGATTGATAAAATTCAAACGAGGCTGGAAGGTTGGCAATCCAAGTTTCTGTCCCAGGTAGGGAGACTAGTGCTAATCAATGCTGTGCTCCGGAGCATTCCAATATATTTGGCTTCTGCTTGTTTCATCCTGAAAACTGTTATATATGCAATAGATAGACTTTGTGCCAATTTTTTCTGGCAGGGTGCTGAAGGTGAAAGAAGGCGGCATTGGGTGGCCTGGAAGGAAATCCAAACATCCTGGGCTGAAGGGGGCCTCAGAATCAGAGACGTCTATTGGGTTCAGGTTGCATTGGCGGCCAAAGCTTTGTGGAATGTCCTTCATGGGCCATCTCTCTGGTCTAAATATGCGAGGTAGAGGTATATTAAAACCCATTTTTCAGAATGTATGAAGCCTTTCCCTGTGGGTTTGCCATCAATTGTGTTTCATCAAGTGAAGAACCTTATTATCAGCAATACCCAGTGGTTCTTAGGAGATGGGGCTGATATTGATTTCTTTAGGGACAATTGGACAGGCAATGGACCAATCCTACATTCTGTTTTGGCTTCTGAGGCCACTAGCCAGCATGCCTTCCCTTTAGTCTCTGTTAGAGAGGTCTTGATCAATCCTCAATATGATGCCTGGAAGCAGTTTTGTCCATACTATCAACTCCACAGTTCCCAGCTTCATAGTGCAGCAGATGTTTGGGTATGGACTGGCACTACCAGGGGGGATTTCTCTGTTAAGTCAGCTTACAATCTTCTCCGCACTAGTGGAAATATCAGGCGGCCCTGGATCAAACTATGGCACTCTTCCTTTAATCCCAGAGCAGCCTCTTTTGTATGGAGGTTAATACACAGAGCTGTGCCAGTGGACATGAGGGTGGCTGACTGTGGTATCCCTCTTGTTTCCAAATGCAACTGCTGCCAAGTCCCTGCTCAGAAGGATTTGAACCACCTCTTCATTTCTGGTGAGCGAGCAACTGAGCTATGGTCGTGGATTCACCCCTTGATCAGTGAGAAGGTATTTCTTAGTGACCACATAACCATCCGGTGCTGGAATATCCTAACAGCCACTAACATGAAATCTGCTTTTAGTTTCATTGGTCTATATGATGTTATCCTTATGCTGTGGGAAATTTGGAAACATAGATGTGCATTCAGGTTTGATAATAAGCCTCATCCTAAAAGTGACATTAAGAGATGCATTGTTTCTTCCATTTCTTATGTTTTGGAAAAGAAGTGCTTCTACATTCCCTTGTCTTCAGCCTATGCTAGCAGATTAGCCTACTATCAATTCTTTCCCCAAGTGGAGGTCAAACGGCCAATCTTGGTGACTCGCAACTTGGCTTTGGACCGACTGACTATAGATGTTGATGGTGCTTCAAAAGGTAACCCGGGTCTGTGTGGAGGTGGGGGCTGCATCCGGGATGCCAAAGGTAACATGCTCATTGGCTTTGCCTTTCACTATGGCAGAGGCTGTAGTTTTCTTGCTGAAGCTAGGGCCTTACATGATGGTTTATCCATAGCAAAGCAGGGTGGTTTAAACATAGCAGTTGTGTTCTCAGATTGTGCCTTGCTAGTTGATGCAGTTCATAAAGGAGTGGCTCCCAATTGGACTGTTTTGCATTGGTGGAGGAAAATTTTGGAACTTCTTCGTGTTTGTGGAAGCACGGTGCAGCATGTGTACAGAGAAGGCAATCAAGTTGTTGATGCCTTGGCATCATATGCCTATGTTATCCAGGATAATTCTATTTTCACACATACTAGGGACCTCCCAATTTTGGCTAGGGGGGCTCTCAAGATGGACAAAGCAGGACTGCCCACTTTGCGTAATTGTATCTAGATAAGTGGGTCCTTTCCTTGTTTTTGTTTCTTTACTTTTGATTGATCATATAGGGGTATACCCCAGTCATTGTATAGGCTCTTTTCTTGGTTTTGTGACTTTACCTTTGATTGTTCACATAGGGGTATGCCCCGAAGCTATTGTATTCTTTCATTCAATCAATAAAATTAGGACCATAGGATTTATCTGGGGAAGTGAGAACATTCTTCCCTTCTGGGGGAGGGTGCGCTCGACCGGATTTTAATCCTGTTGGTCGGTCTTTTGGTTAAAAAAAATAAAAATCATTTGGGGAGGATATTTCAAGGAAATGATAGATTGCCATAGAAGTTTATTTACCATGATCTCCATTATTCAGATTTTGATTGATCAGTTCCATTGAGATGTACTTATTGAACTCAAAATAGTGTGGCCATAGAAGAGTGCAATGAAAGGGTCATACATATTTAATAGAAGAAATGCAATTCATACAATGGTGGAAATTTCACACAATTCAATTTATTGCAATTCAAGCAACATGTGCATGAAGAAGGAGACCCATCTAATGCAACTGTATGAATGACATAAATGCAAAATATGCATGCTAGAAACACTAAATATGATGCAAAATGTAGAGACTCATGAATCAGACTCCTCTATTCTACAAACCCCTAACTCTCTCCTAAAAGATGTAAATTTTTCTTCATTTAGTGGTTTGATAAATATGTCGGCAATTTGATTATTTGTTTCAATGAAATTTATTTCAACATCACCTTTACTAACATGATCTCGAATGAAATGATGTCTAATTTTGATATGTTTCATTCTAGAGTGATGAACTGGATTTTTTGACAAGTTTATAGCAGAGGTGTTATCACACAAAATTAAGGTGTTTTTTAATGAGATGCTATAGTCAATCATTTGTTGTTGGATTCAAAGCACCTGGGCAATGCAACTACCAAGAGCCACATATTCGGCTTCGGCGGTTGACAAAGCCACTGAATTTTGTTTCTTGGAGGCCCATGAGACCATGCATCCCCCAAGAAACTGGCAATACCCGCTGGTACTTTTTCGGTCCACTTTACAACCCGCATAATCGGTGTCAGAATAAGCAATCAATTCAAAGCTCGAATTATGCAGAAACCATAAGCCCAAATGTACTGAACCAGAAATATATCTAAAAATACGTTTCACAGCCGACATGTGTGTTTCTTTCGGATTGGACTGAAATCTCGCACACAAGCAAACTGTAAAATGAATGTCGGGCCGGCTGGCAGTTAAATACAACAATGATCCTATCATGCTTCTAAAAAGTTTTTGGTCCACGGATTTACCTTTCTCATCTTGATCGAGTTTGATTGAGGTTGACATGGGTGTGGGTTGAGGTTTCACCTTGCTGAAATTGTACTTTGTGAGCAAGTCTCGAACATACTTCCTTTGGCATATGAAAATGCCATCCACCATTTGTTTGACCTGCAAGCCCAAGAAGAAGGTCAATTCTCCCATCATACTCATTTCAAACTCACCTTGCATAAGTTTGGCAAATTTTTCACTCAAGGTGATATCAGTAGAGCCAAAAATTATGTCGTCGACATATACTTGAACAATTAAAACTTTCTTACCATTTACTTTGGTAAACAAGGTTTGATCAATGTTACCACGTTTGAACCCATTATCGAAAAGGAAAGAACTCAGCCTCTCGTACCAAGCGCGGGGATCTTGTTTCAAACCGTAAAGCGCCTTATCCAATTTGTAAACATAATCTGGATATGCGTGATCTTCAAATCCTGGAGGCTACTCCACATACACATCCTCCTATATGAAACCATTCAAAAATGCACTTTTCACATCTATTTGAAAATGTTTAATATCATAATGGCATGCAAATGCTAAAAGAATTCTCACTGCCTCAAGTCTTGCCACAAGGGCAAAAGACTCATCAAAGTCAATTCCTATCTCTTGGCTATAGCCTTTGGCTACTAGCCTGGCCTTATTCCTAATTACCACTCCTTGATCATTTAACTTGTTTCAGAAAATCCATTTGGTTCCGATCACGGAGTGGCTTTTAGGACATGGCACAAGGAACCACACTTTGTTCCTTATGAACTGGTGTAGTTCATCCTGCATAGCTAAGATCCAGGAATTGTCCTTTAAGGCTTCAGCAATAGAGTGTGGTTCAAATTGAGAGAACAATGCAAGATAATCCAAATTGTCAACATTCTCGGGAGGATGGCTTTTGTGGAAAGTCCACTGTCGAGGAAGCTGATGTCCTTGTTGATTTTCATCATCCTTGCTTTCTGATCCTTCTCCTAGAGTTGCTTGACCTTGCACTGCCTTTGGTGCGATCTCTTCACTGGTTTCTTCTTCTTCATCCTGCAATTTTGAGCTTTTATCAACATTCACATTGCATGACTCATCTATAATAACATGAGGGCTCTCCTCTACTACAAGAGTTCTCAGGTTATAAACTCGATATGCTCTAGAAGCAAGAGAGTACCCAAGAAAAATTCCACGATCACTTTTTGCATCAAATTTGCCCAAATCAGATTTTCCATTATTAAGAATATAGCAAATTGATCCAAATGGTTTCAAGTGAGAGATATTGGGCTTCTTACCTTTGAAGAGATCACATGGGGTTTTTCTCAAGATTGGTCTTACCATAGCTCGGTTTATGATGTAGCATGCCGTGCTAACGGCTTCCGCCCAAAAATACCTAGGAAGGTTGTTCTCGCTTAGCATCGTCCGAGCCATCTCAATGAGGGTTCTGTTCTTTCTCTCCATGATGTCATTTTGTTCTGGAGTTCTTGGTGCTGAAAATGTATGCGAGTATCCATGCTTCTACAAAATTCATCAAAATCAGTGTTCTCGAACTCCTTACCATGATCGCTTTGAATTCTCTTGATGGAACATCCTTTCTCAATCTCCACTTTCCTGCAGAAACCTTCAAACTCCTTCAAAGCATCATTTTTATGTGACAAAAAGTACACCCAACAAAATCGTGAGAAATCATCTACAATAACAAACCCATATAACTTGCCACCTAGACTGTGAGTTCTACTAGGTCCAAACAAATCAATATGAAGAACTTCAAGGGGCCTAGTGGTAGTCACATCATTCTTGCTTTTGAAAGAGGCTCTTGTTTGCTTACCTTTGCTGCATGCCTCACATACTTTGTATGGTTCAAACTTCAGCTTTGGCATCCCAACAACTAAATCATTTCTGGACAACTTTGTAAGAACATTAAAACTGGCATGCCCAAGACGGCGATGCCACAACCAAGCATTGTCAGAGTTATTTGCAACTAAGCAAAGATTATTATGTGATGTATCATCTAAGTCTATCATATATACATCATTTTATCTAACCCCTATAAACATTATTACCTGTGTGGTTTTATTTACAACAGTGCAGTGTGTGGAGTCAAAAATCGCATTGCACCCTTTATCACAAAGTTGACTTATACTAAGTAAGTTATGATTGAGAGCTTTAACCAACAAAACATTTTCCACACTATGAGGAGATCCCTTACCAATCTTACCTTCTCCAACGATTTTTCCTTTGTCCTTGCCCCCGAAGGCAACAAGTCCACCATCCTTTTCCTTGAGGTCTGCAAAGATTTCTTTGTTCCCGGACATGTGTCGTGAGCATCCACTATAGAGGTAGCATTTGTTTCTTTGAGCCTTCATGCAGACCTACAAAACATCAAAACAAGAAGACTTCTATGATTTTGGTACCCAAGCTTGCTTGGGTCCATATTGGTTAGAAGCTCTTGATCTATTCAACCACATTGATTTTCTTGCAAATTGTTCCTCATCTGCCAACATTAACCTACATGTATACATGGTGTGACCATACATTCCACAGTAGAAACATGAAACAACCTTTTTGTTAAGATTTCTTTTCTTGTAATCATTCACGTATGGTTTGTGAACCGGAATGTATTTCTCACTCTTTTTATGTGAAGAGCATGATGAAGATGAAGCATTAGCATTCACAAAGGAAGCTTGAGTTTTGTTTTCAAAAGCTTTCTGGTTGCATGGCTCATATCCTAGCCCTTCCTTTCTAAAATTCACTCTCATTCCTAGCATGGTGTCTAGATTTTGCTTTCCTTTAACAAATCTAGCTAGTGATTCTTTTAGATCTTTCACCTCAGCCATCAAAACCCATTTTGCTTCTTCAAGTTCCATTTTATCCTTTTCCAAGGCTTGCACTTTAGCATTCACTTATTCAATGGCTTTCATAGATCTTTCATAATTTTGTTATTCTTCTTTTAAACATGTTAGTTCTTCTTCAAACAAAATGACTTTGGAATTGAGCATTTCATTGTCATAAGATAGTGTTTCAAGCTTGGATGATAATTCAGCACATCTCAGACATGGAGATTCATTTGACATACTTTGGTCAATCTTTTTCTTTAACATTCTGTTTTCAGACTTCAACTTTTTACATTTTTCATACAAAGCTTCATAAGCAATTTACCATTGTTCACATGAGAGATCTTCAGTTTCAGAATGTACCTCATTGGAGTCTTCATCATTCGCCATTAGACACAATGTTTGGACAAGCTCGTCCAACTCATCTTCCGATTTATCTTCGGTGTCATCCTCATCGCTCCAAGTCGCCACCATTGCCTTAGGCTTCTTGAACTTCCCTTTCTTGAGTTTTTTCTGAAGTTCGGGACACTCTCCACGCATGTGCCCTGGTCTTTTACATTCGTAACAAATGATCTCTTCTTTCTTGCTGCTTTCTCCCTTCCTTGGAATAATCTTCCTTGGCGCTCTTCTGAATGGAGATCCTGCTCTTCTGGATCTTCTAATGAATTTTCTGGCCCTTTGTGTTATCATGGCCACTAGCTCTTCATCCTCACTATTTGAACCATATCCATCTTCACTATCATCCGATCTTTGGAGGTTGGTCTTCAAAGCCATGCTTGAGATCGGCTTCTTTTTCTTGACATCTTCCTCATTCCTTTTTATGTTTAGCTCATAGGTCATTAGTGACCCAATTAGCTCATCAAGCGTCAGAGTACTGAGGTCCTTTGAGTCTTCAATGACCGTGGCCTTAGTATGCCATTGTGGTGAGAGGGACCTTAATACTTTCCTCACAAGATCCTGGTTGGAGTATTCCTTCCCGAGTGCCTTCAGCCCGTTGGTGATCTCCAACAATCTAGCAAACATCTCTGAAATGTTTTCATCCGGCTTCATCATGAATAATTCGTAGTCCCGGATGAGCAAATTCGCTTTTGTCTCCTTCACTTCCGATGTTCCTTCATACATTAAACGGAGTTTGTTCCACATTTCCTGCGCGGAAGCACACATCGAAATTCGTGAGTACTCGTTTGGATGAATTGCACATTGAATTATATTCATAGCTTTGAAATTAGCTATGCACTTCTTGATGTGTTCTTCTCCCCACTCTTCCTCTTTAGGAGGCAATTGATATGGACCATTACTAATAATATACCAAATTTCAAATTCTTGGGCCCTCAGGAATACATACATCCGATTCTTCCAATATGAGTAATTAGACCCATCGAAGAACGGTGGTCTATGTATAGAGTGCCCTTCAGGCATCAGCCCCTTGTTTGCCATTTACTGGATCTTACTCTTAGATCGTGAGATTAGTAAAAAACTAGAGACCGGGCTCTGATACCAATTGTTGTCCCGGTAGATGGCAATCAAAAGGGGAGGGGTGAATTGATTGGCAATAAAAATTTCAACAATGAACTTTTTGAAAAGATTAAATGGAAGGACCAAAATGAAGCACACTCTTCTCACCCGATGATGCTAACACACGAACAGCGGAAAAATAGAGAAATCTGAACAGTTGAGATTTGAACAACACTCCGCTCGACAAGAAGCCCACTCGTGAAAGAACGTAGAAGCAAACCACAATGAACAAGAGGATTTTAGGTGGTTCAGGTTCACAACAGTGTCCCCTACGTCCACCCCTCACAGAGTGAGGATTGCTTCCACTATAGAGTGAAAAGCCACACATACACACACGCTGTGAAGCACACAGCCACACACACACACACACACGTGCGCTACGACCGGTATACGCACACTCACACACAGTATTTCATTCAAGAGAAATATTCAGATATACAATGATCCTTCAGAACTGAAATTGAATGAACAGAATATATGCAATAAAGATCTTGAGGTCGCCAGAAATCCCCCTTTCAAACGATGACCCAGCTGAGGTTCTTCATTTCTTGGTCGGTGATGCAGGATGTAGACAGATCTTCAAGAGGAAGCCCGGATGATGATGTGCAGCTCAAGATCCATGTTGCCCAGCTTCATATAAGGAGGAAAAGCTTCAATCCTTGCTCAGGATGCATCTAATCAGCAATGGGATCGGCCTATTCTCGAAGTAGACTTCTTCTATTTGCACTTGGAAAGGCTCCCCATGAACTTTCTTCTCCTGCAAGACAAAACAGGGATGAGATCGAATATTCCTTTTTCCTCTGCGTTTTTGGTCGCCCTAATCATTGGTTTTATAGTCCGAAGGAGGGGGGGCACGTGTGACAAGATGGGAGCCTCGGATCTCCCAACATTAGGGCAAAATAAGATCAAAAATGGCGGCCGCAAATCGGATCTCGAACCGGACTGGTGGTTCGAAACTCCAAGGGTCGACCCATTGGGTCGACCCTCGAAGACACTACAACACGGGACAAGGGTGCCTGAGAATGGAAATTTCCAGGGGTCGACCCATCGGGTCGACCCATTGCGCACAACCGGCAAAAATTGAGAAACTCGAGGGGCTCGGGTACCAAAAAGGGTCGACCCATGGGGTCGACCCACGCATCGTATTGCTAAAAACTGAACACCCAAGGGCTCGGGAGCACCTAGGGTCGACCCATGAACTACTTCTCAACACAAAGAAAATAAAAAGCTGTCAGCCATCAAGGGTCGACCCTTTGGGTCCACCCCATGAAATCAAACATGTTATTCATTTCTAAGTGCTGATTATAAACAAGGATCAACCCTTGGGGTCAACCCATGACAATTAGAAAGGAAATCAACTTATCAAAGGGTAATGTTTTGTTTGAATCTCACCAAGCATCCTTGAATGAGTTAGGAAGTGAAATTCATTCCTGAGTACTGTAAAAACACAAAAATTGGAGTTAGATTGAATCTTTGACAAACATAATTCAAAGCACTTACTCAAAGAGAGATGATCTTGATCCTGCAAAAATACCTCCTCCGACATCATTAGTAGATCATGATCTAAGAAGAAAAAGGTAATTACATAGTAAAGCAGTTCAAAATGAGTTTGATTAAATTTATTCATCCAACAATAGTTTTAGTCTAATATAGTGTTTGGTCATCATCAAAATCTAACAAATAGAACATTCACGTAGGGGGTTCAACACTAGGTTCCGTTTCCCATCTGCGAGACGTGGCTTTCTGGACCGTCCGGTGTTTTCGAGATAGTGGCCAGGGTGCCAGTGGCTTTACCGAGGTTGCATCTTGTAGGCGTGGTGTCCGCGACCAGGTGGTCGGGGTCGCACCTTGGGCAGCGTGCCCCGGTTGGCCTTGTCCTGGGAGACAGGCCATTACGGTGGAGTTGCCATGGGTTTTACCTCGGTGAATGGTGTTAGTGTGGTCCGGTTCCCGATGGTGAGGTCGAGATTTCTCTTTCTGCTTGACCGATACTGTAGGAGTAGTCGTAGTGCCGAGTTTCGACCGGCCACCGTGTTTACTGTTCCTGCTCCTACTGTTGTTCTTGTAGTTACTGCTTTCTGTACCACCATTGTTCTCAGTTGGGGTTCTGCGGGATCCCTACTGAGCCAGTGACAGGAGGCTCACCCTTACTTTTCAGGTGCGGCGGTTCTTCATCGAGGTTCGAGGGTGCTGTTCGGAGGTTCTTAGTTGCCAGCTCGCCAGGCCGAGTGATCACTTGGCTTGTGGTATGTTTTACTACTTTAGACTGTACTTTCTGTTAGACTGGACTCTCTTGTAGTAGTTGTTTATTTATTTCTGTTAATTGTTGAATTATCCTGCCTTATTTTCTATTTCTTTGTACCTCCACACTCCTTTTAGCCCTTCCGAGCCCTCCCAGCTCGTGGGCGGTGGGCCAGGATTCGAATGGTATCGGGCTCCTCCCGGTATCCGGATCTTGGGTCGTTACACCTTGTTACCTTTGGAGGCAATACCAAGGGTAAGATTGTCGGATCAGGAAAGGTAGGTAAGTGCTCTACCTGTTGTATTGATGAAGTTATGCTGGTAGAAGGTCTTGCATATAATTTGTTAAGTATTAGCCAGCTTTGCGACAAAGGTCATAGGGTAGTTTTTGACTCTACTGGTTGCAACATTTATGAGCCTAAATCTGATAATGTTAAATTTTCTGGCAAAAGAGTCAATAACATTTACCTAGTTGACCTAGATGATGTAGCACATTCAAACCTGTGCCTTACTGCTAACAAGGATGACCTAACCTATCTTTAGCATCGTAGACTAGGTCATGCTAGTTATACAGTGCTACCCAAACTAAATAAGTATTCCATGGTTAGAGGACTTCCTGAAATATCTTTTAAGATTGATAATATTGTATGTGAAGCATGCACTCAGTCCAAACAGACTAGGAAGTCATTCAAGTCTCGAACAGAAAACTTATCTTCTAAACCATATGAGCTGATTCATATGGATCTCTTTGGACCCACTAGATCAGCTAGTTTATCAAATAGAAGATATGGTTTCGTGTTAGTTGATGACATCTCTAGGTTTACTTGGGTGTTTTTCCTCACACACAAACATGAAGCATTTAATGAATTTTAGGAGTTCTATTTAAAATTAAAACAAAAGAATGATAATTCCATTCAGAATATTTTATCTGATCATGGTGGTGAGTTTGATAACTCACAGTTTGATGACTTCTGTAGGGACAATGGTATAACTCACAGGTTCTCATCTCCAAGGACACCAGAGCAAAATGGCGTAGTAGAGAGGAGGAACCGGACCCTTGTGGAGATGGCTCGAACACTGCTGGTAGAAGGTAACCTACCAAGAAATTTTGGGCTGAGGTAGTCAACATTGCATGCCATGTAGTCAACAGAGCCATGGTAAGGTCATTTACCTAGAAAACTCCTTATGAAATTCTCAAGGGTAAGAAACCTTCACTAGCTTATTTCAAGGTCTTCGGTTGTGAGTGTTTTGTGCATGTCAATGCTAAAAGAGATCTTGATAAATTTGAACCTAAAAGTGATCCAGGAATCTTTCTCGGATATTCTGAAACATCTAGAGCCTATAGGGTATACAATTTAAACTCTAAGACAGTAGAAGAGTCTCCACATGTGGTCTTTGATGAAACAATGACTAAGCTCCATAATGGCTTGTGCATGGAACAGAATAATGGAGAAATTCTGAAAGATGAAAGTCCTGCCGATCAATCTGAAGACAATGATGAAGAGGAGCCTGGTTCTGAGGGGGAGGTAAATGAGGATCAAGGTAATCAAGTTATCATTGTTAGATTTCTTGGAGATCATCTTATAGATAATATAATTGGTAATTTGAATGAACCCCCTAGGACCAGATCTTATCTCAGGGCTCAGAATGTGTTAAATTCATTTGCATTAGTGTCACACATAGAACCCAAAAACATAGAAAATGCCCTTAGTGATGTGCATTGGATCAATGCCATGCACAAGGAATTAAATCAATTTGATAGGAACAAGGTATGGCATCCAGACATTCTCATTGTTCAAATATATGTGGATGATATAGTTTTTGGTTCAACTAACCCAACAATGTGTAAAGAATTTTTTGACTTAATGACACATGAGTTTGAAATGAGCTCTATGGGTGAGCTGAAATTATTTCTTGGATTGCAGGTGACACATACCAAAGAAGGAACCTTCATTACTCAGTCCAAGTATATAAGGGATCTACTTAAGAAGTTCAAATTGGAAAACCTCAGGGAGATAACAGCACCAATGGGTACATCAACTAGCCTTGATGATGACCCAAAAGGTAAATTGGTTGACACCAAGCTGTACAGAGGTATGATCGGATCCCTTCTTTACCTTACTGCATCTAGGTCTGATATATAATTTGCTGTGTGTTTATGTGCTAGATTTCAGGCTAGTCCTAAAGAGTCACATCTTAGTGTTGTTAAGAGGATTTTTAGACATCTGTCAGGCACCCAAGAACTAGGTCTTTGGTATCTTGCTAGTTGTGAGCTAGACCTACTAGCTTACACTGATGCAGATTATGCTGGGTGTTGGATTGATAGGAAAAGCACTAGTGGGTATTGCCAGTTCTTAGGTGACTGTCTAGTGTCTTGGGCATCCAAGAAGCAACACACTGTTGCTCTATCCACTGCTGAGGCAGAATATGTCACAGTAGGGAATTGTGTAGCCCAGGTACTCTGGATCAAGCACCAACTCACTGATTATCAGATAAAACTGGGATGCATTCCAATTTTATGTGATAATACTAGTGCTATTTATTTGACTAACAATCCTGTTTATCACTCTAGGACTAAGCATATAGAAAGTAAAGACCATTTTCTTAGAGATGAAGTAAGCAAGAATGAGATTGAACTGAATTTTATTGAAACTGAAAAATAGATTGATGACATATTTACTAAACCTTTGGGAAATGAAAGATTTAAATTCTTAAGAAGAGATTAGGTTTATGTAAATTTCAGCATGATGATTAATTCTGATTTCATTCTTGTATTGATGCTTGGATTAGTTTTGAGAATGATTGTGTGTCAGCCTGTCTTTAAAGTTCTTGAATAAATGTTCTGATCTGTCTTGAGAATGTTGCAAGTCTGCTTGCAAGTAGTTTTATCATTGTCATAGTTGAGTCATCTTGATTTCAAAGGTATATAAAATAATATGTGGTGGAAAGACAGATTCTATTTGTCTGAAAGCCCATACCATGTGTAGAGGACTATCCTCCGCCAGGTACCATGAATCAAGAGAGTCCATGCATTTCACAACATTTCTTAAATAAACATGCATATAGATAGGGGGAGCTTTTATTTAGAATAAGATTGCCTGTCCATGCTGCATTATTTTGTCAGGAGAGTCTGGTTCTATCATATCTGGGTGTGATCTGTTCGAGTTTTTCAGTCAGCATTCAGATCAGTGTTTTTGAAAATTCAAACTCCTATCATTCAAATTCTCTCCCCATACATAGAAATTTTCATCATTTAGTGTCTCTTGAACTCAAATGTATCAATTGGCATCGCTTGGATCCACTTCCATCACCTAGTGTCATTTCGACTTCTTGATATCCCTCAAGAGATGATTCTGTACTTCAATGTCAATTCCCTTATCCTGAATAGATGATAGTCTTGCAATCAGTTCATTAGTTTAAGCAGCAACCATCATATGTCTTCTACTATAAGAATCATATTTGCTTCATGAATGAACTGATGGTTTAATCTTAATAAACTGTAGAGTTTAAAGACTGTACTCAGAAGATAAGGTGATAGAAAGATGGTTATAGCCTTCAACCTCTTTCTCATGTTGTGATAGATAAGATCTTTACAGTATCTGAAAATGAAAGACTTAGTGAAGTCTAGGTTGAGAAACTTAGACAGTGTATTATTTTTAAACAAGTCACTTTGACAAATTAAAAGGGCAGCAATAAGAAAAGCATTAGAAAAAGAAATTAATAAATCAATTGGCAGAGCAATGACTGAACAACACTAAGAAACTGAGTACTCCATAAATTAAATGGAGAAAAATTCATGTCATGAAGTGCTTCATGTTAACTCTGTTCACATGATTAAATATGTGGAATTGGTTTCACTAAGTAGTTGGGGATGCTGGCGTCTGATAAACGTGTACCCTTATGTAAAAAGGTGTAAACATGACTGTTGTTTTTGATCAGAGACATATATGGTAGTCTGTGCTTAGTAACTGGGGGTACTGACGTCTAACCCACGTGTACCCTTAATGTCAAAGGCATAGAGGATACATGTCTGTTCAACAAGCCTAATTTTCAAATCAAAATTGAAAAAGGTTGTTGTAACCCTTGCAAGTCATGTTTTACTAAGTGTCAAATTGTTTAATCTCAATACATATCCTAATTACTCCCATAGATATTCATTGGTTCTGAAATTAGTAGGATACAGTTTTGACCAAGTCTATCATGGTTATGTGACTTAGGTTTATTGCTATAAACGGGTGCTGCAACCTTATTTAAGATATTCAGTGAATCTACTCTACCTTCTTATCACTATTAAACCAGACATCTGTCAAGAATGCATAATTGTGATTCTCTGTCTGAAGTCTTTCCATATAATCTACTAATCTACTGAACTATTGCACAGGGTGTTACTCTATTCTCTTCCTCCTCTGGTTACCCTTCCTCTCTTCCGCAGTATTCCTTACTCCTTGTTTGCTTATGGCAAAGGGGGAGAGAAAAAGAACTTCATGGTATTTTGATTAAGGGAGAGTTGTTGTTTTTGGATAATCTTGCTAAAGGGGGAGAGAAAAAGGACTTTTTGGGAAGACTTTCTTCAGGGGGTAGAGTCACTTGGCTAGTTCAGGGGGAGAGCTTATTAATTGTTATTTGGTGGATCATATATGGCTTGGCTATGGAACAATAGGAGATTAGCACTTTAATCATTGTCTACATGTCAATTTGTGATAGGTCTACATCTGTGCATTGTTTGATTGTGCTTCATGTTAAATACATCTCATCAAAATACATCATAATTTTGGGTGTTGCCATCATCAAAAAGGGGGAGAATGTTGGGTCTCTTCTGGAGTTGATCAGTAGTGTGAAGACTGCTGTGTGTTGATTATGTTTTGAATGATTGGCAACAGTACAATTGACTTGGTTGACTGTAGAGTTGAGTTTGGTGATTTTATCTTGACCATGGTAATATTGTGTATTTAGATGAATTGTTTATATGTCAGACCTTTTCATAAAACACTTCTGCACACTCTGTCAAGTCTGAATTTAAGGTCAGTGCACATCTTGTATGACACTATATCAAGATCGGTGCATGTTTTGTTGAAGTACGCACAAGGTCAGTGCAGACTGTGTGATACGTATCTAAGGTTGGTGCATATCGGTCTTAGTCCTTGATAGGGTCGGTGCACGTCCGCATTGTGATTGCACGTAGTCGGTGCATGTTTCGGTACATATAAGTCGGTGCAGGATTTGCTCTGAGCATATAAGGTCAGTGCAAGCTTTTCTCTAGCACATTTAAGGTCGGTGCAAGTTTTGTCTTGCGCTAAGCAAGGTCTGTGCACATCAATCATAATGCAAGATAAGGTCGGTGCATATTGACATATGCATAGTGATGGGGACATCAGGCCAAAGAAGACCCCGGGTGGATCTAGCAAGGCACATTGGAGCATCGATTTATTTTCTTGCTTATTGGTCTTCAATTCGTAGCAATCGCGTCAATAAAAGAGTCATTTAATGAGTTGTAATCTATAATGGGCTGATCTTATAAAGCCCAACAAGGGATAGTTTGGGTCTTGTTCGGTTATAGGTCATTAGTAGCTTATGTTCACCACATAGGATAATATGGTCATTTTATGTTTGTAAAGGGTATTTGTGGACTTGTGTCAACCCTGGCCTCTCCTATAAATAGGGTGCCAAGGGCTTTATTTTGGAGCTAATGGAAAATTTGAAATTGAGTTGAGAAATAAATTGTGTGAACCCCCTCTCCCTTCCTCCCTCCTACTTGCGCACCCCCCTCTCTCTTTCTCTCTCTCTTGGGATCGCAAATCCCTCCCTCTCCACCCTCCCTAGGCCGCGGCCACCACCCCACCTCCTAACCTCCCTTGCCACATCAGCAGCCCTCCTCTTTAAAGAATCTCCATCCCTCCTATTATCTCTCCCTCCTCCTATTATCTCTCCCCCATCCAAGGAAACCAGCGCGCCCTCCCTCCCTATCTCCTCATCTCTTTCCAAATGATTCTCCAAATCAAATCCCAACCCTCCAAATCCTTCCTATTATCCCTCCCCAATATTCTATCCCTCTTAAAACTCCTCTTCTTATTCAAAAAAATTATCCAAACCAACATTATTCCCTCCACCAAAAATATTGGCTACGCCCTCTCTTTCTCCCTAATCCCTGTGCACCCCCACCCCCAACCCTAATCCTAGTTCGCCCTCCCACCCCAGCCACTCATGACCCAGCCTCCTCCAGCACCCTTCCCCACTACCATTCATGCACCCCATCACCTAGACTCGTCCACGGAGACACCACGAGCCCACGTCGTTGCCCTAATCCTCGGAAGTGAAAATCTCCTCCCTCCATTGCCTGCAAACATGAGTCAGATTCTGAGATTTGGCTTACAGAGTCTACACTGACGTCTACATTGCGAATCAGCCCAATCCCCCTTCTGTGGGTTCGCTCTTCTCCTAGTCCTCTTCGCTCCAGAGGCAATCTTGCGTCATTTCAACTTCAGCATAGGTCGTGGCGCCTGTTCTTGTGTGACTGCATTGAACCTGTGCAAACCAGTCCGCCCAGGGTGTGCAGCAGGCTTGCAGGTCATGCCACGCCTTCCCTGTCGGTCATTTGGCCAAGCCTTCTTCATCGGAGTTGTACCTCTCGGCATCTTGAAACCAACCCAGGTGGTTTCGTCGTGTTCTGATCTCTGTGCTGAGAGTACCACCCCGGCTATCCCACTCCTATCTGACTGCTCCCCCAGAAAATTGAAGTTCACCACATTTGTGACCACGCCGACCTCGGTGATACGATGGTACTGATCTTTTGAGGGTACGTAGATCCGCCTGTCTGTCATCTGACCCCACTGGTCTTGCATCGTTCGGAGTCTTGTGGAGAGCGCACCATCTTCTGCACGCCGACTGCGCAGACCTATCCTGTGGGACAGATTCAGGCATGCTATCTTCAATGACTTGCCCCGCCCTCCAGCGACCTCGGAACGTCTTCGAATTTTCGGGAGCACTCCTGCTCTTCCCAGGCTTCGTTTGAGTGCCAAAGGCACTCAATTCGAACTTCTGTGCTCAGCGTACCGGACAGGACGAGCGGCTTCAGCCCAGCAGGACTGCATGCAGAGCGACATTTTGGTGTTCCTTTCCCCATGTTCCCCCCTCCTACGCGAGGGTAGTTGCTGTACCGATTGCCCCATCCCTAAGTTCCCCCTCCCTACGTGAGAGGTTTATTTTGTGGTTGTATTAGCAGGATCGACCAGAAGCTTCATCGATGCAGCGTGATTGCCAGGTGTGCACGCTCCCCGGCGCGCCCACGTCTCCGACCGATGCCGATCCTTCAGACAGCTAGATGCGTTCGGTTCCACTCCTATCCTACTTTTCTAGTATTGGTTCCTATGTCACGCCGGTGAGACGAGTGCTCGATCCCACATGATCCACTAAAATTGAGTGAACTTGCTGCCGGTGAGAAGAGCGTACACTTGATTCGGTTCCCTCGGTACCGGTCTGCCCGGTTGCATCCGGTGCCCATCCTGGCCTCCCCGGGTGGTCTCCATCACCCTCTTCACAGGTCAGACCGTGTCCGATGCCCCTTGAGCCGCTGCTTGCCAAGCCATCACTTCATTGCCCTTGAGGAGTTCACTTGTCGCGTGTGTGGTTGTCTTTTTGTCTAGGCGCGAGTGCTCGCGAATTTACTAGCTATAGGTCCTAGCTTTCGACCAGGATTCGTCCCACGTCAGATTTGGTATTAAGACAACTTCTTCAACTTGCCCTTGCTTGTCGAGTCCTAGGCCTAAGATTGCCTCGTGTTGTTAGCCATTCCCCGAACCAGTGCCCCTTCATGTCCACCCGAAGCGGCGCTCCCTACCAATCTTCGGGGAAGCCAACCATGGCCGGCCAAGGCCAGCCGTCCCTTCCGCCCGGTGAGTCCCTTTTGGGACAGCACCCACGCCCCGGTCAAGGCCAAACCTCTCTTTCCCCCAATGAGTCTCTTCAGGGACAACACCCACAAGTCAACCCTCTGTGGAACGTGCTTTATTTTTCTTTTTATTCCTGTTGTTTATTTATTGGCGTGTCAGTCACCGGAGTGACGATTTCATTGTGCGCTCGACCTGACTTCTAATCAGTCGATTGTGAAGTCCGAGTCGGGACCGGAAGTCCGTCATACCATAAAGGCTATGACGTTAATTACGCCCTTCTAAAGAAGGACAACCCTTGATTAAACGCCAAAATAGGAGGCCTCATAAGGCAAACAGATATTCATGTACATAACTTTGAACTTCATACCAGGCCCGGAAAGCAGGTAAGAGAATAACATTGACCACAGAAACAAACTGTATCGCTGAATCGGCGGTTCAAAAAATAATCAGACTCAGGGGAAAGGTGAAACAGAGGATATCAATCGCGGACAGGATGAGCCACGATCATGACGGAGGTTTAAAGCATCGATTAACATTTTGGCAGCACCTCCCCATAGTCTGGATCATGCCCAGAGGGAAATAGGTTATCACCCACGGAGTGCCGGGATGAAAGCCGAAAGGAAGAGAGAGGTCGGACCTCTCCACGTTACACATGTATGCCCCAGGGCAATGTTTGACTCTTCCCTCACAGGAGCTGGTGGCACTCATGCATTGGCATAGCTCACCGGAGCTAAGAGGGAGGCACGTCGTTGTGACTTCGACACGAATCGATGGAACATAAGGGAGTCTACCTCCCTTTAACTTTATCCTCGGGACATATCTGGTGATCCACGGATATCTCTGTGTGGGTTAGCTCTGGGCATTTGGGCTCACAGGGTGGCAACTTAGGCTCTCGGCATGACCACAGATGGAAGGCTAAGGCACCCGGCGTGAGTGGCAAGAAGGTGGAGGTTCCCGACGTGGCCGAAGGGAAAAGTCCAAGAAGCTCCCGGCGCCGACTTCCCGGCGCGACAGAGACTCTTCAAGGGGGTTCTCGGCGTAGGCTGAAGGGAGGAGGAGGAGTTCTCGGCGTGAGGGTTCCCGACGCGCTGAAAGCTGCGCCGGGAGCTGATGGCGCCGAGAGTTCGGTGCCGAGAAGGTATTGATGTTTGGGCGCCGTGAGGAGTTTAGGATTTTACGGTACCCTGTTTTTGGGGTTTTAAGAGTTTTCTGGGAATTTATATCAAAGTAGATTGGCTCTGGGGACTCAGAGATGGGGTTCAACTGGTTTTAGTTGTATATGTTTCAAAGGAGGCCGAGAGCTGAGAGGGATTGGAGGAGAAGAGTCCAACGCAGAGAACTTTTTCACCATTACTATGCGAAGTCCCGAGGACACCTTCAGTGTTATCTTTCATCGGTCTGGGAGGATTTCAGCAGCACCTCCCCCGTACCTAGCGTCTGCCAGGGAGTGATAGACGATCACCCACGGAATGCCGGGATGAAAGCCAGAAAAAAGGGGGGTATGGGACCCCTAGCCCGTGTATGTGGTTACAGCACCAACTTAATATCCCTTTGAGGCCATTGGAACTTATGCAGTGGCAGAGTTTCCTTGGCTCGTAAGGTTATGTAGGGGGGGTTATCCCCAATAATCTTTATCCCTTAGGTATATATGGTGACCCGGGGCGTCCTTCGACCGAATTCAAGGTCACACTGAATGGACTGTAGGGGCTATCGGTGTGGTTTACAGTTCGAAGGGGTGGAAGGCACAAGGGGTGGTCCCCGGAGTGGGGGACTTCTCGGCGCGCCCGTCACCGCGCCGAGAACCTGGCACCGGGAAGCCCGAGCCGGGAAGGCTATATTGAAGGGCTTTATTGACTTGCTGAAGGGGCTAAGGAAAGGGACCTCTCGGCGGTGTAGCTCTCGGCGGGGAAATGACCACGTCGGGAAGGGGCTAAAGGGTTTATGGCTTGATTGCGATACTCTGCTCAGGAGACTTCTGGGATTTCTGGCTCAGATTGAGGCAAGATCTGGAGTGCAGGAGGGGATTACATGGAGGTTAGTATCAGTTGTAGGGCAGACCATCCATTATCGAATCCTCGTGGGACGTATGGCATTTTCTCTACTCACCTGCTGCTCAGACGGTCAAGAGATTGATGTCTCTGACCCTGAACGAAATGGGAGCTCAGATGAAATCTATGATATTCGAGAAAACCATGATCCAAGGGGAGGGAAGAGGGGAGACAGAGCCCAATAACACACTGAACGAGGGTTGAGGCTCCGTCTTCGTCCTTCACCAGAGAACGGGCTAGGGGGGGAGGTCGAAACACGAGTCGGAAAGCTGGAGCATCTAGGCAAACCGATATCCTGAAGAACAACCGATGCAAGAAGGGGAGAAAGACAGCAGATATCTCAATCAATCGAATGTCCAAACGGGCCATGTTGATACTTCATTTCATTGCATCATCCCAAACTTACACAGATCGTACAAGGGAAATGAAAGACAGCAGATATCTCAATCAATCGAATGCCCAAACGGGCCATGTTGATACTTCATTTCATTGCATCATCCCAAACTTACACAGATCGTAGAAGGGAAATGAAAGACAGAGAGGTGGAAATCGAGACCGGAATCCTCCGGCTACATTGATAAATCGAGAAAGACTCGCCAGATTACATCAGGAAGAAAAAAAAAGAGGAAAGCATGGGGGAGGGCGGAGCATTGACTCCTCTCCCTCCCCGGTTACCCACCCGAGTCTTCCTTTCTTATTCTTTTCCCAGCTTTTTCTTTTTTCCCTCTCGGTCTCTCTTCTATCTTTTTCGATCTCTCCCTATCTCTATCTTCTGTCTCCCTTTTTTCTTGTCGTCCTTCTTTTCTTTTCGAAGGGAAGGGGGTTTTATAACCGTCCCTCTTTGCCTTCTCGGCAGGCATCTCACGGCGCGCCTCAGCTGAGGGCTTCTCGGCGCGCAGGACTCCAGCCTTTCGGTGCAGCCATTGGGCTTCGACAAGGGGCTCCCGTCACCACTATTACAGGCCCACTTAGGTCTCTTAGACCAGGCCCTTTATCGTCCCCTCAAGTACATCAGCACCCAAAAGGGTCTTCCGTTGGTGATATAGTTTGTATTGAGATCATTAGTAGGGTTTTCATCAGTCCGCAGACAGGGGTTTCATCAGTATTGCCATCTGAATGATGACAAAATCGGGCATCATTTTATCGATATCATCACCTGAATGGTGATGAGATCGGACATCAGCTTTAGTCTGAGAAGACTTCAGCCGGGTGTATAATATGTGAAGATGATTCTTCTTGTGTTCTGACTTTGCAAAAGCCTTTACAATCTTCATCTGCCAGTACCGGCTTCATTTTATCTCACATCACATCTGTCAATAAGCCGACATCTGACTTACCCTGACATGTCATCTGTGGATTCTTGGATGAGGCAGTAACACAGCTCTTATTAAAGTGTGCTAGGAGGTCTCATTAGTCAAGCGACTGCTGCTTTATTAGTGCTGCCGTCTGAGTGACATCGGCACCGGACATCAGCTTGGCCGACAAAGGCTTCAGCCGGGTAAATGGTTGACGAGCTTCATCATTGGTCTTTCACTGTGGGTATGATCTGTTTCCACCCTTATTCACTTTCAAGGTGTCAACAAATGCCCCCCACCTACGGGCGGCGTAAGCGCAGAATAAGCGGCACAGGGCCTGCAGGTGACTTTCATTATTCGAGGGTATCTTCCTCAATTTCTCTTCAATCCGGTCCTTAGACCTGATCATCTCGTTGCAACAATATTCTGCACACGTATCTTTTCTATCTTCATATTTTCTAACTTTATTTTCAGCACTTTGGAGCTTCTCGGCACGAGGCCATAGGCTTGTTGGCGCGCGAAGACCTCTCGGCGTGGAGACGGGGGGTCTCGGCACGCCTAGCTTCCCGACGCGGAGGACTTCTCGGCGCGCCTAGCTTCCCGGCGCGGAGGACTTCTCGGCGCGCCTTTTGGCCGAAGGGGGCTCTCGGCCTGGGGGTTCTCGGCGCACGTTTTACCGCGCCGAGAACCTTTTGGTTCGAGCTGCTATTTGAGGCGCCGAAAGCCTCTTTCCTTCTCATTATTCACAGCTCGTTCTCTATCTTCATTTTCTTTTCTCTCTCGGCGGTGGCGGCGAGTTCCTCCCCTCCGACCGTCCGGCTTTCTCCCCGTCTTATTAGATTTCGCCCGGGTATGACGCTCTTTGGGGATTCAATCCCTTTTGTTTCCGGGATCACCCCCTCTTGGTTGGTGACTCCCTATTCTTCTTGGGCAGACCCCAAATAAGGGGAGATGCTGCCGAAATTTTCATAGGGTTTCATGTTACAATCTTTATAAGACTGCCCATTGTTTTAGGACTTTTAATTCACTTTTCTTCTTTGACTGCAGACACTGCAATGGCTTCAGGCTCTACTGCTACATCCTCTGGAGTCGTCGGAACAAGCTCGTCAGCCCAACCAGATATATCACGGGCCCCAATAAACTGGCTGAACGTGCACAGCTTGGACTTTGGATACGACAGGATTGCTTCAGTTGACGAATCGTCTGATTTCGAAACTGACACAGTGTCAACAGCCCGGGTATACTCCACGGCGACCGAGACATACTTCAGACGGGATGATAGCTACCGGCTAGACCTCCCGAAGGACCGTCACTTAATGCCGTTCATCCGAACTTTCACCGTGGGTGGCATGCGAGACTACCGGATAGCCCGCGTGGTTGAAGCTGCCATCCTTGCCGAGCGAGATAGCCTGAAGGAGTCAGTGTATCGCGGCAAGGCTATCTATCTTCCCGTGGAGAAGCGTGACTGGGATGCAGTCCTTGGCATATCGGAGCTGGAGCCGGAGAAGAAAATGCTGACCCGGGCCCCGGAATTCACACTTGCTCGGTGGGATAATGCTAGCGGCCGGGTTCATAGGGAAAAGCCCGGCTATGGTTCATTCCTGGCACCGATAAAGTGGGGATACCGTGAAGAACCCTTTATGTTGAATTGTTCGGCCGTTCAGTTCAAGTATCATTTGGCCGCTGGTTGGTTTGGAGATACCAAGATCACTGACGCCCACCTATTCCGGGTAGGAGCAGTGGAGTTTACTAAGTTTGTTCTGAAAGAATATGCCCCTCTGCTGATCAGAGCCGGGGTATATCATAGTGTCTTTGCTTCGAGATTTCGCTACCCCATATCCAAAGGGTTATGCTGCGGAATGTTCGAAGTATTCTGCCCTTTGTACAACATATTCTATACAGCAGAGGGTGAGACGTCTCTTGACCTCTGGAGTTTATCACAGCTCTCTGGTCTGCCTATTGATGGCGAACCGTATGAAGAAGTCTGCTTGGTAGATTCTGAGAAGGATAGCTCTGATGGCGAAGGCAGATATTCCATTGGCTTCTCATACCGGTACCTGATGAAGGCATATCGCTCCATCTGTCTGGCGTACAGTAGAGGGTCCTCCAAAGGTTATCATCCCCGAGAGAAAGGCAGCAAGCTGAGGATCCGGGTAGGGCAGTGGATTTAGTACTTCTTTGACGGTCCCCTGAAATATGCAGACTTCCCTTCCGTGGGTCTGACTGCTAGCAAGCAGATAAGGGCTCCTCGTTATAAGTCGGCGCTGCCATCTTCATTACGCCGTGCGGGCGAAGGTGGTCCCAACCCAGCAGGGGTAGATCCCATCACACATTGTGCAACTTATTTCACATTCTGGTTGTGCACTTTCGCTCTCCCTCAAGGGGACGAGACAGTCATTCGGCCAGAAGCTATATACCCAGCCTGTCAGATGGCCTGGGGGATGAGGTTATCGCTTTGCCCAGTGACCCTGTGTTTGATATAAAAGTCTTTGGGGGATCTGTACAAGCACCGGACTCCCCGTTCTTTGAGGACCGTGGGTCCTTTTCATTTCTTCAACGCCTGGGTTTGCAGTCTATTTCCTGAGTTGGCTCCCAGAACCCTGCAGGTAGACACAGTATTGCCCAGGATGGTTGAATTTTCCAGTGCTGAACCTGGTCCTTTCTCTGATCAGCTATTCAAAATAAGGGGCCGACTGATAAAAATACCAGTGGATGCCCCTGGCAGTATTCATTTCTGGAGCTTAGCAGCAGGTTCAGCTCCTTTGATTCACTCTCAGAGAGAGTGCAAGCTGGAGGAGGTAGAGACCTATATCCATCCTGTCTCAGGGGTTAACACTACTCGGCCAATCCTGGAGCCGGAGCTGGTCAGATGGGCCATGGCCATTCGGCCTAGTGTTTTAGTCTTCAGGAAGGGTGGCCTGCTTCTTCTGGAACCATACTATCCATTCCGCTTTGGGAGGAACTTTGGCTATGACCAGCACATCCCTACATCAGCTGCTCAGTTTCTCCTGGACAGCCGGGCCAAGCATGGGTCCACCATTGTTGGTGATGGCCGGTTGTGGTGGGATTTCTATCATCGCCAGGATGGCGCAGTTTTCAGAGTTCCCACCGTTTCCAACCGTGTTCCCCGGGTTACATCAGAATATATCAAATGGTGGAACACTCGAACCAGCTTTTACAGGGATGGTAGGGGTGCTTTCTGGGATGTGACCGAGCGCTCTTTTCTGAAACAACAGCCCAGGCCAGTATTTGACATCCCCGAGGCCCACCTGAAGAGGCTTTATTCACAGCACCAACGGGAGGCGGAGAACTATCTGGCCCAGCGTCGGGCTTTGAAGGAAAAGAATTCTGACCCGCCTGCTCTTGTCTTCGCTGCTATTAACGAGGACACTTTCATGCAGAGCTTGAAACATCTGAGCCGTGTAGGGGGAGCTTGTTTGGAGGCACAACAATACCCATTCCCTGTCGAAGAGTCGCTCCCGGCAGTAGTCCCTTGGAGGGGTCCGACAGACAGATTTCATCCATACAGGACGTTTGTGCGTAGGGAGGACAGGACCAAGACGTACTACAAGCAAACGTCTTGGCTGTTCATTCTGCTGAACTTACATGGGTTGTCTGCGGAAAGCCCGCTAGCCAGCATCTTGAATAAGCCACTGTTCATCTCCTTTCATTATGTCGACGGTTGGGGCATGGACCACCTCGATTTATTTCGATGCCTTGACTCACGTGGTCATAGTGATCTAGCAGCTTTAGTGGAGAAATGCCAGACATTTGGTGATGTCTGTTGGCTTATCAAGGAGGCTGCTTCCCGCTCCAAGGAGGTAGCTTATCTGTACTGGCCGCTTTCTATCTTTTACGATGGCCCAGCAGGTATGATCTCTTCTTTTTTGACTGCAGTGCTTTTTGCTCAGTATTCACACTCTGCATCCACTGATCACATTACCTCTCTGACATCTTCAACAGATAGGCCTGATATAAAGCGACAGGGGCTTTACCAAAAAATCATTGCGCAGGCTGAGAAGCCTACTTATTTTGAAATCCCTGCAGCAGCACCAACTACTACTCCCCTGCCTCCTGGCAAGAAGAGAAAGGCTTCCGTAGTTAAGGCTGCAGTTGGGAAGGCCAGGAAGGCCAAGAAGGCTCATGCTGAGCAGTCGGCTTCCGTAGCGATGGACATTGGGACCAGTCTCCCCGATATTCCCTCATTTGACGAGTTTGAGTCTCAAAGGGAGGCTGCCCAAACATCGTTTCAGGGTAACATCAAAAGCTTGCATTTGCATTCTTCATCATCTTTTGCAGGATCTCAAAGGAGTCCTTGAATCTGACCCCTCCCTTTTGCACAGCTCAAGAGCCAGTTGTGGCACCTTCTGTGGTGGAGACAAGGTTGCCTTCTCCCACGCCGGCTAGTGAGGTGGAGGGTAAGTGTATTTTCTCATCTGTTTCATACTTGCATTGTTTTCTTTGCTATATTCCTCAGAGGTCCTTTTTTGTCGCAGTGGCAGGCGAAGAGCAGACTGAGGCCATGATGACAGAAGAATTGCTTCAACCATAGGAGGGTCACAAGACTCAGTCGAAGTAGAGTACTGTTCCGGCCAGGTGCATAATTACCCGGTCTACATCCCGACATGCTTTAGAGGTGGCCCCACAGCATATAGCTAGTGTGGAAATATCCTCAGGCAGTTCTAAGACCGTCTCTGATGAGGAGGAAGCGACTTTCAGCGGCAGTGAGGGGGATGCTCCTGAATCAGAGGCCCCGTCTGTATTTGCAAAAGGTGTTCCGCGTTTTCAGCCTGCTAAGCTACTGGTGCTATCTTCTGAGGAGGAGTTGCAAGAGGAGTTTACCGGGCTCGACACCGAGATCGACATAACTCCACCGTTTGTTACTCCGACTACGGAGCTTCCTCCCCTTTTACCCCACTTCGAGGGTGTGGACCCTGCTTCAAAGGTGGGTTCCTTTTCGTGTTTGTTGCTTCATCTGTTTCTTATATCTAGTGCTGAAAGTTGCTTTGCTTTGGTCTCAGGGCATTGTCACTGCTAGCTCAGACACAACCGCAGCTTTCACGGACATTTCTTCTACAAACTGGGCTATTGTCCCTTTTCTGCCTTTGACTTGCATGGGAGTTCCTGAGGTCATTCGCCCTATGCCAGTGTGGATACAGTCTTCGACGGATTTAGCATCATTGGACTTGGGGGCCTCAGGAGAAAGTTGCATTCCTATCAGGGCTTCAGATTTCAGAGCCGAAGCTAATCCATCTAGAAGCTCCACTTTTATACCGGCCGCAGTAATGTCAATTGCGCCCGAGTCAGTAGTCCCTGCCATAGTGGCTATAGAGACTGGACTTCTGCCTCCTCCGACTATGGCAGCTCCCTCCCTGTCACCAGAAAGAGCAGCTGAAGATGAAGCCTTTATTCAAGAGACTCATGAAGAGGCAGCTCCCTCCTTCATCGATTCTCCCCCTGTGGATGTTCAAGCTATAGCTTCCGAGATAGCAATAGGGGAGGAATCTTCAGCTCAACAGGAGAGCACAGAGAGGGACTGGCCAGCCCCTACAGCAGATTTGCCGTCTTCGTCCTCTCAGCCGGACGTTGCATTGTGGGAAGATATCGATGGCGAGGTGACCTTTGAAGTCGTCCCCTCTGCCTCCTTTGGCTTCGCTTCCTCTGACAACTTTGTCTGGCAACATTTGGACATGCTACGTCAGCTGGTAGAATCCCAGCCTGGCTTGACGTATCTACAACTGAAGGAAATCGCCAATCGCTTCACCGCTGGCCTATAAGCCATGGGCTACCCTTTGAACATATGGGCTCAGCGGGTGCTGCTTCTACTAAAATTCGTGCATTGGAGAGACTTCCTAGCACGGACTATGGTTGATAAGCTAACGTCGTTGAAGTTGCAGAGGTCAGAATATAAGTCTGAGCTGGGGAAGCTGACGCTTATGCTTGATGGACGCCGAGCCGAGCTACAAGGTGCTATCCAGTGGGAGGAAGCTGTGCGGGACCGGATAGCCATCCTGGAGACGGAGCTCTCTGGACTTCGAGCCGAGCTGCAGCAATTATCCTTTATCCGACCGCAGTCCGTAGAGGAGGTGGCCTCGCTGGAGGGACGAGTGATGTCTCTCTAGGACATGTCCATTGGGCTTCAGGAGGAGGAGGCGCGCCTTCACGAGCTAGGAGCCGCTCCTTATGTGGGTCTTATGGCCTTCGAAGATATATTCCGGCGGCCGTGAATTGTCTGTCCCTTCTTTTTCTTTTTGTTCTCTTTTGTGATATGATGTCCCCTCGGGGCCCTTTATGTACTCTCTTTTTAATGGAAAGGAATCTCTTGGCTTCATGCGTATCCATCTTATTCTGCATGTGGTTTTATCACTTTGGGAGATGGGGTAGCGGTTTTAACAATCCCTCATGCGAATGGCTCGTACCTTGGCAGGAGAGCGTCCACCCTTTCAGAGAAAGGATGGGGAACTCGCTCCACCACGTGACGGCATCCGAGGAGGTGCTTGAACCGATCTTTGTTGGTGGCAGCAAACGTCCTATTGGCCATGTGTGCCGTAAGGGAGACGATTTGCCGGAATGCAAATGAGGAGGTCTCATCAGAGTAGACGTATGGTCTAGGCTGGGTAGAGACTATTGCAGGTGGGACATCGAAAAGGATATGTGGTTCTCATCAGAACGGACATAAAGTACGAACTGGACAGATTTTATCATTGGCCGGGCGATGTACTGATCGGCCGACGGTTGGCTTCATCATCGATATTGAGTTTATATCGATGCAAGGGGGATTTTAGAATAGACGTAAGATCTAAACTGGATAGGGTTTCATCATTGATCGGGCAAGGTGCCGGTCGATCAACAGCGGGTTTCATCATCGATATTGGGTTTATATCGACGCAAAGGGATTTCACGAGTTTCATCAGAATAGACGTAAGGTCTAAACTGGATAGGGTTTCATCATTGATCGGGTAAGGTGCCGGTCGATCAACAGCGGGTTTCATCATCGATACTGGGTTTATATCGACGCAAAGGGATTTCATGAGTTTCATCAGAATAGACGTAAGGCCTATTCCAGCAGGTTTTATCGCAGGTGGGATGTTTGAAAGAGGGTATGTAGATTTCTTCAGGGTAAACGTAAGGTCTATCCCGGAAGGGTTTTACCATCGGTGGGGAATGGAGCCAGCTGACCGACGGAAGGTTTCATCAGTGAAGGGGAGGTAAAGGCAGCGTGCCGGTTGGCATGGAACTTTGAATTACCACATTACTGAACCAAGCGCCCTTTCAGGTTTTCACCGGAGCCAGCCCCCTCTTACTTTTGCCCACACGCCCTTTCGGGTTTTCACGTGGCGGGGTACCCGATTTTGCCTGCAGTGCCCTTTCGGGTGTTCACCACAGCTGGGTTTTAGCCATTTTTGCCTTTGCTCAGAATGTCCGAACAAGTCTGGCGGGGTATCTCTATTTTTAACCCCATCTTTTTTATTTATTTATATATATCTATATATATATATATTTTTGAATTGGGACTTTAGCACGGATCAGGCGATGTGCTGCTTCATTAGTGGCTGCTCTTATCATCGGTATTGGGTATATACCGCTGCAAGGATTTCATAGGTTTCATCAGGATAGACGTAAGGTCTAAACTGGGTGGGTTTCATCACTGATCGGGCAGTGTACCAATCGATCAACAGCAGGTTTCATCATCGGTATTGGGTTTATACCAATGTAAGGATTTCATAGGTTTCATCGGGATAGACGTAGGGTCTAGCCCAGACAGGTTTCATCGCTGATCGGGCAGTGTGCCAGTCGATCGGCAGCGAGTTTCATCATCGGTATTGGGTTTATACCAATGCAAGAATTTCATAGGTTTCATCGGGATAGACGTAGGGTCTAGCCCGGACAGGTTTCATCGCTGATCGGGCTGTGTGCCAGTCGATCGGCATCAGGTTTCATCACGGCGGGATGTAAAGAGATATGCAGATCTAGTCGGAACAGATGTAAGGTCTAAACCGGACCGGTTTCTTTGCCGATCGGGCGGCGAGCCCGTCGACCAAAGGTGGGTTTCATCATCGGTATTGGGTTTATACCAATGCAAAGGAATTCATAGGTTTCATCAGGATAGACGTAAGGTCTAAACTGGATATGTCTTATCATTGATCGGGCGGGGTGCCGGTCGATCAATGGTGAGTTTCACGATGGTGGGACTTCGGATAGAGTGAATGAGGGTCTCATCAGGATAGACGTAGGGTCTATACTAAGTGGGTTTAATCGTTGATTGGACAAGGTGCCGGCCGATCGACGAGGAGTTTATGGTGGGAGACGAGGCTTTCTTTGGGGTTACCACATTACCGACCCAAGTGCCCATTCGGGTTTTCACCGGAGCCAGCCCCCTCTTGCTTTTGCCCACGTGCCCTTTCGGATTTTCACGTGGCGGGGTACCCGATTTTGCCTGCAGTGCCCTTTCAGGTTTTCACCACAGCTGGGTTTTAGGCCATTTTTGCACTTGTTCCTAATATAGGAGCAAGTCTGGCGGGGTATCTCTATTTTTAACCCCATTTTTTTTTACTTTCTTTTTCTTTCCCTCCCTTTTTAGAAGGTGACAAGTGGGAATGCCACAAGCTTAAGATGAGGGCAGCTTGGCTAGGGCGGAGTGCTGTTATACCAAGAAAAGGGTGTAGCTTGGCTAGGGCAGAGTGCCGCTAGACCAAGAAATGGGTAGCTCGGCTAGGGCGGAGTGCCATTAAACCAAGGAAGGTAGCTCGGTTAGGGAGGAATGCCACTAGACCAAGGAAGGTAGCTCGGTTAGGGCGGAATGCCACTAGACCAAGGAAAGAGGGTAGCTCGGTTAGGGCGGAGTACCGCTAAACCAAGGAAGAGGTAGCTTGGCTAGGGCGGAGTGCCGCTAAACCAAGGAGGAGTAGCTTGGTTAGGGCGGAGTGCTGTTATACCAAGAAAAGGGTGTAGCTTGGCTAGGGCGGAGTGCCGCTAGACCAAGAAATGGGTAGCTCGGCCAGGGCGGAGTGCCATTAAACCAAGGAAGGTAGCTTGGTTAGGGCGGAATGCCACTAGACCAAGGAAGGTAGCTCGGTTAGGGCGGAATGCCACTAGACCAAGAAAAGAGGGTAGCTCGGTTAGGGCGGAGTGCCGCTAAACCAAGGAAGAGGTAGCTTTTATCCGATTACTCGGGGAATGTTGGTTGCGCAGCATGATACAGCTTTAGGTATCTACCGTTGAGTGGCGAGGATCGGATTTCTCCTCGATGGTTAACAACCATGTAGGCCCCTCCTTCGTAGACCCTCTGTATCACATAAGGGCCCTCCCAATTAGCATTTAGCTTTCCTTTTGGGTTGGATGCCATGACTTCTTTTTTCTTGACCATGATGAGGTCACCTTTCTTAAATTCTCGTCCTTTTACGAGTTTGTTGAATGCAGTGGCCATGCGTGCCTGATACATTTGGATATTCTTCTGAGCTTGGAGGCGCTTCCCTTCCAATTCAGCCAGCTCTTCTAGTCTTCTTTCTGCATTGGTCTGTTCACCACGGGCCAGGCCATATTGGACGGCCACTCTGAGTGATGAGACTTCCAGCTCTAGCGGAACCACTGCCTCTGAGCCGTATACCAGCGAGTATGGTGAGCACCCTGTAGGTGTCTTGAAGACGGTGCGATACGCCCACAGAGCTTCATACATTTTTTCTTCCCAGTCCTTCTTATTGGAACTGACGACTTTGGCCAGCAAGGTGCAGAGAGTCTTGTTAAAAGCTTCTGCCAATCCGTTTGCCTGAGGATTGTAAGGGGTGGAAGTCCTCCGTTCGATCTTATACTTTTCGGCAAGCCGATAGACTTTCTGATTTCTGAAATGTCTTCCATTGTCAGATATTATTCGGCTGGGGATCCCGAACCGGAAGATGATGTTCTGCTTGATGAATCTGGCGACCAATTCACCAGTCACGTCTCTTAATGCTATAGCTTCCGCCCATCTGGAGAAGTAATCTGTTATGGCTAGTATGTACTTATGTCCGGCCGAGGAAGTCGGCAGTGGACCGAGTACATTAGTTCCCCATTGCACAAACGGCCAACTGGGAACTTTAGGATGCAGAGTCGTAGGAGGCTTTCGAGGCACAGTAGCATGCTCCTGGCATTTCTGGCATGATTTTGTAAATTTACAGCAGTCTTCGAACATGGTGGGCCAATAGTAGCCCAGCTTCTTGATTTCTATCTTCATCTTGGGGCCAGCCTGGTGGGCGCCTGCTGTCCCAGCATGTATTTCTTTCATCGCTTGCCAAGCTTCCTCCGTGGACAGGCAGCGGAGTAGAATCTTCTTGCGCGCATCCGCCATTATTCAGAACAGAGTCCCATTTCTGAATTCATAAGAATCTTTGATTCTTATGAGTTTCATCCTTTCTTCTCTTATCTGTGGCAGTTGTTGGGGTAGAAACCACTGCAGCAGGTGCTGTCTCCAATCAGGCGCTTGCTCTATGCTAACAGTAGCGACTTCTTCTTCTTCGGGGCACCCTTCTAGCATACTGGGGACTTGCCGCCGGTTCATAACAACAACGTTCAGTGTCTCATTTGGCGGGACTACTAGTGAGCTGGCTAGCTTTGCCAGTGCATCAGCCTGGGCATTATGTCCACGGCCCACATGCTTGAGCTCAATATGATAGAATTTCGCCATGAGGCACACAGCTTTTTGGTGGTAGGGATTCAGTTCTGGCTTCCGCACTTCGAACTCCCCTTGGATCTGTTTTATTATTAGCATTGAATCCCCGAATACTTGAAGCATTTGGATACCCATGTTGAGGCTGACATATAGCCCGATTATCAGAGCTTCGTATTCGGCCTCATTATTGGTGCAGGGCTTGTTTATAGAACAAGAAGTATGCACGACCTCCCCTTCTGGTGATTTCAGCACAATACCGGCTCCAGCCCGTATTCTGGTCTTTCCGATGCCCCATCAAAGAATAGTTGCCACATAACAGACTGGGTCTGGCAGGCCTTGAGTATCTCATCATCGGGTAACTCAGTCCCTAGCATATCATTTTCCGGCACAGGATGCTCTGCGAAGAAATCAGCCATGGACTGTCCCTTTATCGCCCTCTGGGGTGTATAGGTAATATCGAATTCCATAAGGATCACTGCCCATTTGCCCAACCGGCCTTTCAGTATTGGCTGAGTCAATATGTATTTGAGCGGGTCTGCTGCAGATATCAATCTGACTTCATGTGATAACATATAGTGTCGGAGCTTTTTGACAGCAAAGACTAGAGCCAAGCAGGTCTTCTCTATGTAGCTGTAGCTTTCTTCAGTTCTCATCAGCCTCCTACTTAGGTAGTACAAGGCTTGTTCTTTGACTTCCTCATTTATCTGTACCAGCATTGCCCCCAGGGAACAGTATGTGGCTGTGATATACAGTATCAAGGGCCTGCCCTTAATGGGTGCCCCCAGCACTAGAGGGGTCTTGAGGTATTCTTTCAGCTTCTCAAAGGCTTCCTGACAGCCATCGTCCCAGAGAAACGGCACGTCTTTCATCATGAGTTTGTGAAAGGGGTGGCATCTTCCCGATAGATTTGATATAAATCGTCGGATGTAGGCCAGACGCCCTTGCAGGGATCTCAACTCGTGCAGATTCCTTGGTGGAGGGAGCTCCTAGATAGCTTTAATCTTGGACGGGTCAATTTCGATGCCCCTATGACGGACAATAAACCCGAGGAATTTTCCACTGGACACGCCGAAGGCGCATTTCATGGGGTTCATCTTGAGTTCATATTTGCGCAGCCTCTGAAATACTACCCTCAGGTCTTGCAGATGGTCTTCTCTTCTTTTAGTTTTTACTACCAAATCATCAATGTAGCACTCTACTTTCTTGAAGAGCAAATCATCAAAGATCTTTGTCATGGCTCTTTGGTAGGTAGCGCCGGCATTCTTGAGGCCGAACGGCATCCTTTTGTAGTGAAATATCCCCTTCGGAGTGCGGAATACAGTGTGCACTCTGTCTTCTTCAGCAATCCAGATCTGATTGTATCCGGATGACCCATCCATAAATGATAGGGCCTCATAGCCAGTAGTTGCATCGATCATCACCTCAGTGATTGGCACCGGGAAATCATCTTTCGGGCAGGCCTTATTAAGGTCCCGGAAATCAACACATATTCTGATCTGCCCATTCTTCTTCTTTACGGGCACTATATTGGCCAGCCATGTAGTATACTGGTTTTCTTCGACAAAGCCTACATCGATCAGCTTGTCAACCTCTTTGTTAATCTGATTTATTAGTTCAGGACGCATTCTCCTAGAAGGCTGCTTTACATGGTTAGCCTCTGGGTTTATTGCCAGTCGGTGCTGTGCCACATCAGAACTCAGTCCCGGCATTTCATCATATGTCCATGCAAAGTAGTCTCTGAATTCCTTCAAAAACTGTATATACTGTTCCCTGGTAGCTGGCTCCAGCAGTGCGCTGAGGAATGTCGGACTTGGCTCATCTACGGTTCCCAGATTTATTTCTACAAGCTCATCGACGATGGCCTGACCTCCGTCTTCGACCTCGGGCGGGGCTTCTTGTAAGTCAACGAAGCCTCCCGGGATATAATCTTCTTCAGTTTCATGATTTTCTGTTTCATCATATTGGTCATCAGCGGTTGCTGGCTCATCATATACGGCCAATATTGCTGTATTCTATTCAGTACGCCCCGGGGACGTAACTGGATCAGCAGGAAACTCAAAGACGGAGTCTTCCGCCCTTAGAGGCTCTTCCGGTGCAAATTCCCTTGAGAGATCATCATTCTGTAGAGCCCAGACTTCTTCCAGGTTGCGCTCAAACTCCAAGCACTCTCTCAGCTCTTTGGCTGCTTGGTCTTCATCCGGGATTCCTGTGTCGAACTTTGCTTCAACATGGAACAGATCTTCTTTGCAAGGTAGGTCTTCCCAGCACCAATCTTTCTTTGCTTCATCAGATGTCCCGGTCTCCGGCTGACTGTCTGGGGCTTCATTGTTCATTATGGATTGATAAATGATTTCTTCATCTTCCGAGGGGTACTTGTCATATCCCACCTCGGGAGGGTCTTCATGCTGGTAGGAGACAGATATGACATCCACCTCAGCTTCATAGTATTCTTGAAGGGTATAACCCAATCCTGGGTGCTGAGTGATCTTTCTCAGTTCTTTATTATCCCGAGGCGGATCCCATAGCTCCTGGAACGCCTTCTTTTGGGCAGCAAGTTGTAGCGATGGCATCTGCATCTTAGAGAACATCTGTGAAACCCGTCGGGTAGTATAGTCCAAGCCCGTAATTGGCACCATCTGGTTTGCAGCCTCTTCAGGGACCATGGAGTCTTGATCATCTTCCTCGACTGACTCCCCGGTGTAGAATATGGTAGGAGGCTCGCAGAAGCGAGGGACTTTCATAGTCTTCAGTGGTAGCACCGTCTGGTACTCAAGGCTGATGATGGGTTTAAATGAACCCTACAGCACCTCCACTTGTGTGTACGTTTCTTTCATTTCTTCATTGATATCATCCGGGTGAATGCTAGGAGGGGTGATCCGAGCAAAGTCACCGGCATAAGAGATGTGAGCTACCTCATGCTTTTTAATATAGCCCTTTGGTGGCGGTGGAGACCAATCTCTTGCCTTCGTTGCCGGCTTTTTCTGGCTGACCACAGCCTCTTTCTTTTCACCCTTCTGTGACACCTCGGTGTAGTAGGATGCATCGAGCATATGACACTCGAATACTTCGAAGGGATGCAGATCTGCAAACACCCTTTCTTCTTTTCCTTCATGGCAGTATTTGATGCACTGATGTAGCTTGGATGGCACTATCTGATATTCATGCAGCCACGGTCTCCCTAGCAGGGCCTTATACGTGGTGTTGGAATCGATCACATAAAATCATACCACGGTAGTGAGGTCGCCCAATGTGACGTTGAAATCAGCCACCCCAAGAGGTGTTTGACATTTCTGGCTGAACCCGGCAATCTTCATATCTCTGACCTTGGTAAGCCGCAGATCAAAGTAATATTTCTGATAGATGCGGTATGGGAGGATGTTCAAGGTAGCCCCGGGATCTATCAGTATCCTGTTCAGTGGCTGACAGTTCAGGGAGCCCCTCATATACAGCGGTCTGTTATGGCCGGAATTCGGAATCAGTATGTCATCCTCTGTGAATGTAACTGACAGCCCAAAATTCACTTCTGTCAAGAGTGCTTCATATTGTGCCGGCGACTGCAAGGCATCAACAATTGCCTGGCGAGCCTCTTCACTCAGAGAGAGAATTTCCCAGATGGAGAATCTGGTAGGGAGCTTCTTTAGCATTTTCATGATCCGGCTGCCCACCCTGACATTAGACAGTCTCATTTCCTCTACCCATCGGGGCTTTGGGGGTTCATGTGGTGCCCGTGGCCTTTGCTGCCCGGTGCTGGCCTCAACCTCCGGACTGGTTTCTTTTGGGGATTCTTCTATGGCAATGGCCCCTGGTGCCATCAGAGGGTCACTTCCTTCATTTTCTTCATGCTGCTTTTACTTCCCAACTGCAGTTTGCTGGCATTTATTGCTTTCAGCTGGAGCAGTGTGAGCCAATTGCTCATTCTCCAAACTGGACAAGAATTCCAGGAATGAAGGAGCTTCTTCTTTGTCTTGGTACAAGCTGGCAGGGGGAGGAACCTGGACACCTCGTACCTCTGGTTCTGGGATCTGATAGGGTTGCTCCCCTCTGAATATAATGTTATGATTAGCTGGTGGTGGGCGCCCCCATCTTTTCACAGAACGTGTTGCATGGGCTGAGGTAGAGGCCTCAGCATGGTTGGCTTCTAGCGGGACATTTGATGCTTCAGCCTCATCATCCTCCCCGGGCAAGGAAAAGAGCACTGACAGAGTGTTACACTATGCTGTTGTGACTTTCTTTCCCTGTAAGACCCCGATTTTCTGTACAAAATATTAAATTTCGTGAATAGTAAATTTTGAATAGTGTTGTGGCAAATAGTAAATAGTAAAGATTTTGACTATCATATAAAAATTCCAAAAAAATAGTAGTTAATTAGTAAACACCATGGCAAACGCTTTGGTCTTCTGTGCCTGACCCTAATAAAATCATTTACATGGCTTAATCAGTGATTTAAGCCTGACTTAAAAATGCGGAAAACACTATTCACACGAAAATACGACTACCTTAGAAAAATCTATAAAAATCATATTTGATAGAGCATATTGTTATTAGCAACTTTGTCATCTTGAGTATTCTTAGTAAAAATCCGTAACTCGATCTATCTACCACACCGATGAAATTACATTAATTAATATTTTCATCCTAAGATTAGTACGATTAAAAATTCAACCTCATGATAAAAAAAATCCATAAAAATAATAAATGGGTTTCTGATTAGTTATGTAACATTTTTGTCTTCTTCGACTAACTCATTAAAAATCATTAGGTAAGACTAATTGGAGGTTCTAGTTTAAACCTGTTTAAGCTAAGCTAAATATTATTAAGCTAATTAAGCTTAATCTTTATCTAAACAAAAACACGTGGAAACGTGTTTAGTCGGCTTAAACGCGTCGTCAACATTTCTGGCCACCCGCAGCGCCGTGTCCACCTTGCTTGGAAGGAGCCTCACGTTTCTCCTTCTGTCATCTATAACCTTCTGTCATCTATAAATAGGGAGGCTTTGCCTCTTCCTATTTCCTATCTCTGTTAAGTTGCTGCTGGAAGGAAATCGCAGGAAGCTTAAGCTTAGGAGGAGTACTGTTCTTCTTCTTCCGTATCTTCCTTATTCTTCGATTTAAGGTAGGTAACCAAGGCCGAACTTCAAGTTTAAATACATAGAATGAGAGAGCACGTTGTTAAATTAGTTTGACATCAAATTATTGAAGATTATGATTCGATTTAGCATGTAATTAGCATAAGTGATTCGATTTAGCATGTAATTAGCATCAGAATCAGATACAATCACGTGTTAAATTAGTGTAAGCAACGTTAATCAGTGTTAAGTGTTAATCAGTAAGAAGATTATAATTCAATTTAGCATGAAATTAGCATCAGAAGTAGATATAAGCAACGTTAATCAGTGTTAATCAGTAAGATGATTAACCCATTTAACAAAAATATATATATAGAGAGAGTAAATAGATGATTAAATTTCAGTTATATGCAATATTTACTTTTGTTAATTGTTAAATCATGATGATTAATCTTAGTAAATCGCATGTAATTTGGTTAAAAATTTACCGTGGTAAAATTTTGTAAAATCACAGTAGACCATTAACCTATGGCTGACTTATGGCAAGTCTTGGCCGATTAAATTATAATTTGAACCGGACACTCTATCCGGTAAATTCCCATTTTTACCGTGGGATGAATTTTTACCGTGAGATAATTTTATCCATGGTTAAACAGTGGATTACATGATTTAATCGCTGGTTTCACTACTTGAGTATAAATGGGCAAATTTTTGGCTTATATGGTATATTGTATACCGTATGTCTTTTAAATGGCCCGATCGTTATCGTTTTAACTCGATAAATGACCGATTATCCTTGGTTAATCATCGGTCATATTTGAGCCCGGAATCGACCCTTGGACATTGAACCATAATCTGATTGGTTTAATTGTCATTGGTGACCGGGTAGCCATTTTGCACAATTTAGCTTATGATTAGAATTACTATCACTTATACTTAATACGGATTCTCTAGAACCGTATATCTGGAATATGGCCTCGTACGGTCCGTATATTCGTTCTTCGGAACTTACTTCTCTTCTCTCGAACGGCTTACTGTCAACCGTTCATTCTTGACTCCGTGACTCGTTACTCGCGTGAGTACGGCCCGGTGTTTTGCCGTACGACTACCCTCAGTTTTGGGTTTCTCGTCGTGTTTATACTCTTGAATCAAAGGAGACAAGTGTCGTCCTTTACATCTTGTACTTGACAGAAATTCTACTGATTATATTGGCCATAAATGACTATGTCTAGACGGGGGATCGTAGATCCAAACGAAATAAATGCCAACGCATCATAAGGGCCCGGTCTGGTCCTGGGGAGAGCGCCCGAAAAGATAGTGAGCCCAATGGGATGTTTGTGACAGGGTGAGGCATTGCACCCGAATACTTGACTTGACATGTTACGTCTAGAACAAATTCTTGATACTTGAATCGTGCGTGGTTATTTGGTTACATGTGTAACATACTTGAATACTGGCCAATTCTCTATTATTACTTGCTCTACTTATTCATTACTTGTGGTAATTGTCATATTTCTTGACCTTGTAAGATATTTCTTTACATTGTTTCATTTATCGTATCGTCATTCTTTATTTACTGCATTCATATAAACTGTAATAATTGGTTAATCACTTATATCTGCTTATGGTTATCTACTGAGCGCGTTAGCTCACTCCTACTGTTGTTTCCCCCTTTCCAGGTGATGATCATATCGGGGATGGACTGGAGTGACTCGAGTGTTAGTTTTAGTTGATTGAGTCAGTTTGTACCCTTAGTATTAGTGAGAGGTTGTTCTAGTATTTTGAATATTATTTGGATATAGTTGTTCTACTCAGTTGTACTCAACTTTATTATCAATAAAACTCTGATGATTATCTTTTCCAACCTTTTGTGCAATGGTTGCAATGGTTCGGAATTATTTATATTCTTGCTCGCTTGTCCCTAACTGTACGTCCCGAGTTTCCGCATCGGGGCGTGACAGTTTAGTTGGTATCAGAGCCAAGTTGCATAGACCTAGAGTCTAGTCTCTTCTCTTCTCTCTAAGGTATAGGTTCTATAAGTTCTAGGGCTAAGTTTAAGAAAACCTGACCTTGTGAGAATGGGTAGAAATATGGGTTAAGTCATTAGCCGTAATCGTAATCTTTTCTCTTGTTCTTCTCTTCTCTTCAAGAAGTTCTGCTCTCATAAATTCTTCTCTCATAAATAATCCGAGTAATTATTTTATAGGTACTTAACTGATAATGGCAGCCAATCGTGTTGAGATGAGGAACTTGCAGCGTACAGTTCAAGGACTTACGCAAGCCTTGAATGCACTGGCTCAGGCAGGAGCTGGAGCGGCACCTCATGGCGCAGCTCATCGCACCGGTGATTTGTACCGGAATTTCCGAGGAATGAACCCGCCTAGATTCGCTAGTTCGACTGATCCCGATGAAGCCGAGAATTGGCTCGACGAGATGGCAAGGATTTTTGAGGTCATGCAATGCACCGACCAAGAGCGTGTTCTTTTGTCCATATTCCAACTGGAGTGTGATGCGAGTGCTTGGTGGGAGTCTGTTAAACCGACTCTCGGTGATCAACAAGTCTCGTGGGAGGAATTCGAGGAATATTTCAATGACAAATATTTTTCTGATCGCGTGCAAGAAAAGAAGGCCGCGGAATTCGCAGTCCTGAAGCAGCGAAGTCTATCAGTATCAGAATATGAAGCTCAGTTTTCACGGCTTTCTCGATATGCGAGACATCTCATTTCGACTGAGAGAATGAAGGCGAAGCGTTTTCTCAATGGTCTTCGGCTTCACTATATTAATCAATTGGCACCACTGGAAATAACTACATATTCCGAGATGGTGAGGAAAGCACAAGTATTGGAAGATACCTTGGAAATGACCGAAAGAATTCGTGGTGGTAACAAGAAAGGGCAACCGAAGGCACTCAAGAATGTTAAGCCTGGCACTGACATTAGCAAGAAAAGATCCTTTACTGGTTCCGGTTCTAGTTCTGGATCTGGTTCGTGGAAAGGCAAGATGCCGAGACAAGAAGACAAGAAGCTTATTTCTTCGGTACCTTTCAAGGGTATTTGCAAGTATTGTGATCGTCCTGGTCACAAGATGGAAGATTGTTGGCGCAAGCTAGGCGCATGTCTGCGATGTGGAAGTAAAGAGCACCGTATCCCAAACTATCCTTTATTATCAGAGCAAGCTATCCCAGCAAAACCTTTGAATTTCAAGAAGCCTCAGGGCAGGCTCCAAGCTCTCCATGCTAAGGAAGCAGATATCGCCAAAGATGGTGGACTCGTCGAAGGTACTCTTGTTATATTCGACTTGCCAACTTTCGTTCTATTTGATACTGGTCCAACACATTCTTTTATTTCACGGAGATTTGCTAAGACTTTATCTGTGGAACATGTTTTGTTGAGATCTCCGTTAGAAATATCAACCCCCATTGGTTCTAGTTCAGCTATTCAGCATTACTATCCTTCTAGTAAGGTTACGGTGAGTGATCAGAATTTCCCGGCTGATTTGATTTGCATGGACATGAAGGATTATGATGTAATCCTAGGAGCTGATTGGTTGGCTCGGTATGAGGCCAATGTTCATTGTAGTTCTTGTTCCGTGTCTTTTTCTAGACACCCCGGATTATCTTTCAAGGGAGTTAAACACCCGAGTTCCATATCTCTTATCTCAACTCTTCGTGCTGATAAATTATTGAGGCGTGGATGTAAAGCTTTTCTGGCTTTTGTTCATACGTCCCCTGAGCAGCAGAGTGAGATTAAGGACATTTCTATTGTCCGAGATTTTCCGGATGTTTTTCCAGAGGAGTTACCAGGACTTCCGCCTCAGCGTGAAGTGACATTCTCTATTGATCTTATTCCTGGATCGTCTCCTATTTCTAAGGCCTCTTATCGTATGTCTCCTGCGGAATTGCGGGAATTAAAGCAACAATTATTGGAATTGCTCGAGAAGGGTTTTATTCGTCCGAGTGTTTCCCCTTGGGGAGCTCCTGTATTGTTTATTCGGAAGAAAGATGGTTCGATGAGATTGTGCATCGATTATAGGCAACTTAATCAGTTAACTGTCAAGAACAAATATCCACTGCCGAGGATTGATGAGTTATTTGACCAGATAGCGGGTGCTTCTTATTTTTCTAAGATCGATCTTCGATCTGGATATCATCAGTTGAGGATTAAGGAAGAGGATATTTATAAATCTGCTTTCCGTAGCCGGTATGGTCATTTTGAATTCGTCGTTATGTCTTTTGGGTTAACGAATGCACCGGCAGCCTTCATGCAGTTAATGAACAGTGTGTTCCGACCCTATCTTGATCGGTGGGTTGTGGTATTCATCGATGATATTTTAATATACTCTAAGAGTGAAGAAGAACATGCCGAGCATCTGAGGATGGCTTTGCAAGTATTGAGAGATCACCAGTTATATGCTAAGTTTAGCAAGTGTGATTTCTGGCTACAAGAGGTGTCCTTTTTAGGACATATTATTACCAAAGATGGAATTTCTGTTGATCCCTCTAAGGTGGAAGCAGTAAAGAATTGGGAACAACCAACCAGTGTTACTGAAGTGAGGAGTTTTCTTGGCCTAGCTGGTTATTATCGAAGGTTTATTCAAGATTTCTCTAAGATTGCGGTACCTCTGACAAAGTTAACCCGCAAAGAGATTAAGTTTGTGTGGTCAATTGATTGTCAACGGAGTTTTCAAACTCTAAAGGATCGTTTGACTACTGCACCTGTTTTAACCTTACCTTCTGGTGAGGGTGGTTTCGTGGTATACACGGATGCTTCTGGTATTGGTTTAGGTTGTGTGCTTATGCAGCATGGCAAGGTAATTGCCTATTCTTCTAGGCAGTTAAGGAAGCATGAAGTTAATTATCCAGTTCATGATTTGGAATTGGCAGCAGTGGTATTTGCATTAAAGATTTGGAGACATTACTTGTATGGTGAATCTTTCACGGTATTTTCGGATCACAAGAGTCTGAAATATTTATTTTCTCAAAGGGAATTGAACATGAGGCAGAGAAGATGGTTGGAGTATATAAAGGATTTCGACTTCTCCATTGAGTATCACCCGGGCAAAGGCAATGTGGTGGCTGATGCTTTAAGTCGGAAGCCTGTGGCTAAGTTATCCAGTCTTATGTTACAAGAATGAAAGTTACTGGAGCAGATGGCTAGTCTGGATATCAATATCGATAATGATCGGATTTTGATTTCCCAGATGCAACTTAAGCCCGAACTTTTGGTGGAAATCAAGTTATTGCAAGATATTGATCCCGAGCTAGTCAAGATTAAGGAAAGCTTGAGTAGCAGACCTGATTTCTCAATAGCCGACGATGGAAGATTATTATTTCAAGGAAGAACTTGTGTACCGGATGAGGCAAACATAAAGAATCGGGTTCTTGAAGAAGCTCATAGATCCCGATATACTATCCATCTGGGAGGCACTAAGATGTTCAAAGATTTGAAAAGATCTTTTTGGTGGCCAAATATGAAAAGAGAAATTGCAGATTTCGTGAGTAGATGCCTGGTTTGTCAACAAGTAAAGGCCGAGCATTTCAGACCGGCAGGTAAATTGAAACCACTTGATATACCACAATGGAAGTGGGAGAGTATTGGCATGGATTTCATCATGGGTCTTCCTAAGACTCGAGGTGGTTTTGACGCAATATGGGTGATTGTTGATCGACTAACTAAGTCTGCTCATTTCCTATCTATTAAGTCCAAGTGGACAGTCGATGTTCTAGCAGCATTATATCTAAAGGAAGTGGTTAGACTTCATGGTATTCCCGTCAGCATTGTGTCTGACCGAGACCCGAGATTTACATCTCATTTCTGGAAAGGATTGCAAGAATCTCTTGGTACCCGTCTGAATTTTAGCACTGCATTTCATCCACAGACAGATGGACAGACCGAGAGAACTAATCAAATAGTGGAAGATATGTTGAGAGCTTGTATGATCGACTTCGGTGGTAGTTGGAGCGATCATTTAGCATTGATAGAATTCGCCTACAACAATAGTTACCAATCCAGCATACAAATGGCACCTTTCGAGGCTTTGTATGGAAGGAGCTGTCGTTCTCCTTTATGTTGGGATGAGGTTGGTGAGAAACAATGGCTTGGACCGGATCTTATCTCAGAATCATCACAGAATATTCGTATTATCCGAGACCGGTTACTTGTGGCTCAATCAAGGCAAAAGAACTATGTTGATAATAGAAGAAGAGATTTGGAATTCCAGATTGGTGAGCATGTATTTTTGAAGGTTTCTCCATCGAGAGGTATTCGACGATTTGGTATTCATAGCAAGCTAAGCCCGAGGTATATTGGTCCATTCGAGATCCTTGATCGAGTGGGTGAAGTCGCTTATAGATTGGCTTTACCTCCTCAATTGTCTGGCGTACATAACGTATTCCATGTTTCTATGCTACGGAAGTACGTGTACGACCCTAGTCATATTATTCAACATGTGGATTTTGAATTAAAGAAGGATCTTACTTATGAAGAAATACTAGTGAAGATTCTGGATCGGATGGAATAACAACTTCGGAATCGTTCCATACCAATGGTCAAGATTCAGTGGAGTCGGCGTGGAACCGAGGAAGCCACCTGGGAATCCGAGGACGCTATGCGGAAGCGGTATCCCGATTTGTTCTAAGGTGAGCTATTTATTCCCTTACTGTTTTTTTGGTTCAGTGAATTTGGAGGACCAAATTCTTTAAGTGGGGGAGGGTGTAAGACCCCGATTTTCTGTACAAAATATTAAATTTCGTGAATAGTAAATTTTGAATAGTGTTGTGGCAAATAGTAAATAGTAAAGATTTTGACTATCATATAAAAATTCCAAAAAAATAGTAGTTAATTAGTAAACACCATGGTAAACGCTTTGGTCTTCTGTGCCTGACCCTAATAAAATCATTTACATGGCTTAATCAGTGATTTAAGCCTGACTTACAAATGTGGAAAATACTATTCACACGAAAATACGACTACCTTAGAAAAATCTATAAAAATCATATTTGATAGAGCATATTCTTATTAGCAACTTTGTCATCTTGAGTATTCTTAGTAAAAATCCGTAACTCGATCTATCTACCGCACCGATGAAATTACATTAATTAATATTTTCATCCTAAGATTAGTACGATTAAAAATTCAACCTCATGATAAAAAAAAATCCATAAAAGTAATAAATGGGTTTCTGATTAGTTATGTAACATTTTTGTCTTCTTCGACTAACTCATTAAAAATCATTAGGTAAGACTAATTGGAGGTTCTAGTTTAAACCTGTTTAAGCTAAGCTAAATATTATTAAGCTAATTAAGCTTAATCTTTATCTAAACAAAAACACGTGGAAACGTGTTTAGTCGGCTTAAACGCGTCGTCAACATTTCTGGCCACCCGCAGCGCCGTGTCCACCTTGCTTGGAAGGAGCCTCACGTTTCTCCTTCTGTCATCTATAACCTTCTGTCATCTATAAATAGGGAGGCTTTGCCTCTTCCTATTTCCTATCTCTGTTAAGTTGCTGCTTGAAGGAAATCGCAGGAAGCTTAAGCTTAGGAGGAGTACTGTTCTTCTTCTTCCGTATCTTATTTATTCTTCGATTTAAGGTAGGTAACCAAGGCCGAACTTCAAGTTTAAATACATAGAATGAGAGAGCACGTTGTTAAATTAGTTTGACATCAAATTATTGAAGATTATGATTCGATTTAGCATGTAATTAGCATAAGTGATTCAATTTAGCATGTAATTAGCATCAGAATCAGATACAATCACGTGTTAAATTAGTGTAAGCAACGTTAATCAGTGTTAAGTGTTAATCAGTAAGAAGATTATAATTCAATTTAGCATGAAATTAGCATCAGAAGTAGATATAAGCAACGTTAATCAGTGTTAATCAGTAAGATGATTAACCCATTTAACAAATATATATATATATATAGAGTAAATAGATGATTAAATTTCAGTTATATGCAATATTTACTTTTGTTAATTGTTAAATCATGATGATTAATCTTAGTAAATCGCATGTAATTTGGTTAAAAATTTACCATGGTAAAATTTTGTAAAATCACCGTAGACCATTAACCTATGGCTGACTTATGGCAAGTCTTGGCCGATTAAATTATAATTTGAACCGGACACTCTATCCGGTAAATTCCCATTTTTACCGTGGGATGAATTTTTACCGTGAGATAATTTTATCCATGGTTAAACAGTGGATTACATGATTTAATCGATGGTTTCACTACTTGAGTATAAATGGGCAAATTTTTGGCTTATATGGTATATTGTATACCGTATGTCTTTTAAATGGCCCGATCGTTATCGTTTTAACTCGATAAATGACCGATTATCCTTGGTTAATCTTCGGTCATATTTGAGCCCGGAATCGACCATTGGACATTGAACCATAATCTGATTGGTTTAATTGTCATTGGTGACCCGGCAGCCATTTTGCACAATTTAGCTTATGATTAGAATTACTATCACTTATACTTAATACGGATTCTCTAGAACCGTATATCTGGAATACGGCCTCGTACGGTCCGTATATTCGTTCTTCGGAACTTACTTCTCTTCTCTCGAACGGATTACTATCAACCGTTCATTCTTGAGTCCGTGACTCGTTACTCGCGTGAGTACGGCCCGATGTTTTGCCGTACGACTACCCTCAGTTTTGGGTTTCTCATCGTGTTTATACTCATGAATCAAAGGAGACAAGTGTCGTCCTTTACATCTTGTACTTGACAGAAATTCTACTGATTATATTGGCCATAAATGACTATGTCTAGACGGGGGATCGTAGATCCAAACGAAAGAAATGCCAATGCATCATAAGGGCCCGGTCTGGTCCTGGGGAGAGCGCCCGAAAAGATAGTGAGCCCAATGGGATGTTTGTGACAGGGTGAGACATTGCACCCGAATACTTGACTTGACATGTTACGTCTAGAACAAATTCTTGATACTTGAATCGTGCGTGGTTATTTGGTTACATGTGTAACATACTTGAATATTGGCCAATTCTCTATTATTACTTGCTCTACTTGTTCATTACTTGTGGTAATTGTCATATTTCTTGACCTTGTAAGATATTTCTTTACATTGTTTCATTTATCGTATCGTCATTCTTTATTTACTGCATTCATATAAACTGTAATAATTGGTTAATCACTTATATCTGCTTATGGTTATCTACTGAGCGCGTTAGCTCACTCCTACTGTTGTTTCCCCCTTTCCAGGTGATGATCATATCGGGGATGGACTGGAGTGACTCGAGTGTTAGTTTTAGTTGATTGAGTCAGTTTGTACCCTTAGTATTAGTGAGAGGTTGTTCTAGTATTTTGAATATTATTTGGATATAGTTGTTCTACCCAGTTGTACTCAACTTTATTATCAATAAAACTCTGATGATTATCTTTTCCAACCTTTTGTGCAATGGTTGCAATGGTTCGGAATTATTTATATTCTTGCTCGCTTGTCCCTAACTGTACGTCCCGAGTTTCCGCATCGGGGCGTGACATTCCCTTTTTGGACTTGGGCCGTCTCTTCTTCTTCTGGGAATTTGGCTTTGCCAGCTCCTGCCCCCAGAAGGGCTTAGTCTCGTCTTTTCTTTGTTCTGCCTCTGGCTGCTCTTCAATTTTCAATTCTTCGAGCTGCTCCCAGAGTATACAGTCTTTTACCAGCAGGTGTTTGGGCTTTTTCTACTCATATTCATCGAGCTCATTGATATACTGCTGTAGACACCTGGCTGCAGGACTTACTTCATTATGTGCGGGTAGGGGAGTTTGTCTCCTCCGGTTGTGAGTAGGGATCCGGATGACTAGCTCGGTCTCAGCTATGCGCCATACTGGCTTTACTGGAGGCGGTTCAGGCCTTGGTGTGACACCTCGAATAATCACCCCGCTGGCACTGGCTGCGGGAGTTTTCCTTTTATTCTTTATGGGTTTCGTCTGCCATCCCTCCTGATCCTTCAGTGGGGTGAGGAAGCAAGCCTCATAGGTATGCCTGGTACATTCCTCAACGGCTTCCTTAGGCAGCTGCTGGTAAATTGAGATCATATTGGCGGCCATTCTCCAAGGCGGAGGCTCATGTGGATGAGGTGGCTTTACTTGGTAATCTCCCAGCTGCAGCTCACCCTTTCTAACCATTCCTTCCATGATATCCTTAAAGACATAACAGTCCTCAATTGCGTGCCCCAGCGCACTGTGAAATGGACAGAACAGCGGATCATCTTTCTTTGCCGCATCCTCGGGTCTCTTCGGTTCAGGCAATGTTACCTTGTTGAACTTATATGCCCAGTTAAATAGTGCTGTCGTCTTATCCTTGAGAAAAGGGTAAGCCTTTTTCATCTTGTCTCTTAGAGAAACCTTGTCTTTTCTTTCTGCTGCACCCTCAGGCGGGGGAGCTTCATCTGCCCCCTTCTTCCCCTTCTGCTGCTCGAAGGTTCTGAAATCGACGGTGTTGGCCTCAGAATGTGATGGTCGTCGATCATTAGATTTACCTTTCAGCACATTGGGAACATTGGCGGTTGGACGTTTGGACAAGAACATCTCAACCTCCGCCGCTATATTATTTAATCGGTCAAATGTTCTGACATCTGCACCGATCATCTTTTCTAGCACCTCTCTCCTGAGGCTCTGTTTACATATCTGCACTGCATCTTCTTGATGAGGGGGTCTTCTGCATCTCATGGCTAAGTTCCTCCATCTTTTGATGTAGTCCAGTGCAGTTTCATCTTGCTTCTGCCTAGTTGCATATAGCTCTGCTATTGTGATTTCTCTTTCAGTGACATGAAATCTATCGCGGAATTTTCTCTGCATATCAGGCCAATCAACCATCGATCCAGCTGGCAGGCTTGAATACCATTCAAAGGCTAACCCAGTAAGGGATGAGCCAAAGAACTTAAGCAGATAAGCTTCGTCGACTGCCAGGTCGCCCATGATTGTGGTGTAGTAAGCTATGTGCTCTCTGGGGGAGCCCTGGCCATTAAATTTCTCGAACTTAGGCAGCTTACTGACGCCTGGAGGTAGTCTCTTAGCAGCATATTGGGGAGGATATGGCACCTTGTACACATCATAGGTACTAACATCATCGCCGTTCTTCTCAGACAGCTTCATCTCCACAATTCTTTCAATCATCATCTTGTGGGCTACGGCTGGATCTATGTCTTCTGGGAAGAAGTGAGCTTGTTACTGACTATGAGGAGTTGTCATCACAGTGGCGCGCAAGGTGGGCGCGGTAGGTTGTGTCTGAGATGCAGAGGGCTGAGCTACTGTTTGCTGTGGAACAGGTTGGCTCGGTGCTTTGCCCTTATCAGCCAGGAGAGGATTAGCTGGGATAGCCGTGTCTGTTGAGCTGGAAGTATGCTCGACAGGCACGGCTTGCTTGGAGACCGGTGTAGCTTCATGTCTCTCATTGAGCTATCTTCTTAGAGCATTGATCTCCTGCTGGTATCTTCTGAACATCATCTGGATCATGGGATCCAGTGTGGACGGGATCTATATATCCTCCGAAGTCCCTCCAGCATCATCAATGAAGGGATTATCTTCTTCTTCCGTTGTCACCACATTGACTGTCATGGTGGTGATCTTGCGGGTTTCATCATCAGTTTTCATCTTATCTTTTGCAGCCTGACCTCTTCTTGTGACGGGGCCTGGTCTGGTAGCCAGCATGAGCAGTTCATCTGGCTGAGTTGGTAGCATATCCTGCCCCCTGGCGATTCCAGCCATGTTACAGGCGAAGATTTGCATTCTTCCCTTCTGCTTGCAAACTTTTCTTTTTGCCTGGTCAGGGTATTTGAGTCGGTCGAAGATCGATACTCTTTCTTCAGCTTCTTCCCTACAGAGATCTTCTTTATCATATCCGGCCTTGCGGCCTTCTTCATAATCATTTGAATCAGAGGAGGAGACTCCGAGCATCACTTCTTGAAGGGCTTCTCCTTCTTCTTCATCCACGGTGCCCAGAGCACGGGATAATCTTTGCTGACCAAGGACAGAGTTCCCCAGGTAGTGGAAGTAGTCTTGGACCACTTGTTTCATCTCCTCTGGATTGTGCCTTCGCGGCTCTGGTCGGAGTATCAATCTTTCCTGGCTTTTCTGCTGATGAGCCAGTCTTGTCATCTGAGCATTCAAATGCTCAGCTTTGGAATATCAGAATATGTCAGCCTGTCTGGCACAGGCTCTTGGTCTTCTTGGAATGGCAACCGTGACTAGTTTGCTCATTCCCATATCGCCATCTTAGCAGCAGTTGCCAGTGTCAGCATAGTTCCTCCTTTCCCATCTTTTGCCTTTGGCCCTGGGATGGGTGACAGTAAGGTCTTCCTTCTTCTCATATCTTCTGCCCTTCATCACGGGGCGAGTAGTAATCAGATTCCTTCCTTCATCATTTTTTCATCTCTCCTCCCCCGAGCCTTGGGGTAAGCAGCAACAACATCTCTTCTGTAGTTTCTTTCTTCTCTTCTGCTTCCTGCCCTGAAGCGGGCAACAACATCGTCGGTAGCTTTCTCCTCATATCGAGCTGGGGCCCAGCTCTGAATCTTCTTTGGTCGCCAGACCTGTTTATATCTTGCTGGCTTGGGCGCCAGTGGCTTCCTCTCATCAGCTTCCCAGTTGGCCCTCCTAGTGGCCAGAACGCGGAACCTATTGTCGGTCTGGACAGTCGGGACAATCCTGTCCGGCCGGACTTCTCTGGGGCGACCGTTGAGGTTCACCCTAACATCACCCATCATCATTGTCTTCCCAGAATTGGAAAGACGATGCTCAGCAGCAGCATACCGGCTTCTCCGGTTATTTCTCTTTCCCCTCTGGGCAGCAGCGGAGACCGTGTCCCTCCTTTGAACTTGGTGAACATAGCAGGCGACGGCCGTCAAGGTCGCCTTCTCCGGTAAGCCAGCCTTCTCACCAGCAGTCTTCATCGGGGCACTTGCAGCAGTGCCTTGCTCGTTGTTGTTGACCTGCAGAAGGTCGGTGAAGACGAGGCCTAGACAGTTGGGCAGCCCGACAGCAGGGGGCATTGATCCGAACGAAAGAGGTACCGCCAGGTAGCCCTCTCGCACATGCATATCGATCGGTTGCTGGTCGAAACATACAGACATGAGCCCGGCCGTCATTGTAGCTTCCTGGAAATAAGGAAAGCGCACAGAATCAGAAATTTGAGGGGGGCCCACTGGGCTTCCTATTTTTGGCGTAGAGATGAAGGGAGACTCGGTCCCACCGGGCGTGCCAGACTTGTGGAACGCGCTTTATTTTTCTTTTTATTCCTGTTATTTATTTATTGGCGTGCCAGTCACCGGAGTGACGATTTCATTGTGCGCTCGACCTAACTTCTAATCAGTCGATTGTGAAGTCTGAGTCGGGACCTGATATCCGTCATACCACAAAGGCTATGACGTTAATTACGCCCTTCTAAAGAAGGACAACCCTTGATTAAACGCCAAAATAGGAGGCCTCATAAGGCAAACAGATATTCATGTACATAACTTTGAACTTCATACCAGGCCCGGAAGGCAGGTAAGAGAATAACATTGACCACAGAAACAAACTGTATCGCTGAATCGGCGGTTCAAAAAATAATCAGACTCAGGGGAAAGGTGAAACAGAGGATATCAATGGCGGGCAGGATGAGCCACGATCATGACGGAGGTTTAAAGCATCGATTAACATTTTGGCAGCACCTCCCCATAGTCTGGATCATGCCCAGAGGGAAATAGGTTATCACCCACGGAGTGCCGGGATAAAAGCCGAAAGGAAGAGAGAGGTCGGACCTCTCCACGTTACACATGTATGTCCTAGGGCAATGTTTGACTCTTCCCTCATAGGAGCTGGTGGCACTCATGCATTGGCATAGCTCACCGGAGCTAAGAGGGAGGCGCGTCGTTGTGACTTCGACACGAATCGATGGAACATAAGGGAGTTTACCTCCCTTTAACTTTATCCTCGGGACATATCTGGTGATCCACGGATATCTCTGTGTGGGTTAGCTCTGGGCATTTGGGCTCACAGGGTGGCAACTTAGGCTCTCGGCATGACCACAGATGGAAGGCTAATGCTCCCGGCGTGAGTGGCAAGAAGGTGGAGGTTCCCGGCGTGGCTAAATGGAAAAGTCCAAGAAGCTCCCGACGCCGACTTCCCGGCGCGACGAAGACTCTTCAAGGGGGTTCTCGGCGTAGGCTGAAGGGAGGAGGAGGAGTTCTCGGCGTGAGGGTTCCCGGCGCGCTGAAAGCTGCGCCGGGAGCTGATGGCGCCGAGAGTTCGGTGCCGAGAAGGTATTGGTGTTTGGGCGCAGTGAGGAGTTTAGGATTTTACGGTACCCTGTTTTTGGGGTTTTAAGAGTTTTCTGGGAATTTATATCAAAGTAGATTGGCTCTGGGGACTCAGAGATGGGGTTCAACTGGTTTTAGTTGTATATGTTTCAAAGGAGGCCGAGAGCTGAGAGGGATTGGAGGAGAAGAGTCCAACGCAGAGAACTTTTTCACCATTACTATGCGAAGTCCCGAGGACAGCTTCAGTGTTATCTTTCATCGGTCTGGGAGGATTTCAGCAGCACCTCCCCCGTACCTAGCGTCTGCCAGGGCGTGATATACGATCACCCACGGAATGCCGGGATGAAAGCCAGAAAAAAGGGGGGTATGGGACCCCTAGCCCGTGTATGTGGTTACAGCACCAACTTAATATCCCTTTGAGGCCATCGGAACTTATGCAGTGGCAGAGTTTCCTTGGCTCGTAAGGTTATGTAGGGGGGGTTATCCCCAATAATCTTTATCCCTTAGGTATATATGGTGATCCGGGGCATCCTTTGACCGAATTCAAGGTCACACTGAACGGACTGTAGGGGCTATCGGTGTGGTTTACAGTTCGAAGGGGTGGAAGGCACAAGGGGTGGTCCCCGGCGTGGGGGACTTCTCGGCGCGCCCGTCACCGCGCCGAGAACCTGGCACCGGGAAGCCCGGGCCGGGAAGGCTATATTGAAGGGCTTTATTGACTTGCTGAAGGGGCTAAGGAAAGGGACCTCTCGGCGGCGTAGCTCTCTGCGGGGAAATGACCACGCCGGGAAGGGGCTAAAGGGTTTATGGCTTGATTGCGATACTCTGCTCAGGAGACTTCTGAGATTTTTGGCTCAGATTGAGGCAAGATCTGGAGTGCAGGAGGGGATTACATGGAGGTTAGTATCAGTCGAAGGGCAGACCATCCATTATCGAATCCTCGTTGGACGTATGGCGTTTTCTCTACTCACCTGCTGCTCAGACGGTCAAGAGATTGACGTCTCTGACCCTGAACGAAATGGGAGCTCAACAGAAATCTATGATATTCGAGAAAACCATGATCTGAGGGGAGGGAAGAGGGGAGATAGAGCCCAATAACCCACTGAACGAGGGTTGAGGCTCCATCTTCGTCCTTCACCAGAGAACGGGCTAGGGGGGGAGGTCGAAACACGAGTCGGAAAGCTGGAGCATCTAGGCAAACCGATATCCTGAAGAACAACCGATGCAATAAGGGGAGAAAGACAGTAGATATCTCAATCAATCGAATGCCCAAACGGGCCATGTTGATACTTCATTTCATTGCATCATCCCAAACTTACACAGATCGTAGAAGGGAAATGAAAGACAACAAATATTTCAATCAATCGAATGCCCAAATGGGCCATGTTGATACTTTATTTCATTGCATCATCCCAAACTTACACAGATCGTAGAAGGGAAATGAAAGACAAAGAGGTGGAAATCGAGACCGGAATCCTCCGGCTACATTGATAAATCGAGAAAGACTCACTAGATTACATCAGGAAGAAAAAAAAAGAGGAAAGCATGGGGGAGGGCAGAGCATTGACTCCTCTCCCTCCCCGGTTACCCACCTGAGTCTTCCTTTCTTATTCTTTTCCCAACTTCTTCTTTTTTCCCTCTCGGTCTCTCTTCTATCTTTTTCGATCTCTCCCTATCTCTATCTTCTGTCTCACTTTTTTCTTGTCGTCCTCCTTTTCTTTTCGAAGGGAAGGGGGTTTTATAACCGTCCCTCTTTGCCTTCTCGGCAGGCATCTCACGGCGCGCCTCAGCTGAGGGCTTCCCTGCGCGCAGGACTCCAGCCTTTCGGTGCAGCCATTGGGCTTCGACAAGGGGCTCCCAGTGCCACTATTACAGGCCCACTTAGGTCTCTTAGACCAGGCCCTTTATCGGCCCCTCAAGTACATCAGCACCCAAAAGGGTCTTCCGTTGGTGATATAGTTTGTATTGAGATCATTAGTAGAGTTTTCATTAGTCCGCAGACAGGGGTTTCATCAGTATTGCCATCTGAATGATGACAAAACCGGGCATCATTTTATCGATATCGTCACCTGAATGGTGACGAGATCGGACATCAGCTTTAGTCTGGGAAGACTTCAGCCGGGTGTATAATCTGTGAAGACGATTCTTCTTGTGTTCTGACTTTGTAAAAGCCTTTACAATCTTCATCTGCCGGTACCGGCTTCATCTTTATCTCACATCACATCTATCAATAAGCTGACATCTGACTTACCCTGACATGTCATCTGTGGATTCTTGGATGAGGCAGTAACACAGCCCTTATTAAAGTATGCTAGGATGTCTCATTAGTCAAGTGACTGCTGCTTTATCAGTGTTGCCGTCTGAGTGACATCGACACCGGACATCAGCTTGGCCGACAAAGGCTTCAGTCGGGTAAATGGTTGACGAGCTTCATCATTGGTCTTTCACTGTGGGTATGATCTGCTTCCACCCTTGTTCATTTTCAAGGTGTCAACACCCTCCCACCACAGGAGGAGACTCGTCCTTACACGATACTCTCCTTGATCAATTTCGACAACTTGGGGGACGCATGGGTGCCATCGTTACCAGATTAGACTGCCATGACACTCGTTTGGCCCGTATGGAGGGAGCTCAGCCTGAGGGGTACCCCCAACCCAACCTATACCCCGAAGATGAGGATGAGGAGGAGTACCCCCACCAAGCTCCGAGGGGGCGGCCTCCCATGGATGGCCTAGATCGGCGCCCTCGAGGTCCCTTAGAGGATGCACTTCACCGGCTAATCAAGCTGGATGCTCCCACCTATGAGAGGTCCCACAAGCCCTAAGACTATCTTGATTGGGAGTGATCTCTCGACCAACATTTTGAGTGGTATCCGATGCCTGAGGAAAAGAAAGTACGTTATGCCAAGTACAAACTCCAAGGTCTTGCTAAGACGTACTGGCTTAACGTTGAGAGCCTTAGGAACCTTCAGAGAGAGAACCTCATAGCAACATGGAATCAAATGAAGGTTGCTCTCCGTCAAAAGTATCTTCTGTCAACGTACTATCAAGATCTCCTGGACGAGTGGCATAGCTTAACTCAAGATGGGAAAACTGTTGCCGAGTACATTGGAGCCTTCGACAGCTACCTTCTTCGATGCGGCGTCTAGGAAGATACTGCGGCCACCCTATCATGATTCCGCATGGGATTGACCCCTTATATTAGGCAGGAGTTACACTTACGCGAGGTTACTACCCTCGAACATGCATATCAGGTAGCTCACGACACTGAGAGGTTCCAGCTCAATTCCTACGTCTCATCTCCGCGACCGATCGATCCTCGACAGGTTGTCACCCGTTCAGGGAACCCCACCCACCCCACCCCGAGACCTAGTCCGCCCCCTGCATTTCCTTCTCCCACTCCAGCCCGGCCTCCACTTCTCCGTCCAGTTGGGAACCCTATCCCACAACAGTCCCTCGTGACCCCACCTCTTAGACGGGACGACAAAGGTAAGGGTATTGTTGGTAGTTCCCCTCCTCTGACCCAGGCCGGTAGAAACACTTGTTATCAATGCAGAGGACTCGGTCATTTTGCTAGCCATTGTCCCAATCGTGGCCTCTCTAGCCTTGTCATCGAGGAGCAAGTCGAATCTCCCCCTCAGGAATTAGTGGGGGAAGAGACTATCGAGTTCACCCCAGAGCAGTCATTGATTGATCAGTTTGAAGGGACCACCACCATTGAAGAGGAGCCTTCTTATCCGCCTGTCTCTGTCGGGGCCGTAATACCACATGGCATCACCTACCCACCATCTACTACATCATCGGATTGGCGTCGGAATGGCTTATGCAACACCGTGACCATGATTAGAGGCCAGCCGTATGTAGTCCTCCTAGATTTCGGTAGTGCAGTCAACCTTGTCTCCTCTGATTGCGTTGATCGCATAGGGCTTCCAGTCTTCTTTTACCCACAGCCCTATGAAGTCAGATGGGTCGATGGCACATCCCGATCCGTTGAGATGATTTGCCCCGTTCCCCTCCAGTTCAGTGCATACAGCGAGATCGTTTGGTGTGACGCACTCTCCATGGACAACCGTGACATTCTTCTTGGCCGACCCTGGATGTATGACGTGGATATTCAGTACTTTGGTCATGCCAATCTATGCACCTTTAGGCATAAAGGGGAAACTGTCATCATCCAAGTCCTCCCTCTTCTCGCCTCAACCATCATTCAGCAAGAGGCTAGCCAACAGTGTCCTTTATCCCCTCTTCCGATATTCTCCAAGCTCATCCCAACATCCGTCCATCCAAGTCATAGTTCCCTGAATGGTAGTAAGTCTGCTACTCCAATCCCTCCAAACCAACCCAAGTCTATGCCAGCATCAGTGAGCACGAAGCGTTCTAGGCGACGAGATCGACCATACAAACTCAAGATAGGGTCGCAAGTACTGGTTCGGGCAGATAGGCTTCCATCTCAGATCCCGCCATAAGCGGATGTTGATGGGATAGGTCCTTTCCGAGTTTTGACGAGGATAGGCTCCGATGCCTATGTGATAGAGATCCCTAGGGCTTATGAGTTGGGTCCAGTGTTCAATCAGGTTGACTTAGTATAATACGAGGAAGCAACAGCAAGAGCCTGTGAGTGCTTCGGGTCAGACCATTCCATGGAGCAGGACCCTCACCATGAGAGACTCCAACATTCCTGAGAGCGGCGTCGACATAAGGGATTCATACTGGGTAAGCAAACATCAAGGATTCGGCACCGTTCACACTTGGCTTGTCTTAAGGCTACGCTTCCGAGTATGAGATTTGGTGGCAGTGCCGGAGAGAGAGCAACCCTGGAAAGGAGCGAAGTGATCCACTCGACGGAGTTGAGTTCTTTCCCAGCCCGGGGGAATTGATGGGGACATCAGGCCAAAGAAGACCCCAGGTGGACCTAGCGAGGCACATTGGAGCATCCATTTATTTTCTTGCTTATTGTTCTTCTATTAGTAGTAATTGAGTCAATAAAAGAGTCCTTTAATGAGTTGTAATCCCTAATGGACTGATCTTATAAAGCCCAACAAGGGATAGTTTGGGTCTAGTTCGGTTATAGGTCATTAGTAGCTTATGTTCACCACATAGGATAATATGGTCATTTTGTGTTTGTAAAGGGTATTTGTGGACTTGTGTCAACCCTGGCCTCTCCTATAAATAGGGTGCCAAGGGATTTATTTTGGAGCTAATGGAAAATATGAAATTGAGTTGAGAAAGAAATTATGTGAACCCCCCTCCCCCTTCCTCCCTCCTACTTATGCACCCCCCTCTCTCTTTCTCTCTCTCTTGGGATCACAAATCCCTCTCTCTCCTCCCTCCCTAGGCCGCGGCCACCACCCCACCTCCCCACCTCCCATGCCACATCAGCATCGCTCCTCCCCAAAGAATCTCCTTCCCTTCTATTTTCTCCCCCTCCTATTATCTCTCCCCCATCCAAGGAAACCAGCGCGCCCTCCCTCCCCATCTACTCATCTCTTTCCTAATCCTTCTCCAAATCAAATCCCAACCCTCCAAATCCTTCCTATTATCCCTTCCCAATATTCTATCCCTTTTAAAACTCCTCTTATTCAAAAAAATTATCCAAACCAACATTATTCCCTCCACCAAAAATATTGGATGCGCCCTCTCTTTCTCCCTAATCCGTGCGCGCCCCCACCCCCAACCCTAACCCTAGTTCGCCCCCCCACCCCAGCCACTCACAACCCAGCCTCCTCCAGCACCCTTCCCCACTGCTACTCATGCACCCCATCACCTAGACTCGTCCACGGCGACACCATGAGCCCACGTCGTCGCCCTCGTCCTCGGAAGTGAAGATATCCTCCCTCTGCTGCCTGGAAACCTGAGTCAGATTCTGAGGCTTGGTTTGCAGAGTCTACACTGACATCTACAGTGTGAATTAGCTCGAGCCCCTTTGTTTGGGTTCGTTATTCTCTGAGTTCTCTTTGCACCAGAGACAGTCTCGCGTCATTTCAACTTCAGCATAGGTTGGGACGCCTATTCTCATGTGACTACGTAGAACCTGTGCGAACCAGTCCACCCAGGGTGTGCAGAAGGGTTGCAGGTCATGCCACGCCTTCCCTGTCAGTCGTCTGGCCGAGCCTTCTTCAATAGAGTTGTACCTCTCGGCGTCCTGAAACCAACCCAGGTGGTTTCATCACGTTCTGATCTCCGTGCTGATAGTACCACCCCGGCCACCCCACCCCTATCTGACTGCTCACCCAGAAAACTGAAGTTCACCACATTGGCGACCACGCCGATCTCGGTGATACGATAATGCTCATCTTTTGAGGGTACGTAGATCCGCCTGTCTATCATCCGACCCCACTGGTCTTGCATCGTTCGGAGTCTTGTGGAGAGCGCACCATCTTCTGAACGTCGATTGCGCAGACCTATCCTGCGGGATAGATTCATGCAGGCTGTCTTCAATGACTTGCCCCACCTTCAAGTGACCTTAGAACATCACCAAATTTTTAGGAGCACTCTTGCTCTTCCCAGGCTTCGTCTGAGCACCGACATTGCTCAATTCGGACTTCTGTGCTCAGGGTACCGGATAGGACGAGCGGCTTTAGCCCATCAGGACTGTGCGTAGAGCGGCATTTCGGTGTTCCCTTCCCTGTGTTCCACCCTCCTGCGCGAGGGTAGTTGCTGTATTGTTTGCCCCATCTCTGAGTTCTCCCTCCCTACGTGGATAGGTTTATTTTGTGGTTGTATTAGAAGGATCGATCGGAAGCTTCATCGACGCAGCGTGATTGCCGGGTGTGCACGCTCCCCGGCATGCCCACGTCTCCGACCGGAGCCGATCATTCAGATGGCTAGGAACGTTCGGTTGCCACTCCTCTCCTAATTTTCTAGTATTGGTTCCTATGTCGCGCCGGTGAGACGAGTGCTCGATCCCACATGATCCACTAAAATTGAGTGAACTTGCTGCCAGTGAGAAGAGCGTACACTTGATCCGATTCCCTAGGTACCAGTCTGCCCGACTGCATCCGATGCCCATACTAGCCTCCCCGGGTGGTCTCCATCACCCTCTTCACAGCTCGGACCGTGTCCGACGCCCCTTGAGCCGCTGCTCGCAAAGCCGTCACTTCGTTGCCCTTGGGGAGTTCGCTTGTCGCGTGTGTGGTTGTCTTTTCGTCTAGGCGGGAGTGCTCACAAATTTGCTAGCTTTAGGTCCTGGCCTCCGATCGGGATTCATCCCGTGTCACATAGACTCAGGTCAGTGCAGTGTCTGCATTGAGCATAAAAGTTCGGTGCATTCTTAGTCTCTATTCTACCTAAGGTCTGTGCACATTTTGTCTTACACATATAAATGTCTGTGCATGTTTTCATACATGCGTAATAAGGTCAGTGCACACTTGTATCTGACATAACCAAGGTCAATGCATTGTTTGCCTTACGAGTGTAGATAGTCAGTGCACTATCGGTTCTATATCATAACAAGTAGTGCCTCACGCACACTTAAGGTCGGTGCATGTGTATTTCAGGTCTGTGCTAGCTGCATGATATAGTATGTGCTAGTTCTTCACTCTTGCATCTGTGCCTATACACATAGACATGTGAATTGTCTAAGTCCATAACACGTGACTGATACTTTGTTCGTTATAATGACAGGTGAGACTCTTGATCAAACACCTGACCCGTGTCCCAACTACCTGCGAACCTTCCGTCACGAGCAACTAAAGTACAAGGATAAAAGGCATGTGATCCAAGGCAAAAGGTGAAGCGTTGTGTTTGACATGTGGAAAGCAACCCAATCGAGATGTTGCCACGTGGCCATCCCAAGCTCAGATCTGAACAAACTTTTGGGCGAGAAACGTGGTTTCCACGCGCTCATCATCCGCTGCATTGTAAAAGGGGGCAGATCGCCCAATCTAGAGAGATTAGAGAGAAGGTATATAGAGAAAGAACATATAGATGGCGAAAGAAGAATACGGAGCCATAGAGAAAGAGTGAGAGAAAAGTTGCAGACAAGTCAAGAGGTACTTCCAGCAAGATCCAGAGAGAGCTTTGAGAGAGCTTTGAGAGAAGAGCATAGAGTCGTTTGAAGGGTGTAAGTCTGAGTTTCTACAAGTCATTGTTTCTGGCTTCTTGGTACAGTACCAGGGCCGATCTGCTCTTTGTAAGAGCTACAGATCATTTTACTATTTTATGTTTCTCTGTTGCTTATGTTTTTCATTTCGAACTCTTGTTATAGCAAGCTGTGAGTCAGCGGCGAGTAAGCTGTAATCCCCAGCTGTAGAGAAGGATTCCTCTGATAGCTTAAGTTGTAAGGCTCACTGTGTGTTGGGAAGTTTTCCCCGAAGCTGTGGATCAGCAGACTGGAAGCTCTGAATCAGCAGTAAAGCCACACTTGGTTTAAGTGTGGGGTGGACGTAGATCTCTGTTGGAGATCGAACCACCTAAAAATTGCGCGTCTATGCTTAATGGTTTATGATTGTTGCATTTATTCATCTAGCAGTTATCGTGTTAGATTGATATATTGAGTATTCACAAGTGTGAAGAAGGTATATCAAAAGGTACTGCTAGAATGATAAGTCTGGCTTATCTGAAAAGTGGTTTATCTTGCGTGAGGACACTCGTTGAGTTCTACCGCCGCCCAATACCTCTTTACATTTCTTCTCTCTGGAATTTAGTTTTGCTGCTATTGTGCTTCACTTGTCTATTTGAATTCAGTCATTCTCTCTAGTGATAGCTCCCACACAACATTTGAATGTCTTCTGTTAATTCAGTAGCATTAGTGATTTTGTGTCTAAATTAGCTGTTCTGATTATGTAATTTTTAATTACGCACTTATCTACTTAATCTTGCTTTAAATTTGGGGTAGATCTATTCACCCCCCCTCTAGATCTATATCATATACAGCATAGGAAAGCGCCACGATCAGCAGAAGACACTCCGACGACCGACCGTTACCCCCCAAAACGTTGTCCATCATCCCATAACAGGCGAGCACGCCCCATGAGTGCCGTGAGAGTCACCCTAGGACCAGCCGACGCCGGGGTAAGCGCCCTCCAACGGGAAACTCCTGCCATTGTAGCGGGAAAACGTTATTCCACTACTTACGCCCTTCCCTATCAAGGGATAAGGCCTCCTTACTCCAGGGCAACCCCTATAAGAAGGGGAACGATAGAGAAGAGCAGCACGGTGGATACTTCTGCCAAAAGGCTTCTCACTAAGAATAGAGCAACTGATCCTGCTGCAACAATAGAGAGAGGCCACGCCCTACGACGTCCAGAGAGCACACTCCTCCTACACGATCTTACCACCCAGTGAGCACTCTCCAAGTGCCCACTGGGAGCGGCGAGCACTCGTGGCGAAGGCTAACCCATCTCTCGGATCCTCTACTACGGCCTCCACATGTCTCTCACTTTTCTCTTCTCTGTTCTCTATTAATCCATTGCTGACTTAAGCATCGGAGGGTTGTCCCCTGGGGTAACACCCGGGACTCCTTTTGACGACCTTTATTTTCTGGTGCTTGTAGGCCTCCACGGGTGCGAGATGACTTCCCCAACAAATATATAGAGAAGGTGATACGTGGCATAGGAACCATTTTCCTGTCTCTACAAATATCATTATGCTTCTTCTTGCATTAGCATGCATATCATACTAAGAAGAGGTCCAAGAATCTTGCCTCGTACTTTATTGCATTGCATTCCCTGAAAATGATTCAACATGTAATAACCTTTTGATATATAGAATGGTGATTTGTGGAAAGTTGGATCAAGTCCAACGGGAAACGATCACTATGCGTGAGAGGGTCCGTGGATCAAGCTCTCCGCCTGGTACCATGGGTTAACTATTCATATAAGTCCTAGGATGCATATTCACTTGTCAAGATTTTCACTAGGACACTTAGAATTTGAATGCATACCCTAAGGGGGAGTTAGCACAAAAGATTAATCTGCATGTTTGAAATTGCATTCCTTGTATAAACCAGTTCTTGCATCATGTGGATGGAGTGCATATCATTATCTACAGACACTTTTCTCTGCATATCTCCTTTGAGTGCCTCATGTGCAATAAAATCCTTTAAGGAAAAGGCTGAGCTTCAAACCAAATGGAAAAGCTTGACTAAATGCACCATTTTGATGTATAGTCATGATCTTGAATGTTATAAGTGCCAAAATGAATCATCTGCCTTGCCTAATGTCTAATCAAAATTTAACACAAAATGTGTTTGGTGAAAGACTTGCTCTCTCTGGTTGTTCAGTATGATGTCTGTCTACTATGTCGACCCACAGACCTTGATGAATCGACGCCATAGTTGTTTCTTCTTGAAACATGTCTTATGTCTGGGCATTGTGCGTCGACCTCCTGATGCTACTACATCGACGCACCGGTTCGCCTAATGCTCATGTTCACTCACTTCAATTCCCATCTTTAGGTTGAACATTAATCACTCTTGTCTACTGAGCATCACCTGTCCTTGTTCCCTTGGTAACATCCTTGTTAGGCATATCCTAAGGGGGAGCATTTTTGTTCAAGTTTGACTGAGCCCATACACTCAGGGGGAGTTTTCTCTCAATATTCTCCACTTAGAGTTCATTGTTTGTATTTCAGACCAATCCCAAATAAGTTGATGGTTCATTGTATATAAACTCTAAATCTAGGTTTAAGGGTCTTGAAAATGAAATTCAAGTGTATGGAATAGAATTAAAACAGATTCAAATGAACTGTTACCTCATCTCTTCCTGAAATCAGAACATCAAAATTTTTGAGGCCACCTTAGTTAGAGCTTTCTGAATCATGTATTGTTTTTAAACATTCAAATGGTCTTATGAACTTTAAAGGAAATGGCCCAGGAAGAATAGAATTGTATTTGCAGAGCAATGACTTGGACTGACTGAGAAAACATAGACCCTTCACCCAAGAAGTGATGGGAACTACGTCATGAAGTCTACGTCCAGTTAACTCTGTTTAAAGAATTCAAAAAGATAAAACATAAGGCAAAGGAATGGCCAAAGCTCATTGAGAAACCGTATCCCTTCACCCAAGAAGTGACGTGGACTGAGTCATGATATGACAAGCCACCTCTGTTCAAATTGTGACATGATAGTTGGTGAAATTATGAGTAATCGGGGAGTCTGACATCGAATCAATGTGTCTCCTCGTGCCAAAGGAATGAACTAAACTTGGATGTCCTTGAAACATTGAACAATCTGCAAACCTGTTGAAAATGAATTCCTTTTATTGGTGTTTTAATTATGTTTAAATGATGGCATGCAATTCTGAAGGCTGACCCTCAAAGGTTTTCTATACCTTCGCATGTTTATCTTCAATACTAGTTTAAGCTTCTTCTCTAGGGCTGCCTCTTGAAATTTGTGCATAAGATGGAAAGGAATGAGAGCAACGTATGTTGTCTTGAGTAATTTGCTTTAGCTCTATCAAATATACTAGCTCATGTTTTCAAGGTTCTTACACTTAGATTTTGGGCTTATACCCTTTGAACCATTAATGTGAATATTGGTCTTGATATTTTTGTGCTCTAAAGGGAGAATGTTGACCTTCTCAGATCTAAAAAACCCCTGTCAATATGAGCTCTATCAGCTCTTATGTTTCAGCCTACTGGTCAGTCTAATGTCCACTGCATTACTACCCATCCTCATCCTCCATTTCAGTGGTTTCCCTTTCTAGCACTTCCTTGCATTGCCTAGTGAATAAAAATCGGAACTCATAAAAATCAAAAAAAATCTGAAAAAAAATTGTGCGTGGTTGCATTTTTCTCTGCATATGACACTTACTTGGTTGGATGCTCATAGCATTGCTCAGAACATTCATGCTCATAGTTAGATTGCATTTCTTAAATCTGCTCAATCTGATCAATGGCTACTCAATCAGCTCCTATGGTATCAATCGGGGGGACCCAACAAGTGGTACTGGCTGCATTCTCTTTAATTGTTCCCTGCTAATTGATTTCCACTACTTTACATCTATATCTGAATATCTACCCTAACTGATTGCATTGCTTTGCTGATAAATCTTATCTATGCTCATCTCCTACCTCTTTATTTGGTATCAAACTATGTCCTCTTTGCTGATGGCAAAGGGGGAGAAGTTTTTGATGAGTCATTCTCTATTTCATGATTGTATTCCTTTTAGAGATGACTCACTCATAATGACTAATAGTTGCCATCATCAAAAAGGGGAAGAATGTTGGGCATGTGTGGAACATGTTTGATTCTATTGTTTCGATGATGTCTGAATATGACTCATTGATGAGTCTTAATTGCATTTGATGATGTTAACAATCTTGTAGTTCAGGTCAGGACTAAGCAGTGTGAAAATTTCAAGTCAAAATGTTGAAGAATGAAGAAGGCAAGTCGACTCCAAATGGCTTTTGAGTCGACTCCAGCCAACCTCAAGCCACCCGCCAGCTGAAGCATATAAGGGTGATAAATAGGTCCTTAAGGCAGACAAATAGGAGTTAAGGCTGACAAATAGATATACAAGAGTGAAAAATGGCTTGCGAAGTAGAAATATGCAAAAATAACACAGTTGTGTCGATGCAACATCCCTATGCGTCAACGCAGTGAAGCAGAAGCACCTCTAGTTCCAGCACAGGAGAGCAACCACCAGAGGTGCAACTAACCATCCGAGACCTAAGAAGGTTTGGGTACCCAAAATTGTTGAATGAGAACTTTGTTGCAGGGATGCCTTGAGACCATATAGAAGGTTTGAAAATAATAGTTGCTCAAGGCACAGGTTTTGAAAATAAATTTCTGAATTATCTTTGAAAATCTGAAATTTGTTTTAACAGGATTTCTATTCATGAAAATCATGAAAAATCTATTTTTCTCATGAGCTTGCATTGCTTTTATCTGTTCATTATTGCATGACTACATGGTATATTAAATGGTGCTTTGAGGAAGGGCAGGTTATTCATGTCTGAAATCTATCACCATATGTGAGAATGTGTCTCCACCTGGTACCATGAGTCAATTGTTCATTTAAGTCATAGGATGTATGGTTTTATGAAAATGTCAATTGTGAAATTTATGCACATAGTAAGGGGGAGTTTGTTTTTGAATGAATGATTTTGAATTATGAATCTACCTCATCTTTGTGGAAATACATCTCATGTTAATTGCTATATCTGAATTGATCATGATATTATTATGTGATTTTTGGATCAACCATTGTGCCTAACAACTTGATAGAAAATCTTGAAAATCTCTGCAGTACCTTATGGCACTTGGTGATGTTGTTCTTATGACTGGTATTGCTTCTACATACATGAACTGATTGTTCCTCCATTCTGCTGTGATGAAAATGTCCAAATCTATTTTTGAACAATTCTTGATTGGAACTATATGTTTGATAGCACATTTGAACTTAACTGTATATCTAATATATCAAATGGTGTTTGTAGAAGATTCAATTATGTCCAGTCGGAAACTCTCACTATGTATGAGTAGGGTCTTCGGACCTTCACCTCCGCCTCGTACCAGAACTTGTAAAATCAGTTTGGCTTGTGGATGATTTCTGAACTTCTGAAATGCTATTGAAATTTTGTTTTTTTTTAATTTCTGAAAACAATTGGGTTGCATTGCTTAATTTTGATTATTTTATCATCATTGTTATAAAGGCCATGCCATGGAAAATGCTTGTTGTTCATCATTTGAATGAAAATTGATGAGGACATCAAAGCAAGACAACTAACTTTTTTATTTGTATTTATATCCTTGAGTCAATTGTATGTAATTATAAGCCAATGTGTTAGTCCTTAGGAATTAGTGGGTTTCTTTGTAAAAGGCCACGGAGGCCCGGCGAGACCCCCACCCTCTCTCCCAATAGTCCACCTAACTTCTAGGGCCCTTGTGGAACTGGTCCAAGGTCCAAGGTGGGCTTGACCATTCAAACTTAGATCATTCTCCCCCCTTGACATCTAAGGAGGGCGCCCCCCCCCCCCCTTTCCCACCTTTTTTTTGAATTTTGAATTTTCTTTGACCACATGGGAGAGAAATTAATATTCACATCCCATAATTGCCCCTCCGCAACCCTAGATCTACGGGTAGCAATGGTCATTTAGTTAGGTCTATAAAACTCATGTATTTTCATTATTTTGAGAATTAATGAAGAGAAAATTGCATTTGTGCACAAGAGCCTATGGGAGCCCCTCTCTCCTCCCTCCCCCCTTGTAGCTGCATTGCTGTGATTTCTATGGGGTGATATCATAATCTTGGTGGATTCTAAGATCTATCTCCTCCCCTGGGTGTGAAGCTCAGCCACCGCCGCCGCCGTTCGTGCCGCCAACAAGCCGTCACAAGCCATTCTCCATCTTGCTATCCTGAACCCTGAAATTTAGAACAGAAGCTCAAAGATCAGGTTGGTTCTCCCAATCTAGCCGTTTGATCGACCTCAAACTTTGAGGGTTGGTTCCCCCCATAGTTCCCTTCCTCCAGTTAAATGTTCAGGCCAATCAGCCGATGTTTTCCTCCCTTCCCAGTCAAATCTTTTCACCCCTAGCAATCTGCCAGTTTACAGATCTGCGGGATAGCACCCTGTTCTTTTATTTTTATCCCCACCCAAACCACGTTAGAAAAAAACCAAAATATTTATGTGTGATCCCAACATCCCCCCCTTCCACCCATAAAATTCTCAAAGTCCAGATCCACCAAATACCCCTTGGTCAAAATTCATTTTCAGGTAGATCTTAGTCTATCCTGACTGATCTTGATTCTGAGCCAGAAACGTTACAAGAGCACATATGTTTTTATTTCGAATCAGGCTATTGGTTGGATGTAAATTTTCTATGCGTTCTAGATCTTTGAGTCTACTTTCCAACGGTACCGATCTCGCCTCAATCCGACACCGGATCTGGGCGTGGCGATCATTCTTGTGGAGGCGCGCAAATCTGTTCCGTGAACAGGCTAGCAGAGGCAGCCACCGATTAATTCGTCCAAAATTACGTTGGCTAAAGTTTAGCCTACGCCGACTTCAGAGATCGAAGAGAAGGATTCCACCGGCGTCCCAGCCAACCGCCTCGACCAGAAGTCGACCGGAAGCCGCCGTCCTAGCAGCCAAGTCCACTTGATGTCCAGCGAGTTTGAATAGTACCGAGTCCGACCAGCAGCCCTCCTCCGGCCCGAAAGCCCTTCCGGCTTGCTACCCGTCAACCCGAGTTCGCTACTCCCGGGTCTCACGTGTAGCCCTTTACCTCCTTGCGTGGGCAATAAAAATCACTATTATAATTATTTAATTACTGTACACCGGGAGAACGGGTCTTGGCCGGGGTTGTCTTCCCCACACCCGGAGAGTGGAGGTATCATGTCCGCTCCCCACTTTAGCATTCGCTTTCCTCGTATATATTTGTATGCCGCTGCAAGTGATAGGATAATCTAGCTCGTTATATTATTTTAATCACCACTGCGAGAGAGTGAGTGTGACTCGTCCCGTGACTCGACCTAAGCACGAGAGTGAGTTTGACCACCCTTGACTCACTGCCGGTTTCTCAACCGTGCACATCCACACGCTTCCCTCGCTAGGGACGAGTTGTGAGCTACAGTCCCAGGTTCGCACCCGAATTGGTCTCAAGTTGCATCCCGTCCCGCATCAAATTGGTATTAGAGCGGGTTGAGTCTAGGGTAGTTTTGTCTTAGGTTGCATTTCATTCCGTTACCCGGTATATCAAAAGGTGTCTCTGGAACGATAGGTTACGCCTATTGGGAAGGTAGCACACTTGTGTGAGTGCGATCTTCGGATCAAACCCCTGCCACCTAGCGGATAATGGTTGAGTCTAGGTTTGTAGTCGAGTCTGCATTCCAACTTTGCATTGTTGTATAGGGTCGTGTCTAGTCCATTAGAGTGTCACTCAGTTGTCTGCATGTCCAACTACCCACCAGCCCATGGCCGTTCCCCGAGACCATGCATCCAAGTGGTCATCCCTGGTGGCCCAATTCGAGGCTCTCATGGCTCGACCCCTGGGGCTCGCCCCTATCATTCAACACCGGTTGACCCGACCCCAAAGTCGACAACCGAGTCATTCCAGCGCCCTATAGTGTCCACTGCCATCTACCTAATGGGTTGCATACGGAGATTGACTTCATCAGTCGGGTGGCATCTAATTGTGTCTCTCAGGACATTGTCGAGTCACTCTCTAAGACCGGAGAGATTGTTCTCAACGATGGTTTAGCATTCGTAGAGTTCCAATGGAGGTTCGGCCCCGTCCTATATGATGATGGAGCATGGTGCAAGGTCGACACACTTGCTAGTCCATGCATCATTTTAGGACAAATTTGGTTGGAAGAGAGGAGAGCGATCTTTGACCGGGACCGAAGGACCTGCACCTTACACCCACCTCACCTACCTGGCGAGTTCGTCTTCCACGATCGCGTTCAGCCGACCACCTCCGTGTCGCCAGCAACCCACCCCCAGCAGCCCTCTCCGCCTTTTGGCTCACGTCCGCCACCTCTCCTGGAGCCCCCCCTCTGGCCACCCATCGTGGGAGTAGTCATTTCCCCGACCAGTGTCTTTCACATTCCCCTATCTTAGAGGACACACATTCCGAGAATGCCCCACCCGGGCTTATTCTACTGAGTTATGAGGCCGACCAAGCATTGGTCGAGGAGTACCTCGCTGAGGTTAAAGGGCTAGAGAGCGATCCTAAAGAGTGCCTAGTGGACTAGGGTGAGGCGCCAACCAACGACTCCATCTTGTTAGTCACCCCAATCCCTCCGGTCGTCCCGGAGCTATCTATCACGCCCACCTTGTCCACGGTGGATGTGCTGTAGCACTCCGGATTAAATTATAGTAAATAAACTTCCTTAAACAAATAAAAATCCCTAAATAAGTGTACAAAAAGGCCAAAAATGAAATATATATATATATATATATAATACTTAAATCCATGGCCCTTCCAAAGATCCATACACCTTAAAGGGCCCAAAACCAAACTTGGTAACCCATATACAGTAAATAGGGCTTTAATAATCTTTAAATGGGCCTTCAAAAAATAAAATAAAATAAAATAAATATTAACCTTTTAATATTAACATGGGTCATGATAGCTCATGGACCTCCAAGAGATATAGGATACTATATAGGTATATATATATATACATATTTGAACAGATTAACAAGGGGCCCAAATCCATAAACACTAAGACTCAAAGGGCAAGACAATTGTCAATGGACCATTAGCTAATGCCTTGTACGTAGGGAGCTTGAGAACCTAAAATAGATGGGCTTTGAGTATATACCTAAATACCTAGACACTTAATGTTCTTAGGCAAACCATGTATAGCGCCCATAGTCTAGGCGCAATATACACATAAAATGACTAATTCAAAGTCGTTATTTTATTTAAGGTGAATAGTGCCACTTTTTAAATTAAAAGAATTTTGTAAAACTAATTATATGAAAAAATAGAGAAAAATGGAAAAACCCTACCCATAAAATTTCATAGTAAGACCCCATCAAATAAAAAAGATAAAAATCCTTAAAGATTGCAACAATTTAAAATAAACGTGAAATGTTGAATAACGTCCGTACTAGGGGCGTTATTTCTTGAAAAATGCCTATTAAATGGACGTTATTTCTTAAAACGAGACTTCTACATGGACGTTAATTTTTAGAACGTGGCTTTGGCATAGACGCCAATTTCTTAAAGTTAAAATAAGGAAACCTCCGGTTCGAACTGGGAAGTAATGGGTGTTCGGAAAGTATTAATATGGGGAGATTTAATTACTAGTAGGAATCTTACGTGAGTTCCAGATCCCAATCGAACTCCAACCCTCTAACCAAATCCCAACCCTATAAATACCCCGCCATAACCTCAATGCATTACTCTACTACCAACGATCCTGCTACTACTTCATCTCCCTTAGGCATTTTGCCTCTAGATTCCTCTCTGCTGCGGGTTCTCTTCTCACGGAACCCAAAGTTGCTGTTGAAGCTACGGTGTGAAGAAGCAAATCAACTTCTTCATCTGTTGCTGCGATTATCAAAAGAAGTTGTGCTTATATCTTCTTCTTCTTCCTGAAGTTGCTGTAGAGCATCGTCTGTTCCTTCTATTCTTCAATCACTTTGATCTATTATCAACCAAATCATCATCCGAAAGGTAGGTGTTCTCGACATCAGGCTAAAGCAGTTAATATTAAACCTTAATAAGATCTTTGCATATATATATATATATATATATATATATATATATATATATATATATATATATATATATCTTGATCTTTTAATGCATCCATAGGTGATCTCTCTCAAGTAAAAATAGTAACAATAAAATCTGGCATGATCATGTTTTACGTAGGTTTTCTCAAGTTCTATGCATATACTTTCACGCTGATTTAATGGCTTCTATTTCAATTTTTGGATTCTTAGTGAAATAGCGACCCGATCATGGGCGCTATTCCGAATTTGCGACCATGTAACAGTCGCTACTTTCTTGATTAATTATTGAACCAGCATGATTCAAAATTTAATAACTTGAAATATGGACATCTCAACACTGACATGCGTGCATGGCTGGGCTACCGATATTTTTCTCTATCTATTCATGTACTTGTCCTTGGAAAATTATTTGATTTTGAAAAATGTCACTGTTCATGCCATTATACATTTATTGAATTACACGACTATTGGACTGTCGCTAATCCAATAGAGCGCCCCTTGTTTGGGCGCAAATTCTTGAAACATGGCATAGCCATGGGCGCCATTTAACTGGTGTACAAAAACTTGTTATAATAATAAAACAATGGATCTCACGACTTAACAAAAAGTCATCATTTAATGAAATAAACATTGTGGGTTTGGGTGCTATTTAACAAATAGGGACTTAACCCCAGGCACCATTTAACCTGATGAATATTAAATGGTTATATGGTTGAAACTGAATACCAGATTTTATATACACTAAACGATGAACTGGATTTAAGAATTCCCGGATTTATATACACTAAAGGGTGAACTGGATTTAAGAGTTGGTTGCCATATGGCAGGCGCCAATTCTTCTTTTCCTGTTTTTCCTGGCTTTTCTGTAAACCCATCACAATGGGTTGTTGGCACTATATTCTGGTCCGTGAGTATAGTCCCACGTTTTTTTGGAGTTTTATCAATTACCCCACTATTTCTCGGTGATAGATGAACCCTCCGCGGGATATTCCTTCCTTCGGATCGGTGATTTTAGCATAGAGACATCCATAAGTCTCCTCGTAGCCTTGGATTCCCTCAAGACCGATTGAGCAGGTTGTACCATTAAAACCCATGTCACTTTTGATTACCGTGTCCCTCTAAAAGAAACATGGTATACCGGCCCTCATGGTGTACTATCTAGCCGCCGTGAGAATAATTCTCGAGCTAATGGAATGGGAGACCATACCATTAATATTCCTTAAGAATTATGTTCCCTACTCATGGACACTAATTCTTTCTACCTTATCATGAGCAAGAACAAGCGACCACATGAAGCGTCGTTATTTCATTACCCAGTTATGTCGGATTTTTCTCGAGCTAGTTATATCATACATTCTTCATGGATTGACTTCTCTATAACTCTATGACACTAGGTCCCTCTTTGGGAATTTTCTTATCAATAACTCAAGAACATAACCCTTGACTCTGTATTGGCCATATCTGATTCTGAAATATTAAGGGCTCTGGGTCCGCGACTTTTCAATGCTAGGCAAGGATGGAAGTCCAATTCTGTAAACCATGGGAATTCTGGGTGTGGCATTCCACCAAAGTCTGTACATCTGTTATATTCTGTTATATCTGTTATTTGGCAAATTCTGTTAATTCTGGAAGTTCTGTTATTCTGATATTTTGATGTTCGGTTATTTTGATAATTTTGATATTCTGCTAGATTGTTAAATCCTTCTTATATTTATTGAAAATCGATTATACTCTGGCCAATTCTGAAGTTATGTTCATCTAAGTATCCGTCCTTGCTATATTTTGATATCTTGTCCTTGGCTCTGCATGGGAATTTATTCCTATTTCTCTTAAGCTTATAACTACCTTTGGCCTAGATATCCATCATTTCTGTTAGATTGATTATCATGATTTTCAAGTTGTATCGTTTCATACATTGCATCATCACGAACATGATAAATTGGCTAATTACTTATATTTTGCTTGACGAGAGATGTAATTCCTACTGAGCGTTTTACTCACCAGCTTATTTTAACATTTTTCAGGTAATGACGTCGATGATAACCATTCAGATGGGGAAGGGCAAGAGTGATGAGCACAATGGAATCGAGTTTGTGTCTTTTATTTTCTTGAGTCTTGTCTTGTCATTAAGTCATTCCTTTTTATTTAGTGTATTTGAGTCTTTTTCATTTAAATTTGTAAGTTGAGTCAGAGATGTAATTTTGGCATTTGATATTAATAAGAATTATGTTTTGTCAACTTTGCCTAGCCGTGGAATGTTGTGTCTTATGTTGCTCTGATTATTCACGACTGTATCGCTGCCACGTTCCGAACTACACGTTCCGCTGCTATCGGTTGGGGGCGTGACAGTTTGTGGTATTAGAGCCTAGGTTTATTAAACCCTAGGTCTTGACTATAGGTTGTCATAAGTTCTAAGTTCAACCCAATTATTACCCGGTGAGATTGGGTAGAACCTTGGGCTAAGAGCTAAAGAAAAAGAAATCAAAATAGTAATAAGATTAGCTTATGAAGATAGCATAACTTCCACGGGAATTACTTGGTAATACTGCATGGGATTGTTTGTATTTTATAGAACTAGATAGATAACAATGGCCGCCGAGCGTACCCAATGATGTGATATGCAAAGGACGGTTCAGGGATTGACTCAGGCTCTTCAACAAGTAGCCGAGGGTGGAGCAAAGGGTGTAGTACCCCAAAATTTATGTAATAATTTCTGAGTTATATATAGAACTTTCTGGAATTTATAAGGGCTAAATAGACTAATAAAAGGATTATTGGATTAATGAGTCATTATAAGGCCCAATTATGTTAAAATAATTAACCTAGCCTATTTAAATAAAATTCAAAAGGTTTAAGAACCAAGCCCATTAAGTTTGGCCCATATTCTAGAAGGTTATTTAGCCTATTTACGTATTTTAAGGATAAGTACTATTTTTATGGATAATTAACAAAAGAGTTTGATTGATGTTGAACTCTGTGCACGTTGGATGTAGCGGTCTATCGTGCGACCGCCACAGCCATGTAACGCACCAGTCTTGATGCGTTACATCCTGACAGTTTCGTGAAAGAAAGAACAAGCAAAAAGATTAGAACTTTAGGATCTTATCTACAAGAGATCAACTTGGGAGAGTTTATAACATTACTAAGGACTCTTAGGGATTAGGATCTGGTAAATTAAGGACTCTAGAATCGATCTAATCTTCAAGACTCTATAAATAGGACCTAGTTCTGAACTGAGCGACCCTTACTTTTGGCTCGTGAAGAATCAAGGTAAGGAGATAGAACTTCGGGTAAGTTCTTTAGAAGATTTTGTTTAGTATACTTTAGACTAATAGTTCTCCAAATTTCGTACTAGGACATCAAGCAACCAAGGAGATTGAAGCTTCCAAAGTTGCTGGTTCGACCATAGTAACCCAGGATTCAGAGCAAAGGACCCCTGGAGATCAAGAGATTAGGACGTCTAAACGAGGTAATTAGAATTCAATCGTTAAGAACTTTTTGTTCACCTTAGTTTCATCTTCTTACCCTCAAAATATCACATCCTTAGGTCAAGAGGCTGAGGAGCTAGAGCAACGTGAAGTTGCTGGAAACTCACTGGAAAGGGAGAACTAGGGCACGTCTTTCAGACTCAAATTAGAAGTTTAAAGCTCAGATAAAAGAGTAGGTTATCTCATGATTGGTAAAAACATCTTGTTATGGATAAAAGCCCTCTGATTGTACTTGATTTCATGCATTATAGACTATGAATTCCATGTTTTAGTGGGTTCAAGCATGCATGCATATTCTTAGCCCTAATCAAAGATCAAAGATATTATCTTGTCAATTCATTGCAACCTATGCATCTAGATGACCTTTACTTCGTTTTGTCATGATTGGGGTAGTTAAATCTTTTCAAAACATGACATGGTTTCAAATCACAGTCTTTTAATTTCCTTATACTGTTAGCAGGGAATCTGACGCATCAAGGTAAGACCGTCACAGTGATCTAACGGCCTTACGATGAGCCGTCACACCCTCTACTGCATCTTAATTACTCTGTTGTCTCTGACGCACCTTAACAGGAGCGTTATGTTGTGCCCCTTGTACTTTGATGATTATGTGGTGTTTTAATGATAGCAACATAAATGAGTCACCATATTGTTTTGCTAAGAACATCACATTGAATGATAGCAACATGAATGCATGAGTGTGTTATATCTGATCTGTTCTGTGGAGAATGCATGAGTGTGCTAGCTCTGTGGGTCGAACCCATTCTTAGATGGGTTGACCCCCCTTCAAGTCTTTACATCAGATTCGCATTGAGTCTTTACATCTCGTAAGAAGTTCAGTTGGTGTCAACCTATTGAGTCCACGAGGTTGACGTAGCCTTGAAATGCCTCAGATGGCTTTGAAGATAAGGCTGGATGCATTGACGCATGGGATGACTACATCGACCCATTGAACTGACCCAGATCTAACTTCACATCAGGGAGAACTGCTACGTCGACGCTGTCACGCTGTAGCGCCTCTATGCACTTTATAGGTTTACACACTGCACACACACTCAAAGTCTACACATTGCACGTAGAGTCTATACATTGCTTTGTGTTGTGCTTGTGCATCGTTTAGAACACAAGTATATACATCCATGCATCATGGGTCGACCCCCTTCTTAGATGCATCGACGCCCCCAGATTTCCAAGTCTATACACTCGTCTTCATGCATGGCAGAGTCTATACAGTGCAGCTCATATAACTTGCATGTCTATACATTGCATTGTGGCGTTTGTGCTCAAAGTCTATACATTGCATGGCAAGCCCAAAGTCTATACATTGCTGCATTACTTGCATTTGTAAAGTCTATACATTGGCTATTGTCCTGCAGCGTCAACACAAGTCCAAACATTACATCGTTGTGTTAAGTCTATGCATTCACATTGTCTGCATGTCTGCACGCTAAAGTCTGTACAGAGTCTGTGTCTGTTTGACCAGCATGTCTGCACAACGTCCGTCTCATTTAGCATCTAAGGCAATGTCTATACACTGGACTTGAAGTCTGTACATTGAGCATCTCATTGAGCGTCTCATGCAAGTCTATACAATGCATCAGACTAAGTCTGTACATTAAGCGTCTCATGTAAGTCTATACAATGCATCAACAAGTATGTACATTGGACTATGTTAGGCAAAGTCTGTACATCGGACTGCTTCAAAGTGAAGTATGTACAGCGTCATGCATCATTCTTCAAAGTCCATACATTGCACTGTTGCTTGCTCGAGGTGAAGTATGTACATCCGTCAGTGAACTTCGAAGTCTATACACTGGGATCCTTACCTACGTTTTGTTCTGCAAGTCTGTACATTGGGCTTTCACGAAAAGTCTATACATCCTTGAACTGTGCAAGTCTGTACATCGTTGCTTTGCCAAAGTCTACACATTGTGAACCTTCAAGTCTGTACAGAATTTGCTTCGCTCAAGTCTGTACATCATCCAGTTGTCTTTGGCGAGTCTTCACATCGTGAAGTCTATACACTCGATTATCTTGCATTGCATCAAGTCTGTACAGCCTTTTCTTTGGCAAGTCTGTACATCGTTCATGAAGTCTGAACAATGAGCAAGTCTGTACATCAGACTAGTCTGCATCGGCTAAGTCCATACATTGTCCAGTGCATTGCATGCATCATTCATGAAGTCTGTACATTGCACAGCATTCAAGTCTACACATTGTGCATCATTTTAGTTGAAGTCTGTACATCGTGCATCTAGTGTTTCAAGTCTATACATTGTTGCACGTTGTGTCTGTCTAAGTCTTCACAGTGCTTCTTCATGCATTGAAGTCTGCACATTACTGCACGCTCATCAAGTCCATACACTGGCATGTCTTTACATTGCCTAGTCTATACACTGGATACTGAATGTTCTTCAAAGTCTGCACATTGCATTACACTTCAGCAAGTCTGTACAGCGGTTGCCTTCATATAGGAAGTCTGTACATCGCATAGCTCTGCATATATGAAGTCTATACACTGCAGTCGAGTTCACAAAGTCTATACAGTCTGAAGTCTATACACTGCATCCTGCAATGTCTGTACAGGGTTTTAGACTTAAACTGATAACTTGATTCTCTACCTGACAGGCACTCTTCGTGAAGCCTAATGAGGGCACGTGATCCAAGGAAGGACGAGGTGCCCAGATTATGACACGTGGAAGTAGCCCAGCCAGGATGCTGCCAGGTGGTTGAAATGCCTCGGTTCTGGCAACATTCTTTGGGCGGGAAATATGGAAGCCACACGACCCTATCCACCATGCTGCTCTATATAGATGAAGACTCCTTTGTCTGAAGAAGATTGATCGAGAGGCAAAGTCTATACAGTGAGAGTAATCAACTGAAGGAGAAGAAAGCCTGCACGATCCTGTGAGAAAGAATAGAGAAGCAGAAGAAGTAGAGAAGAAAAAGAAAAAGAAGAGAAAGAGAGAGATAGAGAGATCGAGCAGAGTGTGAAGAGAAGAAGAAGAGAGGCAGAGAGAAGCTTCGTTCTGAAGATCTGCCTTCACTGGACCGTGGATCAAATCCAGGCTAGTCAGCTCATTCTGAGCCACATTGTGCTTCATTGTTTACAGCCTTCCGATTGCTGTTTGTTTCCCATTTTCCTGTTTTCTTTTTGAACATTTCTTCAAGCTGTTAGTTAGCACTTGCAGTGGACGATTCCACTAGGCGGCTAAGCTGTATTGCTCAGCAGAGCAAGCTGTGAGGCTCAGCAGGCGAGGAGGATTCCTCGGACGGCAAGCTGTGAGGCTCAGCGGATTGTATGGCAAGCTGTTCAACCTGTGAGTCAGCGGAATCCACACTCGGGTTGAGTGTGGGGTGGATGTAGGTCTGCAGGACCGAACCACCTAAAAATCATTGTGCAGTGGTTTGATCTCTTTGTGAGTGTGGCGCTAGATGAATGCATAGGGTCGATATGGTTTGATTTTCTATATGTGTTCATCTTATTGCTGCGCACACTATATGTTTGACTGTGGTTTGATTTCTCTATCTATTGTTGCTTCCGATAGGTGAATGATTAGGTGCGTTCCACCTATTTGAGTACTGATTCAACAGAAGACTAGTTTAGTTTCTTTCAGGTTGTCTTATTTTGTGTTGTTAGCTTTCTAGTGAGCATTAGATTTTAATTGGGCGAAAGTTTTTAAAGGGTATATTCCTTCACCCCCCCTCTGAATACATAGCACCGAACCCAACACTTGGTATCAGAGCGGGTCTCTGACTGAACAGATCTAACAATCTACAGAGGATCCTGCTAGTCTTTGGTGCATTTCAGAGTGTGCTTCTTGTGTTCTGTGTTTTGTTTCATCTGTTGTGTGTCTTGAGTTGTCCATCTGATTTCAGTGCATTTATCACTTCTCGATGGCTCATCCACCCGTCTTTGATGGTTCTGATTTCAAACAGTGGCACAGTGCTTTCCGTGCTCATGTTAAATCTGTTGATCCAGACCTGTGGAAAGTGATTTCACATGGTCCACATAAACTACCAAAAGATCAGTCCAAATGGACTAACAAGCATCGATCTATGCGTACAGAAAATCAGAAAGCACTAGAGTTAATGAAGGCCGTGACTAATCGAGCTCTTCATTCATGTTTCTTTGATTGCAGATCTGCAAGGGATATATTGGAGATGATAAAGAAAGTCGGGAAAGAAAATCAAACAAGCTGCATGATGGCTCGAGGGAGTGAACCAAGTAGCAATGAAGATGAAGAACAGGACGATGATCAAGTAAACATCTTCAAAAATTACACCCTGGATGATTGGATTGTTGCATATAATGAACTGCTGGAGTCTTATGATCATTTAAGAAAAAGGCATAAGAAAATGAAAAAGAAAATTGATAAAAGTGATTCTAATTCATCTTGTGAAAAGTGTTCGAAAATAAATGAATTATATGATATATGTCTTTCTTAGAATCACATGAATGTGAAGCAAATGTGCCTATTGAAAAGGGAAAACCAAGAAGGTATCAATAAAATCTCGGAACTAGAAAGTCAGCTGAAACTTAAAACTAATGAACATTTGATAAATCTGGAAGAGTTGGAAAGGATTAAGGTTGATCTGAAGAAATTGAAAGCTGAGAATGTAGAAATTTAGAAGAAAAATGAAAATCTTGAAGCTAAAATAAAGAATGTCAACAAGGAAGGTGTGCATGATTCCTGTCTCCAAACAAGCTGTAGTAAGTGTGAGGCTTTTAAAGAATGCAATGAAGATCTCTATAATGAGAATGAATGGTTAAATAAATAAATTGCCTCACTTAAAGATGATCACAAAAATATGCTTGCTGAGAAAATTGAAGCAGAAGAAAGAGAAGAGGAACTGATTGAAAAACTGGAGCAAATGTTTGGAAGAGAAAGATGTGCTGGAAATGAAATTCATGCTAAAAATTTTGAGGAAGAAAACAATGGACTGAAGGATGAAGTTGAAAAACTAAAGTTGTTAAACACTGGCTTGTCCGAAAGACTTCTCACCATAGAAAATGGAAAAGCTGTCCATGATGAAGAATCACAAACTTTGATCAATCTGGAACAAGAAGTTGAGAAGTATAAAACTACAAATAAAGTCTTAAGTGAATGTGTCAATTGCAGTGAACAGGAGATAGCTAGTTATGATCTTCATATAGCATCTTTGGAAAATAAGATTCAGAATCTAGAAAAATTAGCATCCAATTCTGCTAAGAATGAAAGAAAAATGAAAGCTGTCATGAGAGGTAAGGATGATAATTCAAGAGAGGGGATCAGCTGTAGCTCTGATGTTAAGAAAATTACTAGAAACCAGCTATACACTACTTTTGTGCAAAGCTCTGATGTAGCTGGTACTTCAATTCAATCCCCAAAATAAAATAAAAATCAAAAATCACCTTCAACATCTGTATTTCAGTTCAAAGCCCAGAAAAGTGAAAAGCAAACAAAACCTGTTGAGAATAATCAGAAATTGAAAAGAAAGAGTCAAACAAAGAAGGCAAAGAGTATTTTTGGTTATACCCTGAAATCTGTTAGCTCTACTGAATCTGATGGGTCAATGCAAAATGCTCATGACTCTTGTACTCATTCGCATGCATCTAGGAATTCATCTGATAGAAACCATTCTCCTAGGAAATCTGATGCTTCTTGCTATTACTGTGGTAAGCATGGTCATCTTATGGATGCATGTTTCATCATGAAACAAGATGATAAACTACATGCTAAATCTTCTGATCATCATGGGTACAAAAGAAACAAACTTAAGTTCAACCAGTACATCACATGCTTCAATTGCAACAAGCTAGGTCATAAGGCTATTGAGTGTTGGTCAGGGAATTACAAGAATAATTCTGGATCTAGAAGTAAGCATGTTAGGTGCTTCGAGTGTGGCAAGTATGGGCATGCAGTCAAGGATTGCTGGTATGCTCAGGGAAATCGCTCTAATTCTAAATTTGTCAAATTCCCTACAAACAGAAATGATTTTGGTATGAATAAATCTATTTTTAAAGAAAAGATTCATGCATGTTTTGAATGTGGAAAACTTGGCCACCGTGCTTCTGAATGCTGGTGGGCAGGTAATGGTAAATCAAAGGTTCATGCAAGCAACATAAACTTTCATGCTAAATCACATAGGTTACATGATTATAACAATATTCACAAAAAGAATTCGAGGGCTGTTATATCATGTAGATATTGTGGAAAGTTTGGTCATTTCATGAATAATTGTTACCTGATGGAGAATGATGATAATGTTGCCAAGAAACTATTCAGAACACCTGTTAGAGTTAACTCGGGACCCAATGTTGTTTGGGTCCCTGCAGGATCAACTTGATTAACATGTTACAGGTGTGCCTTGGAATGAAAAAGTGGGGTAAATAAACCAAGGCACTCAACAGGAAGAGCCCAGGGTTCTGCTTTTCAGGTTTGTTCTGAATACTCATCTTAAATTCAATCATCTAAAAATTGCTTGCTTGATATGGTTAAGCATCTTGTTGACTTGATTTTTGTTTAGTCAAAACTTTCTGAAAAGTTGAAATGAAATTGATGAACTTGACAGTGTCTCTCTCTGGTTGAACAGCATGATTTTTCTTCGAGCATAAATTTTAAATCATGAGCTGTGCTTTCACTGTATATCATGCACTTAGTCAGGTGGAGTTTGAATGGTTAAGGTTGATGGTTAATAATCATGCTTATGGTAAGTATCTTCTGTCTGATTTGCATGAATAATATCTGAATGAGAGTCATTGCATAAGCATACATATAGTGACTGCATTACATATCATCATATTGAAAAATTCCAAAAGAAGTAACTGACTACATGTAGCACTGCATTGTCATGCATGACCATCATGATATATTAAATGGAACAGTGCTGAAGGGCAGATGGAATATGTCTGGATGCTACTGCCATGTGTGAGGTGGTCCTTGGACCAAGTCCTCCACTTAGTACCATGGGTCAAGTCTTCATATAGAGCAGTGTACTGCATATCATCAAATTTTAAAAAATCTAAAAAGATATTCCATTGCATTTAGACAGGGGGAGCATTCCTATTTCATCTCATCTATTCATCTCTTGAACTCTCACTGTCTAGCTATCTGATCTACTTGCTACACTCAAGTGGTTTATCTAAATTCTCTGTTGTCCTCTCTAAAACAGCTGATCAGTCTGTATTCTAGACTCAGCTACTGTCTGATGATAAAATCTCTTTTAATGCTCTTCTCTATTGGTGATTTACACTTGCACCAGCTTATACTCACCTTTCACATTCTTCTCAGCTGGTGTGACTAATTTGTTTCTACTGTTGATTGTTGGTCAGCTAAATTTATTGTTCTGATCTGAGGTACTTAAGCTGCATGTCATGAAATTGAGTCTGAGAACTTTGTAGAAATTTTTATCATATAGGTTTAAGAATTATCACTGAATCAGACTGATATAAGATTAATGTATTCTCATATTTGTAATTAAATGAATTGAAAATATCTGAATAATAAGGTTTAATAAACTTTAACCACATGTGTCATGTAAACCTTAGATTCTCTCATCTGATAACTGAAAATTTGAAATCAATGCTACTTTGGTAGAGATACATAGAGTGAGTGCTGTAGTTAAACATTAACTTTAGAAATGTTGACTAAATGAAAAATTGTGAATTCAGAGCAATGTCTTGGTCACTGAGAAACTGGGTTCTTTATCAATGAAATAAAGTAACTTATGTCATGAGGTGCCATAGTTATCTCTGATGAAAATTTATCAACAAAACCTGATAGAGCAATGGCTTATTTGTGTTGAGTAACTGGGGAGTCTGGCCTCTGATCAAGGTGTCTTCTCATGTAAAAAGATACTCATATTGCTAACTCTGTTCTCAAAGTTGAGAGGCAATGACAGTTATCCCACTGAGTAACTGGGTCACTTCACCTGAGACGTGTTGTGCCTCATGTAAAAAGGTGATGATCAACCTAAATTGCTCAGAAAAAATTATAATGTGCTTCAAATGAAAATATATTGAAAAGTCTGTCAACTCATATTCTTGGAAAAAGTGCTTAACATCAATACTAATCTGTGTAACTCTTAAAAGAGTCATTGAGATCATGTGTGTAAGATAAAGATGATTGATTTTAAGTGATATCTGAATATTTGGTTCACCTTTATTAAAACTTGGATTCAGATATGAGTATTGAGTTTAATTTGATAAATTTGATATACATCAAAATTAAATCAGATTGGTTAAGTTGCCACTTCATAACCCTTTATGATAGAAAAGTCTATACTTCTCAAGACCTATTGAAGTGGTGCAAGCATTAAAATCCCTCATGATCAGATTCTTTCCAAATAGCCTGATGAACATAAATCTTGATATTGATTATTCATTGAGATGTCTTGTGATGATTGTTATCTACTCTTGCCTTTCTATCATCAATCACTTTACTCTCCACACTATTGGAATCTTCCATCTTGTTTTGCAATAAGTTCTGGTTCTGTGGACTTTCCACCTGTTTCATTCTGTTCATGCATATGTGAGGAACCACAACCAGAGTTTAGATTGTTTGTAATGGCAAATTTTAGATTGATTTATTGGATAACCAAAGCTCATTCCTGTGCTTCAGGGGGAGTTATGGATTATCTACTTTTAAGGGGAAAGTAGTACATCTTGCATGTTGATAGGGGGAGAGCTGTTTCATTGTCATAAGGGAGAACCTCATTTTAATGAACCATGATTCATTCTCTGACTTTGTGTGCTAATTTTATTTCTCAAACCATTTCCTCTCCTTTTGATTATGTCAAAGGGGGAGAATAGTTTGACGTGTGACTCATTATGTTGCCATCATCAAAAAGGGGGAGATTGTTGTGTCCCTTGTGCTTTGATGATTATGAGGTGTTTTAATGATAGCAACATAAATGAGTCACCATATTGTTTTGCTAAGAACATCACATTGAATGATAGCAACATGAATGCATGAGTGTGTTATATCTGATCTGTTCTATGGAGAATGCATGAGTGTGCTAGCTCTGTGGGTCGAACCCCTTCTTAGATGGGTCGACCCCCCTTCAAGTCTTTACATCAGATTCGCATTGAGTCTTTACATCTCGTAAGAAGTTCAGTTGGCGTCAACCCACTGAGTCCACGAGGTTGACGCAGCCTTGAAATGCCTCAGATGACTTTGAAGATAAGGCTGGATGCGTTGACGCATGGGATCACTGCGTCGACCCACTGAACTGACCCAGATCTAACTTCACATCAGGGTGAACTGCTGCGTTGACGCTGTCACGCTGTAGCGTCTCTATGCACTTTACAGGTTTACACACTGCACACACACTCAAAGTCTACACATTGCACGTAGAGTCTATACACTACTTTGTGTTGTGTTTGTACATCGTTTAGAACACAAGTATATACATCCATGCATCATGGGTCGACCCCCTTCTTAGATGCGTCGACGCCCCCAGATTTCCAAGTCTATACACTCGTCTTCATGCATATCAGAGTCTATACAGTGTAGCTCATATAACTTGCATGTCTATACATTACATTGTGGCGTTTGTGCTCAAAGTCTACACATTGCATGGCAAGCCCAAAGTCTATACATTGCTGCATTGCTTGCATTTATAAAGTCTATACATTGGCTGTTGTCCTACTGCGTCAACACAAGTCCAAACATTACATCGGTGTGTTAAGTCTATACATTCACATTATCTGCATATCTGCACGCTAAAGTCTATACAGAGTCTGTGTCTGTTTGACCAGCAAGTCTGCACAACGTCCGTCTCAGTTAGCGTCTAAGGCAATGTCTATACACTGGACTTGAAGTCTGTACATTGAGCGTCTCATTGAGCGTCTCATGCAAGTCCATACAACGTATCAGACTAAGTCTGTACATTGAGCGTCTCATGTAAGTCTATACAATGCATCAGCAAGTATGTACATTGGACTGTGTTAGGCAAAGTCTGTACATCGGACTGTTTCAAAGTGAAGTCTATACAACGTCATGCATCATTCTTCAAAGTCCATACACTGCACTGTTGCTTGCTCGAGGTGAAGTCTGTACATCCGTCAGTGAACTTCGAAGTCTATACACTGGGATCTTTACCTACGTTCAGTTCTGCAAGTCTGTACATTGGGCTTTCACGAAAAGTCTATACATCCTTGAACTGTGCAAGTCTGTACATCGTTGCTTTGCCAAAGTCTACACATTGTGAACCTTCAAGTCTGTACAGAATTTGCTTCGCTCAAGTCTGTACATCATCCAGTTGTCTTTGGCAAGTCTTCACATCGTGAAGTCTATACACTCGATTGTCTTGCATTGCATCAAGTCTGTACAGCCTTTCTTTTGGCAAGTCTGTACATTGTTCATGAAGTCTGAACAATGAGCAAGTCTGTACATCGGACTAGTCTGCATCGGCTAAGTCCATACATTGTCCAGTGCATTGCATGCATCATTCATGAAGTCTGTACATCGCACAGCATTCAAGTCTACACATTGTGCATCATTTTAGTTGAAGTCTGTACATCGTGCATCTAGTGTTTCAAGTCTATACATTGTTGCACGTTGTGTCTATCTAAGTCTTCACAGTGCTTCTTCATGCATTGAAGTCTGCACATTGCTGCACGCTCATCAAGTCCATACACTGGCATGTCTTTACATTGCCTAGTCTATACACTGGATGCTGAATGTTCTTCAAAGTCTGCACATTGCATTACACTTCAGTAAGTATGTACAGTAGTTGCCTTCATATAGGAAGTCTGTACATCGCATAGCTCTGCATATATGAAGTATATACAGTCTGAAGTCTATACACTGCAGTCGAGTTCACAAAGTCTATACAGTCTGAAGTCTATACACTGCATCCTGCAATGTCTGTACAGGGTTTTAGACTTAAACTGATAACTTGATTCTCTGTCTGACAGGCACTCTTCATGAAGCCTAATGAAGGCACGTGATCCAAGGAAGGACGAGGTGCCCAGATTATGACACGTGGAGGCAGCCCAGCCAGGATGCTGCCAGGTGGTCGAAATGCCTCGGTTCTGGAAAAATTCTTTGGGCGGGAAATGTGGAAGCCACACGACCCTATCCACCCTGCTGCTCTATATAAATGAAGACTCCTTTGTCTGAAGAAGATTGATCGAGAGGCAAAGTCTATACAGTGAGAGTGATCAACTGAAGGAGAAGAAAGCCTGCACGATCCTGTGAGAAAGAATAGAGAAGCAGAAGAAGCAGAGAAGAAAAAGAAAAAGAAGAGAAAGAGAGAGATAGAGAGCTCGAGCAGAGTGTGAAGAGAAGAAGAAGAGAGGCAGAGAGAAGCTTCGTTCTGAAGATCTGCCTTCACTGGACCGTGGATCAAATCTAGGCTAGTCAGCTCATTCTGAGCCACATTGTGCTTCATTGTTTACAGCCTTCCGATTGCTGTTTGTTTCCCATTTTCCTATTTTCTTTTTGAACATTTCTTCAAGTTGTTAGTCAGCACTTGCAGTGGAAGATTCCGCTGGATGGCTAAGCTGTATTGCCCAGCAGAGCAAACTGTGAGGCTCAGCAGGCGAGGAGGATTCCTCGGACAGCAAGCTGTGAGGCTCAGCGGATTGTATGGCAAGCTGTGATGCCCAGTTGTTCAAACTGTGAGTCAGCAGAATCCACCCTCGGGTTGAGTGTGGGGTGGATGTAGGTCTGCAGGACCGAACCACCTAAAAATCATTGTGCAGTGGTTTGATCTCTTTGTGAGTGTGGTGCTAGAAGAATGCATAGGGTCGATATGGTTTGATTTTCTATATGTGTTCATCTTATTGCTGCGCACACTATATGTTTGACTGTGGTTTGATTTCTCTATCTGTTGTTGCTTCCGCTAGGTGAATGATTAGGTGCGTTCCAACTATTTGAGTACTGGTTCAACAGAAGACTAGTTTAGTTTCTTTCAAGTTGTCTTATTTTGTCTTGTTAGCTTTCTAGTGAGCATTAGATTTTAATTGGGCGAAAGTTTTTAAAGGGTATATTCATTCACCCCCCCTCTGAATACATAGCACCGAACCCAACACGTTACATTACTATAACGGCCTCACGATAAACCATCACAGTCACTGTCACGCACCCACTCTAGACCGTCAGGGTAACTGTAGACAGAATAGGAAACTAGTTAATTTAACTTATAAACAAGCCTAGTTATCTAAGTTTTGACCTGATTTCACATCTTTAAGATTATCTACTGATTCATGAGAGAAATTTCATAATTAAGGTATCTTAAGTTATTTTAAGTTATGTTAATTTCATGTGCCAAAATTCTATAGTTTTATATCTAAATCATGATTTTCTAAAGATGTATTGACGGAGTTTTATCATGATTTCTTATTGTTACACATCCTCTCTATCAATAGAGTCATTTCTCTAAGTGCATGGCATATATTCAGGTATATGTCCATTAGTTCACTTTACACTATACGAACATTATTCTTGGATATGAGGACCTCTCTATTGGATATTCCTTCCAATGGACTAGGAAATCTTGTTTCAAGGCCTCTGTATTTCTCTGCGAGCCTGGGATTTCCACTAGGACGCCGAGTTGGTTGTACCATTAAAACCAATTGATTAAATTACACTATCGATGTTTCTGGTTCTAGTAATGTAACGGATCTATACTGGACCGTCAGGAGCATATAACGGCCCAATATACGACCGTCACATTCAACTAAGTCCGATTTCTTAGTTTGGGATTCAGACTAATGTAACGGCCCAATATTGGAGCGTCACATCATGTAACGGCCCAGTACATGACCGTCACAATGCTTGAGTATTTTAACCCGGGGTTTGACCAAGGATTGATATTCCAAGGTTTCTAGATTGACTCTTGATGATCTAGAACTTATCATATTGATCAAGAAACCTAATATAATGAATGGAAGATAAAGAACGTACCGTTATGCTGCCGATTTATTTCCATAAGTATAGCATAGTATAAGTCATTCTTGATTTCTCATGATTCTTATTAAAGCATTCGTTCATTGAATTATTGTTATCAAGAGCTTGTTGGAATTGTACATTCTTGGCCATACTTTATTGTTACATGCGTGGAAAAAGCTTGATTTATACTTAAAGATGCCATCGAGCACTAATTATGTTCAAGGGCTCTATGCTAGTCCCCTCGACTGATTGTCGGAAACATACTATTATAAACCATAGGGTATGATGCTACTGGCGTCACATTGCGCTGGGAGTACTTTCTTTATAAATAAGTGAAAATCCACAACACAATACAGCATGATTGATACTTGACTTTCTTGATATTTTATAGAAATTCACGAAGTACTTGCTCATAAGCAAAAGATACTGGAGTGATGATTATATGGCTTGCTAGTACATTCTCGTTACAATCTTGTTCATGAAAGGTCATATCATGTTCTTATAACATTCTTGCTAGTTCATTCTTGCTCGCATTCTATCTTACATGATCATCTTGTTACTTTGGTTTAATCACATGATTGATCGCATTCGCATGATTTTACCTTATTCCTCTAGAGCAAAAATGTTAATTACTTTAATGATGTCTTCATGTTGATGCGAAGATACCTACTGGACAAGTGTGCTCATTACCTATTTCCATTCTTTTTCATGAAATGGATGTGAGTCGGTTTCGGATTCGGAATGTTCAAGTACTGGATCCGAGAGTGAATAAAGAATGAGCGAAGACTTAAGAAGTTTACATTGTTTAGATCGAGTCTATGTAATTTCTTATTTATTGAGCCTAGCATGATGGAAGTTGAATTAGTGGTTGTATTCGAATAGTGGATTTGATTATTAATGAAAGTTGAAGTTGAGTAAATATTGTGTGATTGCATTCTTATATGTGATTGCCTTGCGCTTTGATCGTTCATCCTTGCAAGAGGCTTACCATGCCGACTGTTTGCATTCCTCGAGCGAGTCTTCTGCTGTAATAATGGCTCGGGGTGTGACAGTTAAGTTGGTATCAGAGCCTAAGTCTCAGGACTTAGGAAGAAGAGTCATGTCATAGGATAAGTCCAAGGTTTAAGGACCCCTACCTATGAACTAAGGAAGAAATTTTCACACCCATGTGAGAATTGGGTAGAACCCGAGATAAGTTAGTTAATTAGTTTTAAGATTGATTTTCCTTCCAGTTTCACGAGAAATAACAAGTTGTTATTTTCTCTCAGGTACCCTATTATTACCATGGCTTATCGCGTAGATTGGAATGGTATGCAACAAACTGTTGCTGGCCTTACTCAGGCATTACAAACCATGGCGCAAGCTGGCGCAGGAGCAAGGGTTGGTGATTTGCATCGTAACTTTCAGAGCTTAAACCCTCCGCGTTTCTATGGTTCTTCTAATCCTGACGAGGCAGAGAATTGGATAGACGAAATGAATCGTATCTTTGATGTTATCCAATGCACCGATCAAGAGAAGGTGCGTCTCGCAACCTTCCAACTCAACAAATATGCCCGTACATGGTGGAAGTCGGTTCCGGCACCTCCGGTCGATGCACCTCATACAAGGGATGGTTTTCTTACCCTATTCCATGCCAAGTACTTTTCTGAGCACGTATAGGAACGAAAGGCTATGGAGTTCACCGCTCTCGGCAAGGAATGATGACAGTTGCCGAATATGAACTGCAATTCTCAAGGCTTGCACCTTACGCACCGCATCTTATCAGCACCGATTTATTGAAGGCTAATCGGTTCATGGACGGGTTACGGCCCGGTTTCATTCAGCAGCTCGGGACCCAAAATATCCGTACTTATGTGGAAATGGTTCAACGAGCGTATTTGTGTGAAAGGACCTTAGAGAAGGTCGAGAAATTAAAAGGGAAAGGAGAAGAGTCTAGCCGACGCTCAGATAGGCGTTATAAGAAAGAAAAGTTCAGCATCACGTAGCCCTACAAGAGCCGTGATAGTAAGAAAAGATCCAGGAATGGGAATGGTGGAAGTTCCCATAAGCAAAAGAAAGTCAAGGAGGAGAAGGAGTAGGTCACCACGGCTTGCATATTTTGTGAAAAATTCGGCCATTCGACTGAGGAGTGTTGGAAGCGCCTCGGCGCTTATTTACGTTGTGGAAGCAGGGAGCATCACATGCCAGATTGTCCCCTTATGAAAGACCAATCATCTGGTGGAGGACTGTGGACGCACTAAAATTCACTTGTTCAGGTGGTTTGTCTATTAAGTGCGTGGGCGTGCCAGTCACCAAAGTGACGATTTGTTCGGGCTCCGAAGAGCCCATGGTGCGCTCGACCTGACTTCGTCAGACGATTGTGTGGTTCGTGTCGGGACCAGATCCCGTCATGCCATAAAGGTCATGACGTCATTTACATCCCCCATACGAGGGAACACCCTTGATTAATTACCGAAATTAGGGGCCCTGCGGCCGAAAGGACTAATACTAACTGCGTAAGATAGAAACATGAATAAATCGCATCAGGATCCACATTGTGTTCCGGGCCACGGGTCATATCGATCGCTCATAGACCCTTTTCATGTTCGGACAAAAGTCCGTGATAGAAACGCGGTGGAAGCCGGGATGAATCCGTTCAAATGTCTGCCGGGCATTCGACAATTTTAATGATGACTCGAAAGGGGTCCGGCCTGAGAACTGGTCCAGTCTGGTTGGAATGTCGGCCCAAGACTAGGTCAGAGCCTGGCCATGTCGGGACAATTCCCAAGACTCGGGCCCGACCTGAGAGGGCGGCATTATTGTTCCTTTTGCGTCGAGTCACGGAGAGAGACAGGGCTGCAATATGGATTTTTACCATTTTTTATCTGGGATTTTTTTTTACCATATAATCTTGTGCTGTTTATTCCCCTTTACGCATTTGTTTCAGATGATTTTTTTAATTATTATTATTATTATTATTATCATTATATATATCTATATTATTTTTTTACACGTTTTTCTTTATTTACTATGCATTCAGGTTTATTCATTTACCATGATTTTTGTTATATTTTTTTTGTTAGTAATATTATCATTATCATTATATAGTTTTACATGTTTTTTTTTTGGATGAAGAGTGGGCCGTTTGGGGGGGTTAAGCGGGGCTGAAGGAGTGTGCCGGCGAGGACAGCAGGTAGCGTGCCGGGGAACCCCACAGATAGTGTACCGGTGAAGGAAAGGGGGGTGGCATGCTGATGAAGACATTCCAAAGAGCGCCGACGAATGGAGGAGAGGAGCGTGCCGGGCTAACTCAAAGTCTGTACATCGTCTGCTAGAGTCTGCACATTATCCATTTGCTACAACTCAAAGTCTGTGCATTGGCTGCTAGAACACACGCAGAGTCTGTACATTGTCCATTTACTGCAACTCAAATTCTGTACACTGGCTGCTAGCACACACGAAGTCTGTACGTCCCTCAGCCCAAAGTCTATACATTGGCTGGTCGCTGCGACACAAAGTCTGTACATCGGCTGGTTGCTGCACACAAAGTCTGTACATTCATCAGCTCAAAGTCTGTACATTGTCTATGCAACCAGCACACAAAGTCTATACATTCTTCAGCTCAAAGTCTGTACATTGTCTATGCAACTAGCACACAAAGTCTATACATCCTTCAGCTCAAAGTCTGTACATTGTCTATGCAACCAGCACGTAAAGTCTATACATCCTTCAACTCAAAGTCTGTACTTTGTCTATTTGCTGCAACCCAAAGTCTATACATTGGCCAGCTCAAAGTCTGTACATTGTCCATTTGCAGCAGCTCAAAGTCTATACATTGGCCAGCACAAAGTCTGTACATCGTCCATTTGCTATAGCTCAAAGTCTATACATTGGCCAGCTCAAAGTCTGTACATTGTCCATTTGCTACAGCTCAAAGTCTATACATTGGCCAGCTCAAAGTCTGTACATTGTTGTCACAAGCATATTAGGCCCATGCATTCATTCACGGCATGTCTGAACATCCATTTCCAATGTACATGCTTCACTGTCTGCATTTGTGCAATCCTTCACGCAAAGTCTATACATTGCTTGTTGCTGTGTTTGTGTATCAACCTGCCAAGTCTGTACATTGGGTTCCACTTTGGAGAGACGGTGGAAGAAGAGGTGAGACGGAGAGATAGATGAGGGAGAGTGAGACGGTGAGAGAGAGAGAGGTGTGCCGGCGAGGGGGAAATGAGACGGTGAGAGGGAGAGAGTGTACCGGTGAGGGGGGAGAATGAGGCGGTGAGAGAGAGGGAGTTGGTGAGGAGGAGTGTGCCGCTGAAGGGCCAAGGAGGTGTGTCGTTAAAGGGCAGTTAGGGTGTGCCACTGGAGGGCTGATAGGGTGTACTGACGAAGGCTGGAACAGGCATGCCGATGAAGGCCCACTCCTCTCTTTTTTTTCTTATTTTTTAAGGCTTTTCTTTTCTTCTTTTCTTTGATTTTTTTGCATAGTTTATACAAATCTTTTCTCCTTCTTCTTGCAATCTGTTGTTGTTCTATTTATTCGTTGCTTTTGTTGTCTTTTGATGTGTATTTATTATCGCATTTGTTTGTTGCATCCTTTTGCCTTTTAACGTCTTGTTATTCTCTAACAAAAATTTGGCAGCATCTCTCCTTGACCCGAGCGTAAGGGAGATAAAGGGAACGCGCCCACATGGAGTGGTGGAACCCGACAGTTGGAGGTGGGCGCCCGAGAGCGGCAACACCTTAACAAAACCTCGAAAAACTCAGAGGAAACGACGGACGGGAGACCTCTAAGACTAGACAGGGTGTACTGGAGAGGGGGTTAGCCAAGGCTCCAAAAGGGTTGACCTGCTAATTGGGGGCGGGGTGTTAGACCGATCGAACCCATAGGGACCCCTGGCAGGAGGGGAGAAGGCTCACAGGGGCAGGCATGGGTGAAGGCATCGGGCTTTACAGGAGGAGGTTCGTGACCTCAAACCATTGAAGGTGGCGCCAGATCCGGAGGAAACCGTCGGCGTGGGGGATGAAAACAAACACCGGAAAGGGGAGGAAAAGACGATCCAGCACACTGTGGCCCAAACCAACGAGACGAAAAGAAAACCCACTGACGGGGGGGGGGGGGGGGACGATCTTCATTCATGGGGGAACAAAGGGCCGTAGCCGTCCATATACATTACAAAGCATGCCCGAGCTAAGGCTACAGACAAGAAAGAAAACCAAAGCATAAAAGAACGGGGAGAGAGAAAAGAGACAAAAGAAGAGGAAGTGTTGGGGATCAAAGCAGGGACGACCGTCCACTGCTCTTTCTCCCACCTTCTCCTACTACATCAAGCTCTCTCTCTCTCTCTTACTCTCTTTTCTTTGCCTGGTGCTCGCCCGGAAGACTCCACGCCGGAGCCCTCTCCCTTTTCTTCTCTCTTCCCCTTCTTCTCATATGTGTCTCTGTGTCTGTTCTTCTCTTTTCTCTCTATGTGCCTTCTCTCTGTCTGTGGGCGTCATCCCTCTTCGCCAGAATGGGAATGGTTTTATACTCCCAGCAGCGGGAGCCCTCGAGCACGGCAGTTGGAGACGGGAAGTGCTGGTTCATCATGGGGTTTGACTTCCCCCGTCCCGGATGTCAGGGGAGTAGCCTGCGTGGCCCAACCTCTGGTTGACACCTCGGACGGCTTACTGCGCGCCGAAGATCCGTAGGGCATGGGCATCACGTCGTTCGACCATTGAAATGCCTTAACGTTGTGCCGTTGGCGGGCTCAAGAACTGTGCCGCTGGGAGGGCCAAAGGCCGTGCAGCTGAAGGGATGCCCAAGCGTGCCGTTGAAGGGGGCAAAAGGCGTGCCGCTGAAGGGCTGCCCAAGCGTGCCGTTGAATGGGGCAAAAGGCGTGCCGCTGAAGGGCTGCCCAAGCGTGCCGTTGAAGGGGCAAAAGGCGTGCCGCTGAAGGGCTGCCCAAGTGTGCCGTTGAAGGGGCAAAAGGCGTGCCGCTGAAGGGCTGCCCAAGCATGCCGTTGGAGGGGCAAACAGCGTGCCACTGGAAGCCCAATGAGGTGTGCCGCTGAGGGCCAAAGGGGGCATGCCGCTGAAGCCTCAAATGGGCATGCCACTGAAGGACCCAAATGTGCGTGCCGCTGAGGGACCCAAATGGGCATGCCGCTGAAGCTCTCAATGGGCGTGCCACTGAGGGCCAGGGGCTGTGCCGCTGAAGGCCACCAGGGTGTGCCGTTGAAGGGTGAGGGTGTGCCGCTGAAGGCCACCCTGGGTGCATTTCTAAGCCCGAGTCATGGTCCATCTGGTTTTCTTCGAGGCCCATGAATTGTGGGGCTCATGGTGGTTGATTTCTCTTCACCGCCGTGACTCCGGAGATGGCTTCACGGCAGTGTGTGCGTGTTCGGGGGATCCGGATGACCAGTCTCTCCGGGGCTTCTTCACTCGGTTCCGTTGTTGATGCAGGGCCGAGCAAGATATCTGGGTGTGCAATTTTTGGTGTCCACAAGAACGTAGGAGGCAGGCTCACCTCAATGCCATCTTAGAAGAAGAGGAAGCGCCCAGGGATGGTGGGCTTATGGAAGGTACTCTTCAAATTTGTTCTCGTCCTGCATTTGTGCTATTTGACACTGTTGTCTCTCATTCTTTTATCCCTACTACTTTTGCAAAAATATTATCAATTACATCAGTTTCCCTACCTTCAGATCTCGCTATTACCACACCCTTAGGTTCTAGAACAAAGCTTATCGACTATTATCCAGATTGCGAAGTGATAGTAGAAGGTCACAATCTCCCCGCAAACTTAGTATGCCTTGACATGAAAGGTTATGATGCCATTTTAGGGGTAGATTGGCTTGTAGATCATGATGCTTATATCAATTGCCGAAATAGGATTATATCCTTTCGAAAGCCCGGTCTTCTGAGATTCTCTTTTCTTGGCATCAAGTACAAGAAGCATTCTACTATTATATCTTCTCTTCACGCTTGCAAACTTATCTTGCAAGGATGTGAAGCTTTTCTTGCTTCTGTCATTATTACCGAATCCAAGGAGATTATCTTAGCAGACATTCCTATTGTAAGTGAGTTCCCCGATGTGTTTCCGTCTGAATTACCCAGTTTACCACCCGAGAGGAAAGTGAACTTCACTATTGAACTCATTCCAGAAGCAGCACCTGTTTCTATAGCCCCTTACAGGATGTCCCCCACTGAACTCAAGGAATTAAAAAGGTAGTTGCAGGAATTACTAGACAAAGGCTTCATCAGACCTAGCACATCCTCTTGGGGTGCACCGGTTCTATTTGTCAAGAAAAAGGATGGTTCTCTCAGGCTATGCATCGATTACCGGCGACTGAATCAACTCACAATTAAAAATAAGTATCTGTTGCCTCGTATTCATGAGCTCTTCGATCAGCTTTTTGGAGCAGAATATTTCTCTAAGATAGACCTCAGATCAGGTTATCATCAGCTTAGAATTAAAGAAGAAGACATTTACAAAACGGCTTTTCGAAGTCGTTATGGCCACTATGAATTCATGGTAATGCCATTCGGATTAACTAATGCCCCGGCAGCATTCATGCAACTTATGAACAATGTCTTCCAGCCATATCTAGACCAGTTTATCGTCGTCTTCATTGATGATATCTTGATATATTCCAAGACAAAGGAGGAACATGAAGAATATTTGAAAATAACTTTGCAAACACTTAAAGAACATAAACTCTATGCCAAGCTAAATAAATGTGAATTCTAGCTCAAGGAAGTTTCATTCCTAGGCCACATTATTTCAAAAGAAGGTATTACGGTGGATCCTTATAGGGTAGAAGCTGTCAAGAATTGGAGCCGGCCAATGACCGTATCAGAAGTATGAAGTTTTCTGAGTCTAGCTGGTTATTATAGAAGATTCATTAAAGATTTCTTAAAGATTGCAGTTCCTTTAACTAGACTGACGAGAAAAGAAAATCCTTTTGTCTGGTCAGAGGAATGTGAGGAGAGTTTCCAAACTCTTAAAAATCATCTTACTATAGCTCCTATTATAACACTACCGATGGAAGGTGGTGGATTCGAAGTATACACGGACGTATCAGGTATTGGCTTTGGGTGTGTCCTCATGTAAAATGGAAGAGTAATCTGTTATTCTTCAAGACAATTGAAGCGTCACGAGTGTTGACACCCATTTTATACCCAATAAGTCGGGTCATCTCCTTATTTATTCAATATGATGCTCCGAGTTGTTCACTCTTCATTGAATTCCTTTTAATCAGTTGAAGCCTATTTTCTGGGTCTCAATTCCTGGATTAGACCTGGTTCCTGGTGGCACTTCGTTCAAAAGCTTGGCAATCCCTCCATTCTATTTTCTTGAAAATCAATGATAATAACGGTCTGGACTAGGGGCGTCATTTCATAATAACGCATGAAACCTGGGCCGTTACTCTTTGAAGAGTCCCAAAACTTAGGGCCTCGTTGTCCTTTGATAATAACGGTCTACTCCCTGGCCGTTGTTTCCTTATGATGCCCTATGCCCTGGCCGTTACTTACTTGCAGAGTCCTATTGTTTAGATCTTCTTCCCGTCGATCTTATCCTTTGGATAGGGTTGAAAATGACGGTAATTCCTTGGTGCGTTATTTCCAAGTGGCGGTCTATCGTAAGACCGTTACTTCCTTCAGAGAGTCCTGACAGTTCAGGCCTTTTCTCTGCTACTCCGTGGATGAGATAGGGTTTTAGATTGACATTATCTCCTTCAATTCTAATCCTCAGGACCTCTCGTTTGTTTCTTTGGACTCTTGTTGATTTTATCCTCAAGGATTTGCTAAGGATTATCCTCCTTTCTTGGCTGATTTATCTTCAACTCGACCTGAGAGTTTGAGGGAGTCTATAAATAGAACCCTTGATTTCATAACCCAGGGGAGGAAGATTTGATTCACGACGAAGTGCTGCCAAATTCAGGAGTCATCTACATCCAGGAGGAGCTGCTTCCCACGTCCATCTTCCAAGTCAAGGGAGTAATTTTGGGTTTTAGTTTGTCAAGATCATCATCATTACATGCTCAAGTTTCCCTTGGTTTTATCAATCAAAAGCATTGTCCCTCCTCTTCCTCCACGTTTTTTCACTGTTGCTAAGCATACACATATCCTCCTAAACTTAAAAACGCCCAGAGGGGTTAAAAAACCAACAACTCCCCGGTAATCCCCTCTCCTTTTGATGTTCTTAAGCTTTTTAAGGATTGATGCTATACTTATGTTGAGGGCTAATTGAGGTTGTGTTGTTTTGCTTTCTACATCCTTGGCAGGTTTTACAGGATCACTAGCACGAGGCCCAAGCCTTCTAGCCGGCTGGAAGGGTTGGAGTTCAAAGAGTTCACATCTTTTCACTGCAGGTTATCTGACGGTCAGGTGCAGGAGCGTTATTTCCTTCTGGCGGTCTATCGCACGACCGTTACTTCCAAGCGACGCACAGGGTTTGGACCGTTATTTGCAAGTTGATCTGCAGGCTTTCCTTGGTCTTCTCTCCCGTGGGCGGGTGTTTCATCCACCTATTTCCAAGGTATATTCGAGTCTTTGACTTGTGTTTACTTTGGTGGCGATCACGACTTTCCTTAGTGTTGGGCATTAGCTGTCTTTTTCATCAAATTTCATTATTCCCCTTGATTGTTCCACCCCTAGCGGTGTGTTTTTATTTATCTTTGCTCCACGCCCCGGCGTGTGTTTTTGTTTTTCCCTTAGCGTAATTTGATTGAGATAGCATGCCCATGCTAGAGTTAGGTTTGATTGCCTAGGTTCATGTTCACATGTGCATAGGTTGAGCTGATCTTTGGTAGTTTATTTATCATCTCACCATATCATTTTTCAAAACCCTCACAATCAACAAAAAAAGAAAGAAGATAAGAAGAGATAGGTAAACAAACAATCAACAGATAATTTTTTGGCGATCACGGTGGGACAACTAGTGCCAATCGTGTTCCTGATTCCTGTTTAAACCTGCCATCATCTGTTTGTTCAGTTGTCTTTTGATCCCTTTGTTTTCACCCCTCTTTCTGGTTTTCTGAAACATACGACGGCCCTGTCTCGGCGCGTTACAGAGTTCTGACGCAGGGACATCAGGCCGTCGCTTGTCTCTGTGGTGTGAGCTTTCACGGGTTCTCCTGTTACTTCAGTTTGTTTTTTGGTTCCCTGGCTCATACGACGGTCTGGAACCCCTGCGTTACATTATTTATGGCGGTCTGGTCTCTGACCGTTAGTTGGCTCTGACGCAGGGGCCTTCGTCCGTCACTCTCCTGGCAGGTACGCATCCGAGGTGCAGTTATTTCCGCAGTTTTTGGCTGTGATTTATTGCTTGGGTGCTGCTTGATTTCTGCCATAATTCTATTCATATCTTCATATCATTATGTGCACTGTTGTTTGCTAGATTCTAGGCTAGACTTTGCATGCACTCCGGTGCACATAGGGTCATCCATCTTTTCATATATTAGACTGCATTTTCCTACCTTGTTGTGAGGACCTCTCGTCTCCATATTCCTTGGGGCCGACTAGGAAATCACAGCAGGGACCTCCATAAGTCCCCGCGAGCCGTGGATTCCCACACGGACGCCGGGCCGGTTGTACCTTTCCCCCCTTGTGTCTAGGGTTGCATAAGTGAAGGAGTGGTCACACTTAAAGTCAAGCCAAGTCCATATCCACCTCCTATTAGGAACCTATTTGGAGAGAGCACATATCAATCAATTCACTAAAGTTCCAAAGGAGAAACCATAAAGAAACTTTGTTTGCATCATCTTAAGCAACTTGGTTGGCTTTTGAGTGTCTTCATTCCCTATCACTTATATCTTGTTTGAATCACCTAGGTGCGGTTGCTCATTGTGTGTTTGTTGTGTTTGTTGTTTTGCATTTATCAAGGTTGTCCGTTGCATGTGGAGTTGTTTTCATTCGTCCGAATCATCTCCTCGGGTCGCTTCCTCCTTCACATTCTATTCCAATCCCCTCTTCGAATCTACCATGGCATCCTGCAATCCTCCTCGCTCCCAAGAGGATTCCCTTCCTCAAGGGCTCCTTGAGAACCCCCCGAGGGTTATTTCTTTCTCCGCTGGAGAGGGGACCGCCCCTCTCTCATCCTCCACTCCCATAGAAGGTGGTCAGGTCATCCCTTCTTTATCCGCTCCTTCCGCGGGCTCTGTCCTCCATATGATGGCCCAGTTGGATCCGACCCAACTCCAGGTCCTCTATCAGGCCATGCAAGGGTCCAATCCTCCTCCCTCCGCTACCGTCCAGGGGCACTCTAATTCTTCCATTATTGGGCCGTCTGTTCAGCCCACCCCGATTGAGCTCACCCCGGTCCAGCCACGGACCATCACCTTTGCTGGCATGGAGATGGGTCAATCCTCCAATTCGACCCATCAATCTTTTGATAAGGGGAAATCGCCTATCCCCTCTCTTCCGATGGATTATCACCCCTCTGCTCTGGCGGCTCCGCAGGTCCTCGTAGGCCCATCCGATTTCTTGCCCCAACAGCACGGGGTGGCCCAATTTCACTCCAATCCGGGTCTATCTCAGGCCCAGTATCCTTCTTACGGCCCCCCTAATTCCACTAGTTATCCTTCTGCTCCGTCCTATGGGCTCCCGCCCTCGGCAACCGCCATTCCTCCTGCTCACCAAATACAATCAACTCCCTTCACTGCCCCTGCCCCCTCTCGAGAGCAGGATTTGCTTAATAAGTGGGCCACCATGCAGCAACAACTTGATTTTCTCCAGAAGAAGGTGGGCCCACAATCCTTGGCTGATATTCCCGTCCCAAGCTTCCAGAACATCCGTTTCCCTCCGCAGTCTGAGCTACCCAACTACCGCAAGTATGATGGGAACAGCAATCCCTTCATCCATGTGAGGGATTTTCTGTATGAATCGGCGCAGTTCCCATATGATGATCGCCTTATGGCGTACCTATTCCGCCGATCATTGGATGGCGTTGCTCTGGAATGGTTTTATTCTCTGCCCCTAGAAGAGGCCGAGAGCTTCAAAGTGGTCAAGGACAAGTTTATTCAACGGTTTCAAGACCGGGTCGGCCCGGAATACTCATTCACAGATCTGGTGGCCGAGAAAATGAAGTCGGATGAGGAATTCGCAACTTATGCAGATAGATGGAGGCAGATGGCCGCCAGGGTGCCCGGCCATATTCCAGAGGAAGAAAAAGTTAAGCTGCTGATTTCAAATGCTACGCCCACCTTCAAGAACATCCTGGCAATGAACGATATAGCCAATATGCATCAACTGTATAGCCGGGCGCGATTTATACAAACTCAGTTTAAGGACTCCCCTATCCATTCTCTTTTCGAAAACCAAAAGCCCAAGTACCATAAGAAACCACAGGGGCCGGTTACCGAAGGAGTCCAGACAAATGAGCAAGTACAAGCTGTTGCTTTTCCCTACCAAGCCGCACCATTCTGCTACAACCAAAGCCCCCGCAATCCGCAAAACTCCGCTCCGCAACACTTTCAAAACACTCCACAAAACCCTCCGCCTACCTTCACCATCCCGCAAAACACCTTCACCGCACCACAACAACCACCACCATCACCGCAATACCATAATGTCCCTCCACCCGGCGGCTACAACAATAATAATCCCAACAGCAAGCGCCCGGCTCCCAGAAGAGCCCAGTATCCTCCATTGCCAGAGACACTTACAGACATATTCTCAGCGCTCATGGCAGTAAATGCAATTCAACTTCCTCCAGAAAGAACTGTTTGGAACCCAGCTGTTGATCAAACTAAGTATTGCATGTTCCACCGGCAGCCGGGTCACACTATAGAAGGATGCTTTCACTTCCGAGATCTCGTGTACGACTTACACGAAGGACAGAGAATAGACTGGGCCGAGATGCATAGGGCCATTATGGAGATCAAAGAGAAGAGAAGGCAGCCGCAGGGGCAGCAAGTGCAGCAGCATCCAGCACCGCAGCCGCAGCAGCCGCCACAATAGCAGCCACCGCAGCAAGCACAAGATCTGGGCATCCATCAGAATCCGATGCCAAACCATCAACCCATTCCTTCGCAGCAGCCGCCAGCACCGGCACAAGTTAATGTAGTCCAACCACCGGCCTCCAACGCCGGGTGGTCATTTGATGATGATGGCGCCGCACCACAGGTCATGGCCTTCCACCACAAACCTTCCTTCATCCTCCCTACACAACCAACACCCTCTCCGCTCATACCACAATTCACACCCACTCCACCAAATCCGCTCACCATCCCGTCGTATCCTTCGCCAACCCCCATCACCGTCATCACACCACCATCCAATCTCGCACCTATCCTTACCCATCCATTCACCCTGCCTTCACCAGCATCCACGTCCATCACCACCCTACCACCCACCAATCCTTCACCTATCATCCGCGCATCCCCCATTAACTTCACCAACCCTCCGCTTTACCAAACTGCCTCCCCCACGCCACCTATCCCACTCATTCGCCCCGCAGGGCCCATCATACTATCCCCCGATACCGCGGCAAATTGTGCTCTAAGGAGTGGGAAGATGTTCCATCGGAACTACGCCACTACTAGCAATCCCCAGTCTTCCCAACCGGTGGCCGAACAAGAGGAAGCTGAACCGTTACCGGGGACTCAATATGATTTACTGCATCATCTAGATCGGGTACCCGCCAAGATATCTGTGCTGGAGTTAATCAAGAGGTCCACTCTCCATCAAGATGCACTGAGGGATTTTTTGCAGAAGGTCATGGTTAGTGAAGACATGGCAGTCGACAGTCTACCAACGGCACTAGCAACTATCTCTAAAGGGCCGGCAATCACATTCTCTGAGACCGAGCTTGCACCTCCGGGGGCTCGACAAATGCCGCTCTGCATAACAATTACTTTGAACAAAGTCGACGTTGAAGCAGCACTGATCGACACTGGGGCCTCAATTAATGTCTGCCCCCTCAGCACTCTCCGAGCCTGCAATATATCTGAGGAGTTACTACGGTCTACCCCCACCACTATAGCAGCATACGACAACTCAAGGCGGGCATGTCACGGGGTAGTCACTATTCAGGCTGAGCTCGGGCCTCTTTCCATGGCTGTAGAATTCTATGTACTTGATATCGACCCTATGTTCAAGGCTATCTTGGGTCGTCCCTGGATCAACACACTTGGCGCCGTGCCCTCTACCGCGCACCAATGCATTAAATTCCCTTTTCAAGGGAGGGTCGTCAAAGTTAAAAGTTTATCCACGGTACAGTCAGTGAAGGCCATCTCTGAACAGATTCTTCCTACTCTCTGGCCAAGCAGCCGGCCCGTGCTATCAGTGCTAGACCTAAACTTTCCTTGGGCGTACACCACTCCTAAGCCCGTCACTACCCCGGTCAATATCAAGGCAAAGCCGCAGATTCGAGATTCAAAGGGGTGGAACATTATATTGAAACTGGGCTATCAACCGGGGAGAGGCCTCGGTGCACAGCTGCAAGGGATGACCAAGCCCATACCAAAAGGAAGAAAAATGGGCAGACGAGGTCTCGGTTACAAGGAGAGAGCATTATCAATGATGGGTGACTCTGGGCCGCTTACCTAGGATTACCGTCAGCATTTTGTCAGAGGGCCCCCACAGCCGGGCACGTTAGCTGCAAAGCCAGTCCAGTCAGAAACCGACACGGTTTGTCCAGTCACCATTCCACCCCCGTTGCCAAGGGGGCTAAATGACGACGTGATCGACTACAGCTGGGCCCTCCAGGGGCTGTTTTGTGAAAGAGGCAGCCAGAAGCCACAGAAGGTTCAGCTTATACAGTGGAGGCCGAAGAAGCGGCCTGGTGATGATTCGAAGAAAGATGGGAGCTCGCTGATCGCTCTTTCTCTATCTCCCTCTCATTTTCAGTGCATGATCCAACTGAAGGGGTTTGTACCCCGTCCTCCTCCGATTATGATTAATCCGTCTTTCAGTGATCCATTCCAGATTCCAATCAATCCTCTTGCTTATGGGCCTCGCTGCCCCATTAATCTGCCTGTTTTCCCCATCCCTCCGTTTTCTAACTCTCAAATCCACGAGATGTGGGGTTCCTCCTCTTGTGATCTTTTCTTCGATTGCATCTTTCCTGAGCTGTTCCCTATGCAGCTCCCGCCTCTTCCGTCGTGCTGCGTGGTCTCCACTGATCTCAAAAAAAAACGTCAAATTTGAAACGGAGATTTCTGTGGAAGATTATGCTATCCTGTCTCCATCCTCCTCGTCCCAGGGGCACGAGTCCCCTGCTCCTTCCCTTCCATTAAACTTCCTCTCTCCTAGGTCAGAGTTAGGGTCTAGCGAGTCTAGAGAAGTAGAGTCTGTTAGGTCTAAAGAAGTAGGGTCTTGTTCTAGGTCGTTCAACCATTCCCCTCCTGAGCCGCGCTCGCTTGCGCATCTTTCCCGATCTATTCCTAATAGGTTCTTGCAAGATCTAGCTCAGCGGTGTCATGCCCTTTTGAAGTGCCCAGAATTCGTCGCCACGGCGATTGCGATTGAAGATGAAGAAGAAATAGAGGGGGTGTGGAGCGATGACGGATTAGGCGTCTATGAAGTGCTGGATGAGAAAGACCCAATTGATGAAGACAGCGATGTAGAGGACACTGCCGACTTATACGCAAAGGGACTGAAGAGATTCGACCAGCCGTCGATGGCAGTGGATGAACCTACAAAGGAAATCAACTTGGGAACAGAAGAAGATCCAAGGCCCGTCAATATTTCAGCTAATCTTCCTCCACAGGTAGAAGAGGATCTAATTAAGGTGCTGAGGGAGTATAGCGATTCTTTCGCCTGGTCTTATGAGGACATGCCAGGTCTTGACCCCTCCTTAGTGGAACACCGACTCGTGCTTAAACCAGGGGCAACACCTGTTAAACAAAGGTCGAGAAGATTTCACCCCCACATGGCCTTGCGGAATAAGGAAGAGGTCGACAAACTTTACAAGGCTAAGTTCATCAGAGTAGTTTTATATCCTCAGTGGGTGGCAAACATAGTCCCTGTTCTCAAGAAGGATGGAAAAGTGCGCATATGCATTGATTTCAGGGACCTTAACAAAGCATGTCCTAAAGATGATTTCCCGCTGCCTCATATAGACGTCCTTGTTGATAACATTGCCGGGTACGAAGCTCTATCGTTCATGGATGGGTACTCGGGCTATAATCAGATCCGTCTCGCTCCTGAAGAACAAGAGAAAACTTCCTTCACCACGCCCTGGGGCACATAATGCTATGTAGTTATGCCTTTTGGATTAAAAAACGCAGGCGCCACCTATCAAAGGGCGATGATGGCTATCTTCCACGACATGATGCACGTCTATATGGAAGCTTATGTGGATGACATTTTGGTGAAGTCAAGATCAAAAGAAGAACACCCCTCTATTTTGGCTAAAGTGCTGCAGAGAGCCAGGGAGTACAAGCTAAAGATGAATCCGAAGAAGTGCGTATTCGGAGTCTCCTCGGGGAAGCTGCTAGGTTTCATAGTGAGCAAACGGGGGATCCAGATTGATCCTAACAAAGCACAGGCCGTCATGGATATGCCTCCGCCAAAGAACATTACGGAACTTCGAGGACTGATTGGTAGATTGCAATTCATTAGAAGATTCATATCCCAGCATTCTCAAAGGTGCCGTCCGTTTTATGAATTGCTCAAGGCGGGGGTCAAGTTCGAATGGAATCAAGATTGTCAAAAGGCCTATGAGGACCTCAAAGAATATCTATCCAATCCCCCGGTTTTGCAACCTCCTGTCCCTGGGAAACCCCTGATCTTATACATCTCGGTCATTGAGGACTCCCTAGGGGCGGTTTTAGCACAAGTGGATGACGAAGGAAAAGAGCGGGCTGCGTACTATCTTTCTCGATTGTTCAATCCAGCTGAATCTAGGTACACCGCTATGGAGAAGACTTGTGCCGCCTTAGTGTGGGTAGTTCAGAAGCTTAAACATTACTTTCTCGCCCACCCAGTTAGGCTGATCTCTAGAATGGACCCGATCCGTTATCTCTTAGAAAAGCCCGTTCTTTCTAGTAGGTTAGCTCGCTGGTAGAGCTTCCTCTCTCAATTCGATATCACCTTTGTCGTTCAGAAGGCAGTCAAAGGATATGCCATTACTGAGCATCTTGCACATCTCCCTATTCCTCACACCGACTCTATTCAGGACGATTTCCCTGATGAGCATCTCGCTGTCCTTTCTCAGCATCCCTTCTGGTCTCTGCACTTTGATGGTGCGCTTAATTCACAGGGCCAAGGGATCGGTGCTGTCCTGCTTACTCCTGAGGGAGTGACCATCCCCTTTGCTTATCAACTTCGATTTCCTGCTACCAACAACACCGCTGAGTATGAGGCTCTCCTGGCCGGCTTGAAACACGCCTATCTCTTAGGCGCGCGTTATTTAAACATCATAGGAGACTCTCAGCTCGTCTTACGGCAAGTTCTGTCCACTTACCGTACCCGTGACCCCAAGCTCAAGCCCTATCAAGATTTGGTCACGCTCATCGCTAAGCGATTCCGCAAGCTAATCTATATCCATACTCCCCGTTCTCTGAACATTCTGGCAGATGCATTGGCATCTCTGGCCTCCTCCTTATCCTTCCCTCTCAGTCGTAATACTGAGACTGTCGTCGTCCAGAGGATGGACGCACCCTCTCTCCAGGATCCTTGGTTCACCAACCTTAGGAAGTCTGCAGAAGTGAGAGCTGAAAAGGAAGATCTCGAGGAGGTGTCATTGGCAGAACTAGAGGAGATTTTGGATGAAGAAGAATTGCCTTGGTACCATGAAATCGAGTTATTTTGCAAAGAAGGGGCATTCCCAGAAGGGGCAAGAGCTGAGCAGCGCAAAGCAATAAGAAGAGCCGCCGCAAAGTACACTATCATTGCAGGAGAACTATACAGGCGCGCTACTAATGGAATGCTCATAAGATGCCTAGATGATGTGGAAGCTTGGAAAGTAGCAGAAGCATCACATTCTAGCGAGTGTGGAGGTCATGTCAATGGCCAGGCTCTAGCGGAGAGGATTCTTAGGCAGGGCTACTACTGGCCCACTCTGGAGGAGGATTGCTCCCTCTATGTCCGGAGGTGTCTTAAATGCCAACTCCACGCTGATAAAATCCACTCTCCAGCTTCATCTCTTCATCCTATGACCGCTCCTTGGCCATTCTCTATGTGGGCTTTCAACGTCGTCGGCCCACTCGGTGATCCTAATTCTCAGACCAAGCAGAAATCCTTCATTCTCACAGCAACTGAGTACTTCACCAAATGGGCCGAAGCCGAGGCGTACGCAGAGATCAAAGCTACAACGGTGTGCCGCTTTATCATGAAGAATATCATCTCGCGGTTCGGAGTGCCAAGCAGCATCATCACCGACAACGGACCCCAGTTCGTCTCCCAGGAGCTTAAAGACCTCTGTAAGAAGTTCAAAATTACATTGCATCATTCATCACCATATTACCCTCAAGGCAACGGTCAAGCCGAAGCCACTAATAAAACTCTTCTTAAAATCATTAAGAAAACATGCGAAGCGCATAAATTTTCCGATTGGCCTGAAAGATTGGTGGAAGCTCTGTGGGCTTACCGCACCTCCGTCCGTACTCCTACGGGACAAACTCCCTATTCTCTAACCTACGGGATGGAGGCGGTGCTCCCATATGAGATCTTAATCCCTTCACTCAGAGTACAGCTCGATAAGGAACTTAATCTCGATGAACGTCGAGAGGCGTTACTGGTCCAACTGGAACTCCTAGATGAGAAGAGGATGAATGCGGCCGATCACGTATCTGTTTATCAAAAGAGAGTTTCGCGTTATTTTCAAAAGAAGGTAATTGAACGAAAATTTTGCAAGGGTGAAATAGTTTTGAAACGTAAATTCATTCGGTCTGCAGGTCCTAGGTCTAAATTGCAGCCTAACTGGGAAGGGCCGTTTGTAATAAAAGAAGCTTATTCAGGGAATGCCTATCGTCTAATCAACGCGGAAGGAGAGGAGCTCTCTCACCCGTGGAATGGGTTGTATCTTAAGCGTTTCTTTCCTTAAAAATCTAAACCATGTGCTTTTCCGGTAATAAGAAATGCCTCCCTATCTTCAAAAGAAAGTCTTGAGTAAGGCAAACACACACTACACGACACCCCTGGTCGGGTTCCTTGCTTAAAAGACACCGTTTTTCCTCGGCCATGCTTTGGGGGAAAGCCAAAGTCCCTGTACGTTTCATTCTTCGGCTGCATCCAGGGGCAAGGAGTGAATAAGAAGGAGACAACCGATCCAAACTCCCTAACGAGAAGAGGTCCGTTATGACCTGACTCCACAAGAAAGAAAAGAAAAGAAAAGCAAAGAAATGCTCTTTACCATGAAATCAAAAGCATCATCTCAAGGTCTGTGAATGAATTCTCAAAAGCTCCAAAGGAAAAGAAATTAGGCATGACAAGAGTGGCAGTACAGTTCCCCGCGGGACGTTATGAGCCCGGTCGCATGCATGCCTAAGTGGACGAAGGTTCGATGACGGACATAAAAGCCCCGGCACAACAGACCGAATCTCTAAAAGGGTTGTACGGTGAGGGAATCAAGTTCTAAAGACTTCCATACCTGGCCTAAGCTTACCCCCCATATTCTTTTTTCTTTTAAGGACTAAGACGAGTACCCTAGGTATGTTTTTGGTAAAAACACCGTCACGATGATCAGGTCTCGGCCAGGGGTCGCCACGCTATTGCACGCCGGTCTCGAGACTCAAACTAAAACAAGGGAGGTCTCGTGTTGCTAGAGAGGCACTGGTTTTCCAAAAATCCAAAAACATCAAATGTTTCAAAATCCAAAAACAATCAAATATGTTTCAAAATCCAAAAACAATCAAATATGTTTCAAAATCCAAAAACAATCAAATATGTCCAAAATCCAAAAATAATCAAATATTTTCAAATTCCAAAAACATTAAAGATTTTCCAAAACCCCCAAAATACCATCATATGCATAGCATGCATCGCATTTTCATTATGTTTTTCGCCTATTTAATAAGGCTCCACCCCTTGACCAAATATCAAGAAACGGTCATTTTCTAACTTGCTTCAAGGCAAGGGGTTGAGTCTAAGAACAGAGCTAACTTGTTTAATGTCTAAGTGTGTGCAGAATGCAGGGGCAAGCCCAAAGGTAAAAGCTCACCACTATGCAGGTTCAGAGCGTTTAACGCGCCAGGATCGGACCGTTACCGTCATATAACGGGCCCCTCTTTGACCGTCACATACCTTGGCATGGGCCCCTTTCCTTTCACTTAAACCATCATTAAAACGGTCTGAGACCTACCGTTAATTAAAAATAACGGCTCAAGACCCATCCGTCACATCCTTCAGGGACTGAGCTCTTGTTACTTCCATTATGACGGCCTATCGCAGACCGTCATTTCAAAATAACGGCCCAGAGTACATCCGTTACAGCCTCCAGAAGCCCTGTCTGCTCACATCATTCTAGTTGTCCACATGATGGAACTCAAGATCCCTCAACTGCGGCAATCTCATCTCATTCAAGCAAAGATTAATGAAATATAGATCTTGATGAATTCAACTTTGATTGTCCATTACATAACATCTTTCATAAGCAAAAGAAATCAAGGTACATTCAGTTTCGTATCCGCAAGAGGGCGGATTCTTCTCAACCCTTTCACGTAATCTCGGCGTATTTCGTCGTTCTCTTCAACTTCTGCCTGCCACGGACGCACCTTGCTGATCTCCCACATGGTCAGCGCGTTCCGGATCGCTCTTTCATCTTCCTCGGTCCCCATCTTCCTACGTAGAAGGGGAGGGTAGTGTGATAGTGCAGAAACGCCGATTCGAGGTAATCCGATCTGAAGATGGCATCGGTGCGGGTTGTAGATCTCCATGGTAGTGTTCCCTACTAGCTGAAGGTCCAGGCCTTGACGCCACGGTATTTTGAGAAGAATGCTTCGAAGAACGCTTGGTCGCATGATGAATTTTTCAAGAGGCAAAGCATTGAAGAAGAGGCGCCATTCATCCCACGTTTTCTTATCCGCCGTCCTGCATTCAACATGAGAAGAATATCCAAAAGCCCCTCCAATGAAGAAGAGGGGGTGGCTCCCGAAGATCCGGCTCGCCGAAGTTATATCTTCCTTGGGAAGGAATTTGATTCTCACTCCTATCCAACACTCAAAGAGTATCATCGAACCGAACAAAGGCCCTCCAAAGCAAGCCGAGCTTAGTCCTTCATAGAGGTATGAGAGGACCGCTTGAGAAATAGACATACCCCGCCACAGTCCACTAATAATGCTAAGATTTTGGATATCTAAGAGGTGGTCGGTTGTGGAGAAAAGGAAGACCCCGCACAAGCAAACCGCCGCTGCCTTGGCTATTACTTCGTGTCTCTCCCACTTGTTTTTACAGTGAGACACTATCCATTGTGCCATAGGGATCAAGTGAATGTGGCGCGGGCTGATCATGGTTCGCACGTCCTTTGGGTTATGAATAAAGTAGCTTAAGATCAAGGACGGATCAATAGGTTCTATTGTATAGCAAACCCGATCCTCATCCCCCACCTTTGTCTTAGGAAGGGCTAGGTAGGTCTCTACCTCCTCCAATAGGACAGTTGCTTCAAAGGAGGGGAAGATGAAGGTATGAGTTTGTGGATGCCATAGTTCCACAAGGGCTGAAAGGCATGGCCAATCTAAAGACAATTTTTGGAAGTTTTTGCCTAGAACCAAGAGGGGTTGGAGGTGCCATGCTTTGAGGATTGACACCACCTCTAAAGGGAGTGCCTTTACCATGGGAGCCACCCACTTCAGGTTGGAGTAACACCTTGGGCCAGGAAGAGGCTTGAAGAAGAAAAGAAGAAGGAAGGTTATGAAGAAAATTAAAGTGCAGCAAAAAAATCTGAACTTTGGATGAAGTCATGCAAGCTTACCACCCTTTGGACATTAGAGCTTAGATGTTTGGGGATCGAGGACAGCCGTTGAAGCTCCCCATGTTCCCTCCTTGCAGCCTTAGGGCCGGTGTAGATCTTCTCTTCCATAGCCGCCATCTCGAAGCACCTCTTCATCTTGATTTCTGCGTGTTAGGGAGAATTTTTCAACCCTAGAACAGAGGTTTTTGAAAGCTGCGATTTTGGATAAGTTTCTCAAGTTATTGGGGCTTTTTAAGGATAAGATTGGAGTTGGGAGGCTTTATCTGAAATTTGGATAAGTTCTAGCAAGAGATTAAGTGGCTGAACCTCGGACTCTAAGCTCTCACGGCCGAATCCGTTTTGGAAACGACCCAGACTCTGACGGTTTGTCGTAGGACCGTTACTTCACGCTGACGCGCCTACCCTGGACCGTCACTTTTTCTATGGGTTGGGTCTTCCTTAGAACATGTTCTGTGGCTGATTACGGTCTGGTTTCAGACCGTCTCCTTTCAACGGACGAACCCTAATCCGTTATATCCTTCAAATCGCTCAAGTTTTTCTCTTCTGGGCTGAACGACATGTAACGGACAGGTTAGGACCGTCGTTTCGTTATGACGCGTCTCCTTCAGACCGTCGCATTTTCTGCGAGTAGTTCTGAAACCATGTTCTGCCATGAACAACGGTCTGGTCTAGGACCGTTGTTTGCTTTTAACGCTCCTACCATGGGCCGCTATTTCCTCTGCAGCCCAGCTATCAGAATAAGATACTTCATGAATGACGGCCTAAGGTAGGTGCGTCGTTTGATTATAACGGTCCAAGACCAGACCGTCATTTCCTCTGCTATTAAATTCAGGCAGTTTTTCTATCCTTTGCCTAGACCTGGCGGTCTTTCACATCTGTACACCACACCTTCTCCACACAAGCATTCATTTCACATACACATCCATCATGCGTACTTTTAATCACTCATTCGTGCATATCCATTCATACATCCACATAAAAAAGGTCAACAAAAACTTCATTTTCATAAAAAAAAGGCATGTACAAGTGGTAAGAAAAGCATAAAAATACATCATTCGGCTGGCTTATCCGTCGGGCCGCCCTCATCCTCTCCACCCTCGGGTTTCCTGGGTGGCGGTGCTATGGAAGCACTCTCCTCCTGCTGTCCTCTCTCCGCCATCTCATTTCTCTGTTGGCCGGCGGAACTAACTAGGAAATCCCCAACCGAGCCACTAGGGGCAGCACTCCTATGAGCCCCGCTCTGGGAAGAACTCCGCTCTGGTGCCCGGCCTAGCATCCGGACCGTCTGCTCCATTGTCTGCAGCCTGATCTTCAGCGTGAAGATCTGGCGTCGCGTCTCCCGTGCCTCGGTCCGGTAGCGATCGAGATCCGCGGTCCCAAGGCGAAGATCCTTCACCTCGGCCTGCGCCCGTGCTAAGTCTGCCCGAAGTCGCTCCATCTCCGCTCTCAGTCGGGCTATCTCTGCCCGCACGAGCTCCGTCTCGGCTCGAGCTCGATCAGTCTCGGCCCGACTCCTCTCCACCTCTGCCCTCGCCTGGGTCGCCTCCGCCACTGCCGCTGCCAGCTCTATCGCCTGTAGATTGCATTGCATTGCGTATAGGTTAGTCATATAAATTTAATTAGCATAAGCATAATCATAAAGCATGTAAGTATCTTACCCGCTCCGCGAGGGTGGCCTCCGCCTCCTCGGCCCGAGCAACCGCCCGAGCAAAATCAGCATCTCGCCCAGCCCTGTCTCCCGCAGGCTGCGAGGACGACGATGGGGCATCCGGTCCTGCTCGTTGAGCTCCCTCTGCCCGCTGCATTGTCATAGCCGAAGCATTAGCATCATGCATAATCATAGTCATATCATGAGCATTTAGAATCTCACCAGGAGCTCCAGAGCAGTCCGGTACTCATCCCGCTGCAGGATGGTAGAGTGGAGTAGTCCCTCTAGCTCAGCTATCTGCCCTTCAGGATCGAGCTGCATGTAGAAAGCATGAGCCAGCATGTCACATCCACATTTCATCATATAGAAAGAGTTTCTTAGTTTAGAATTGCATACCGGTCGTCGGGTACCGCGGTATACCCGGTCGCCGTAGTGTCGAGCGAAGGCCTTCAGGTAGGCCTCGTCGCTCTCGTCCCGCTCTTTCACGGCCCTGCCTCGCTGCCTCCAGTCGAGGACATACTTTGCCTTTCGGGCGCGCCAATCCACACTCCCACTGATGCCCCTCGCCGACTTGCCTGGGCGATCATCGTTGCGATGTGGAAAGGTCACCTCGGGCTGGTGTAGTCCTCGAGTCCGCAAGATCAGCCAGTAGTGCAGAGGCTCGATGATGTGGAGGCAGTGCAGCCAGACGTCTCGTCCCCGATACGATAGAGACGCCTCCACCCATGGCTGTCCTGTGTAGCCCTCACTGCGGTAAGGGGTCCACCTCACATGCAGGCATTTAGATCTATTAGCATTCGCATGGCATGAGCATATATAGGCATATAAAGCATTTAAAGCATTTAAGTTCTGGGCTCACCGATGTGTGTGGGTAGGAGTCCAGGTCCTCCTGGATCATCCGGGTCTGTCTCAAGACCGACCCCGTATCCCTCGCCACCGACCATCGCCTCGCGATCGGTATCAGGCCCGGATGGAGTAATGCGCCTCTCCCAATGCCCGGGAGGTGCAAATAGCTCCAGATCTGCAATTAGGAATCAAGTCAGTTGCATAAATCATCAATTATAGCATACATCATGGCATAGTAGAAAGCACTTAAACGCATTTTTACCTGTAGGAAGGGCGAGAAGCCTCCCAGCATCGTCAGTCGGTCCGTGGTGCTCAACGAGTTGATCAGGAAGGCCAAGACCGCTGCTCCCCAGGCGTATTTCCTCACTCTGCCCAAATCCTCTATCAGCGGCAGCAGTCTGCAGCTGATGACATCTGCCCGAGTCGCGAACAGGAGCTTCCTGAACAGTAGCATCAGGAAGCGCCTCATCACTCGATCCCCCTCCTCTCCTGCCTCTGCTGCCACGCGAGGGCGCACCTGGTCGATCACCCTACCCAGATGCTCCTCCGGTAGTTCCCCCACGGCAATCGTTGCCCCTCTCAGCCCCAAACTCTCCTGCAGCACTGATCTCGAGAGCTGGGATGAAGACTGACCCGGCCTGATCAGGTCCAACCCCAGTAACTGCTGCGCTATCTCCCGGTAGTCCCCGTACGTCCATCCAGTCACTGCGGAGCCGTGGACTCTCAGGCCTGTAATCCTCGCTATGTCCTCCAATGTGGGGATCATGTGACCCCACGGGAAGATGAAAGCACGGCTGATCGGGTCCCATCTCTCATGAAGTGCGTATAGTAGTGGCGTGTCCATCCGGATCACCTCGATGCTGAGCACCTCGGCGAATCCCATCTCGGCAAGTCTCTCCCTCTGGTAGTCGGGCAGTGCCTGGTACACCGCCCGGATCTGAAGCCAGGAGATCCGTGATCTCCTTTTTCCCTGCATTGCATATTAGATCATTAGTTAGTCCATTTGCATCATATAATCATGGTATAAACATTCATAATTGAAAACAAAACAAAAATTTGAAAATTGAAAACCCTAAAAAGAGTTTGGAACCCTGGCAGAAGTAACGGCCCTGGGATGGGGCGTTACTTGTCTCTGACGGCCTTAGCTTGAGGCGTCAGAAGAGTGACGGTCACTGGCCGGACCGTCACTTAGTCTGCTAGTAGGGAATTTCTCCCCTGCATCCCCATGATTTCCCACTTTGGCCAAATGGCCTACAAGTGTTCCTAGTGGGTTCATGGACCCATTTCTACCCTTATCCCCCACATGCATTCATAAATAAAAACATAAAAATCAAAAAATTTATAAATTAGGGCGGAGGGCCTACCTCATGGTCGAGGACCTTCCTCTTCTTCTGCTCTGGTTCCTTGGGCTCCTCTGCACCCAAGGAGGCTTCGGTTGGCTCTTCCACGACCGTGGGGACCTCCTCCTCTTCCCTTGGCTCCCTTCCCCTCGGTTCTTCCTCCACGAACGGCGGGGTGGTCTCTCGTTCGAGCCGGCGGTGGAACCGCCTTATAGCCATCCTCTTCCCTCTCTCTCTCTTCTTTGGTGGCGGCTGGGGTGCCTCGTCGCCGGCCATTGGAACGGTTGGGTTGGTGGTCGCCGGAGCTCTCGGTTTTGGGGTTTTGGGGGGTTGAGTGTTTGGAATGAACGGGCCGTGGCCGTTCGGTTGTTTTTTTTTGAAATCTCAGGAAATTTGACGGTCTATCGTTAGACCGTCACATCATCCTGACGCTCCCCTATAAGGCCGTTGCTTGTGACGAACTGTTTTATTGAAGAATTTAAACCGACTTGGTGTTGACGGACTAGGCTTAATCCGTCATTTTCATGTGACGCTCCTGAGTCAGGCCGTTATATGCTTACAAGTTTTTTGATGAATGAATGGTCAAAATTAATGTTTAAACTTATCTCCACCATAAAAACATTTGATGAGTTTATCACATAAACAATGGTTATTATCATAACTATCCTATTGGCTAACCTATCTTTCATGAAAGGAACTATGAACAGAAGGCACGCTTCGCCGTCCGTCAAGCCGGTAAGTCAGGTATTATATCTCGTTCCCTTATCCCTTAATGCATTACTATATGTTATATATGATATATTATCTCGAGAACCGGCTGGTCATTCAGGTGTCCCAGGATCTGATGTTCCCCTTAAACAAAAATGATGATGATCTAAGTTCACGTGAATAATCGTTGGACAGGCCGTTAGGTTGGAAAATTTGGGGATGATGGCTCTATCTTGCACGCCGTGGTTGCAGATAGTGTCTTGACTCTGGTTTCCCCAATCTAGCAATATTATTCTCGAGTATCTTGTTATTTTATCTTTCTTTGCATTTTCTTTGAAGATTTGTTTTTCTTTAGCCCAGCATGCATCATACGCATTCTTTGAGCATTCATGAGCTTCATTTGTTCAAGAGGTCTCATTGACGGTGAACAGCTGTGTTCTTGATCATAGATAAGGAGAATTATTTCACTCGGAATTTGAAGGTTTCCTTCGATTTGCTCGCTTGATCTGGTTGACTGAAGATTCCTGTCTGGAGTTTAGTCTCTTTCCTTTCCATTGCCTCCGGCGGCCAGCCGTGTTTCCTTTCCTTAGTCAATTAAATCCTCCAGACTTGCATCCTTTGGTTAGCTATTTCCTTGTGATCAGTTTTGAAGTTTTTCCAGAAAAATTCTTATCGCTTGTTGGTAAAAAAAAAAAAAAAATGGGTGTCGTTTACCTTAACACCCTCTTTTTGATCCACTCCGCTTCATTTCCGCTTCATCTCCGTGTTCCATTTCACTTTCGCTTCACTTCCGCTCGTTCCCCTGCAAAGAGGACGTTAAGGAGGGGCATCTGTTGACACCCGTTTTATACCCAATAAGTCGGGTCATCTCCTTATTTATTCAATATGATGCTCCGAGTTGTTCACTCTTCATTGAATTCCTTTTAATCAGTTGAAGCCTATTTTCTGGGTCTCAATTCCTGGATTAGACCTGGTTCCTGGTGGCACTTCGTTCAAAAGCTTGGCAATCCCTCCATTCTATTTTCTTGAAAATCAATGATAATAACGGTCTGGACTAGGGGCGTCATTTCATAATAACGCATGAAACCTGGGCCGTTACTCTTTGAAGAGTCCCAAAACTTAGGGCCTCGTTGTCCTTTGATAATAACGGTCTACTCCCTGGCCGTTGTTTCCTTATGACGCCCTATGCCCTGGCCGTTACTTACTTGCAGAGTCCTATTGTTTAGATCTTCTTCCCGTCGATCTTATCCTTTGGATAGGGTTGAAAATGACGGTAATTCCTTGGTGCGTTATTTCCAAGTGGCGGTCTATCGTAAGATCGTTACTTCCTTCAGAGAGTCCTGACAGTTCAGGCCTTTTCTCTGCTACTCCGTGGACGAGATAGGGTTTTGGATTGACATTATCTCCTTCAATTCTAATCCTCAGGACCTCTCGTTTGTTTCTTTGGACTCTTGTTGATTTTATCCTCAAGGATTTGCTAAGGATTATCCTCCTTTCTTGGCTGATTTATCTTCAACTCGACCTGAGAGTTTGAGGGAGTCTATAAATAGAACCCTTGATTTCATAACCCAGGGGAGGAAGATTTGATTCACGACGAAGTGCTGCCAAATTCAGGAGTCATCTACATCCAGGAGGAGCTGCTTCCCACGTCCATCTTCCAAGTCAAGGGAGTAATTTTGGGTTTTAGTTTGTCAAGATCATCATCATTACATGCTCAAGTTTCCCTTGATTTTATCAATCAAAAGCATTGTCCCTCCTCTTCCTCCACGTTTTTTCACTGTTGCTAAGCATACACATATCCTCCTAAACTTAAAAACGCCCAGAGGGGTTAAAAAACCAACAACTCCCCGGTAATCCCCTCTCCTTTTGATGTTCTTAAGCTTTTTAAGGATTGATGCTATACTTATGTTGAGGGCTAATTGAGGTTGTGTTGTTTTGCTTTCTACATCCTTGGCAGGTTTTACAGGATCACTAGCACGAGGCCCAAGCCTTCTAGCCGGCTGGAAGGGTTGGAGTTCAAAGAGTTCACATCTTTTCACTGCAGGTTATCTGACGGTCAGGTGCAGGAGCGTTATTTCCTTCTGGCGGTCTATCGCACGACCGTTACTTCGAAGCGACGCACAGGGTTTGGACCGTTATTTGCAAGTTGATCTGCATGCTTTCCTTGGTCTTCTCTCCCGTGGGCGGGTGTTTCATCCACCTATTTCCAAGGTATATTCGAGTCTTTGACTTGTGTTTACTTTGGTGGCGATCACGACTTTCCTTAGTGTTGGGCATTAGCTGTCTTTTTCATCAAATTTCATTATTCCCCTTGATTGTTCCACCCCTAGCGGTGTGTTTTTATTTATCTTTGCTCCACGCCCCGGCGTGTGTTTTTGTTTTTCCCTTAGCGTAATTTGATTGAGATAGCATGCCCATGCTAGAGTTAGGTTTGATTGCCTAGGTTCATGTTCACATGTGCATAGGTTGAGCTGATCTTTGGTAGTTTATTTATCATCTCACCATATCATTTTTCAAAACCCTCACAATCAACAAAAAAAGAAAGAAGATAAGAAGAGATAGGTAAACAACGAGGAAAATTATCATGTACATGATTTGGAATTAGCAGTTGTCATTTTTGCCTTGAAAATTTGGCGTCATTATCTCTATGGAGAAAAGTTTACGGTCTACTCGGACCACAAAAGTTTCAAATACTTATTTTCTCAAAAAGAGCTAAATATGAGGCAGAGAAGATGGTTGGAATATCTCAAGGATTTTAAATTTTCTATTCAATATCATCCTGGCAAGGCTAATGCTGTTGCGGATGCACTCAGCAGAAAACCAATGGGTATGCTATCAAGTCTTATGATTAGTATGACTAATCTTACTCCTCAATTTGCTTAGTTGAACTTAGATATTGACAAGAAGGAAGAAGATTGCTTCATGGCTAATATCCGAGCTCAACCTACCTTAATAGAGGATCTAGTCAAGTTACAAAATGATGATCTCGTGTTACTAGAAATTAAGGCTAATATTGAACAACGGCCGGATTTCTCTATTACGAAGGATGGAAGATTGCTATTCAAGGGCCGAGTGTTTACCGGATCATGAGGATACGAAGAAATTGATTCTAGGAGAAGCACATAAATCCAGGTATACCATTCACCTAGGTAGTACAAAAATGTATCAAGATCTCAAAAGAAATTTCTGGTGGCCCAACATGAAGAGAGAAATAGCTGATTTCGTGTCTCGCTGTCTCACTTGTCAACGAGTAAAGGCAGAGCATTTTAGACCCGCGGGTAAACTACATCCCTTGAATATTCCCGAATGGAAGTGGGAGAGCATAGGGATGGATTTCATTATGGGGTTACCTAAGACAAGAGGTGGACACGATGGTATATGGGTAATCATAGACCGATTAACTAAATCTGCACATTTCATACCAATCAAAAGTCGATGGTCTGTAAACATCCTGGCAGCATTATACATAAGGGAAATTATTAAATTACATGGTGTCCCAGTCACTATTATATTTGATAGAGATCCTCGATTCATATCACAATTTTGGAAGGGTCTACAACAGTCACTAGGGACTAGATTGAATTTCAGCACAACCTTTTATCCACAAACTGATGGTCAGACAGAAAGAACGAATCAGGTGGTAGAAGACATGCTCAGGGCTTGTGTTATTTATTTTGGAGGTAGTTGGCATGATCAATTCTCTCTGGTAGAATTTGAATATAACAACAGTTACCAGGTCAGCATACAAATGGCACCTTTTGAAGCTCTATATGGAAAAAGTTGTCGATCACCAATATGTTGGAGTGAAATAGGGGAAAGACAATTCCTAGGCACCGATATTATCAGAGATTCTACAGAGAAGATCAAGCTAATTCAAGAGAGAATAAAGATGGCACAAGATAGGCAAAATTCTTATGCTGATAATCGTAGACGCGACTTAGAATTTCAAGTAGGAGACCATGTGTATCTCAAGGTTTCTCTAGGTCGTGGTATTCGAAGATTTGGCATTAAGGGCAAACTAACTCCAAGGTTCATTGGTCCATTTAAAATTCTCGAAAGAGTCGGTGAAGTGGCTTATAGACTGGCTTTACCCCCACAATTAGCAGGAGTTCATGACGTATTTCCCGTCTCTATGCTAAAAAAATATGTATATGATCCTGACCATATTATCACTTATGACAATCTGGAGATTCAGAAGGATATGACATACGAGCAAACGCCAATAAAGATTCTGGAACGGGAAGTGCGTCAACTAAGAAATAAAGTTATTCATATGGTCAAGATTCAATGGAAGAAAGCATGGCCATATGAAGCAATATGGGAAATCGAAGAAGCCATGCGAAAAAGATTTCCAGAATTATTCAACTGTAAGTACACTCTCCATAACCCATGTATTGAATTTGGGGACTAAATTCTTCTAAGTGGGGGAGGGTGTAGTACCCCAGAATTTATGTAATAATTTCTAAGTTATATATAGAACTTTCTGAAATTTATAAGGGCTAAATAGACTAATAAAAGGATTATTAGATTAATGAGTCATTATAAGGCCCAATTATGTTAAAATAATTAACCTAGCCTATTTAAATAAAATCCAAAAAGTTTAAGAACCAAGCCCATTCAGTTTGGCCCATATTCTAGAAGGTTATTTAGCATATTTATGTATTTTAAGAATAAATACCATTTTTATGGATAATAATATGGATAATTAACAAAAGAGTTTGATTGATGTTGAACTCTATGCACGTTGGATGTAGCGGTCTATCGTGCGACCGCCATAGCCATGTACCGCACCAGTCTTGATGCGTTACATCTTGACAGTTACGTGAAAGAAAGAACAAGCAAAAAGATTAGAACTTTGGGATCTTATCTACAGGAGATCGACTTGGGAGAGTTTATAACATTACTAAGGACTATTAGGGATTAGGATCTAGCAAATTAAGGACTCTAGAATCGATCTAATCTTCAAGACCCTATAGATAGGACCTAGTTCTAAACTAAGCGACCCTTACTTTTGGCTCGTGAAGAATAAAGGTAAGGAGATAGAATTTTGGGTAAGTTCTTTAGAAGATTTTGTTTAGCATACTTTAGACTAATACTTCTCCAAATTTCGTGCCAAGAGATCAAGCAACCAAGGAGATTGAAGTTTTCAAAGTTGCTGGTTCGACCATAGTAACCCATGATTCAGAGCAAAGGACCCCTGGAGATCAAGAGATTAGGACGTCTAAACGAGGTAACTAGAATTCAATCCTTAAGAACTTTTTGTTCACCTTAGTTTCATCTTCTTACCCTCAAAATTTTACATCCTTAGGTCAAGAGGCTGAGGAGCTAGAGTAGCGTGAAGTTACTGGAAACTCACTGGAAATGGAGAACTAGGGCACGTCTTTCTGACTCAAATTAGAAGTTTAAAGCTCAGATAAAAGGATAGGTTATCTCATGATTGGTAAAAACATCTTGTTAGAGATAAAAGCCCTCTGATTGTACTTGATTTCATGCATTATACACTATGAATTCCATGTTTTAGTGGGTTCATGCATGCATACATATTCTTAGCCCTAATCAAAGATCAAAGATATTATCTTGTCAATTCACTGTAACCTATGCATCTAGATGACCTTTACTTCATTTTGTCATGATTGGGGTAGTTAAATCTTTTCAAAACATGACATGGTTTCAAATCACAATCTTTTAATTTCTTTATACTGTTAGCAGGGACTCTAACGCATCAAGGTAAGACCGTCACAGTGATCTAACGGTCTTACGATGAGCCGTCACACCCTCTACTGCATCTTAATTACTTTGTTGTCTCTGACGCACCTTAACAGGAGCATTACATTACTGTAACGGCCTAGCGATAAATCGTCACAGTCACTATGACGCACCCACTCTAGACCGTCAGGGTAATTGTTGACAGAATAGGAAATTAGTTAATTTAACTTATAAATAAGCTTAGTTATCTAAGCTTTGACCTGATTTCATGTGTTTAAGATTATCTACTGATTCATGATAGAAATTGCATAATTAAGGTATCTTAAGTTATTTTAAGTTATGTTAATTTCATTTGCCAAAATTCTATAGTTTTGTATCTAAATCATGATTTTTCAAAGATGTATTGACGGAGTTTTATCATGATTTCCTATTGTTACACATCCTCTCTATCAATAGAGTCATTTCTCTAAGTGCATGGTATATATTCAGGTATATGTCCATTAGTTCACTTTGCACTATAGGAACATTATTCTTGAACATGAGGACCTCTCTATTGGATATTCCTTCCAATGAAATAGGAAATCTTGTTTCAAGGCCTCCGTAATTCTTTGCGAGATTGAGATTCCCACTAGGACGCTGAGTTGGTTGTACCATTAAAACCCAAGTGATTACATTACACTATCGATGTTTCTTGTTATCAGTAGTGTAACGAATCTATATTGGACCGTCAGGCACATGTAACGGCCCAATATACGACTGTCAAATCCAACTGAGTTCGATTTCTTGGTTCTGGATTTAGACTAATGTAACGGCCCAATACTGGAGCATCACATCATGTAACGGCCCAGTACACGACTGTCACACTGCTTGAGTATTTTAACCCGAGGTTTGACCAAGGGTTGATATTCCAAAGTTTCTAGATGGACTCTTGATGATCTAGAACTTATCATATTGATCAAGAAATCTAATATAATGAATGGAAAATAAAGAACGTACCGTTATGCTGCCGATTTATTTCCATAAGCATAACATAGTATAAGTCATTCTTGATTTCTCATGATTCTTATTAAAACATTCATTCATTGAATTATTGTTATCAAGAGCTTGTTGGAATTGTACATTCTTGGCCATACTTTATTGTTTCATGCGTGGAAAAAGTTTGATTTATACTTGAAGATGCGATCGAGCACTGATTGTGTTCAAGGGCTCTATGCTAGTCCCCTCGACTGATCGTCGGAAACATACTATTATAAACCATGGGGTATGATGCTACTGGCGTCGCATTGTGCTGGGAGTACTTTCTTTATAAATAAGTGAAAATCCATAACACGATACAGCATGATTGATACTTGACTTTTTTGATATTCCATAGAAATTCACGAAGTACTTGCTCATAAGCAAAAGATACTGGAGTGATGATTATGTGGCTTGCTAGTACATTCTCGTTACAATCTTGTTCATGAAAGGTCATATCATGTTCTTATAACATTCTTGCTAGTTCATTCTTGCTCTCATTCTATCTTACATGATCATCTTGTTACTTTGATTTAATCGCATGATTGATCGCATTCGCATGATTTTATCTTATTCCTCTATAGCAAAAATGTTAATTACTTTAATGATGCCTTCATGTTGATGCGAAGATACCTACTAGGCAAGTGTGCTCATTACCTATTTCCATTCTTTTTCAGGAAATGGAAGTGAGTCGGGTTCAGAATGTTCAAGTAGCGGATCCGAGAGTGAATAAAGAATGAGCGAAGACTTAGGAAGTTTACATTGTTTAGATCGAGTCTATGTAATTTCTTATTTATTGAGTCTAGCATGATGGAAGTTGAATTAGTGGTTGTATTCGAATAGTGAATTTGATTATTAATGAAAGTTGAAGTTTAGTAAATATTGTGTGATTGTATTCTTATGTGTGATTGCCTTGCGCACTGATCGTTCTTGCTTGCAAGAGGCTTATCATGCCGACTGTTCACGTTCCTCGAGCGAGTCTTCCGCTGTAATAAAGGCTCGGGGCGTGACATTCCCTCTTTGGGAATTTTCTTATCAATAACTCAAGAACATAACCATTGACTCTGTATTGGCCATATCTGATTCTGAAATATTAAGGGCTCTGGGTCCGCGACTTTTCAATGCTAGGCAAGGACGGAAGTCCAATTCTGTAAACCATATGAATTCTGGGTGTGGCATTGCACCAAAGTCTGTACATCTGTTATATCTGTTATTCTGCAAATTCTGTTAATTCTGGAAGTTCTGTTATTCTGATATTTTGATGTTCGGTTATTTTGATAATTTAGATATTCTGCTAGATTGTTAAATCTTGCTTATATTTATTGAACCTCTGTTATACTCTGGCCAATTCTAAAGTTATGTTCATCTAAGTATCTGTCCTTGCTATATTTTGATATCTTGTCCTTGGTTCTGCATGGGAATTTATCCCTATTTCTCTTAAGCTTATAATTGCCTTTGGCCTAGATATCCATCCTTTATGTTAGATTGATTATCATGATTTTCAAGTTGTATCGTTTCATACATTGCATCATCACGAACATGCTAAATTGGTCAATTACTTATATTCTGCTTGACGAGAGATGTAATTCCTACTGAGCGTTTTGCTCACCAGCTTATTTTAACATTTTTCAGGTAATGACGTCGATGATAACCATTCAGATGGGGAAGGGCAAGAGTGATGAGCACAATGGAATCGAGTCTGTGTCTTTTATTTTATTGAGTCTTGTCTTGTCATTGAGTCTTTCCTTTTTATTAAGTGTATTTGAGTCTTTTTCATTTAAATTTGTAAGTTGAGTCAGAGATGTAATTTTGGCATTTGATATTAATAAGAATTATGTTTTATCAACTTTGTCTAGCCGTGGAATGTTGTGTCTTATGTTGCTCTGATTCTTCACGACTGTATCGCTGCCACGTTCTGAACTACACGTTCCGCTGCTATCGGTTCGGGGCATGACATGTGCCATCCACGTACCCCATGCAGTCAGCCGTCCCATTGTTAGCGCGGTTGCCTATTACTATCATACCACTGTCAACACCCTACGTTGACCTAGTATGGTCTGATTTCTACCATGCATATGAGAGACATCATCCAGACCCCATCTGATGAGGGACGAGACCACGGACACGACAAGCTCGCGATCGTCCCTTAACGAGGGAAGCGTCGGATGTGCGCGGTTGAGAAACCGACAATGAGCTAGGGTGGTCGGCTCTCTTTTGCGCCCGGATCGGGTCACGGGATGGCTTCACTCTCTCTCGCAGCAGTGATATTATAAATTGAAGGCGAGCTAGGTATCCCTACACATGCTCTCTAGCAGCGGCATATAAAGCATATAAAGAATTAAGCTAATGCCAAGTGTAAGGGTGAAGGCGATACCTCCACGCTCTCGGCGTGGCGAAGACGGCACCCGGCCGAAGTTCATACTCCCGGGAACTTAGTACATTATGTTTACAGCAGTACAAATAAGCCCACTCCACGCAGGGAGGTAAAGGACGACACAAGTGGTCCCGGGAGGACCAAGTTCGGGTTGACAGGCGATTTCGGGCAATGCTTCGGCTTCACGCGTACTCGTGCTAGTGGGGGCCCACGTGTTGACCGGAGGGGTCGTGTGGGGCCTGATGACTCCTCTGCTGTGGAGACACCTGGAAAGCGTTCCCCTGGGATGGCGAGCTACTGGAACGACCGCCGGACGCCGGGCGGCCCTCGGACGACGCTCGCGGGAACTCGGCCACGAATCTGAAAATTCTGTTTGCAGGCGCGCGACTTGGAGAAAACTGCTGCTGCGATCAGCCCCGTCGTCGGAATGCGACGAGGTTAGCGCCGTTGGAAAGCTGACTCAGAATACCTCGACGTAGAGGTCTTAAAAAAAAATAATCAGATCTGTATTTCTGATCATGCATTTTACAAGCTTGCTGGAATCTGGCCAGAACTGTAGGGGCAGGTTCTGACTTCTCTGAAGATCGATGTTGACGGGGGAGAAGACCTCCGAATCTGGAAATCATTTCTTCAGCAAAGTTGAAGATCTCTGAGAGAGGAATCCGGGACTATTTTGGGTTTTCCGATTGGAGACGAAATGGATTTTCTGGGATGTCTTTACTAGACCTGGGTCGGATCTGGGAAACTGTGGGCAGACTGTTCTTGGGAACTTGGATGAAATTTGAAAAATACTTGGAGGGTGAACAAAAAATTAATAAAATTCCTGGTGGTAGAGGGATGTGGACAGAGATCCCAGTAAATATGGGCGACCCAAAAAAAATCAAAAGGTGGTTCGAATGGGGTAATCTCAGAGCTGATAAACAGTAAACAGAACCAGGACAGATCTGGAACTTGGACTTGGACAAAAATCAAAAAATAGCTAAAGGATGAATTTTGACGTGATTTTTTTTGTGGGGATAAGGGTTCTAGAGGGGAACCAACCCTGAAATTTTGAGCTTTAGAAGACGAAGGGAGTGATAGCAGGAATTCGGAGAAGAAGGGTCTATCCTGAGTGGATAGAACACCGAAACCGTTGGCGACGACGCGTCGGCGGCGAGACGATGGCGGCGGCGATCACCGGAGTTGCTTCAGATGCTGGAGGGGATCAAGGGGGAAGGGATTACACTCTAGAAAGGGGGCTGGAGGTGGAGGAACCAGAGAGAAGGAGGGGGAGGGGTGCAAGATCCAATGGGGGCAAATGCCTTTTTTCTCTTCATTAATTCCTTCAATATGAAAAATACAACCTTATATAGGATGCCAACCAAACTCAACCTCAACCCTTGGATCTAGGGGTTTGGATTGAATGGCTGGGATACAATGTGAATCACACATTTAATACATTAGTTTTAATCTAATTTGACCATACTTATTCAACCTTGGACTAGATCCATTCAAACACCACCTAACTAGCCTAATAAGGCCAAAAGAGGGGGCGCCCCCTTCATGGGCCTCTCTTGGGCCTAGGCTGGTCCAAGGGCAGCCAACCCAATCCACACCCATGCTTGGTCCATGGGTTCTCCCATCTAGATAGCCCATGAGAGGGAGTGGCCCAATTGGGCCTTAAATGGCTCTTATGGTCCATAAGGGTGGCATAAGGTCCAATATGATAATCACTCCTAATGGACTCTACCTAGTAATGGACTTGACATAACAAATGGCCCATTGGCTTGATATAAGCCTTACAAGGAGCCCAAAAGAAAGAAATTACACAATTACAATCTTATACAAGCCATAACACACAAATACACTTCACCCGTGTATGGAAATCGCCTTTGATGCCCCATCACCATCCTTCTCTTGATCCATGTTAGGCGTCCGGATGACTTTCCCATCACCCACCTCCTTGTCCTCCCATATTACTGTACCCGAGGACGAGTCTTCTCGAACCGGACATGGTTGACGAGAGTTGAAACTTGAGACATTAAGTTGTGGGTACAGACAGTGTCCATCATGCTTACAAGGTCTTCCTTAGTGCGACCGGTGTGCTTGTCATCAGTCATAGGAAGTCGTTAGGCTTTGTCTCTCCGTCTGTCCGTGTTCCAAGCGTCCATGAGTCTGTCCAGTCCCGTGTGTCTAAGTCCGCTAAGTCATTTGTCGAGTGCATAGGGAGTCTACATGTGTCAAGTCGAGTCGGTCTAATGCAAGCGCCCAGTGTTAGTCTCTTTCGAGTGTAAGGCAAGTAGGGTGTAATGCGTACGTTGTAAACTTGCCTGAGGAATATGGGACCCAGCAGTGATTCCCAGTGAGTCTTTCGAGCCGTCTCCTACCTTTGAGAGTAACCCCACCCCTGAGTGTCCACCACTAGCCTAATTCCCACAGTAGCGTGAGCATATAGAATGTATACGGGGTGAGCAGGTGACGATTACTAGGAGTGGAGCGTACCTGCACTACCTGGTACGGTGGAGAGTACGGCCCACATCCGATGACATGTGGATCACCTGAGTTGTTATACAGATCCGCAGGAGCGACACATGAGTAGCCATACCCCTGACTCGACGGGGTCGAGTTTCTCCCACCCGGGGAGAATTGATGGGGACATCAAAGGAAGACCACTAACTTTTTTCATTTACATTTATATCCTTGAGTCAATTGTATGGCAATTATATGCCAATGTGTTAGTCCTTAGGAATTAGTGGGTTTCTTTGCAAAAGGTCATGTAGTCTCGATGGTACCCCACCCTCTCTCCCATTAGTCAACCTAACTTCTAGGGCCCATGTGGGGCTGGTCCAAGGTCGGCTTGATCATTCAAACTTGGACCATTCTCCCCCCTTGACTTCTAAGGAGGGCACCCCCCCTTTCCCACCTTTTTTTTAAATTTTGTATTTTCTTTGACCACATGGGAGAGAAATTAATATTCTCATCCCATAATTGCCCCTCCCTAACCCTAGATCTAAGGGTAACAAAGGTCATTTAGTTAAGTCTATAAAACTCATGTATTTTCATTATTTTGAGAATTAATGAAGAGATAATTGCATTTGTGCACAAGAGCCTATGGGCGCCCCCCTCACCTCCCTCTCCCCCTTACAGCTAGATTGTTGTGATTTCTATGGTGTGATGCCATAATCTTGGTGGATTACAAGATCTATCTCCTCCCCTGGGTGTGAAGCTCAGCCGCCGCCGCCGCTGTTCGTGCCGCCAACAAGCCGCCAAAAGCCATTCTCCATCTTGCTGTCCTGAACCCCAAAATTCAGAATATAAGCTCAAAGATCTGGTTGGTTCTCCCAATACAGCTGTCTAATCGACCTCAAACTTTGAGGGTTGGTTCCCCACGTAGTTCCCTTCCGCCAGTTAATTTTTAGGCCAATCAGCCCCCGTTTGCCCCCCTTCCCAGTCAAATCTTTCCACCCCTAACAATCTGCCAGTTTGTAGATATGCAGGATATCACCCTGTTCTTTTTTTTTTCTCTCCACCCAAACCACTTCAGAAAAATACCAAAATATTTGTGTGTGATCATCACATCCCCCCCTTCCGCCCATAAAATTCTCAAAGTCCAGATCCACCAAATACCTCTCGGTCAAAATTCATTTTCAGGTAGATCTCAGTCTATCTTGACTGATCTGGATTCCGAGCCAAAAAAGTTACAGGAGCACAGAGGTTTTCATATCAAATCAGGTAGTTGGTTGGATGTAAATTTCCTCTATGTTGTAGATCTTTGAGTCTACTTTCTAACAACGCCAATCTCACCTCGATCCGACACCGGATCTGGGCGTGGCGATCATTCTCGTGGAGGCGCGCAAATCTGTTCTGTGAACAGGCCAATAGAGGTAGCCACCGGTTAATTCGTCCAAAATTATGCCGGCTCAGATTTAGCCGCCGCCAACTTTAGAAATCGAAGAGAAGGATTCCACCGGCGTCCCAGCCAACCACCTCGACCAGAAGTCGATCGGGAGCCTCCGTCCCAGCAGCCGAGTCCACTTGCTGTCCAGTGAGTTTGAACAGTACCGAGTCGGACCAGCAACCCGCCTCCGACCTGAAAGCCCTTCCGGCTTGCTACCCGTCAACCCGAGTTCGCTACTCCGGGGTCCCACGTGTAGCCCTTTGCCTTCCTGCGTGGAATGGGTAATAAAAATCACTACTGTAATTATTTAATTACTGTACACCGGGAGTACGGGTCTTGGTCGGGGTCATCTTCCCCACGCCCGGAGCGTGGAGGTATCGTGTCCGCTCGCTACTTTGGCATTTGCTTTCCTCGTATAAATTTGTATGCCACTGCAAGTGATAGGATAATCTAGCTCGTTATATTATTTCAATCACCGCTGCGAGAGAGTGAGTGTGACCCATCCCGTCACTCGACCCGAGCACGAGAGTGAGTTTCACCACCCTTGACTCAGTACCGGTTTCTCAACCGCGCACATCCGCACGCTTCCCTCACTAGGGACGAGTCGCGAGCTAGAGTCCCAGGTTCGCATCCGAATTGGTCTCAAATCGCATGCCGTCCCGCATCATGAATGCTTTCTTGTGCAATCTGTCATGATATTCTGAAAATTAAACTCTTGCATGTTGCATTGCATTCTCATATTATTATAGGTTGCATGCATAAGAACTCATGCATTAGGTGCATTTAGTTAACTCAAATGAAAAACTAAAAATTCGCATCTTTCACCCATGTTAAATTTTGTAATGAATCTGAAAGTTTGCATCACATATTACATTTTGCATTGCATTTTGCATATTTCTCATTGTGTGCTTGCATGTTATTATATGTTATTCACTCCCGTCTTTGGAACTTCTAATATTTCATACTCCTTGCTAAATAATGTTACATATGAGTCATCATTGGTGTGTTTCATGTCACACACTCAGGGAGAGTAAATATTTGATAAGTACATCTATTTAGGGGGAGCTACATTATTATGTGTTCGTAATATTTTCGGTGTACATGCTGAATCAAATTCGCACATATCATGCACAAAATGTGAAAATGAGTGTTAAACATAAGGATATAGGAGTTTTCTTTCAACACTCTAGAGATATTAAACTTGTTGTATGTATGTTAAAGAGGTAGTTGAGGAAAAAGCTGTCTACCTATTTATTTTTAGAAAGAATCTAAAAAGAATGGCAGAGTAATGCTTGGTCTCACTGAGTAAACTGGATACACGTCAGCTAAGACGTGATGTGATTCATGTCTGAAAAGTGTTGTACTCAAGTACCTCTGCTCAAAATGAGGTGAAACAGTTAATGCTCTGAGTAATCGGGTAGTCTAGCATGAGTTCCATGCGTCTCCTCGCGTAAAAAGGAGTAATTTGAACTTGATCACTCAAGAAAAAATTCTGAATGTCAATGTGACTTGCTTGAATTGAAAAATTCTGATGAAAATTCTTTGTGGCAGAGTATAGCCGCCAATACGCTATTCTCATAAATTGAAGTGCAGTCTGTATAATCTCTCATTGTGTTGATCTAAAAATCTGAATATCCATATTACAACAATCTATTTTCATGTTATTCACCTACACATTTAGAAATTTGATTTAATATGTATTCAGAAAATTGATTGACTGCATTGACTATTGCATAATTTGTCTATGTGATTGCGCATTCTCCTAGGTGTTATACATGAACATTCTGGTTGCATTGACTCACCTGCACTTTTCCTACACATATCCCATCTTTTTAAATAAAAAGGGGGAGATATGTTGTATGTACATATATCCAAATATCTGCTTGGTTGCATTGTCTGCATTTCATATGTCATCATTTGTATGCATCTAGTTTCATGCATTTCAAAAGAAAACTAAAAATCTGAAAATCTGAAAATCAAAGAAACTCATTTGATATGTCATCTTGCCCATGCTTTGCTATTGCTTCATATGAATTTCTGAAGTGGGCTATTATTGCTTCATCAATCTGTCTTGTTGAAATTAGAACTCCATTGACTTCCTCCCACTTTTTGATAATGTCAAAGGGGGAGAAAGATTTATGTTTGTGATAGGGGGAAAAGAATATCTGTGTCTTGTTGTTGTTGTATCATAAAGTTTGTCATCATCAAAAAGGGGGAGATTATTGTGTGCCTTACATATGTTTTTGATGATAACTAAACTTTATGTATGCTTTTATATGTTTTTGATAATAGTGTGAACTCATGATCTTGGCATGTGTTACATTGAGCATCTGTGCTTTGGATGTTCAAATTTGGTTGAGATGGTAAATAGATTTTGAGGCTCATAATTGATGCATATACTTAATTGGCTTTCTCATGCAAACCTTGGAATGAATGAGCTTGAATGACATTTTCATGGTGTCTAAATGCATGTCTCATGAAGTTGTTTTTGTTTGAGTTCTAACTTGAACTTCATGTGAACCTCAGTAGAATTGGTTAAATGGTGCTCAACCTTGTTCATATGCATAGCTATGTGATCTTAATCTTTAGTTGTGCATGATAAGGTTTTCATGAATGTGTTTCATTTTTTTTCCACATGAGGCTTTGGAGTTTGTAATTTGGGATATTCATACAAAACTTGAGTGAATGTGAATTGAATGGTTATGACATGATTTTCATACTTGGTCAAGTGATTACATAACCATGAATATTCAAGGCTTAATGGTTGATGTCATTGGGTTGCAAGTATAGGTCATTGAGGCTCACAAGATATGGTCTTGTAGCTTGTTTGGAATTGAGATACTTGTGTTGATTTGGGCTATTTAATCTTGATGATGGAGTGTGGAATTGATAAGCTTGCATATTTTCATTTTGTATGTTCATAGGACCCTTGAGCTAGAGTCCTATTCTTTTCATATGAATCTTGATGGAAAGTGGTTGGTATGTGATTTTACATTGTTTAATACCAAGGAATACTTGGTTGTTTGTTCTTTATCATCTAACCAATTTAATCTTTCACCGGAGTTTTATTCATTAGACTGAACTCTTGCTAATGCTCACCCAGCTGAGTTCGATCGACCGAACTGCCCAATTCGGTCAACCGAAATTGGCAGTGTTACCTGTAACTTTTCTTGTAAAAGTTTGGTCGACCGACCCAATTTTTCGGTCGACCGATTGTGGCATAAACCCAAAAATGAGGATCCGAAACCCATCTAAACCCAATCCATTTGTGCTCTACTTTTACCCATTTGCTCCTAGGGTTATTATATACATCTTAGAGGGGTTTTCTAAGGGTTTTATGATGGGTATATGGGTCTTTTCATATGTCTTATATATACCCATATGTGACCTACGAATTTGTGAGAGAACTCCATATTTGAGCTTATAGTTTCTTATCTTGCAGATGAAGAAAGGAGAAAGGAAGAAAAATGAAAAAAGAGAGGGAGATTTCATCTCCTCCAACTGGTTTCTGGAGTTCGAGGAAGAAGAGAAAGAGCAGCGGATCGAAGAGAGGATCGAGAGGATGTAAAAATCGCCATCATCCAACTTGAGCTTCGAGCAACGTTCTCTATTCATCTTAGAAATCAAAGGGGGAACAACTTATACATCTTACTCCTACCAATTTGTGATGTTTGTTTTGAGTTTTATTTCGATCTGAGCATGTTTGAATATTTATGTTTATTTTTTGAACTAAGGAATATTGTGTGTGTGTGACCGTCTGTGTACGGTCGTCTTTGATCACCTGCGTGCGATAGTGTGGGTAGTTTGTACTGCGCTTGTTGCAGCGTGTGTGTGTGTGTGTTGTGATCCGGTCGTCGAATCGTGTGTGTGTGTGTGTGTGTGTGTGTATGTTGGGACATGTCCCCTTGTGTGTGTGTGCAAGAGTCATCTTGATTGTATGTTGGAGCGTCGTCTCCATGTTGGGATTTTATCCCCAAGTGAAGCCTTATCGGTTTGGTAAGGGGTGGACGTAGGGAGCCCGTCGTGGTCCCGAACCACCTTAAAATTCTCTGTGCACTGTGCTTTGGTTTGTGCGATTGTGTGGTTTGCATGTTATATCCATTTGTGTGATCGTGTGAGATCGGAGGGATTGAGAGAATTTAGTTATCTTGTTTAGCTAATATCTTCAATCTCATTAATATTGTTAATTCTGATGCATAGTGTTTTAATTTGTCATCTAGTGTGGGGGACAATTGAACTCCCCTTCTTGTCCGCTCGCCTACCCCGGGTGATGGGAATCGACGCCGAGCATGTACATTTTTTTTTGCATTTGTGTCCTTTAGTTTATTTTTATATCCATGGGAAAGTATAAGTGTAATTGTACGGCTTTGTAAGCCAATGCATCATTCCATTGGATTGTGTGGGTTTTTGTGCAAATCTGTAGTAGGTCTAGTTAGGGGGCCCCCTCCCCTTCCCCATTGGTCCACCTCATCCATGTGGGGCTGGTCAACCATCCTAGGTGGCCATCTAGAAGGTTTGAATGCTAATTGACCACATGGGAGACAGATGGGTTAAAATTTCAAAGGTAGGCCACCTACCTTACCTACCTAGTCAAAGGAGTGCCCCATCCATATGTAATTTATTTATTTTGAGTTTTGACCACATGGGGGATGAAAATGACATATTTCGCACGAAATTATCAGCCCCCCCACCCCTTACTATTTTCTATATAAGCCTATGTATAGTGTCATTAGAGATTAATGAAGAAAAATTTGTAAAATTGGCTTGAGCCATTGAAGGGTGTGCCCTTGTTCCTCTCTCCCCCTGGTGTTCTTCTCATCAAACCCCAAGTTCTAGAGTGTATCAATCTTCTATCTCCCCCTCTCAACCTCCGGTGATCGTTTGTGCCGCCGCCGCCGCCGTTCGTGCCGCCTTCGAGCCGCCACGGGATCGTCTTCGATTTTCTGTCCTACTGAACAGAGGTGCAGTTCGTGAATTTCTGATGCCAGCCACGAGCTCAGATAGATTTAAAATTTTGAGGGTTGGTTCCTATCTTCTATCCCATTCTCCACAAAAAAACCCAGGTTCCAAAACCACCGTTTCATATTGTTTCCTCTTTGTTCAACTCTCAATCTCAGATCTGTTCTGTCACTGTCTACAGTGACAGTAACCCAGAGTTCTCCACCTTCGACCACCATTTTAATTTATGTTAGACCTCCCAATTTAACTGAGAGTTCTATCCATCGTCCCCTACCACCACAATTTTTATTAATTGTTTATCATCCTTCTACCTATTTTTAGAAATTCATTTTCTACCGAAGCTACAGTGTTGTCAGCCCATTTCTAGATCCGACCTTCATCCACTGAACAAATCACAGAAAATCATATACACATCCAAACGGGTCCAAACTGATTTTGCCATCTTCCCAGCTCAATTTCCCACAACTTTGATGAAGAACACAACCCCATATGCGAATGTCTACCTCACGGTCAAAGGTAATCAACAGTCACATTCTCTGCAGGTCTGAGTCTTCAGTTACTATACAATAGGATATTGAAAATTCCATAAGTCAAGATCCGAACAGATACAGGCCAGATCTTTGGACCTAGGTTGAATAACTTCAAGCTAGCTTTCCAACGGCGCCAGTCTCGTGTCGATCCGACATCGGGGCTGATCGCAGCGCCCATTCTCGCCGGAGCGCGCGCCGAAATACAGAACCGGCAGATTTCCGATCGGGTTTTCCGACCGGTGCCGAACGGAGCCGCCGGGCCGAACCAGCGTGCCGCCATCTCAAGGAGCGACCCTCCGAGTATCCATCACTACAGCGGTGCCACCGGATCCCACACGGCCTCTCCGGACAGCACGTGGGCCCCACCGTCACGTGTTCGGATGTTCCCGAATCAACGCAAGAAGCCGCCCGTCAACCCGAATTCGGTCCTCCCAGACCCCATTGTGTAGCCCTTTACCTCCATACGTGGAGTGGGAAGCGAGTTGCATTTCTGTAATATCCGTGTATAATTGTTTCGGGAGTACGACTTCGGCCGGGCCCGTCGTCCCCACGCCGAGCGCGTGGAGGTATCGCATTCGCTCCCTTACTTGGCATTTTGATTAATTTTCATATATACTTGCTTATGCCACTGCTAGAGAGCATGATAGGGTAATTAACTCGCTTTCTATTTATATCACCGCTACTGCGAGAGAGAGCGTTACCGTCCCGTGACCCGATCCGGGCACAAGTGAGAGCCGACCACCCTAGCTCACAGCCGGTTCCTCAACCGCGCACATCCGACGCTTCCCTCGTTAAGGGACGATCGCGAGCTTGTCGTGTCCGTGGTCCCGTCCCGCATCACCGGGACCAATAGCAGTGCTGCGTCAACGCACCAGAAGATCTTCAAGCAGAAAGGGATGAACCAAAGGCGACGGCTATTGGCAAATAACGGTGACAAATAGCTCCTTAAGGGTGTAAAATAACCGATACTAGTGAAAAATGGCCATTAGTAGTGCAAAATGACTTGCGGAACTGAAATGAGCAAATACACATAGGCTGCATCAACGCACCTCTTCACTGCGTCGACGGCTTCAATGCCAACTTGCCAGCAAACGATGAAAAGCACTTAGCTACGTCAACGCCGCCTCTCTCACTACGTCAACGCCATCAATGCCAACATGCCCTTCGTCAAGCGCTTCACTAAAGTGTCGACCCTAAGAGTCTACTCTTCATTTTCCACGTTCTGTCAGGGAGCAGCTCAGCCAGCTACGTCAACCCTATGCTCTAAGGGCGTCGACATAGGGGGTCTTCTAGAAGCCATCTGAAAGGCCACCTTCAACAGCTGCATTGACGCATGGGGAAAGCTGCATCGATGCGCTCAAGGTTCATCTGACAAAATCAAGGCACTTTCTATCTACATCACAACTATTCGATGAAGCCATTCAGAAACCGTACAGAAAGCAAAAAGATCTGACGCAACCCTCTAAAAAATATGAATTTCGAGGTCTGGTGGAGGTTCCTAAGATTGACCTTGTCCCTATCATCATTAGTGATCAGAACAAACTTTTGGACAAGGTATCTGTCAGCACACTATCCAGGGAAAAGTGATGCGGGACGGGACCACGGACACGACAAGCTCGCGGTTGTCCCTTAACGAGGGAAGCGTCGGACGTGCGCGGTTGAGAATCCGGCAATGAGCTAGGGTGATCGACTCTCTCGTGTGCCCGGATCGGGTCACGGGACAGTCTCGCACTCTCTCACAGTAGCGGTAATGAATAAATAAAGCAAGCTAGATATCCCTGCACATGCTCTCTAGCAGTGGCATAAACAAATATATATGAAGTAAGCAAAATGCCAAGTAAGGGAGCGAATGCGATACCTCCACGCGCTGGGCATGGGGAAGACGGACCCGGCCGAAACTCGTACTCCAGGGATGAATATTACACAATGATGACAGCAATGAAATATCATCCACTCCACGTAGGGAGGTAAAGGGCTACACAACTGGGCCCGGGAGGACCGAATTCGGGTTGACGGGCGGCTTCTCGCGTCTCTTCGGCAGCACCCGAACTTGTGGCTGTGGGGCCCACGCGCTCTCCGGAGGGACCGTGCGGGACCCGATGTCACCACTGTGGTGGGGACACTCGTGGAAGTGTTCCCTGGGTTGGCGGCACGCTGGTTCGCCGGCCGGAGGCCAGGCGGCTCCGTTCGGCACCGGTCGGAATGACCGGCCACGGACCTGCCGGTTCTGTTTTTCAGCGCGCGCTCCGAGGAGAACGGACGTTGCAATCAGCCTCGACGTCGGAATGCGACGAAACTGGCGCCGTTGGAAAGATGCTTCGAAGGGCTTCAACCCAAGGTGATTACAGAAAAATAACCAAGCCTGTACTTCTGATTGGTGTATTTTGAAGGTTGCTGTTGTACAGTTCCTGAAATCTCATGTCAGCAGAGAACTTTCCTGTGGATTGCCTTTGACCGTGAGGTAGACGTCCGAATCTGGGGTTGTGTTCTTCAGAAACGTTGTGGGAAATCAAGTTATGAAACCAGGACTAGTTTTGGATCTGGATTTGGAGGTGGTGGTGATTTGTTCTGATTTTGGAAGTGGAGGGTGGTCGGATCTGGGATCTAACTGACAACAATGTAGCTAAGGAAGAACACGAATTTCTAAAAATAGATAGAAGGCTGATAAAAAATTAAGAAAATTTGTGGATGTAGGGGGTGATGGACAAAACTCTCAGTAAAATTGGGAGGGTTTGGACAAATCAAAAAGATGGCCGGAGGTGGGAAACACAGGGCTACTGTCACTGTAGATAGACACAAAATAGAACTAGGAATGAAAGATGCACGAAAATGGGAAAATACTAAACAATGGAATTTGGGCGTGAAAATTTAGGTGAGGCTTGGGATACAAGGGAAGAACACACCATAAAATTTGCAGACCACGAAGAGGCTGTGGCTGAAAGCATAAATTTTGGGAAGAGACCTCTATCCAGCAGGACAGAACACCGAGAACGATTTCGCGGCGGCTCGAAGGCGGCACGAACGGCGGCGGCGGCGGCACCGGTGATGATCAGAGGTTGAGAGGGGATGATAGAAGATAGAAACACTCTAGAAATGGAGGTTGGAGAAGGAAGAACAGTAGGAGAGAGGAAGGGGGTGCAATATGCTCCAAGCTTCAACACAATTTTATGATTTTTCATTGATTTTCTCATGAAAATACAAGCTTATATATGCTACCAATCTAATCTAATGTGGACCCTTGGATCAAGGGTTGGGGATTGAAGGGCTGGGATTGCATGCCACAAACACAAAAAAAAACATTAAATAATAGGGGAAGGGGGCGGCCTATTGACTATAAGGGAGTTGAATGGGGTAGGTGGCCAACCTATTAGAATGTTGACCCATTCAAGCACATGTGTCCATATGACAAGCCCACCCTTCTAGATGTCCACCTAGGAAGGTTGACCAGGCCCACAAGGTGACATGGTGGTGCGGACACCCGAGCAGCTGATCGGCACGATACGCCGAGCCACCGGTACCGCACGCGGAGCATGACACGAGCCACCTCAGCATCCATCTGGCTCGGAGACAGCCTGGAGACTCCGCCTTGAGCCTCCCCATTTATTATATTTAGTTAGACTTTCTGTGTGTTTAATTTGTGTTTATTTCGTTGCATTCGGTTTGCCATTTTGATTGTAATAGGGGCTTAGGTGCAATTCGGACCCCGTGGGCCCCACGGGCCCCCCAGGCCCCACCCCATTGGGCCACCTCAGCGTAGGGTCCCACGTGGGGTCAGTCAACATCCCACATGGGGCATCTAGAAGTTTTAATGGTCAATTGTCCACATGGGGGACAAGGGACCAAAATAGTCAACATTTCCAACCAACACCCACCTACCATGTCAAGCTTGTTCCCCCCCTAGTCAATAGGCTGTCCCCCCCTTATTTTTTTAATTGTATTTTTGTGGAATGGTCACAAGCCATCCCAACCCTCCATCTCACACCCCTAGATCCAACGGTGGAGGATGGATTAGATGGGTGACCTATATATGCTTGTATTTTCTCATTTTGATGAATTAATGCCATTTTGAATCAAAGAAATTGTGGGAGCTCCAGCTTGGTGCGACCCTCTCTCCCCCCTTGAAGCTGTGAAGGTTGCCTCTGGAGGTGTGACTCCTCCCCTATCAGTTCCGGTCATCCTCGCCGCCGCCACGAGCCGCCACCGCACCGCCATCGTCTTCATCGGAGTTCTGCCCGTGCAGTACCACAGCAACTCCCACGAAATTCCCAACTCCGCCAAGAGCTCTGATCGACCTGGAGATTTTACTGGAGGTTTCATAGGTGTCAAGGATGTCCCAAAAAAATTGGTTTGTCATTCAGATCCCGTTTCATAATTTTTGATTTTCGCTCCCTCTTTCATTCCAGTTCTGCCAGTAGTCTGTCCAGATGCATCTCCGCCCAGAGTTTTAGGTCTTAGGTCCACGTTTTGACTTTCTTTAGTCCCAAAAATTTTACTGGAGTTTCCTTCCATCCACCCCTTCATCCAAAATTTTTCTAAATTTCTAGTTCGTCCATTTCATATTTTCCACAAATCGTTCTCATATCCACCTGAAGTTCTGTCCACCCGTTCCCAGATCCGACCACCAGACACTCCAAAAATTCTATCAAATCACCACCGCCTCCAAATCCAATTCTAAAAATGTTCCCAGCTTCATGGTTTGATTATCTACAACTTTTAAGAAGAGCTCGAAGTCTGAATCCCACTGTAAGTAGGCGGTCAACGGCCGTTTACAGGGAACTGATGTGTTGAACTGAGAGTTCTGGAACTGTGTAGCAGAGAATTGAAAATTCGTTAAGGTCCAGGTCCGCGCAGGTTCAGTGGAATCGCCTGGCCCTAAGTTGTAGGATTTTGAGTCCTCTTTCCAATGGCGCTGGTTTCATCCCATTCCGGCAACGGGGCTGATCACAGCGGCCATTTTCGTCGGAGCGCGCACCTGAAAACAGCAAGCAGAAATCCGTGGGCAGCATTCCAAAAGCTTGGAGATCGGAGCTGTTCGGCCACCGGTCGGTGTTCCCGGCCGACCGCCTTCCGTGGAGGCGCGCCACCAGGGGTCCCCATCATAGTGGGACCCACTCCTGCAGATCCGGAGGCCAGCGCCACCCGTGGGCCCCACGGGCCCGGAGAACCCGCCGTTCGGAAAGCACTAAAACGCGGAGTTCGGCACCGCCGGGCGACATCAAGATGCTGCCCGTGAACCCAATTAGCGTGATTCCCGGGCCTTACATGTGACCTTTTACCTCCCTGCGTGGAGTGGGTCAAATTGTTGTATTTCTGTAAAATTGTGTTAACCGGGAGTCTGTGATTGGCCAGGGTTGTCTTCGCCACGCCGGGTGCGTGGAGGTAATGATCCGAACTTCTTGGCGTTACATTACTTAGCTAGTATACGATCTTAGGCCGCTTCCAAGAGTGTAGGTACTAGCCCGTGTGTCCATGTCACCGCTGTGAGAGTGAGAGTGACCCGTCCCGCGACTCGATCCGAGTCCGGAAGTTGAGTCGGACTACCCTTGACCTCCGCCGGTTTTTTAACCGCGCACGGTCCGCGCTTTCCCTCGCTTGGGACGACGAGTGAGCTTCTACTTCTGTTAGGGACGTTTTGCCACTAGGAGCTCGTAGTGTCGGGCTTAGTGTCTCCCTGGTGTGTATTGCTGGTCGCGTCTTCATCTAGAGTCCGAGGGTGGCACCTAATAGTGTCGTCTCCCGTGTCCGTCCCGCATCACATGGACCAATGGGAAAGGGCTGAGGCCCCCCTTGCTGGCCCTACTGCCTAATTGCATAAAAACCCACACAATCCATGGGAATGACTCCTTGGCTTATAAAGCCTTACATTTACGTACATACTTTCCCAAGGATATAAACACAAACTAAATGGACATAAATGTAATAAAAAAGGTACAGGCTCGGTGTCGATTCCCATCAACTCTCCCCAGGTGGGAGGAACTCGACCCCGTCGAGTAGGGGTAGGGATGCTCGAGTACTCTGGCGGATCCGTCACCATGCCAAGTACCGCGGGTATGCTCCACTCCAAGTGACCGCCACCTGCTCATTCCATATATACTCGATATGCACAAGCTGCTATGGGCTAGAGGTGGACACTCCGGGTGGGGCACTCTCAAAAGGGAAGGGAGCAGCTCAAAGACTCACTAGGAAGCACCGCTGAGTCCCTATAAGTGACTGATCCGGGTATGGATGTGGAACCGATCCCATACTCATTAAGTGAGTCCACTCGCC